>JANAVB010028196.1:11528419-12128419 GCA_029216955.1 Iris pallida
ACCCCACTTTTTCTTCTAAATGCAGCATATGATGTGGCAGGTAAAAACATATTTAAATTCTAGTACTCTGTAATCTGGTTGATTGTGATACCTTCCTTAATCAAGACCAGTATTTGAATTGTTGTGATGATTATTTCTCTCTTTGCCATGTCTGTATTTTTATTGATGAATTATTGTTTCACATTGAAACTGATATCGAGGACTCCTAGAATTAGTTTGGGATAGGCAACTAAGAAATCTATCGAACACTTTCATATAGGTGAATTTATCTTTTCTGAACTTTTCAGCTCCAGGAAGTTTAGCCACCACAAGAGCTGATCCTCACGGGTTTTGGCGACAATGCAAGTTGAATAATGCAAATTGCACTGCAGCCCAAATCCAATTTCTTGCAGGGTATTCTTTGACACCTTCAAATTTCTTTTCTTCTTTTCCCTTGATCCTGCTTGAATACTTAGGGCTTTTTTTTCCCTCTTATTTCTGCAGGTTTCCGAATGAAATGCTTAACGCATTGAAAGAATTCTCCATGTCGAAGGAAAATGGATTATTTTTAATTCCTGTTTTGCTCACTGTCAATCAGAGAGGCAGGATACGTGGTTTGGAAGTAACTCTCCTGCTATTGCTGACAAGGTACTTATATTCCTTACTCATTTTCAACTTGATACCATAAACTTTTTTTCGTAACAAATTGGTACCTCAACTATTATTTTTTTTTCAACTTGATACCTAATTTTTCAAAAATTCCGAAAATGCCCTTCCTCTTCCTTCCCTCCACCCCCTTCCCCACTCCGGCCACCCCCCCTGCTAGCTCTGGCCGCCCCACCCCCCCCTGCTAGCTCCGCCCCCCCCCCCCGCCCCCCACCCCCCCCCCCCCTGCTACCTCGGCCCCCCCTGCCCCGCCTCCCGCCCCGCCCTCCCTCCCCAGCCCCCCCCTCCCGTGCTGCCGCGGCCTAGGGAGAGGCGGGGGCGGGCGGGCGGCCGGAGTGAGCAGGGGGGGGTGGGGTGGGGGGGGGGGGGGGGGGCGGGGCGGAGCTAGCAGGGGGGGGGGGGGGCGGCCGGAGTGAGCAGGGGGGGCGGCCGGAGCGTGCAGGGGGAGGGTTAGGGGTAGGGGTAGGGACATTTTAGTCCAAAATAACATCTGGGTACCAAATTGTTACAAAAATAGTTTATGGTACAAAGTTGAAAATGTAATAGTTGAGGGTAGCAAAGTGCAATTAAGCCTAAAATTTATACCTAGACTTATTCATTCATGTATTAGAAACTCACGAAGCTGATCTAGCATATGATTAGCTACTTGAGAACTATTTTCGGAGCAATCAAAGTATGTATATAGTTGGGGGTTTTGAATTTGGTCTCTAGAAATGGTTCTACATCCATGTGTCAACCAAGTGTGTATTTCAATATAAATTCTTCTTTTATTGTCTTGCACACATGGGGAGTGGTAGCCCGTGTCGTTGGTATGGTGTTTTACTAAGATTCCTCATAGTCTTGCAATTTTTTTATATACATCTTTTAGATCTTCCTTCAGATCGTCGTCGTTGTTGTTCACCGCCCATTATCGCGGTGCTCCTACGCATCATCGCTTTGTCAGATCCTCATATCCATTGTGAAAGTGAAATAACTCTTCTCTGTTCTCCATCTCACTGCATTATAAAATCTCTAAGCCCTGCCATTGGAGTCACTACTTATCATCACTGCCTCACCAAAAATCAAACAATCCACCGTCCCGTATCGCAAATCTAAATTGTCGTCGTCCACCACTGACACCAATCGCCGTTCCCGATGGATCATAATTTGTCTTAAGTATTGGAAAAAATCAGCAACAACTGCCTGCTGTCCTGCAAAACAACGGTTTTGAGTTTGGTACAACTTGGAGTTTTGGTCTAATGTATTGTATAGAATGAGGGTTCCTTCCTAATGCTAACTAATCTACAACCAATATTTTACAACCTCTTACAACCTCTTTCTTCCATCCCTTACGCATGGGTCCCACCTCCCCTCTCATCTCCTGCTACATGGGCTCCATCCGATCCCACCACTTCCATCCCTCCTCCTATCAAAGTCCGACACGTGACAGCTTTAAAGGAATTGTAAGCATTTGGTTGTAGGCATAGCAAAACTCTAGTTCACCATATTTCAGCGTTCCTTATGGACGTCACATCATACTCCGACCGGATATCAGCCGCTCTACTAGCAACAACAAGAGTCGTCGTCGTCCTTTGTTACCGACCTTCAGTTGCAACCATCTTTTGATAAACATGGGCTAATTAGTTTTTATAGGTTTAGTAATGGTGTTCTAGAGTTAATAAAGGTTGACAATTACAACTATAATAGGAAAGTATGTTTTATATCATCAAATGTGGCTGTAGTTTAGTGGTTAGAATTCCACGTTGTGGCCGTGGAGACCTGGGCTCGAATCCCAGCAGCCACATGTTAGTTTTTTTTTGAACTCCAGATAAAATAAATTGATTGTTTTATTAAGGATGCCGTTATTGACACTCCTTAAGGGGGCATTTGGTTCAAGTTTTGTGGTTTGGGAATGAGTTTTGAATTCCTTACCCATGTTCGGTATGTTTAGGATTGGAAATGAGGAGGAAATAGGAGGGACTTAGGAGGAAAAGCTATTCCCATTGACTTGGAAAAATTATTCTCAAGCCCCCCCCCCCCCCCCCCCCCCCCCCCCCCCCCCCCCCCCCCCCCCCCCCCCCCTTTGGGAATAGATTTGTTTTCCTAGGAATGATGTTTGGCTATTTTGTTTGGACGGTTATATTCTCTTTTTATTTTCAAATTTTCAACTTCTATCCCAAACATGTAAATCATCATGAAATTAATAAAAGGGTATTAAAGGAAAACTAAATAAATTAATATTTCTATCTCTTTGTAAACCAAACATGAAGATAAAATTTTTAAAAAATTTGAACTACCTATTCCCGACCTAACCAAACATGGGTATGGGAATGTTGAATTCCTTTCCCATGAGAAAGGAATTGAAAACATATTCCTAGGAATACAAAAACTTGATCCAAACGAGCCCTAAATGTTATCCTCTCCACATTTATTTTTTTACTATTCAAATTTCAAATATACCTTTGTATTAACATTATTGGCACTCCTAAAATGTCATCATGCATTCCTCCCTCCATGCATGCACACATTAATGTTAGATTTAATGCAATGGTAGATTTGAAATTTGAATGACATAAATTTAAAGAGTGTAAGATATATTTTATTTTAGAAGTGCTAGTAACAACACCCTTTATTAATACTAACATAAGCCACACATTAGTTTTTATAAATTATTATAGTTCTTTTTTTAGTTTAGAAAAGTCCAGATAAAATAAATTTATTATTTTTATTAACTAGCATAAGCCACACATTAGTTTTTATAAATAATTATAATTCTTTTTTAGTTTAGAAAACTCCAGAAAAATAATTTTATTATTTTATTAATACTAACATAAGCCTCACATTAGTTCTTTTTAATTTAACTATAAGTTTATTTTAGTTTAGAAAACTCCAAATAAAATAAATTTGTTATCTCCTCTACTATTGTAATTTGTAAAGAGACATTAAAACACTTCAAAATGTCTCAAAATGAGCTATGTATGTCCTCAAGTAATTAAAAATTAAGAAGAATAAATAAATAATAACCAATAATTTAACAACATGTTATTATCTAAGTATAGAATCCACTGAGAATCCAAATTGTCTCCATCAATCTAACATTATAATTTAAATCCAAATCCTTCTTATACTACTAGTCACATTCACCTGGTACATGTAAAATAAAAGAAAATAATTCTCTAATATTATTAAAAAAAAGTAGATGAAAGTTTAAATTATAATAAAACACTTTAAATATAATTTATATATATTTTAATTAGAATTTAATTATAGTTTACATCATGGATTTTATACCAGTTTAGACTTAAGTCCTTAAATGTCTAATTGGATAGTTTAGACCCTGAATTTTTATTTTTTTATTTTTTTCCATTGCACCCTCCCTAACCTATATATGAAAATTTTATTATCAAACATGAAGGGAGGGTATAATAGGAAAAAAAAATTCAAGGTCTAAGCTCTTAAATTAGATATGTTAGGACTTAAACTCTAAATTGATATAAAATCCAGGATCTAAACACTAATTAACCCTTAAATATAATTTGAATATTGGGTATATTTTAAGTAGAATTTGTTTTTTTATAGATATGTTTCTAGGTTTTGGATATATGTTTAGGTACTTAAGAATATACATATGTGGTAGTTAAAATAATTTTAAGATATTTGGTTTCTTCTCTTAATTATGCGATGATATATATACGACTAAACGACTGAGCTTTCATGCTATATGGTGGTTGAAGAGTCCAAATGCTCTATCCCAATGCATGATTGGTGTCGTTCAAGGATTCACGAAATAACTAGGAATAGAATACGGAGAAAAAAAAAAATCTCCGATCATGGTAATCTAGACAATAAAATGTACATAAAACCTCTGAAGGATTCAAAATTAACAGGATATTCCCGAATAATTTACAAAATGAGTCATATATGGACTAAAATCATCAGGAAGAATGTAATATTAAATCATCCGGAAGAATGTAATATCATAAGCTCATTGCGTACCAATCATAATGATTCAAAATGTCTAGTCATACTTATGAAGAAATTTCTGAACGGATTCGTTAAAGCGGCCATCTATATACATGACATTATTTTAAGAAAAAAAATGGAATTATCTCAAGAAATGAAGATCTCTTAATAAGATAATCTTATGAAGAGATAGTAAATATTACGGTATCTACTAAAGAGATTGGAAATACCTATTGAAGAGAAGATCTCCCGAAGAGATAATCTTAATCTCCTGCAAAGATAATTGACCGAAGAGTTAATCTCTCGAAGGGATAAATCTACAAAAGATATCTTCCAAAGAGATTTAATATGAGTACTTATCATTTACTTAGTACCTGTAATGGTTTGATCAATGTGACCTATTCCGGACTAAAAAAGAAAATACCATGTTCTGGGTCCTGAATTATCCTATTTAAATTAACACAATATCTTTACGTGAACTTGTTGATATACATCTACACATAGACACTATAATTACATAAAACACATTTTAGATATATCAAAAAACTCATTCTTCATTTAATTAATATTATTAGTGTTTTGAGGTCTATTAGCTCAACACCCGGAGAATGAGATGAATAGGTATGAAGCTCTCTCTCTTGTTAGATAGACTAATTTTATATATCTTCATATATCTCTACAAGCCATCCCAACCTCTCTTTATATAGGGAGAGAGAGGTTGGGAGTTACAAAATGAAAAGTCACTTGGGAGTTACAAAGTGAAAAGTCACTTGGGAGTTACAAGGTGAAGAGTCACCATGATGAGTTACAACACTCCCCCTTGGCTCTTCACAAATTCTGCTTGTAAACACCTCTGAGCTTCTTCGTCTGTCTGTAGCTTGCAGATTCAAATTTGACCACCTACTTGTGCCTCGTCAAAACCTTGCCAAAGAAAACCCAGTGGAAAAAACTTTGGTCGAAGGACAAAAAAGTACACACAGGTCAGTGTGATGGGGGGTAAACTAACCATTGCAAAGTTGCCTCGTCAAAACCTTGTCAGGAAAAAACCCAGTAGAAAAAAACCGCTGATCAAAGGACAAAAGAGTACACGATGGTTTAGAAGTATACAACTGGATACTCCCCCTGATCATAATAATCCTTAGTGAATAAGGGATTTGAACTGTGTCTCGTTAAAAAAACCTTGCCAAGGAAAACCCAATGGGAAAAAACTTGGTCTAAGAGAAATAGAGTACACAAGCATACATCAGGATGCTCCCCTTTTCACTCGCACTCGACAGAGCGCGAGATATACGCACAACAGGGCGTTTGGAGGCGCTCGTTGGGGCGCTCCCCCTCACATGCACACAACAGGGTGCAGGAAACATGTTTCACTTAGGCTTGCTCTGAAAGTTTCCTAAGTCCAATTGCTTTGACATGTTTCTGGAACGAGTGTTTTGGCAGTGACTTGGTGAACAAGTCTGCACGGTTATTCTCCGATCCAATGTGTTGCACTTCAATCTTCTGAAGCGCTTGTTGTTCATGTGTAAAGAACAACTTGGGCGATATGTGCTTGGTAGCATCCCCTTTGATGTAACCATGTTTCGCTTGATCAATAACAGCGGTATTGTCCTCATAGACGACAACAGGTTCATCTGGGTCATATGGAAGATCACATGTACTTCGAATATGGCCAATAATAGCTCGAAGCCATACACACTCTCTAGTCGCCTCATAGAGCGTGAGTAGTTCAGAGTGGTTCGTTGAAGTAGCCACTAAGGTATGTTTGCGAGACCTCCAAGAAATCGCCGTGTTCCCAATGGTAAAGACATAACCAGATTGGGAACGTCCCTTGTGCGGATCAGATAAGTATCCCGCATCGGCGTAGCCAACAAGGGTCGCGTTGCTTCGAGTGCCAAGAGCGTTGGACTCACTCAAAACCGCGTAGGGATAGAACAAGCCCAAGTCCGTAGTACCCTTAAGGTAGTGAAAAATGTCTTTTATGCCATTCCAATGGCAGCGTGTTGGCGCGGTGCTGTGTCGAGCTAGACAATTCACAGCAAACGAGATGTCCGGTCTAGTACATTGGGCCAAGTACAATAAAGCGCCTATTGCACCCAGATAAGAGCACTCAGGACTCAATATCTCTTCGTCGTCCTCCTTTGGACGGAATGCGTCCTTAGTAATGTCTAGAGAGCGGACGATCATGGGAGTAGCGGATGGCTTAACGTCAAAATGACTAAAGCGTCTCAACACCTTTTAGGTATAGTTCGCTTGATGGACAAGAATTCCATCTTTACGGTGCTCGATCTACAGGCCGAGGCAAAACCGTGTATTCCCAAGATCCTTTATCTCGAATTCCTTCTTCAGAATATCAGCAGTTTCTGACAAGTCTTTTTCGGTTCCTATGAGATTCATGTCATCTACATAGACCGCGATGATTGCGTATCCTGAAGTGGATTTCTTTATGAACACACATGGGAAAAGTTCGTTATTAATGTATCCCAAACCGATCAAGTATTCGCTTAGGCGGTTATACCACATTCGCCCGGATTATTTCAATCCATATAGCGAACGCCTCAGTCTAATCGAGAACACGTTCCGTGGTCGGGAACTACTTGATTCAGGCATCTTTAGTCCTTCAGGGACTCTCATGTATATCTCTGTGTCCAGATCCCCGTAGAGATAGGCTGTGACCACATCCATGAGCTGCATATTCAGTTTTTCGGAAACTACTAAACTGATTAAGTAGCGGAACGTTATGACGTCTATTACGGGGGAATACGTCTCCTCGTAATCAATCCCAGGGCGTTGTGAGAAGCCTTGCGCCACAAGGCGAGCCTTGTATCGCACAATCTTATTATTCTCATTACGCTTCCTTAGAAAAGCCCATTTGTGACCAACTGGTTTAACATTAGGTGGTGTTGGAGCTACAGGTCCAAACACGCTTCTTTTCGCTAAGGAATCTAATTCAGCCTTGATTGCTTGTTTCCATTGTGGCCAGTCCGTTCGTCGTTGACACTCGGCAACGCTGCAAGGTTCCATGTCATCATTGCTCATAATGTCAGTGGCCACTGAGTATATGAACACATCATCGATGACAGTTTTGTTTCGCTTCAAAATATCATCTAAGCTAGCGTACTCGACGGATATTTCGAGGTTATCGGCATGATTGGGAATAGGCGTTTCATCTGGAACGCGCTCTTCTAATACATCGCCGTGATCCTTAATGATCTCATGTGGCAAAACGCTTTCAACAAGATTTTTTCGCTTCCGGGGCAGAACATCTTTGGAACAAACCGGTCTTCCCTTCTTCTTGGGAATAGCGGCGGACTGGACGGCCGATGGCAGCGTCCTTTGCTCGGCGGGTTCGACCGGAGCAACATGTTTCACAGGAACATGGCGTCTCTCAGGGACGTCTATCCTTGCAGGCACATTTGCAGCAGGTATAATTGATCTCGTGACTTTTGCTAGGTCGCTAAATGCGTCTGGCATTTGATTTGCAATATCTTGCAGACCTAGAATCCTCTGCACTTCCTTATCACTATGTGCAGAGGGGGGATCATGATGAGCAAAAGCGGGCACATGCCACGCTAATTCACGTCGTTCCTCATCAACGTTAGCGTGCATTTCTCCCCCTAATGACGGGAAGATTGTCTCATCAAAGTCACAATCCGCGTGTCTCGCGGTAAATAGCGAATGATGGACGGAGAGTTATAACCGACATATATTCTCCGTCGCTTCTGAGGTCCAAATTTTGAACGCCTTATCGGCTCAATTGGAATATTGACTAGGCACCCAAACACGCGTAAATGTGAGACGTCAGGCTCACATCCAGTAACCAGCTGGTACGCAGAAAGTGGTTGGGTGGCCATGGGCCTCAGAAGGACCAAATTTGCAGCGTGCAAAATTGCATAGTCTCATGCAGATAGTGGGAGTTTGGTGCACATAACCAAGGTCCGCGCTATCACTTGCAGTCGCTTTATAAAAGCTTCCGCTAGGCCATTTTGGGTATGAACATACGCAACAGGATGTTCAAGATTTATTCCCAAAGTCATGCAGTAGTCATCGAAAGTCTTCGATGTAAACTCCTTGGCATTATCAAGTCTAATAAACTTTATCGGATAATCCGGATGGTGAGCCCTTAACTTAATGATCTGGGCGAGGAGTTTAGGAAACGCTGCGTTTCGGGTGGACAACAACACTACGTGTGGCCATCTAGTCGATGCATCAACCAAAACCATAAAGTATTTAAATGGTCCGCATGTTGGTTGGATTGGTCCACAAATATCTCCATGAATTCTTTCAAGGAATTGAGAAACCAATTTCGTAGGTTTCACATGGAGCGGCTTGAGATTCGTCTTCCCAATCGAGCAAGCTTGGCAAAGGCTTTTCGGATTTATAACGAAATTCTTTCCTCCAAGAGGATGCCCATGCGATGCATTCATAGTGCGAAGCATCGTATTTTGACCCGAATGACCCAGCCGGTCATGCCATAGCATAAAAATGCTCTCATCAACTGGCGCTCGGCGAATGATGAGATTACTCTCGATGTGTTGTATCGTAGTGAGATACAAACCACTTGAAAGACTTTTTAACTTCTCCATGATACGCTTTTGGCCGTACTGAGTGGAGGTAATGAAAAGATACTCGAAGCCATGTTCTCGAGCAGTTTCAACATGAAATCCGTTTTCCTCGAATATCCTTAAAACTCAGTAAGGTACGACTGGACCTTGGAGAATATAAGGCCTCTGATACTTCAACGGGTGTACCATTGGACAACGAAAAACGGGCTTTGCCAAAACCTTGAACAAGGGTTGAGGGTCCCGAAATGGTTGTCACTGAGGTTACTTTAGGCGTATAGGAGATAAAGTATGATTTATCTCTCAAGATAGTGTGAGTCGTTCCACTATCAACCAGACAATCTACTGCCCCGTGGTCCATGCCTATAAGTAAAGAAAATTAAAGTTTGTCACACGTTTAAGAAAAGTGCTCGAAATAGAACTTTAATTTATCGAGAAAACAGAAAATACAAACCACCAAAAGTTTCATGACTTAAATCAAATATAGAGAGAAAATGGAGATTCATTCTTCCATTTCTGCTATAAAATCAGGGGTCTCAAGATTTAGATTTTCGCACTCGTTGACCAGATTTGCTTCGGCTCGGCGCCCCTTGTGATAGTTATCAACTTCTTGGAGGGTTGCCCTGCAAGTCCGTTGCATATGACCATAAGCACCACATTTGTAGCAGAGAGTAGGCGCTTGGCCTTCCACTCTCGCTTTGGGACGACTGGCCCGTTGGTTCTTACCATGAGACTGTCTATGATTCAAAGGTCCTTGGTTCTTGTTAGAACCTCGCTTTGGGTGACGAGACTTAAACTCGCCTTTGTTCCTTGTCTGGGACGACTGGCCCTTGTCTCGTTTCCACCGTGGATTTGGTCCACGGAGAGCGTTTGCATCAGGCATTGGAATTGCCTTTGTTCCAGCAGGACGAGAATTGTTGTTTCTCATTAAAATGAGACTGTTCTTCTCGTCTAGTAAAAGCTGGGTGATGAGCTCGAGAAACTTGGTGAACTTAGACTGACGGTATTGCTTCTGGAGCAAGTTGTCAGTGGAAGGGAATGTGGTGTATGTTTTCTCCAATAGATCGCTGTCGGTTAATTTCTCACCGCAGTACTGGAGAAGTGATCGAATCCTGCAGACTTCATTGTTATAATCAGTTACGCTCTTGAAGTCTTGGAAGCGCAGGTTCAACCAGTCATGACGCACTTCAGGCAGCCATATGGTCTTCTGGTGGTCGAAGCGCTCTTTCAGAGAGTCCCATAGCGTCTTCGGCGAGGAGATTTCAATGAACTCCGCCTTCATGGCGTCAGATAAATGCCTGCGTAATAGAATCATTGCCTTGGCGTTCACTGAGCGAGTGACTTCCACTTCGCGCTCTTCCTCTCCATAGATGACGTCCAAGAGGTCCTGCGCATCTAGATGGTTCTGGATGTCTTGTGTCCAGTCCAAGTAGTTCTTGCCAGAGGCGTCAAGGATGGAAAAATCAATCTTGATCGACATTTTTCTACAACAGGAGAAAAATCTTGATCAGTCATCATATAAAACGACAGGTTTATATGGATTTGGTTTGCATAAGTAACAACAAACAATTGTAGATAAAACAATGGTTTTGAAAAAATAATTTTTGTTAAAAAAATCCTCTTATAACGATTGACGGGCCGATATAGAGAGGCAAATTATTTGCTTGAAAAAATGCATAAGTATAAATACAATTTGAGAAAAAATAATTTTCGGTCAACCCCATTCGGTAGCTCTACGTGAATGACCAGGCGAGAAAATGAGGGAGGAGGGTCACCAGGGACCGCTTAAAAACCAAGCCCAAGTTCTTTCTGACATCATACCCAAATAGATGAGCCTATTCGGAGAGACTTCGTAAAAAAAATTTCAAATGTAAGAATAAATAAGATTTTTCAAGAAATTCACACTATTTGCGAACAGTGCAAAATAGGTGACAATTTAGTGCGTGCTCAAAATGAGCGTTGCTTTTGAAAAAAAATTAGCCAACAATGTTATTTTGGAAGGCCCAAATTTGGCGGTGCCAGAATTTGTTTATGTAGCCAAAACCAATTTTCAAATTTTTAAGTTTATTTTTTTTCGTAATTACGCAAAAAAAATGTACAACATAAGCAAGCAACAGCACACAAAAGAATTGGTGCCTAAGCAAGCGGCACCAATAAAATATGAAATATTTTTCCGACGTCTAATCAAGCGACGCCCAAAAAATAACGACAAAAAAATACAATTTTATTATTCATCTGTTACACAATGAATCGCTGAGCAACATAAAAAAATTTGCATATTGAGTAAAAGAAACTATTCAACTAGTATTGATAAAATGTACTAACACAATAATATTTGTCTAAGATGTCAAATTAAATAATAATGATAATTTATTACTAGTATGACAAAATCTTTTGACAGATATTAAACAATTTCTTTAGCAAAGTATTACTAAATATGTGGCAATAATATATAGCAATTCAAGTTGATAACTTTTAGAAATCAAGTTTGCTTAACAACTAGTTTGCAGTAGGAAATTAAGAGAGAACAGAATGTTTGCAATAGGAAATTAAATAGGCAATTCTTAATAAATGAATATTTATTAAGAGAGATAACATTAGGCAATTGTCTAACAGGTTTTGCTATAGTAGACGGGTTTTATAATAGGCAGCAGCCTAACAGAAGCAATTTGTCTAATATAATAATTTTTGTCTAAATTAATTACTTATGGTGGATTTCTACCAGAAGCTTGTCTAAAAAAAATGGTCTAAAGTAATTATAGATACAAAAGCTTGTATATAGAAGAAATTTTTTTTGTTTTTTTTTCTCGTATAAACAGTAAGAAATAGGGAGAAAAATTACCTTTCTTACCGTACGGTGGAAGGAGGTAAAAAAAATAATGGTACGTCGGGTCTCCGGCGTTGCACGAGCAAAGTGCTGATAACGTGTTTTGAGGTCTATTAGCTCAACACCCGGAGAATGAGATGAATAGGTACGAAGCTCTCTCTCTTGTTAGATAGACTAATTTCATATATCTCCATATATCTCTACAAGCCATCCCAACCTCTCTTTATATAGGGAGAGAGAGGTTGGGAGTTACAAAATGAAAAGTCACTTGAGAGTTACAAAGTGAAAAGTCACTTGGGAGTTACAAGGTGAAGAGTCACCATGATGAGTTACAACAATTAGGTTGATCTTATTAGATATGCAGACGCATAAGGGGATATCACAAACGAGATATGTTTTCTAAATTGTGTTGCAAGTATTTCGAAGATCAATCAAACAAATCATTGCGGCAACCTCAACCTATCATCCTGGTACTTCATGGATCAAATAGAGAATGTGTATGACTATTGTTTCACCAATTTAACATATCAAGAGGAGTTGTGAGCTCCCAGAAATTACAAATAAAGCCTACAACTCTTCACGATAATATAATAATAATTGCATAAAAGTACTGGGGTGAGATGTAATAGTCAAATGTATGGCATGGTCCAATGTGGGGTCCTAGGGAGATCTGATGACACCAAGTTAAAGATCAAATTATGGTGTTCCAAATATTAATTTGCTTTGATTTAGGATTATTTTTAGGGTTATTCGAGTCTTTACGTGTATTTTCCATCTATCATAAATATATGAAAAATCCCTAGTTAGGGATTATGTTAGTTATTCTAAACGTTATTTAGTAGAGTTTCCACCTATCTCCATGCCTACCTGTACCTCTATATTATGAAACCCAACAGATTGATTTGTAAATTGATCTCCATTGATAATATTAGCTGTTTATGTGCAGGGAATTGCAAACTCTGTTGGTGATTGGTACTTTGACCGGTCAGAAGTTAAGGAGATAGACTGTCCGTACCCTTGCGACAAGACCTGCCACAATCTTGTGTCCAGTTCAAGGAATTAGTTAGACACCGTTTGGTTCACTGTAATGTAATCATAATTGTTTCAAAAAAAAAATATAATCATAATCAAATAAAAAAAAATGATTATATTGTGAAAACGATTACATTACAGTGTACCAAACGAGGCCTAGTATCATGCGTTCATTTTCTTCTCCCCGCACCCCCACAATTTGAGATTGCATTGAGTTACAGTACTCCATGAAGGCTGTAAAATAACACAGCCACTGTGGTAGCAGAGAAGCAAATGCTGAGATAGGAGGTTTCTTGCTTGCTACAGCTCAGAATTCGGTCTGTAGACGTTATTCTTCAATGGTTTTATGTATAATAATCACATGACTGAATAAAGATTATGGGAAGTTTTAGTTCAAATTCTTCCATATTTCATTGATTTCTTTCATACTAAAATGAGATCATGTGAAACTACACATTCTTAATTCAGTCGCATTAATGAGCAAGGTTTGCAAGTATCGGAACCTTCCTATGAGTGAGTATCGAGATCGACGGTATCGGAAGTATAATCGGAATATCATATTTTTATTTTGATATCGAAAAAAATGAATAATTATTACATAATTAGATTATTTTTTAAATAAATTTAGGTATAATTTGAAGTATTTTTTGTGTTATTTCTCAGTGGTTTTGAAACTGAAAGAAAATAATAGTTACCTCTTGCTGATTGGTTTGACTGCAATATTTTTTTCTTCTTCTTCCATTTACATGCTTCTACAGCCTTTCTATTATTTTACACCTTGTTGATTAGTCTTTTTCGTTCAATTTTATCTGCCGAGCCTTTCTGTTCTTGTACACTTGTTGATTGGTCTTTTTCGTTCAATTTTATCTATCGAATTGACTGGAAAAGAGAGATCCAACGTCGGTATCGGATTGGGACATGCCAAATTGTATTGGTATCTACCTATTACATCGGTATCGGTCGATACTGCAAACTATCCATATTTGAATGATAAAAAATGTAGGGTATGGAGCAAATTGAGGTGATAATAATCAATGAGCAGATGGAGTCTTTAGGCATTGTTACCTAGAGGAGCACTTCCGGGTTGATCAAGTTTTTTTTTCCCCTTCGGTAGAACATTTCTTCTTGGAGGTACTCTTGATATCTAATGATACTTGTTCTTTTAGTAGGTGTTCCCTATTCTTTTAAGTAGCGACGTCATGTTTCTATTATATGTTTCCTGGACTTTGGCACCTTCTAATTGTTTTTATTCTTTGCATTGGAATTGGACTGTCCTTTTATTCTGCAGGCCGTTACTGTTAAGGGAATAATTCAACTTGTAAATAAAAAGTCCTAATCTTGCCTTAATGGTTTCTCTACTACCTACCTCATGCTCACATCATATTTTTTTTGAGTCAATGTGCACTATAGTAGAAAATAATTCAAAAGAACAAGAAAAGAATATGATGAGATCATGGAGCGGATATTTTGTCTACTGGTTTAAATATCATTTGGTATGAGGTATTGTTTAGACACGCTGTTTTTTTAGCCTCTTTCGTGTCCAATGTCTCCACTCCCACCATTTTATTAAATTGGAGGAACGAGTGCCGGCCCTCGTCCAGGTCAGTCAGGACGACCATCCAGGACCACAAATTTGAAAGGTCCAAAAAAATCAGTTTAAATATAGATATGCTAGTATTTTGTATCTAAAATAGATATAGGCCTCGTTTGGTATGCAATGTAATCGTAGTCGCAATATAATTAAATATATATTTTTTAATTTGTTACATTGGGATTATGATTACATTACAGACCAAACTGAGGTCCTAGTATGTTTCATGGGCCACACATAATATAAAATAATTATGGTGTACTGGTTACTATGTTAGGCTTATGGTGTAGTGGTTAATAAGTATGTTAGGTTTGCATATATGAGGTCCTTCTTTCAATGCTTGGGTAATGATAAATTTTTTTTTAATTTACTTTTATTTTATTTATTTTTTACAGTATGTATATAGATCCCATTTTGAAAGTTCGTCTCAAATTCCGGCCATGAGCTCAGGACTGGCATGAAAGGAATAATAAGCTTCCATTCTAACTCGAATCAGGACATATGGGACGGATGCCTCCCGCCACTTGGACTAGAGGACACAGTGACCTCTTACAACTCTATAACTGTAATGCCTGTGGTTCGTATTACGTATTTCTGGAATACGTGTACGTATTTATTCTTGTATTGCATGATTTCCTTGCTTAATTTTCTCCCTGGGCTTGGTTTATTCTTGGTTTGGGTTGGCTTGGTTCGGTTTGGGATTGCTCTTGGTTCATCATGAACCAAGGGGTGAACCCCCTACCTACCACCACCACTCATATTTATTACCTATTCTTCTTCTCTCTCTTCATTAATCTCTTCTTCTTCTTCCATTTACTCCCTTCACCTACCAGAGAGAGAAGAAAGAGGTCTAGGCAAGTGCAACTTGCTTCCACAAGAGAGCCCATTTTTATTGTTCCATTAGCTTCTCCTCATGTTTCTAAGACACATTAGAACTTGTCATTTTCCATTTTGAGGCTTTAATTTTTGTAGATCTAGAAATTAGTTATTTTTGGATTTTGGTGGTTTTGATCTATCAAACTTATTTGTTTTCAAGTTTTGATGGTTCCATATTGTAGAGAATTTTATTCTACCCAATTTTGACCTTTGAAAAGTTGGATTTGGACTTATTTTGACCAAGTTATGGACTTTTGAAGCCTTGGGTTCAAACCATGGAGTTCTTGCTGATTTTGAGAAGACAGTGAGCAGTGTGCGCGAGCTTTCTAGCTTGCGCCACTGAGCTGCGCGCGCTCTTTAGCTCAGCGTAGTCTGACTCATACGCTGCCTTTTGGAGGCGTATGTCTTGCATACGCTGCCTTGACAAGGAGTCGTATGGACCTCATACGCTGCCTTGAAGAGGAGTCGTATGGAGTACATACGCTGCCTTTTGGAGGCGTATGTCTTGCATACGCTGACTTGAGCGTAGCCTGACTTGAGCGCAGCCTGACTTGAGCGCAGACTGACTCAGGCGCAACCTGATGTTTAGGCGCAACTGGACCTGACCCTACTTGCCTTGGCGCAACCTGTTACCCTGGCACAACTTGGCTAATGCCACGTGTTGGCCATAGTACCCCTTGCTCCCCCCTTGGGCGCATTATGTCCCCATATTCCCCTTTTTATGATTTTTGCACCCATTTTATATCCTTACGCCTTTTGATGTAAACTCGACATGAACCCGATGTGATCATGACATTATTTATGAATGTTAATCGGAACAAGGCTTAGTGATGGAAATGCTTGATAGTGGCCCGTCGTGGCGCGCTCTTGACAAATCACTTCAGTGGCCTGGACACCGTGGTTGTTTGTATTGATTGTGCCTGTATAAACTACGAGTCCGGTTGTGTCTTGTATCATGTCTAGGGCATGATCCCTGAGTACCACGGTCAGGAATTCATACTGAATCTGGCTAGGCTAATGACTAGATTGATCAAATAGTTCATGAAGAATTTCCCAGTTACCTGTTGTCCCTTTGGTCCCGGCCTTATATATATACATGGGATTTGTTGCTATCCGTCGAGATGAGCGCACTTCCAGTCCACCGTCGAGTGTGGTACCTTAGGACACATGTATCTTATTACAGTGTGTCTGCTATATCCTGCTATCTTTTTTTTTTCTTGCTGGGATCACTCAGGTAGTAACAAACAGGTAACCGGACTTGGAATTCTCATTGCATCTTGCTAGTAACTAGGCCTGTGATAACCCTAGTTAGTTAAAGTATCAAGCCGTACTTATTGCTTGGCCGTGATTGTTGGATGGGGTTCAATCTGTCTAGTCTTGTCTTGATCCTGTACAAGATTGTTACATGTCTCGATTTCTTATATTTACCTTGCCGATAAATGGTGGGGAGAAGCCAAGTTCCGTTCAGACGAAGGGTTACAACCCCGGTCCTTGTTTGGTTTACGGGTTGTAACCTGGTTATCTGAATAGTCCCATGGTTATCTCATCGTATATCATCATGTCATGCTTTTTCATATGTTCTATCTTTTATTGATTCTGTACAAGATTGTCTTTTATATTCACCTGTCATGCTTTTTCTTAAGTTACTGTCTCTTATTAAGTAATTATATTCTTGTGCTAATTTGCTGGTTTTAGTTCCTAAGTGAAGCCTCCTTTATGGCACTTGCTCTTTCTGGGGTCTGACCCAGCTGGTTTTGTATGGCCAGATACCGGAGCAGTAGCAAAGGATCTACCTGCCTTCCAGCCACATGGTGACCACTAGAGGGAATCCTGGCAACGAGTGGGTTATTTTTGGCTCTCCCACTCTATTGTACATTATTCTTTTGAGGCGTTTAGCCGCCGAGCAAGTGTTAGCTCGTGTATATTTTACTTACTGTCTGCCTACGGGCTGTAACATGATTGGCAACTCGAGGTTGATCGTGTATAACTTAACTCTTGCTAGTTCTTACATTTTGTACGACTAGCTTCATGATCATCTGGATATGTAATGTTTGGGACGCCTTACAATTGTATATTTGGTGGTCTGATATCTTGTATCTATTACTAGTTGGTTGAGATTGAGACAATAGGATAATTTATGACCTTAAGAGACTGATGGCTTGTAGATAAACCCTCACATATCTAGACAGTCGTGACCGTATGGTGAGATGGATTCTATTTCATTATACGTAGCTGGCTATGTCTGCCCCCGCTCTCCAGTATTCTTGTTCTGGGGCGAGACACGGTTTAAGTGGTGGCCCATACAGGTCTTGTCAATTAAGAAATGTGAGGGTTTACCGGATAGATGTCTCAATCTGTACTCGCCTTTGATCTCCACTCGTATCTGCTTATCTCCTTGGATTCCTGACTTGATAACATGCTTGCATCATTATTCTATCCTGGTCCTTCCTTAATATTCCCGATGTCATTGCTTCAGTGGCATCATTCCTGTTGATCAGCCAGAAGAAGTTCGGCCGGCAGACCAGCAACAGCAAGAAGATCAAGATCAGTCCTCAGCAGCCGCCTCCCGAGCCATGGCTTCTGGAGAACCAGAGCCCCCATTCCAGCCAGTTCAGCCAGCAGGGTCAGAGGATGGGGTCTTGATAGGGCTCATCCATGAGTTTCTTGCATCTCAAGATCGTCGAGGTGATGCCTTGCAGCAAGAAGTACAAGAAGCTATGAGCGGAAGTGGTCCTCGAGAGAATAGTGCGGTCAACAATTTCAAGTGCCTGAACCCTCCCTTCTTCGACGGCAGCGAGGATGCTATTGCTGTCATGCCCCGAGTCGGCAACGTTCGTTCCCGATGTTAATTTTGCCGATTCGATCGTCCTCGCTAAGGCGTGATGCCGCACGAGCCTGGAGTTGCGCTCGTGCAAGGCAAGATGACAAGTTCTCAAACGGTTATCTTTTGATTTTTGATATTAATATGCCAAGTCGAAACTTCACAAATCACATCAGAATATAAGACGCAGTATAGGAAGATAGAAATGCTTTTCATTCATAGCTTGCAACGAAGTGCAAGTCGTAATTTATATTGGATGCTGTTGCGGCTACATTGATTGAAAACAGAAAGAAAATACATTCGACAAGTTGCCTGAACTACGCTTGCCGTCCCATACATTCGTCCCTTTATACATAAGCCGTCGACTTGAATTGGCTTCAAAATACTTCAGCATAGGAAGAGCTTCAAAACGCCTCTCCGCACTTCAGCTTCGTTTTAGGTTGGAGCGCCCGCCGCACCTGGGGAAATTGGGGGAGGGGATTATCACACTTGCTAAGTGGACGAGACGAACCAACTCGTCTAAACCGACTCTGATTGTAAGGGTAGGCATGCTTTAGAGTTGTCTTTCTATTAGAACTAAATGAATTCAGTTCATATTCGATAGCCGTCTTTGAGTAATAAAGCATACAGTATAACATCGCAGTTTTCATATTTCTTACCACGGCCGTGCTCGTTCCTGCATGAAAACAGAGATAATATTTACCCTGCATAAGACAATAGGTGAGCATACAACTATCTTATATGCGGTCATTGATGCTACGCACCACTAGGGACTTAATCGAAGTTGGCATGCGACGCTACCCTTTCAGCCTAGGTTGCAAGCCTTACTGAAGGTCCCGCATGCCTCGCGCCGAAGCACGATGAATTATTCCCCCTAGGACGAATCGGTTCCGATGTCCCGGATACCGTTTCGAGGAAAACGAACTTGTGCACAAGCTGTCCATGACCATGCCTATGTGCGAATAGTTTCATATATGCGAACAGTTTTGTATAGCGCGGATAGTATCGAACGACATTATCATTTCTCGCAACTCATACAATGATTCATTTTCCCCAAAGCCGTACACCGATTTAGCGTCCCGTGGGCACCAAATTGTCCGATGCATCATAACCCATGATCGACGTTTCATAATATTTTGCAGCAGATGAAATAGTCTATCTTTTTACTAGAACCTTAAACTTTTCCAGTTATGTGAGAAACTTGTATTTTTTCGAGTAGATTACTCAAAATTGATACGTTTTTCCCGAGTTCTTGACTTAGTGGATTGGCATGCAATTAACTTGGCATCGTTCGATTTGAATGAATTCGAAGCAAGGAATAAGTTTGCGGGACATAATAGAAAAGAAGGCCGAATCACCCACCGATTACTTTGCTTTGTGCCGATCGTCCAAGTGCTACGCAACGTCAATCCTTAGTTACGCGAGCTCCTGCAATGGCACCAACGCTTTGTTAGAATTCCTTCTTTTACCTTTGCATCGAAATTGTAATTGCATCCTTGAAAACGATGCGAAAGCACTTCATCAAGCCCAGCGGCAAAGCTCCAAAAAAATATACAGTGGTCCGGTCCCGTCGAAGGGACTCTTATAGAGAGCTCACGCGCCGAGACGCAGCCCGCTGCATCTAGGACTTATTCCAACAGAAGTCGTTCCATTAGTTGGATCGATTCTCGTAACTTTCGTCCAAATCGATTTGAATCGATGCCGCAAGGCATTAACGTTTACCAAGCTTAGTGATCGAGTCGGATGGCCATCTAAGTTTCCGACCGATCTGACTCGGCGCTAGCATATTATGAAGTTCCGTCGCCTATCGAAAGCGGGGCGCTACATAATATACCACTAAGAAAAAGTTTCGTCCCGAAACTTAAGAACAAGGGTCTGACCTTAATTTAGACAAACAATGCGGGGTACTTCTCTTTCATCTCCGCCTCCATCTCCCACGTCGACTCCTCGACTGAATGGTTCTGCCAAAGCACGCGAACCAAGGACATCGACCGATTGCGTAGCACTTTCTCCTTGCGGTCCAAAATTTGAATAGGCTCCTCCGAGTAAGACAAGTCAGTACGTAGCTCCAACTGATCGAAGCTAACCACATGACTTGGATCGTGCACGTATTTTCGAAGTTGTGAAACGTTGAAAACATCGTGCACATCAGCTAAGGCAGGAGGTAGTGCGATCCGATAAGCAACCGTCGCAACTCGCTCAATGATCTCGAAGGGGCCTACAAATCTTGGGCTCAACTTGCCTTTAACGCCGAACCGCATCACGCCGCGCATGGGTGTTACTTTCAGAAACACATGGTCCCCGACCAAGAACTCTAGCGGTCGTCGACGAAGATCTGCGTAGCTCTTTTGTCGACTTTGCGCGATGCGAAGTCTATCTCGAATCAAGCGGACCTTTTCGACGGCCTGCTCCACCAGTTCCGGTCCAAGCACTTGTCGCTCTCCGACTTCATCCCAGCATATCGGCGAACGGCACTTCCTCACATAGAGCGCTTCGTATGGAGCCATCTGAATGTTCGACTGATAACTGTTGTTATACGCAAACTCCGTAAGCGGCAAATGTGTATCCCAACTAGTCTTTAGGTCGATCGCACACAGACGCAACATATCTTCTAAGATCTGGTTGACCCTCTCCGTCTGACCGTCTGTTTGGGGATGGTACGCCGAACTAAAGTTCAGTTTGGTCCCCATCGCCGCTTGGAGGCTCGTCCAGAAATGCAATAGGAATCGCCCGTCTCTGTCCGAAATTATTGAGGCCGGTACCCCGTGCAGTCGAACAATCTCATCGACGTAGATTTGTGCTAACCAACCGACGCTCCATCCTACTTTGATTGTGATGAAGTGAGCCGACTTGGTCAGTCTATCAACAATGACCCAAATCGCATCATTCCCCCGCGGCGTCTTCGAAAATCCCACAATGAAATCCATCGAGAAGTTGTCCCACTTCCACTCGGGAATGGCGATGTTCTGCAGCTCTCCGCCTGGCCTTTGGTGCTCCGTCTTCACCTGCTGACACGCCATGCATTGCGATACGAACGTAGCCACGTCTTTCTTCATGCCGTGCCACCAAAAGTTTGTGCGCAAGTCCTTGTACATCTTGGTGCTTCCAGGATGTAACGAGTACTTCGCGTAATGCGCCTCCGTCAGAATTTCTTTTCTGAGTTCAGCAGTTTCAGGAATGCAGAGCCTTCCCTTTAGTCGCATCGTCCCGTCTCCGTCTTCTGCAAAGTCAGTCGCCCTTTCCGTTGAAATCAGCTCGCGCATTTTCTTCAGGAATGAGTCGTCCTCCTGTGCGGTCTTTATCTTGCTAAGCAGGCTCGATCCTAACTTTAGCTGCGCTAGGTGCAGGTGTCGATACTCAATTTCGAGTTCGATACCCATCGCTTCAAGGTCCCACCGTATCTCCTTGTTTATGGCCAGTGTTCCCAAAAACATTCTGCTAAGTGCGTTGGCCACCACGTTTCCCTTGCCCGGTGTATACTCGATCGTTAGTTCGTAATCTTTTATGAGTTCGAGCCAACGTCGCTGTCGTAGGTTGAGTTCCCGTTGCGTAAATAAGTACTTCAGGCTTTTGTGATCTGTGTAGATTCTGTATGCCACACCATAGAGGTAGTGCCGCAATAACTTCAACGCAAAGACGATCGCCCCAATTCTAGGTCGTGCGTCGGGTAGTTTTTCTCGTGCTGCTTCAACTGCCGTGAAGCGTAGGAGATGACTTTGTCTCTCTGCATGAGTACGCACCCGAGGCCAGTTCCCGACGCGTCGCTGAATATCTGAAAGCCTTCTGGACCGTCTGGAAGTGCAAGGATTGGAGCTGAGACGAGCCGTTGCTTCAACTCTTGGAAGCTGGATTCACAGTCGTCGCTCCATTCAAATACTACTCCCTTCTGGGTAAGGCGAGTCAGAGGCGACGCTAGTTTTGAGAAGCTTCGCACGAATCTACGATAGTAGCCCGCTAAGCCCAGGAAACTCCGAATGTCACTAGCCGAGGCAGGTCGTTTCCAATCCACCACCGCATCAATCTTCTTTGGGTCCACGCGATACCTTCGGCAGATATTACGTGCCCGAGGAATCTCACGCTACTCATCCAGAACTCGCACTTACTCTGCTTGGCGTACAATTTGTTTTCATGCAGAATCTGCAGCACCGTCTTCAAATGTTTCGCGTGCTCTTCCCGATTCTTTGAGTAGACAAGGATATCGTCGATGAATACGACTACAAATTTATCTATTTGAGGTCGGAAGACTCGGTTCATCAGATCCATGAACGCGGCAGGGGTATTCGTCAAACCGAACGGCATGACGAGGAATTCGTAATGACCATATCGAGTGCGGAAGGCAGACTTCGATATGTCGTCGGACTTTATCTTCAACTGATGATAGCCTGAACGAAGATCGATTTTTAAAAATATTGCCGCGCCTTCCAGTTTGTCAAACAAGTCGTCGATTCGCGGTAAAGGATACTTGTTTCGCACGGTCGCCTTGTTGAGTTCCCGATAGTCGATGCATAGCCGCAACGACCCATCTTTCTTCTTCACGAACAGTACGGGAGCTCCCCACGGAGAGACGCTAGGGCGAATAAATCCGCGGTCTAGCAACTCTTGTAATTGCACCTTCAGTTCTGCTGGAGCCATTCGGTAAGGCACCTTTGATATCGGCCGTGTATCCGGAAAGGTGTCGATGCTGAATTCAATTTCTCGATCCGGCGACATCCCGGACATCTCGTCAGGAAAAACGTCGGGAAAATCTGCCACAACATCCGTCTACATTGTGTTTGTATTATCCGTCCGCGTGTCTCGAACTGATGCCAAGTATCCCGCACAGCCGGAACGCAGCATACGCCTCGCTGAGATTGCCGATACCATCATCGCCGTCTTCGAGGCCGTACCGCACGAATATGAGAACTCTGTCTCGCCAGGAAGACGAAACACCACTCTCTTCTCTGCGCACTCGATCGTTGCACGACAAGCGCCCAACCAATCCATGCCCAGGATTATGTCGTAATCTTTGATGTCTAGCACGACGGCATCCAAGGATAGATATCTTCCTCCGACGCAAATGTTGCCATCCCTACAAATAAAGTTTGCAGGCATATCGACTCCCGACGGAGTGCTAACGCTAATATTTATATCTAGTGATTGCATGGTTATTTTATTTTCTTTCACGAAATCAGCAGATATAAAGCTATGCATCGCACCCGAATCGAATAGGACTCGAGCAGGTATATCTTTGTAGAGTAATATACCTGTTACAACCGTATCGGACGCGTACGCCTCATCCCGAGTTAATGCATAAACTCGGCCTTGAGTCCCATGGCGTTGATTCTGTTGATTGACGGGCACCGTATTTGCGCCATGCAGTGTCGGCGCTTTATGCGGATTCGGAATGTTCCTTGGTGGATTATGTTGATTCGGCTTCCCCGCATGATAATATTGACTGAAGTGGCCTAGCTCGCCACACTTGAAACATGTTCTCAGTCTACAATCGGGATCTCGATGCCCGCGCTTACCGCATCTATTGCAGTGTGGTCCGCCATGGCATCGGTTATCAAATGTGTTTGGGCGTTTTGATACACCCGATCTTCCGGCGTCGTTAGGACGCTTGTTGAAGTTGTTGCGAACGACAGGCACGGCCCTTTGTGACATACGGCCAAAGATCCGCTCACTATCAAGGGCGGCTTCATAGGATTCACGATAAGTTTGGCATCGTTGGTTCATGACGTCCCTACGCAGTTCGTCGTTGAGGCCTTGCTGAAAACGCTCGCACCATTCTTCTTTGTTGGACAGGAAGGCGCCGACAAATTTTGTAAGTTTCGAGAAGCTTGCATCATAATCTTCAACACTCATATTCCCCTGCCTCAACATCATGAACTCATCTGCTTTCTGTCGACGGATGGCGCGAGGAACGTACTGCTCAAGGAAGGCTGTCTTGAACATTTCCCAAGAAATCTTTTTGTTGGAATCGGCTTCACAGATCTCTTGTTTCTTCGCCGCCCACCAGTCGTGTGCTCTTAGTTGTAATTGCAGCGCCGCACAGGCCACCCTCTGGAACCCTTCGATGCAGAGGAGATCGAACAAGTCCTCAATCTCTGCGAGCCATCCTACTATCACGTCGGGCTCTGCTCGGCCGTTGAACTTCGGCGGATTCATTTTGCGAAACTCCTTCACTTTGAACATGGAAGGAGAGTTCATCATTTTCGGGGAGCCATCTTCTTTCTCGTCTTCTTCTTGATCACCTTGCTTTTCCTCGGGCTCTTCGTCCGTCGTCTTAGTATCGCCCGCCATTCTGCTCACTATCTGAGTCAGGGCATTCATCTGTTTTTGTTGTGCCTCAAATTAGACTTTGAATTGTGTCTGAAGCTGTTGCTGCTGCAGTTCCATCAACTGTAGCATCTTCTCCATAGTCGTTCCGCTAGGGCCAGTGCTTTTTGTGCTCGACGTACTATCTACGGTTTGGGTTGTTGGGCCGGCGATTATCTTATCTCGCTTAGTCATTCCTACAAACAGTGTAAACCCGTTAGTATTTTTCAAAAATATCTATGGGCTTACCTGTATGGAACTTGTATTTCATGCAGCATGCCGACAAGCATTCAATCAAGCCATCGCAACGGACATTCCAACAATGAAACATCTTTCGAAAATTTGAGGAAACATAACTGTGCTCTGATACCAATTTATCACGCCCCGAGTCGGCAACGTTCGTCCCCAATGTTAATTTTGCCGATTCGATCGTCCTCGCTAAGGCGTGATGCCGCACGAGCCTGGAGTTGCGCTCGTGCAAGGCAAGATGACAAGTTCTCAAACGGTTATCTTTTGATTTTTGATATTAATACGCCAAGTCGAAACTTCACAAATCACATCAGAATATAAGACGCAATATAGGAAGATAGAAATGCTTTTCATTCATAGCTTGCAACGAAGTGCAAGTCGTAATTTACATTGGATGCCGTTGCGGCTACATTGATTGAAAACAGAAAAAAATACATTCGACAAGTTGCCTGAACTACGCTTTCCGTCCCATACATTCGCCCCTTTATACATAAGCCGTCGACTTGAATTGGCTTCAAAATACTTTAGCATAGGAAGAGCTTCAAAACGCCTCTCCGCACTTCAGCTTCGTTTTAGGTTGGAGCGCCCGCCGCACCTGGGGAAATTGGGGGAGGGGATTAGCACACTTGCTAAGTGGACGAGACGAACCAACTCGTCTAAACCGACTCTGATTGTAAGGGTAGGCATGCTTTAGAGTTGTCTTTCTATTAGAACTAAATGAATTCAGTTCATATTCGATAGCCGTCTTTGAGTAATAAAGCATACAGTATAACATCGCAGTTTTCATATTTCTTACCACGGCCATGCTTGTCCCTGCATGAAAACAGAGATAATATTTACCCTGCATAAGACAATAGGTGAGCATGCAACTATCTTATATGCGGTCATTGGTGCTACGCACCACTAGGAACTTAATCGAAGTTGGCATGCGACGCTACCCTTTCAGCCTAGGTTGCAAGCCTTACTGAAGGTCCCGCATGCCTCGCGCCGAAGCACGATGAATTATTCCCCTAGGACGAATCGGTTCCGATGCCCCGGATACCGTTTCGAGGAAAACGAACTTGTGCACAAGCTGTCCATGACCATGCCTATGTGCGAATAGTTTCATATATGCGAACAGTTTTGTATAGCGCGGATAGTATCGAACGACATTATCATTTCTTGCAACTCATGCAACGATTCATTTTCTCCAAAGCCGTACACCGATTTAGCGTCCCGTGGGCACCAAATTGTCCGATGCATCATAACCCATGATCGATGTTTCATAATATTTTGTAGCAGATGAAATAGTCTATCTTTTTACTAGAACCTTAAACTTTTCCAGTTATGTGAGAAACTTGTATTTTTCCGAGTAGATTACTCAAAATCGATACGTTTTTCCCGAGTACTTGATTTAGTGGATTGGCATGCAATTAACTTGGCATCGTTCGATTTGAATGAATTCGAAGCAAGGAATAAGTTTGCGGGACATAATAGAAAAGAAGGCCGAATCACCCACCGATTACTTTGCTTTGTGCCGATCGTCCAAGTGCTACGCAACGTCAATCCTTAGTTACGCGAGCTCCTGCAATGGCACCAACGCTTTGTTAGAATTCTTTCTTTTACCCTTGCATCGAAATTGTAATTGCATCCTTGAAAACGATGCGAAAGCACTTCATCAAGCCCAGCGGCAAAGCTCCAAAAAAACATACAGCGGTCCGGTCCCGTCGAAGGGTCTCTTATAGAGAGCTCATGCGCCGAGACGTAGCCCGCTGCATCTAGGACTTATTCCAACAGAAGTCGTTCCATTAGTTGGATCGATTCTCGTAACTTCCGTCCAAATCGATTTGAATCGATGTCGCAAGGCGTTAACGTTTACCAAGCTTAGCGATCGAATCGGATGGCCATCTAAGTTCTCGGCCGATCTGACTCGGCGCTAGCATATTATGAAGTTCCGTCGCCTATCGAAAGCGGGGCGCTACATAATATACCACTAAGAAAAAGTTTCGTCCCGAAACTTAAGAACAAGGGTCTGACCTTAATTTAGACAAACAATGCGGGGTACTTCTCTTTCATCTCCGCCTCCATCTCCCACGTCGACTCCTCGACTGAATGGTTCCGCCAAAGCACGCGAACCAAGGACATCGACCGATTGCGTAGCACTTTCTCCTTGCGGTCCAAAATTTGAATAGGCTCCTCCGAGTAAGACAAGTCAGTACGTAGCTCCAACTGATCGAAGCTAACCACATGACTTGGATCGTGCACGTATTTTCGAAGTTGTGAAACGTGGAAAACATCGTGCACATCAGCTAAGGCAGGAGGTAGTGCGATCCGATAAGCAACCGTTGCAACTCGCTCAATAATCTCGAAGGGGCCTACAAATCTCGGGCTCAACTTGCCTTTAACGCCGAACCGCATCACGCTGCGCATGGGTGTTACTTTCAGAAACACATGGTCCCCGACCAAGAACTCTAGCGGTCGTCGACGAAGATCTGCGTAGCTTTTTTGTCGACTTTGTGCGATGCGGAGTCTATCTCGAATCAAGCGGACCATTTCGACGGCCTGCTCCACCAGTTCCGGTCCAAGCACTTGTCGCTCTCCGACTTCATCCCAGCATATCGGTG
This sequence comes from Iris pallida, assembly GCA_029216955.1. Taxonomy (NCBI): domain Eukaryota; kingdom Viridiplantae; phylum Streptophyta; class Magnoliopsida; order Asparagales; family Iridaceae; genus Iris; species Iris pallida. The sequence goes on from JANAVB010028196.1 coordinate 11,555,862, forward strand.
AACGGCACTTCCTCACATAGAGCGCTTCGTATGGAGCCATCTGAATGCTCGACTGATAACTGTTGTTATACGCAAACTCCGCAAGCGGCAAATGCGTATCCCAACTAGTCTTTAGGTCGATCGCACACAGAAGCAACATATCTTCTAAGATCTGGTTGACCCTCTCCGTCTGACCGTCTGTTTGGGGATGGTATGCCGAACTAAAGTTCAGTTTGGTCCCCATCGCCGCTTGGAGGCTCGTCCAGAAATGCGATAGGAATCGCCCGTCTCTGTCCGAAATTATTGAGGGCGGTACCCCGTGCAGTCGAACAATCTCATCGACGTAGATTTGTGCTAACCGATCGATGCTCCATCCTACTTTGATTGCGATGAAGTGAGCCGACTTGGTCAGTCTATCAAAAATGACCCAAATCCCATCATTCCCCTGCGGCGTCTTCGGAAATCCCACAATGAAATCCATCGAGATGTTGTCCCACTTCCACTCGGGAATGGCGATGTTCTGCAGCTCTCCGCCTGGCCTTTGGTGCTCCGCCTTCACCTGCTGACACGTCATGCATTGCGATACGAACGTAGCCACGTCTTTCTTCATGCCGTGCCACCAAAAGTTTGTGCGCAAGTCCTTGTACATCTTGGTGCTTCCAGGATGTAACGAGTACTTCGCGTAATGCGCCTCCGTCAGAATTTCTTTTTTGAGTTCGGCAGTTTCAGGAATGCAGAGCCTTTCCATTAGTCGCATCGTCCCGTCTCCGTCTTTCGCAAAGTCAGTCGCCCTTCCCGTTGAAATCAGCTCGCGTATTTTCTTCAGGAATGAGTCGTCCTCTTGTGCGGTCTTTATCTTGCTAAGCAGGCTCGATCCTAACTTTAGCTGCGCTAGGTGCAGGTGTCGATACTCAATTCCGAGTTCGATACCCATCGCTTCAAGGTCCCACCGTATCTCCTTGTTTATGGCCAGTGTTCCCAAAAATATTCTGCTAAGTGCGTTGGCCACCACGTTTCCCTTGCCCGGTGTATACTCGATCGTTAGCTCGTAATCTTTTATGAGTTCGAGCCAACGTCGCTGTCGTAGGTTGAGTTTTCGTTGCGTAAATAAGTACTTCAGACTTTTGTGATCTGTGTAGATTCTGCATGCTACACCATAGAGGTAGTGCCGCCATAACTTCAACGCAAAGACGATCGCCGCTAATTCTAGGTCGTGCATCGGGTAGTTTTTCTCGTGCTGCTTCAACTGCCGTGAAGCGTAGGAGATGACTTTGTCTCTCTGCATGAGTACGCACCCGAGGCCAGTTCCCGACGCGTCGCTGAATATCTGAAAGCCTTCTGGACCGTCTGGAAGTGCAAGGATTGGAGCTGAGACGAGCCGTTGTTTCAACTCTTGGAAGCTGGATTCACAGTCGTCGCTTCATTCAAATACTACTCCCTTTTGGGTGAGGCGAGTCAGAGACGACGCTAGTTTTGAGAAGCTTCGCACGAATCTACGATAGTAGCCCGCTAAGCCCAGGAAACTCCGAATGTCGCTAGCAGAGGCAGGTCGTTTCCAATCCACCACCACATCAATCTTCTTTGGGTCCACGCGATACCTTCAGCAGATATTACGTGCCCGAGGAATGTCACGCTACTCATCCAGAACTCGCACTTACTCTGCTTGGCATACAATTTATTTTCACACAGAATCTGCAGCACCGTCTTCAAATATTTCGCGTGCTCTTCCCGATTCTTTGAGTAGACAAGGATATCGTCGATGAATACGACTACAAATTTATCTATTTGAGGTCGGAAGACTCGGTTCATCAGATCCATGAACGCGGCAGGGGTATTCGTCAAACCGAACGGCATGACGAGGAATTCGTAATGACCATATCGAGTGCGGAAGGCAGACTTCGATATGTCGTCGGACTTGATCTTCAACTGATGATAGCCTGAACGAAGATCGATTTTTGAAAATATTGCTGCGCCTTGCAGTTGGTCAAACAAGTCATCGATTTGCGATAAAGGATACTTGTTTCGCACGGTCGCCTTGTTGAGTTCCCGATAGTCGATGCATAGCCGCAACGACCCATCTTTCTTCTTCACGAACAGTACGGGAGCTCCCTACGGAGAGACGCTAGGGCGAATAAATCCGCGGTCTAGCAACTCTTGTAATTGCATCTTCAGTTCTGCTGGAGCCATTCAGTAAGGCGCCTTTGATATCGGCCGTGTATCCGGAAAGGTGTCGATGCTGAATTTAATTTCTCGATCCGACGGCATCCCGGGCATCTCGTCAGGAAAAACGTCGAGAAAATCTGCCACAACATCCGTCTGCATTGTGTTTGTATTATCCGTCCGCGTGTCTCGAACTGATGCCAAGTATCCCGCGCAGTCGGAACGCAGCATACGCCTCGCCGAGATTGCCGATACCATCATCGCCGTCTTCGAGGCCGTACCGCACGAATATGAGAACTCTGTCTCGCCAGGAAGACGAAACACCACTCTCTTCTCCGCGCACTCGATCGTTGCACGACAAGCGCCCAACCAATCCATGCCCAGGATTATGTCGTAATCTTTGATGTCTAGCACGACGGCATCCAAGGATAGATATCTTCCTCCGACGCAAATGTGGCCATCCCTACAAATAAAGTTTGCAGGCATATCGACTCCCGACGGAGTGCTAACGCTAATATTTATATCTAGTGATTGCATGGTTATTTTATTTTCTTTCACGAAATCAGCAGAGATAAAGCTATGCATCGCACCCGAATCGAATAGGACTCGAGCAGGTATATCTTTGTAGAGTAATATACCTGTTACAACCGTATCGAACGCGTACGCCTCATCCCGAGTTAATGCATAAACTCGACCTTGAGCCCTATGGCGTTGATTCTGTTGATTGACGGGCACCGTATTTGTGCCATACAGTGTCGGCGCTTTATATGGATTCGGAATGTTCCTTGGTGGGTTATGTTGATTCGGCTTCCCCGCATGACAATATTGACTGAAGTGGCCTAGCTCGCCACACTTGAAACATGTTCTCAGTCTACAATCGGGATCTCGATGCCCGCGCTTACCGTATCTATTGCAGTGTGGTCCGCCATGGCCTCGGTTATCAAATGTGTTTGGACGTTTTGATACACCCGATCCCCCGGCGTCGTTAGGATGCTTGTAGAAGTTGTTGCGAACGACAGGCACGACCCTTTGTGACATACGGCCAAAGATCCGCTCACTATCAAGGGCAGCTTCATAGGATTCACGATAAGTTTGGCATCGTTGGTTCATGACGTCCCTACGCAGTTCGTCGTTGAGGCCTTGCTGAAAACGCTCGCACCATTCTTCTTTGTTGGACAGGAAGGCGCCGGCAAATTTTGTAAGTTTCGAGAAGCTTGCATCATAATCTTCAACACTCATATTCCCCTGCCTCAACATCATGAACTCATCCGCTTTCTGTCGACGGATGGCACGAGGAACGTACTGCTCAAGGAAGGCTGTCATAAACATTTCCCAAGAAATCTTTTTGTTGTAATCGGCTTCACAGATCTCTTATTTCTTCGCCGCCCACCAGTCGTGTGCTCTTAGTTGTAATTGCAGCGCCGTACAGGCCACCCTCTGGAACCCTTCGATGCAGAGGAGATCGAACAAGTCCTCCATCTCTGCGAGCCATCCTACTATCACGTCGGGCTCTGCTCGGCCGTTGAACTTCGGCGGATTCATTTTGCGAAACTTCTTCACTTTGAACATGGAAGGAGAGTTCATCATTTTCGGGGAGCCATCTTCCTCCTCGTCTTCTTCTTGATCACCTTGCTTTTCCTCGGGCTCTTCGTCTGTCGTCTTGGTATCGCCCGCCATTCTGCTCACTATCTGAGTCAGGGCATTCATCTGTTTTTGTTGTGCCTCAAATTGGACTTTGAATTATGTCTGAAGCTGTTGCTGCTGCAGTTCCATCAACTGTAGCATCTTCTCCATAGTCGTCCCGCTAGGGCCAGTGCTTTTTGTGCTCGACGTACTATCTACGGTTTGGGTTATTGGGCCGACGATTATCTTATCTCGCTTAGTCATTCGTACAAACAGTGTAAACCCGTTAGTATTTTTCAAAAATATCTATGGGCTTACCTGTATGGAACTTGTATTTCATGCAGCATGCCGATAAGCATTCAATCAAGCCATCGCAACGGACATTCCAACAATGAAACATCTTTCGAAAATTCGATGAAACATAACTGTGCTCTGATACCAATTTGTCACGCCCCGAGTCGGCAACGTTCGTCCCCGATGTTAATTTTGCCGATTCGATCGTCCTCGCTAAGGCGTGATGCCGCACGAGCCTGGAGTTGCGCTCGTGCAAGGCAAGATGACAAGTTCTCAAACGGTTATCTTTTGATTTTTGATATTAATACGCCAAGTCGAAACTTCACAAATCACATCAGAATATAAGACGCAGTATAGGAAGATAGAAATGCTTTTCATTCATAGCTTGCAACGAAGTGCAAGTCGTAATTTACATTGGATGTCGTTACGGCTATATTGATTGAAAACAGAAAGAAAATACATTCGACAAGTTGCCTGAACTACGCTTGCCGTCCCATATATTCGCCCCTTTATACATAAGCCGTCGACTTGAATTGGCTTCAAAATACTTCAGCATAGGAAGAGCTTCAAAACGTCTCTCCGCACTTCAGCTTCGTTTTAGGTTGGAGCGCCCGCCGCACCTGGGGAAATTGGGGGAGGGGATTAGCACACTTGCTAAGTGGACGAGACGAACCAACTCGTCTAAACCGACTCTGATTGTAAGGGTAGGCATGCTTTAGAGTTGTCTTTCTATTAGAACTAAATGAATTCAGTTCATATTCGATAGCCGTCTTTGAGTAATAAAGCATGCAGTATAACATCGCAGTTTTCATATTTCTTACCACGGCCGTGCTCGTCCCTGCATGAAAACAGAGATAATATTTACCCTGCATAAGACAATAGGTGAGCATGCAACTATCTTATATGCGGTCATTGGTGCTACGCACCACTAGGGACTTAATCGAAGTTGGTATACGACGCTACCCTTTCAGCCTAGGTTGCAAGCCTTACTGAAGGTCCCGCATGCCTCGCGCCGAAGCACGATGAATTATTATTCCCCCTAGGACGAATCGGTTCCGATGCCCCGGATACCGTTTTGAGGAAAACGAACTTGTGCACAAGCTGTCCATGACCATGCCTATGTGCGAATAGTTTCATATATGCGAACAGTTTTGTATAGCGCGGATAGTATCGAACAACATTATTATTTCTCGCAACTCATGCAACGATTCATTTTCCCCAAAGTCGTACACCGATTTAGCGTCCCGTGGGCACCAAATTGTTCGAGGCATCATAACCCATGATCGACGTTTCATAATATTTTGCAGCAGATGAAATAGTCTATCTTTTTACTAGAACCTTAAACTTTTCTAGTTATGTGAGAAACTTGTATTTTTTCGAGTAGATTACTCAAAATCGATACGTTTTTCCCGAGTTCTTGACTTAGTGGATTGGCATGCAATTAACTTGGCATCGTTCGATTTGAATGAATTCCAAGCAAGGAATAAGTTTGCGGGACCGAATAGAAAAGAAGGCCGAATCACCCACCGATTACTTTGCTTTGAGCCGATCGTCCAAGTGCTACGCAACGTCAATCCTTAGTTACGCGAGCTCCTGCAATGGCACCAACGCTTTGTTAGAATTCCTTCTTTTACCCTTGCATCGAAATTGTAATTGCATCCTTGAAAACGACGCGAAAGCACTTCATCAAGCCCAGCGACAAAGCTCCAAGAAAACATACAGCGGTCCGGTCCCGTCGAAGGGACTCTTATAGAGAGCTCACGCGCCGAGACGCAGCCCGCTGCATCTAGGACTTATTCCAACAGAAGTCGTTCCATTAGTTGGATCGATTCTCGTAACTTTCGTCCAAATCGATTTGAATCGATGTCGTAAGGCGTTAACGTTTACCAAGCTTAGCGATCGAGTCGGATGGCCATCTAAGTTCCCGGCCGATCTGACTCGGCGCTAGCATATTATGAAGTTCCGTCGCCTATCGAAAGTGGGGCGCTACAATTACTGCAGATGCCTGGCTAAGGATATTGAAGTTATCTTGGAGGCAGCCAGGACCCCTGAAGCAGAGAAGGTGGCGGTGGTGCGCCTGCAGTTACTAGATCTAGCCCGCAGCTGGTGGGCTATGCAAGCAGCGAGTTTGGGTACGCCTGTCATGTGGGCGGTATTCAGCGATATGTTCCAGACCAAGTACTTCGACGCAGTGGCTAGATATGACCTGCAGGCCAGGTTTAGTAATCTCAGGCAGATGAGCAGGACGGTCGACGGATATGCGGCCAAGTTTTTAAGGTTGAGTCGGTTTGCTCCCACCTTGGTGGCAACCGAGCTAGACAGAGCACAGCGATTTCAGCAAGGGCTCCACTTGGAGATCATATTGGCAGTAGAGCAGTTCGAGCACAGAACTTTTGATGCCGTCTTGCGAGCAGCGAGGAGGCATGAGTATACTTCCCGAAGGATAGCAGACCGGACCGGAGATCGGAAGCGATCTCACGACCAGATGAACCAATCCTCAGCACCGACCCCAGCAGCTAGGGCCCTGACCATTGGAGCTACAAGGACAGATTCAGTTACCTCCTTACAGCATTCTGCCCCGACCTATCCCCAGCAGCAGAAGCAGAAGCGGCCTTTCGCAACCGGTTGTTCTCATTGCGGAAAGCCCGGGCATGTTGTTACTGAGTGCCGCAGAGCACAGGGATTGTGCTTGGTTTGTGGTTCACCGGACCACATGATAGAATCTTGTCCGTTCAGAAACAGATCATCGTCGATAGTAACTAGTCCCTCGGTTATGGGACCAGCACCAGAACCAGCTCCAGTTCACCAACCACAGCAGCTTCCGTTTCCAGGTCCATTGCCGTCTCAGGCCCAGGCCTTCCAGCAACAGAGGCCTCAGCAGTTCGCCCTGGCCCAGGCCCAGATCCAGAATCGGCGGAGAGATATCTGTGTCCTATTGTCTTACTTTTCGACCGTCGTTATGCGGGATACATGTCATGTTTCATGTATCCTAATTACCACGGTATATCCCGGGCCCGAGCCATGCCATAGATCATTCGAAAACGGTTATTGGTGCCAACCTTTTCGAATGAGGAGAGGCCCGTATCCATGTTTGACCAAAGAGAGAGACCTCAAGCGCAAGACTATCAGTTTAGTTCGTGTTGCTTGAGTTCATCGCTCTTTGGGTGAGTCAACGTGGGAGCGTGAGGATGATATCCGATCGCGATATCCCGACTTGTTTGACTCGTGAGGTATAATGTCTTCTTATGTCTCATGCCTTTGATTCCTTGCATGAATGAGTGATTGTCTACCTAGTTATAGCTTGCATGTGATTAATGTAGCTTGTCATTGCTCCTCTAGTCTCTTGATTAAATTTCGAGGACGGAATTCTTTTAAGGTGGGTAGAGTTGTAATGCCTGTGGTTCGTATTACGTATTTCTGGAATACGTGTACGTATTTATTCTTGTATTGCATGATTTCCTTGCTTAATTTCCTCCCTGGGCTTGGTTTATTCTTGGTTTGGGTTAGCTTGGTTCAGTTTGGGATTGCTCTTGGTTCATCATGAACCAAGGGGTGAACCCCCTACCTACCACCACCACTCATATTTATTACCTATTCTTCTTCTCTCTCTTCATTAATCTCTTCTTCTTCTTCCATTTACTCCCTTCACCTACCAGAGAGAGAAGAGAGAGGTCTAGGCAAGTGCAACTTGCTTCCACAAGAGAGCCCATTTTTATTGTTCCATTAGCTTCTCTTCATGTTTCTAATACACATTAGAACTTGTCATTTTCCATTTTGAGGCTTTAATTTTTGTAGATCTAGAAATTAGTTATTTTTGGATTTTGGTGGTTTTGATCTATCAAACTTCTTTGTTTTCAAGTTTTGATGGTTCCATGTTGTAGAGAATTTTATTCTACCCAATTTTGACCTTTGAAAAGTTGGATTTGGACTTATTTTGACCAAGTTATGGACTTTTGAAGCCTTGGGTTCAAACCATGGAGTTCTTGCTGATTTGGAGAAGACAGTGAGCACTGTGCGCGAGCTTTCTAGCTTGCGCCACTGAGCCGCGCGCGCTCTTTAGCGCAGCGCAGTCTGACTCATACGCTGCCTTTTGGAGGCGTATGTCTTGCATACGCTGCCTTGACAAGGAGTCGTATGGACCTCATACGCTGCCTTGAAGAGGAGTCGTATGGAGTACATACGCTGCCTTTTGGAGGCGTATGTCTTGCATACGCTGACTTGAGCGTAGCCTGACTTGAGCGTAGCCTGACTTGAGCGCAACCTGACTTGAGCGCAGTCTGACTCAGGCGCAACATGATGTTTAGGCGCAACTGGACCTGACCCTACTTGCCTTGGCGCAACCTGTTACCCTGGCGCAACTTGGCTAATGCCACTTGTTGGCCATAGTACCCCTTGCTCCCCCCTTGGGCGCATTATGTCCCCATATTCTCCTTTTTATGATTTTTGCACCCATTTTATATCCTTACGCCTTTTGATGTAAACTCGACATGAACCCGATGTGATCATGACATTATTTATGAATGTTAATCGGAACAAGGCTTAGTGATGGAAATGCTTGATAGTTGCCCGTCGTGGCGCACTCTTGATAAGTGATAGTGGCCCGTCGTGGCGCGCTCTTGACAAATCACTTCAGTGGCCTAGACACCGTGGTTGTTTGCATTGATTGTGCCTGTATAAACTACGAGTCCGGTTGTGTCTTGCATCATGTCTAGGGCATGATCCCTGAGTACCACGGTCAGGGATTCATACTGAATCTGGCTAGGCTAATGACTAGATTGATCAAATAGTTCATGAAGAATTTCTCAGTTACCTGTTGTCCCTTTGGTCCCGGCCTTATATATATATATACATGGGATTTGTTGCTATCCGTCGAGATGAGCGCACTTCCAGCCCGCCGTCGAGTGTGGTACCTTAGGACACATGTATCTTATTACAGTGTGTCTGCTATATCCTGCTATCTTTTCCTTTTCTTGCTGGGATCACTCAGGTAGTAACAAACAGGTAACCGGACTTGGAATTTTCATTGCATCTTGCTAGTAACTAGGCCTGTGATAACCCTAGTTAGTTAAAGTATCAAGCCGTACTTATTGCTTGGCCATGATTGTTGGATGGGGTTCAATCTGTCTAGTCTTGTCTTGATCATGTACAAGATTGTTACATGTCTCGATTTCTTATATTTACCTTGTCGATAAATGGTGGGGAGAAGCCAAGTTCCGTTCAGACGAAGGGTTACAACCCCGGTCCTTGTTTGGTTTACGGGTTGTAACCTGGTTATCTGAATAGTCCCATGGTTATCTCATCGTATATCATCCTGTCATATTTTTCCATATGTTCTGTCTTTTATTGATTCTGTACAAGATTGTCTTTTATATTCACCTGTCATGCTTTTTCTTAAGTTACTGTCTCTTATTAAGTAATTATATTCTTGTGCTAATTTGCTGGTTTTAGTTCCTAAGTGAAGCCTCCTTTGTGGCACTTGCTCTTTCTGGGGTCTGACCCAGCTGGTTTTGTATGGCCAGATACCGGAGCAGCAGCAAAGGATTTACCTGCCTTCCAGCCACATGGTGACCACTAGAGGGAATCCTGGCAACGAGTGGGTTATTTTTGGCTCTTCCACTCTATTGTACATTATTCTTTTGAGGCGTTTAGCCGCCGAGCAAGTGTTAGCTCGTGTATATTTTATTTACTGTCTGCCTACGGGCTGTAACATGTTGGCAACTCGAGGTTGATCATGTATAACTTAACTCTTGCTAGTCCTTACATTTTGTACGACTAGCTTCATGATCATCTGGATATGTAATGTTTGGGACGCCTTACAATTGTATATTTGGTGGTCTGATATCTTGCAACTATTACTAGTTGGTTGAGATTGAGACAATAGGATAATTTATGACCTTAAGAGACTGATGGCTTGTAGATAAACCCTCACATATCTAGACAGCCGTGACCGTATGGTGAGATGGATTCCATTTCATTATACATAGCTGGCTATGTCTGCCCCCGCTCTCCAGTATTCTGGTTCTGGGGCGTGACAATAACCGAAACAGTTTCCGTTTATTTCAATTTATTGGATAGATACAATGTGCACATGGTATTTAACAAACGTACTGTTTAGACAATGAGGTTAATGTCCATTTTCTTTCCCGTGTTATTTATTAGGACCATTGATATAGTCCAGGTATATAAAAACCAAACATACAGAACTGTATACTAAAACGTCAAAGGAACCAAACCTTATGAGCTATCAAATGAAATTCTACAAGAAAGCAATTTAACAGAAAATTAGAAAAGAAACTAGCGTACTCGATAATTAATTTAGTTCTATGCCTTAAGGTGTTAGTGGAAGCCATTTACGCAACTAAGAACAAATTTACTAATATAAATGCAAAATAAAATAAAATAAAGGGTTATTTATATTAATTGGTTCATGTTTTATGTTTATTACACGGAGTACTCTTATTTTGAAACTAACTATACGGGTACCCCTTGTAGCGTCCCGCTTTCGATAGGCGACGGACTTCATAATATGTTTGCGACGAGTCAGATCGGTCGGGAGCTTAGATGGCCATCTGACTCGATCGCTAAGCTTGGTAAACAATAACACCTTGCGGCATCGATCAAATCGATTTGGACGGATGTTACGAGAATCGATCCAACTAATGGAACGACTTCTGTTGGAGTAAGTCCTAGATGCAGCGGGCTGCGTCTCGGCGAGTGAGCTCTATATAAGAGTCCCTTCGACGGGACCGGACCAGTGTATGATTTTTTTGGAGCTTTTGCCGCTGGGTTTGATGAAGTACTTTCGCGTCGTTTTCCTGGATGCAATTTACAAATTTCAAAACGAGGGAAAAAGGAAGAATTCTAACAAAGTGTTGGTGCCATTGCAGGAGCTCGCGTAACTAAAGCTTGACGTTGCGAAGCGCTTCGACGATCGGCACGAGCAAAGTAATCGGTGGGTGATTCGGCCCCTTCTTTTCTACTCTGTCCCGCAAACAAATTTCATGCCTCGAATTCATTCAAATCTAACGATACCAAGTTAATTGCATGCCAATCCACTAAGGTCAAGAACTCGAGAAAAACGTATCGATTTAGAGTAATCTACTCTGAAAAATGTAAGTTTCTCACATAAACCAGAAAGTTTAAGGTTCTAGTAAAAAGATAGACTATTTCACGTGCTGCAAAATAATATGAAACGTAGATCGTGGGTTATGATGCCTCGGACAATTTGGAGCCTACGGGACGCTAAATTGGGAGTACGGCTTTGGAAAAAATGAATCGTTGCATAAGTTGGAAGAAAATGATAATGCCGTTCAATACTGTCCGTGCTATACAAAACTGTTTGCATATATTAAACTGTTCACGCATTGGCATGGTCATGGACAACTTGTGCACAAGTTGATTTTTCTCGAATCGGTATCCGGGACATCGGAATCGAATCGACCTAGGAGGAATGAACAATCGTGCTTCGGCACTGATACATTGCGGGACCGTCAGTTAGGCTTGCAATCTAGACTGAACGGGCCGAAATGCCGTTGAGATAGTCCACTACAACAAAAAGACCTATTAATGACGGCTAAAAAGCGTCATTAATGACAAACCATGACGCTTTTTTTTTTAAAGCAACCGTTATGAAAACGGGTGTTATAAATGTTTTTTAAAAGCGTCATAAAAAAACCGTCATGAATAGTTTCTATAAAAGCGTTATGAATAGTTAATATATAGTGCACAATTCAGAACAATTTTAAAACGTCATGAATAGATAATATGTATAGGCTCAATGCAGCACAATTATAACACTTTATACTATTCAAATTAGCATATTTATAATGCTCTATACTGCACAGTATATATTACATTCCAAAAACTTAACATTATATATCACCATCTTTATTACATTTCTCAAAATAGAGTACATATCAACATCTTCATTACATTGAATATCCAAATACATATATATATTTACAACTACCAAAATTGTCCACATCAAAACTTAGCCACATCAAAACTGTCCACAGAACATATAGCAAAACCCTGAAAAAGATAAAAACAAGCAAATATAAGGAATTAGCTCCCAAGATTATAATACTTCCAACTACACAAGTAGCAAAAGCCTGATACTTATTGGGAACAATTCAAATTCATAATACATATTTAATATCCAAATGCTGAACTGCATAAATTCTTCACGAGAAAGGAGTTAACATACAGAATGCCTACATTGAGGTAATGCTCTTCGTACGAGTGTGATGGCATGAGGAATTACCTGCAAGGCCATACTTCTGGAGAAAAGAGAATGTAGTAGCAGAATCCCAATCATACCTAACATAAGTAGATCACATCAAATAAATAAATAAAAATCACACTTTAAAAATTAAAATAAATCAACTTGTGACACATTACTGGTGCTTAGTAGGTTCTTGAGGTCTAGGTTCGATCAGTAGAGTCCCTGAAAAAAATAAAACAAGGAAGCAAAAGACTCGAAAAATAACACCAACCATGTAGTTCTGGATATTTGTCAAATTCAACATGATACACAACACACACAAAGAGGAGATTTATCCACAATTAAGTTGCAAATCAGTTTGCCTATTACATAGCTTCTGTAGCGGTAAATTATATTCTTTCATGGCCAAACCGTATAAATATGGAAAATCATTATCACCATCATCGCCTTGTACCAGTAGTAGAGTACACAACAACAAACAACTGCAAGGAGTCATGTAGTTATAAAGAGAAGGTTAAATGTCTCCTAACAAATCCTTTCAAAGCATGTATCAGTTCTAAATCTTACAATCAATGTTCAAAGGAAGTGGGGGGCCTGGGGCATACAATGAAGAGCTCCACAAACAGTGTAAGTTTTGAAGGGATGCCATGTCACTAGCATAAAAACAGACGAATATAAAAATAATAAAATGACTTGGAACCCTGGTAAAGTACAGAGTATAGGAATTAGATCAATGCTCAGGATAATCAAATCCTAATCTGTTACCAACAAGTTCAAACAGCCTTCCAATTCACTATTAGAACAAGTCTGGCTTTGGAAAAGAATAGTGTATCAAATGAAACAAAAACAACAAATGAGTGTAGACTCAAAATTCCCAGTTTTATTTCAGTTCTTAAAGAGTGTCTCGAGAATGCTGCCACCATTCGTAAGATTCTCTCAAACTGTGGTACGCCACTTGCCATCTAAGGGTGCATATATAGGATATAATGGTCATTTCTACTTTCTTTCTCATGAAGACAGATACAAATGTATGCGACGAGGTTATTATACAAAAACAGGGAGACAAAACACACAAGCAAACTTGCACCCAGTAAAATACCCAGTAAATTTTGATACATCTTCACAAGCATGCCAAAATACCCAGTAAAATAGCAAACACTTGTAAATGCATGTTTTCTAATTCATGTTCTCTTAATAATTAAAAGTGAACTTATACCTTTGAATCCAATTTTCTTCTTCCAGTCAACAGCTGCTTGGAGAAACTTGGCCTGAAAATGCAAATGTCACACCTTAATATTCACAATAATCATATCATTCACATATCAAAACAAATGCCTGAAAATGAAAATGCAAATGCCTGAAAATGCAATTTTCTTCTTTCAGCCATTTGACTATGCTATCTTGAACTCTACATACTCTGTAACATATGATCGATTAATGGTTACACTATTCTTTCACTGTTAGTGGAACTTCCTAAAATTTGAGCATATTTCCAAACTAGTGCATATATGAAAAAAAAAATTGTTGACACTTAATTAGACTGATCTCATGTTCTTATGACAATAGAAATTGTATGATCTTAAATTTCGAAAAAAGAAGGAGTAAATAAGAGGAATTTGGCCTATACCACCTTGAAGAATTGTCCCACAGTCCATATTGGCTAGCTCTCTCATTCACTACTGGTTATCCATGTTGAGTTGACGATTGCGATCCGATATAGACCATACTGGCTAGCTCCTGCTTCCAATTTCAGGATTCTCAACTCTTCCAAGTTACAGTTCTCGCAAATTAACTGTTGAAAATCACAATACTAGTAGAAATCCATATCAAGATTTGTTTCAAGACATTTACCTCTCTTTGTAGAGCCTCGCTGAGTCATACTCGTTCAGTTGAGTTATACGGTTCCATGTCCTGAAGCAACGTTTTGAGTATGATGTTAAAGTTAGGTAGTTGTGCGAAAAAGAGAGAGTACCACAAAACAATTTATCAAACACCTTGTGTGCTTCTGAAGGAGAGATCTTTGGACCCACCGAGTCGGATGTGCGGTCAGTACCAGATCTTCTGAAGGAGGGCCCCCTCCATGTCGGAGCTTCACGATGCAGCGGGTGTTGTCGGGATCGTCCTCGTCGATCTGCATTAGGATCTTGATCTCGTCCATGGCCGCCTCTGATATTGCACCCTCTTCTGCACCTTCAGAGCGACGAGGGCGATCCAAATGGTGCAGAAGACCTCCAGGAGTCCATGGGGGCACACTGCCGAGCTCATGGTTCCAAAAATTTTGGAGGAATATAGATGAAAATTTGGGCGGCTTTTGAGAGAACCAAAAATTTGGGCGGCTGACCAAAAAAATTTGGAGCTCGGTCAACGACTTCTTCCTCACGATAGGCGGGGTGGACTTCTTCGACGTGGCGGGCTTCTCGGTGCTGGAATTGAGGCTGTTGGGATCGTTGCCCCGCTTGCCGGGTTTCAGCTTGGGGGAGATGGGAGGGGAGTAGGGCTTGGAGGTGGTGATGTTGGTGGCGGTGGTACTCAAGGAGATGGTGATGGAAGAGGATAGGGACCTCTGGAGGGACTTCTTGAGCCGTCGTGTCACCATTGGGAGGGAGAGGACGAAGAGGGGTCGGGAAGAAATGCGAGAATGGGGAAGAGGAAGGAGAGGGAGAGCGCGGAGAAGAGGACGGACAGAACCCTAACGCTCCTCCTTCGCGTTCTTGTCGATCGCGTGCGCGGCGGCCTCGAGCTTGTCCTGGAGGGCGACGAGGAGCGTGAGGCCCTCCTCGAAGATTTTGGATCTAGGGTTAGGGTTTTGGAGTTGGGGAAGAGGAGGGAGAAGAAAGGAGGAGAAGGAGAAGACCAGAATGTTTTGGGGGAGAGGCGGGCTATAGCAAGAATTTTGTCAACAATTAAACTTAAAAAATATTACAAGTGTGCCACCGCTCTAAATTATTAATAACGCTTTGTTTTATAAACGTTATAAAAAGCCCAGAATTAGCCTAAACCGTCATAGAAAAAAGGTATTTCGAACTTTGATAACGCTTTTTTATCAGCCGTCATGAAATTCACTTATCAAGCGTCATTAATAGGTCTTTTTGTTGTAGTGGTCCCACGTGATGTGTAACATCAGTGACTGTGCATATAAGATAGTAGCATGCTCACCTATTATCTTATGTAGGTAGTAAATATTATCTCTGTTTTTATGCAGGGACGAGCACGACCGTGGTAAGAAATGGAATAAATCGCTATGTTTTACTGTATGCTTTATCATTCAAAGATGGCTATCGATATGAATTGAATTTATTTAGTTCTAAATAGAAAGACAACTCTAAAGCATGTCTATCTTAACAATTAGAGTCGGTTTAGATGACATGGGTTCGTCTCATCCACTCAGCGAGTGTGCTAATCCCCTCCCCCAATTTTTCTAGGTGCGGTGGGCGCTATAAACTAAACTGAAGCTGAAGTACGGAGAGGCGTTTTGAAACTCTTCCTATGCTGAAGTATTTTGAAGCCAATTCAATCGACGACTTATGTATAAAGGGACGAATGTATGGAATGTCAAGCATTAGTTCAGGCAACTTGTCGAGTGTATTTCTTTCTGTTTTCAATCAATGTAGCCGCAACGGCATCCAATGTAATTACGACTTGCACTTCGTTACAAGCTATGAATGAAAAGGAGATTTCTATCTTTCTATACTGCGTCTTATATTCTGATGTGATTTGTGAAGTTTCAACTTGGCGTATTAATGTGAAAACCAACGTAACGTTCTTGCCTTGTACGAGTGTAATTCCAGACTCGTACGACATCACGCCTTAGCGAGGACGATCGAATCGGCAAAATAACACCGGGGACGAAAGGTTTGTCGACTCGGGGCGTGACACCCCTCGCGTTGGAAAAAAAAATAAACATAGGGGTATCTTTTTTTTTTTGAAAAAAACATAGGGGTAATTAGTGTTATACATTTCTATAGAAAATATAAAACATAAGAATATCTCGTACAATTAGTTTTAAAGTAGGAGTAACCTGTATAATAAATATAAACATGAGAATTGTTAAAACATGGGAATAGTTAACGTAAATAACCCTAAAATAAAATTAGAGAGAGCAGAATCTGCATATGGTCTTTAGGGACTAAAATAAACTGATACCATAAAGTTATAACTATTGTACATACAATTGAGGAGAAATCACACAATTTCCCACCAACATTAGCTTACCTCTCTTTGCATTAGTTATGGATGAAAATTCTAAGTATATAATAAAGATGAGATTCCATGGGATATAATATTTACCTGTAACATTATTCTAATTGATGTGATTAAAAAAATGTTAACTTCTAGATTTAAAATAGTAAACCTTGGAATTCAAAGTTTTTAAATTTTGTAAGACAAGAATAGAGTAGGGGAAATGTTTGTTAATAAAGAAATTGGTATAAATGAGTTTGTACTGGAAAAGACTAGATACCATGGATGATAGTTTTCAATATTTATAATTAATCAATTATTTATTATGATGGACAAATTTTGAAGGTTGTTCATAGAATTAAACTATGATGGCTGAATGGAGGGCTTCTACAGTGTTTTGTGATTGTATGTTAAAGTTGAAATGAAAATTCAACAGAAAAATATTAGACCAATCATATTTTACGGATCAGTGTAGAAAAATGAAAACACGTTAGAAAAATGGGCATACCCAAGATGACCGTGCTAACAAGTATGAGATGTTGAAACATGAGAATATTGTGTGAAGGGACGATAAGTTGAGAGAAAACCTTCTCCGATGGTTTGCACATGTGTAACATAAACGGTGAGTACACCTACTAGGAGTGGAAAAATGTTAGTTAAAGGAGTTGCTAGAATTAGGAATTGGACTAAACAAACTTGGATTGATCAATGGCAAAAAACTTTAGTTTTCTTATGTTATACAGAACATGACTCTTAACTAGCGTTTTCTTATGTTATACAGAATGGAGCTGCTAGGTTGTCCGTGCGTGGGATTGGCCTGCATCTGCGTGACAGGCAGCCATTGGCATCCCTGCATGGGGTGGACCCAGGTTAGCAGGAGGACCAATGGCTGCCTGCCACGCAAACGCGGACCAGCCCCGAAGGCGGGCAAAATAGAGTTTTCGTATACAGAATATGACCCTAACTAGGGATGCATTTGGAGAGAATACAGATCATATATGGGTATTGTTATATCCATAATTTCTTTACGGATACAAATATTGTTCGGATACAAAAATAAATTAATAACTATATTCGGTATAAAAAAACTGAATTGAGTTCTGACATAGTAAGCAACGGATACATGTAAAGAGGATACGAATAAGGATAGGATGTAAAAAAGTATTGGAGAAACTAAGCTTGGATTCTTAAAAGAATTTTATTTCATATAGGTTAAGTTAAAAATTAACTCACATTATGTTTTAGCAAAGATATATACTTCAAATATAATAAATTTAGTTACAAACAGGATGCTATCTAGTATTAGAAGCCTAGATATATTGACTAATTTATATATTTATAAAGGTATATCTGAATATTCATATCCGAATATGAATAATGGAGTGGAATCCAAATGCTCATCTGGATAAATTAAATTTGGATACACAAAGTAAAATCCGGATTCGGATGCAACCGAATCCTGAGATAATTGATCCATATCTGCTTGTAATTGGATTCGGATGCGGATCCAAATTAGATAATCCTGTTCCAACTACACCCCTACTAACCTAAGGGGACGTTTGGTATGTGGAATACTATATAGCCGAAAATTCTATATTTATGAGAATCAAATTTCAAGTAATTAAATTACCTGAAAAATTACATTCCTGGTGACTATATAAATATTTCCCAAAAAAAATAAACATGATAAAAAAAACTAAAATTGAAAATATTGAAAAAACCCAAAAATGATAAAACGAACAAAAAAAAAATCAAAAACGCAAAAAAAAAAACCGACCAAAATAAAAAAAACAAAAAGACAAAAATGCCAAAAAAAAGACCAAAACGACAAAAATGAAAAAAAAGACAACCAAAAAAAAAAGAAAGATAAAAAAGCGACAAAAACAACAAACAAGACGAAAAAAACAACAAAAGCAACAAAAATGACAGAAAACAACAAAAACGATAAAAAACGACCAAAAAATGATAAAAACAAAAAAATAACAAAAAAGAAAGGAAAAATGACAAAAAGACGACCAAAAAGCAAAAAAAAAAAAAGACAAAAAGGCAAAAAAAAAACAAAAATGACAAAAAATGATTAAAAAAGGCAAAAAAGAGACAAGAAGAGACGAAAAACGACAAAAAAAAAACCAAAAAAGACCAAAAAGGACACAAAATTACTTTAAAAAAAGGCAATAAAAACGACAAAAACCGGTAAAAACGACAAAAAAGACAAAAGACAACAAAAAAAGACAAAAACTGGTAAAAACGACAAAAAAGTGACAAAAAGAGATGAAAAATGACAAAACCAAAAAATGACAAAAAAATGACAAAAAGCAACAAAAAAACAAAAAAAACTACTAAAAACGAAAAAAAAAACTACTAAAAACGACAAAAAAGAGACCAAATCGACAAAAAATAACAAAAAACGACAAAAGATAAAAGACAACAAAAAACGATAAAAGACAACAAAAAAGACAAAAATCGGTAAAAAACGACAAAAAAAAGATACGAAGAACGTCAAAAAATAACAAAAACGACAACAATTGAAAAAAATGACCAAAACGACAAAAAATAGTAAAAACGACAAAAATCGGTAAAAACGACAAAAAAAGAGAAAAACAAAAAAAGATTTAAAACGACAAAAAAATGACAAAAAACAAAAAAAGGTAAAAAAAATATCAAAAAAGTAGAAAAAAGTTTAAACAATTTTTTTTTCGTCCGGACAAAAAAAAATACCCACCTATTCTTAAATGATAGAATTCTCATGTTTTATGGGTAAACTATTTATCCGAGTATTTCTAATTCCCGAAAATAAATTTTTTATAGACCAAACAAACATGGTAATAGATTTCTATCCTAAATTTTTTCAAAAATAAAAAAAATACAGCGTACCAAACGCACCCTATGTGTTCATTAAATTAAGGCTTTTTTTTTATAGTTAATATCATTCATGGTATATTACTTATTCATGACATATCCTTCACGTACTCAAGTGTTCATTACATTTTTAGCCTGTTGTTTGGTGTCATTTAATCAGTTGATTGTGATGCAAGTGAGTTGTCAATATGATTATGAATTTTAATTTTTGGTTTACTCTTTATGAACATGAGTACAAAGGGCAACAACAATGCTGGAAAATAGGATATAATGGAAAAAAAAAAGAAGTAAAAGTAAAATTTTAGGATCCAAACTTTTCAATTGGATATGTCATGACTTAGACTCTAAGCTGGTATAAAATTCAGAGTCTAAACGTTAACATTGTATATAGCTTTTACACTTCCGATGTTCCAAAAAAAAAAAAAATAAATAAAAAAAAATCAGACTATATACTCTTTTGCAGGTATGTATGGTGTGGTAACATATGCCAAATTAGAGAGTATGGAAGAAGATCTATTTCGCCACTCATGTCATCTTTCCTGATTCAACTCCTTTACCGTCACAAATTTTAGCAGGTTCTCTATCAATGACAATGCTTAATTTTCTGATCAATGAGATTATTGATCTTTGAAACTTAGCAGGTTGTTGCTTTGATCTGCTTAGGCCTGTTTGCAATAGATTTCTTGTTTTATACTTTTCATTTATTTGGAAATGTGAAGGTCTCAAATGAAAAAGAAATTTAGAACAGGGTGGTTTTAAGCATCTTTTCTTTTATTTTCAGTCAACTACAAAAGTGTAAAATACTAAGTAAAGTCCTCCAAATGAAAAGAAAAGAAATAGGACCTTAGTTTAGAAAATGCAACCGTTAAAAATTCCTACCACTACATCAAAATTAGAATATCGTCGGTCATATATTTGTATTATTCAACATGAACCAAGTGTTTTCTCACTCTAGGTTTCTAGCTCTCTAGACATAGTAAAAGTGAGAACATTTGAGAAAAAAGTGTAGTATGGTCATTGTGAAAATGGGACTAGGTGACTTGCATCTTTATCTCATACTTGACTAAAGAAAGCCAAATGCCTTTTTCTTCCAGACCTTGCAAAAAAAAAGGTTAGATAATTCATGGGCAGCTGCCATTTATGTCCAAATTGAGGTGGACAGATATACTTCAAAGACCTCCTTGTCATGCACACCTTGAGAAAACGAAGTTTCCTACCGAGAATGTGACACTATTAATAGTAAGAAAAAAGTGAACCCGACCAAAGTGACTCTGATTTCACTACGAGTTACAAACAAAATCTTTATTATTCTCTGCACCAAGTCTCATCCAAACAGAAGAGCTGAAAGTTTCTGTACAGTACAACAATCGTGGTTGAACACCATCTCACTCAATTTTCTTTCCAAAGTATGCGTGTGCGAGCTAAATATGTTCAAATGCCGATGGTCTCTGGAACTCCTTACCATAGAAATCAGAAGCATGCTGCTGGTGCTGATTCTGGGGCCAATTGTTCAGTCCATCGGTGCAGAACTGGACTTCCAATTCTTTGATGCCACCATACATAGTCTGGCCTTCATTTGAACCAGACCCATTGATGTACTCCGACCACTTGAGGTCCTCTGGTTCAGCGTGCATATCGATTTGGGCTTCCTGCTGCGAGAACATGCCACTGTCAAAGAGAGGGCTGTTGGCACTGGCGGAGCTGTTGTTGCTGGAGTTGTTGCCACCGACGTCCCAGTACTGGAAGCCCAGCATGGGATTGTCTGCAGGGAGCTTCGAACCGGTCGAGGCTGGCAGGACAGAGGCTGCAGAGCTCGGAACCGGCAGCAAGTCGACGTCGAGCCAGAGGGGCTGAGCCTGGTTCATGGACAGCCCGACGCGGCCGTCCGGGCTGTAGGTCAGCTGAGGAAGGCTGAAGTAGCCCACGGAGGAGGAGCTGTCGTTGTTGGCTACGAAGAGATCGTTGGTGGGAGCATTAATCAGACTCAATTTTTCCGGGGCCTTGTACTCGTCGGCTTCGGCTGACGGGGCCGCGTCCGGCTCGGAGAGCGGCTTGTGGGTGCCGGGGTCGATGCCTCTCTGCCTCAGCTTCTTCTTGATGCAGGAATTCCACAGGTTCTTGATCTCGTTGTCGGTTCTTCCTGGAAGCTGTGCTGCAATTTGAGACCACCTGCGCGGAAAGTAATTGAAGTTTGATCAATGCTACAAACTTTGTTAAGTTGCGTTCATGTTGGATAACAATACCTATTTCCTAAGACTGCGTGAAGTTCAATTATAAGGTTCTCCTCCTGCTGCGAGAATGTGCCTCTCTTCAAATCGGGCCTCAAGTAGTTTATCCACCTTAGCCTGCAGCTCTTTCCGCACCTGTGAAGACCTGAATTTTTTTTTTTTCGGAAAAAGAACATAAGCACATATTTTGTCCAAGTAAGTGTTCGATGTGTGAAGAAGTGGTCATGCTTTAGTTCCGTCCCTATTTAGAACTGTTCGTCATTTTTTGTTTGTTTATGCATTGCGCTCCGAGAGTAAGTAGCCGCTACGTACCTGCTTGTTTAGGGACGGAGCTCCAGCAGCTGTGGCCGTACTTGGTGATGTGGTTGTAGAGCTTCTCGTCCTCCTCCGGCGACCACAGACCCTTCCGCAGCTTCTGCTTGAAGCAGCACGAGTGCCTTCCCATGTCTTCCGAACCAAAGCGACTCTGCAGTGGGAAGGAGGGAAGAGGAATGGAGAAGAGAGAAATGGCACCAAGGAGAGGTGCGCTAGAAATAGGAGAGGGTCTCACTCAAGATGGGGTGGTGTCGTTGGAATTGTATTTTATTTTTATTTCATCCTAGTAAAGTTCAAGACCAGTAGATGAGAAATTGTAAAGAGAACGAATACTTCTATGTTGTCTGTCTGCGGACCAGTCCGTCCGTCATATGTTGTCGTTCCATTGACAGGTCAACTTACGGAAGACCCGTAAATACACGGGAGGCCAATTTTGTGGGACCATACAGCGGACGGACCAGCCCACCCGAGGACAAATTAGCTTTTTCGGAAAGAGAATTATCTACTGACAAGCTTTCTTGTTTATTGTACTTGCTACTTGCCATATCCTTTTGGAACTTGGGTTAAACTTGTTCTCTTTTGTCAAGAAGTTTGCTATTATTGGTTAAAAGAGTTTTGCCAGAATGATGGCAGCCTACTTGTACAACAGCCTTTGCCCAATCTTGAATAGAACCAAAACTAGAAAATTTGAGATGGATAATAGAACCATGCACACACACACAACACACGTTCAGTGTGTCAGAGAGGGCGCCTTACCATCCTTTTAGCTTTTTGCTCAGATCCACAGAAAGAAAAGAAAAAAAAATGTTATCACCTTGGAAAGTTTTACAAATTTCAAGATTATACAAATTTCAAGATTACTTAGATGGGTCTCTTTGCTGCACAAATACAGCCATGATACCGATACAATATAGAGAGAGATGTACAAAATGTAGTAAACTTTATTGCATGGTACGAACACAAATACGAGTACACTACACATGGGACATTGATATGGACACCATTTTACTGTGTTAACGCCGTACAACATAGGTGGACATCTTACTTGATGATGACAATTCGTAAGTACCCATTTAATGTAGGATGCTCACCACAAATTTAACTAGACCTTTAAGTACATGGAATAGCCAACTTAGAGAGACGTTTTATAAGAGGTTATTTAATAATGGTCTCACATATATATCGATATTAGGATTTGGATCTCGAAAATGATCAAGTTTGGGTTTCGAAATCACTGTTCACGTAGACTAATGAACAATGATTTCGAGATCCAAATTCTAACATTAGTCATTTTTGAGATCCAAATCAATAATATCTATATATATGTGAGAACCTATTACTATACATTCCTTTTACAAGGGGCAATGAATCAATTTTATTAAAACTACATGAATAATTTTCCAATAGTTTTCATAAACCGAGTAAAAATTCGAGCATGGACCGAATCTGATGTGGCACGGACGTGACTGTCCATTCTCTTCTCAATACAAAAATCCTAGAGGAACTCATGAGTTCCTAATTTTTCAAACTTATAAATGACAAAAACCATACCATCTCATTCCTTCAAATTTTTTAGGGGCCTAAACTGAAAATATTGAGGGTCTAGAAAATTTTCAACTCGCGTGATAACCATATTCCAAGTTCTTAATGTGAATTTCTATTTGAGTATTTGTAGTCGAGCTGTTTTCAATAGAAGTAATATTTACTAAAAAAATGTGAACATTAGGTCCGTTGATTTAATTATAAAAAAATTAACGGACAAGATAGAGTTGTAAAAAAAAAAAACTTGTTGCCAGAAAAATTCAGATAATATCTTTTAAATTTTTAGCCACCGTTCGATTAAAATTGACGGACAAGAACAGATCTTTAGTCAAGTCATCTTGATCTCATTAGCTAAAGAGAGAAAAACCCCAAAAAATTATATTTTAAAGAAAAGAAGAAGAACAAAAACTAGAAATCACAGATAAGTTCTTAAAACCCTAACTTCAAATTTTTGTTGGAGTGATTTAACCCAAAAGAAAAGAAATTTTAAAAAAGAGAAAAAAAAAATCAGAATGAAAATTTTTGAGATGAAAAAAGGACAAAATAAATTCATGACCAGGAATATTTAATCTTAGATCTTTCAAAGGCCATCAAAGAGATTCTAAAAGACACAAAAAAGGGGGGAAATGCAAAATAAAACTAAAGTTATAATTTTCAATAAATTACTCTCTGAAAGTTTACAAGACCACATAAGAGATGAAGAAAAAGAAGAAGAAAAAAAAAAGGTTAGGATTTTAAGAAGTTACCTATAATCTTTTTTAGCTTTTGTTCTTCTTCCTTTGTTTTAAATCTAATTTTTTAGACTTTTCTCTCTTTAGCTAATGAGATCAAGATGACTTGACTAAACATATGTTCTTTAGCTAATGAGATCAGCTGATTTTTTTGACAACATTTTTTTAACAACCCTATATTGTTTTTTTATTTTTAGAATCAAATCGACAGACCCAATGCTTCAGACAAAGGTGTCAATTTTTTTACAGTAAAATATCACTTTTATTCAAAAGAGAATTGACGCAACATATGCGTCAGCCTCATGTCAGACCGATCCATGTCCCGATTATTTACATGGTCTGCGAAGAATTTTTGATGATTTTCTCATAATTTTTTTTATGGTACTTCCAAATTAAGTTACCGAATTTCAGGGTTCAACCCAATTTAGATTTTTACAGTTATGATAATCACAATAAAAACTTCCTGCAAGATTATTGGAAGGTATCTGTAAAGGAGGAACATCACAACCTAAGCCAAGAAAAACTTACACTTACAAGATACTCAAGGTCTAGTTTAATTCGTGGAAAGAAAATCAAGTCTATGATATGATGAATTTCTCCTTCAAACTCATACTTATCAATACTTAAAATGAAGGCTAAATTACAACTTGATATCCTTAACTATTCGAGTTTTTCAAGTTGATATCCTAAACTTCGATAGACATTAACTTGATACCTTCTCTAACGATGTTAATCTGATTAGCAAATGACAAAAATACTTTTTTCAACTCCCCCTCTCTCTCCAGCATCCCCCATATTTCTCCGACGCCGACAGCAGGAGGGGGCAGCACAGCGACGAGCAGCCGAGGCTGCGCATGTGGGAGTGGGGTTGCACGCGACGGGAGAGGGGACGACTGCGCACGGCGGGGGAGGAGGGCGGCTGCGCGATGCGGGGGGCTATGTACGGTGGGGGAGGAGGGGGGCTGGGGAGGGAGGGGGGCTGCACATGGCGAGGGAGGACCGGGGTGGGTGGGGGGTGGTAGCGCTCGGCGGGGAGGGGGGGGGGGGGGGGGGGGCCGACATGCGGCAGGGATGGGGGTTGCATGCGGGGTGTGTGTGTGTGTGTTGGGGGGGAATAGAGTAGGGGGAGGATAATTTAGGATTTTTTTTAACACTAAAACTAATATTTAGTGTGACAGAGGGTACCAAGTTGAAAATATTAGTTGAGAGAAAATATTATGTTATTCCTCTCAAAGTTTATGTTATTAAGTTGAAAAATTCGAATAGTTAAGGGTAGCAAGTTATAATTTAGCCTAAAATGAAAGCAAAACCACTGCTTTTCTACGCTCTCAGGATAATACAGTCATTTTCGGGACAAAACTGATTGACTTTGTACTCTTCTAATCTTCTAGGAACCAAAATCTACCAAATCTTTTAGAATGGGTGCGGATCAATAAAAAATTGTGATGTTTACACTGTTATACTTATAATTTAATTACATTTTGTCCCCAATGATTAGAGTAAAACAGAGGGCACGATTGTGCCCATGTGATCCTAATTAATTTTGGGATTAAACAAAATGGAGGTGACAATGAGATTATTATAGTATTAGATTCTGACCATCCATTTTTTTTCTGTGATTTCCATTTCATTGGGACCGTTTTAAAGTGAGGTGTTTCTTTGTAAGCGTTCAGCACTTTATAACCTCGCTGTTCCCAGCTCATAATAGGGCCCAGCAACGAAAGATGCCCACAGAATTGACAAAACATTAGAGCATATAAATACAATTATTCTTAAGTTGAATGCATAAAATTAGGGAACTTGGAATTAAATGTAAGAAAACATTAAACTTTTGATTATTCTTCAAATAATGATGAATATTAAACATTAACCCACATGGACTCTCTCCCTAACTTTTGATTTTGCTGTTTTATGGCTAGCAGCATGTACCAAAACAGTAATCTGCATATCGCAAGTAAACATTCTCCTCTGACATTTTTTTGGTTTTGGAAAACATAAACTTATAATTTGTGCGTGTTTGAAGTTGTTCCCTTAAATAACTGATTTTGTTTAACCTATGGTCAGGTTTATTCCATTTTTATTTTCTAATTCCAAAGCAAATGAAATATGAGTATTCAAATCTTCTCTTAGGCCATCTCCAATGGGGATTTCTATTCCCCTATTTCTATGGTAGAAATCCATTTTAGAAAAAAATTTATCCCAGTCATAATTTATATTCCAATTTCTATCATATGTGGCGATGATTTAGAATGAAAAGTTTCTATGAGGGTTTCAACATGCAGAAACTCTCACAGAAATTCATCTCTAATTAATATGAGTCTCACGTATTAAACTGATCATTTTGTTGTCACGTAGGACAGAAATGGAGAACAACCGAAGAGGATTTTTGTGTATGTGTATTTTTTTTTATAGAAACTCTACCAACTACGATATAAATTTTCTTAAAGTACAATGACAAGTAGGATAAAAATTCAATTTTAAAAATCCCAATTGGAGATGGCCTTAGTCACTTCGGTCATCCATGATACCAGGTGTTCCGAACTCTACATCATACCTGCCATAGGCATAATTAACCATGTAGGGCACCCCAAAAAAGTTTCCTTTTTTCATATGTTGTATCATTTTTTTTTCTTCTTATATCAGTCAGTCCACACCTAGTCCACTCCAGCCCCACCCTATCTCTAACTTTTGGTTCGGTGCTCGGTACCTACATTTCTTTCTGCTAGCTTTTTTAGATCTTGATTGTGTTTAGGGCTGCAAACGAGCCAAGCCGAACCAAGCTGCTTTTGTAAAGCTTGAGCTTGGCTTGACTAGAATTAATCGAGCTCAAGCTTGATAATTTTTTTTATTTTGGAGCTTGAGCTTGGCTCGAGCTTGTTTATATTAAGCTTGAGCTTGTCTTGGTTTGAGCTCAAGCTTGGCTTGATAAGCAAGCTTGAATTCAAGCTTGATAAGCTCAAAATAAAGTTTGTTAAGCTTGTTTTCAAGCTCGCTCAACTTTGTTTCAAGCTTTTTTTTTTTTGAAATCCCACGCACACACACAATTGGGGGACTCGAACCTTGTCGGTCCCTGTAATTATTAACGAGCTCATTAAGCTCATTAAGCTTGATTTCAAGCTTAACGAGCTCGATTTCAATTTAGTTAGGTTTGAATTCAAGTACCTGTAATATTAACAATTTATTTATAAAAATTTAATTAAAAAAGTTCCTTAATATCAATTATTAAGGACATATAAATGTATAATGCACACAAATATACATATATTTAGAATTCAACAGAGTACAAACGAGCTTCTAAAGAAGCTCCTAAACGAGCTTCTAAACGAGCCAGCTCGCAAGCTCATCAACGAGCCAGCTCGCGAGTTCAAACGAGCCGAGTACTTCTAAGCTTGAGCTTGGCTCGTTTATTAAACGAGCTCGAAAATGAAGCTTAATCTCAGCTTGTTTACTAAACGAACCTAGCTCAAACGAACTTTTATCGTGCCGTGCTTCGAGCAGCTCGCAAACGGCTTGGCTCATTTGCAGCCCTAATTGTGTTCAACGTGCTGCAACATAATCGCAGTGGGAATTAAGCAAATGACCGTTGAGCCATATCCAGTCAATATTGGAAGAACCTAGTCTATAACTGTCAAGTATTGCAACAATTAATCCTGCTTGTATTAACATTACGAAATGTGTGTAATATGTGAGCAGAAGAGTCTTGATTATATATCATATATATATTGGATGGTGCGGTCGACAAATATATATATTTGAAATGAACTAACCACATGGGTTGCGCCTGCAGATCTTTATAATAATATCAGCATATAATTAGCTGTATTGTTTAGATGTTAATTAATAGGCTAGCTAGCTACAATTTGGAGGAGGACCCGATGTTAGCTAGTAACCATATAAACTCTGTACAGCATGCATTAATGCAAATTATGATTGTCGATCGCCACTCAATGTCGACGATGAAGAACATTCACAGATGTAATGTGTACGTACGTACACCATCTGTAACACTGTAACACTGAACAGAGAGAGAGAGAGAGACGTAACAGCAGGGGTCATCTAGATATATTCATGCTGTCAAAAATGCTAGAAAACACGGCATTTGGAAAAGAAGTACCGACGATCAATCCAAGGATATTTTAACAAACGGTTTTCAATTCATAATATAGAAACTAGTATATACTCAAAAAAATTAAAAAATATTCTCATTTTTGTAGGAAACATTTTGAAAAATAAGATATACCCTCATTATTTTAACAAAAAATTGTATATAGAACATTGAAGTTTTGTTTAATTGTGCAAAAGGCACAAAGTTTATTAAATAGCGGACGCAGTCCCAATACGCCCATCTGATGGCATAAACACTGATTATACCTGAAATTTTTTTTTTAATATACATACATATATATATATTGTCAATTTACATCCATCTGATAGGTGTATATTATTTTACGGAAATTAAAGAAGAAGAATAAGAACGAGAAGGCAGCAGACACCACTAGATAGGGGAAAAGGGGGGGGGGGGGGGGGGGGGGGGGGGGGGAGGGGGGAGTTGGCGAGGGGAGAAAAATAAGAGGATTTTTTGTATGCTTAGATTGTTAACGAATAAACTTGACTCTCTATAAAAGACGTAAAATTACAATATAAATTAAGAAAAAGTATTAGCAAGTATTAGCTTAATGAGGCACATAATGCAATAAAATGAATTTTTAGGTACGTAATGCAAATAAAATGAATTTTACGCCCTTTAGAAGGGAAGGGCATAAAACAGAAAGAAAAAAAAAAATTACGCATTTTTGTAGGGTGTATTAGGGTTGTCTTTACCATTCCCACAAATTTTGTGCCTTTTACACAATTACGCAGAACTTAATGCTTTGTATACAATTTTATGTTATTTTAGTCGAATTTTTAGGCTGTCTTGTACTAAAACAAGAATGTTTTAGTTTCTAAAATAATGGATTATATGCTAGTTTCCAGACATATACTAAAACATCCCATCAATCAATGGATTCTACAGAAATTAGGTATCGATCTACAGGAGCTTCAGCTTCTTCTAGTACTAAGCACAGCTGACCTATCACATGATAAGAGGCCCATTACTCAATGATGATCGTGAGATTCAACTGTTGTTATGTCTACCATTGTTTTTTTCCTTCTTCCCTTCAGTCAGATTGCTTCGATCGGTACAATATTCGGAGTGAACAAAGTGCATGGTGAAACTGAAGAACAAGTTTCTCTAATCGCAAATGTTTGTACCGCGGTTTGAACAAAGCGCATGGTGAAACTGAAGAACATGTCAACTTCCCGTCGAGTTCCTTGTTAGCGATCATCCAAATAAAACTTGTACTAAAAAACTTATAATATTTGTATATTTTTAAAAGATTTGAATCGGTATGTAAATTCTAAGCATAGGAAATTCTAAACTCTAAACGTGTTTACGTATAAATTATTAAAAAATTTAACACAGAAACGTGATGGAAAATATATTTAACTAATCGACTCGATCACGTTAGAATTAAGTCCATTCAATCATTGTTCTATTGATTTCTGAGAGCGATCAAATCTTTGTGGGGTTAGTAATTAAGCACATAATTGTCCAGTTACAGAGATGTTATCGAACATGTCTTTTAGTTATTTCAAAAAACAATGGATTGAACAAGGGATTAGACAATCTCCTACAGAGCTTGTCTTTTAGTTATGGTATAGGCAATCTCCTAAAGAGCGTATGTCTATCTCTTGTTGGTATCAGCCAAAACAAAACCAATGCTTAATACAGCATGTTGGAAACGAAATGCAAAAAACCGTTCCTCTAAACCAAGAAGCTATGGCAGAACCGAAGAAAAGCACACAAAACCAAACGTCAAAATCACACAGAGAAATCAAACGCAGACACAGACGATTTTACGTAGAAAATTCAGATGAAAAAACCACGGGACAATCGGAGTCCAACTCTGAAAGCCTCAACCATTAGGATAGAAAATACACCGACTCCTTACAATTCAAGCTTCTCACCGATCCAGACCGGATCACCACAATTACTTAAAAGATGAAAATCTGATTACAAACTCCAAAGAACAATATATGAGAAGAATTATCCGAAACTTTATCTCCTTCACAATAGCTTCCAATCTCATTTTTCTCTTTCTCAAAAGTTGTAACATTTGATATTGTTGTTATTGTAACGCCCCAGAACCAAAATACTGGAAAGCGGGGGCTTACATAACCAGCTACGTATATTAAAATGGAATCTACCTCGCTATACGGTCACGACTGTCTAGATACATGAGGGTTTAACTACAAGCCATCAGTCTCTTATGGTCATGAACAAGCCTATTGTCTCAATCTCATGCAAGGAATAGCAGTTACAAGATGTTAGAGCATCAAATATACAATAGTAAGGCGTCCCATACATTACATATTTGGATGATCATGAAGCTAGTCGTACAAAATGTGAAGATTAGCAAGAGTTTTAGTCATACATGATCAACCCTAGGATTCGTCAATCATGTTACAGCCCGTAGGCAGACAGTAAGTAAAGTGCATTACGAGCTAACACGTGCTCGCCGGCTAAACGCCTCAAAAGAATATTTTTACAATAAAGTGGAAGAACAAAAGGGAAACCCACTCGTTGCCTTGGTTACGCCTCGTGGTCACCATCTGGCTGAAAGGTAGGGAGATCCTCTGAAGCTACTCCGGTATCTGGCCATACAAAACCAGCTGGGTCAGACCCCAGAAAGAGCAAGTGCCACAAAGGAGGCTTCACTTAAGAACTAAAACCAGCAATTAGCACAAAACATAATTAAATAATAAAGACTGGAAAAATATAGAAAATCGTGACGATATACGATGAGATAACCATGGGACTATTCGGATAACCGAGTTACAACCCTTAAACCAAAAAAGGACCGGGGTTGTAACCCTTCGTCTGAACGAAACTTGGTTTCCACCATTTATCGATAAAGTAAAGCACAAGCAATCAGGTCATGTAACAATCTTGTACAGGATTAGGACAAGACTAGACTGGGTTAGACTCCATCCAATCAATCACGGCCAAGCAATGAGTACGGCTTGATACTTTAACTAACTAGGGTTATCACAGGCCTAGTTACTAGCAAGATGCAATGAGATATTCCAATAGCCACAATCCCTGCAGACCATCCAGGTTATCCAGGTCGAATATCCGTTCATGAAGGATGCAACACATGACAGTGTGCTAAAAATGTGCCCTACTCGTCGGTAGGCTACAAGTCCACTTGCGCGTCCAAATAACGGGATTGCCTGTAGCTGAAAAATCTCTTCATGACTACTGGGTTATTCTATTTATTAGCCTTAGTCAATTTCAGTAGGTACCCCTGGCCGTGGTACTCAGGGGTCCCTGCCCTAGACATGATGCGAAACAGTATTGGTTCATTTGTACAAACACAATCGTCCACAGTGTCCAGGCCATTCATTCGTGTCATGTCATGCTAGCCGTCGCAACAGCATTCAATAGTTCCCATCAGACTTGCTTGTCATGTCTTGTCATGTCATGTCAGTTCACTTGTTATACCGTGCCATGTACAATTATCAGTCCAGTCATGTCAATCAATTCAAGTTATCAAGTTCATGACAAAAGGCGTAAGAATATAAAAGGGCAACGGGGTACGCCATAGGGACTCAAAGTCTTTACGCGAGCAAGAGTACGATAGGCCAAATAGACCCTGAGCATAAAACAGCTCTACGCGGGCAAGACCTAAGGATAGGCAGCTCTACGCGAGCAAGAGTGCATGCAAGCAGGATTCTACGCGAGCAAGCGCTCTACGCGAGCAAACGCTCTACGCATAGCAAGCACCCTATGAAAGCGGAACTTTACGCGCACGAGCACCCAAGTGAAACTTTACGCACGCAAGGCTCTACGCGAGCAAGGGAGAGTCTAAGCGAGCGAGGCTTTACGCACGGGGCACTCTACGCTGGCATGACTCGACGTGGTAGGAGAATACGCGAGCGCGAGTCTGCGCGAACGGGAAGGCCCCTGCGTAGAGTTCAAGTGAACTCGGCGTAGAAGGATTATGCTGGCACGCAATGCGTTGCGTAAAAAGGAAATACTACGCGGACACGTGAAAACATGTGCGTAAAGGGGGTAAATGATACGCTGGCACGTAAAACGTGGGCGTACAACTTTATCTTCTCCCCAAGGCCGGTACAAGCAGGCGTAAAAGCTCAAGTGCTCAAGAAAACCCCCATCTCGGTCAAGTCTCGGTGAAATCCAACCATTCCAAAATCAAACTTGCGTAACATCAGAATGTCCACCACATGGAACTCTCAGTTTTTGCAAACAAGCCAGTTTAGTAGATCAAACCATGAAAATGAAAGAATGCTAAAACCTAGATCTACAAAAATCCATGCATCGAAATA
Source organism: Iris pallida (assembly GCA_029216955.1). NCBI lineage: Eukaryota > Viridiplantae > Streptophyta > Magnoliopsida > Asparagales > Iridaceae > Iris > Iris pallida. The sequence continues at coordinate 11,588,387 of JANAVB010028196.1, forward strand.
AGAAAAGCCAAGTTCTAAAGTAGTTTGAAATCAGGCAAGGAAGCTAAATGATCCATAAAAGCATGGTGTTCTCTTGTGATAGCAAGTTGCACTTTCCTACGGTGGTGTGGGTGGAGAAGGAGATGAGGAAGAAGAAAAGAAGAGGAGTAAATGAGTAATGAATGAAGAGAGAGAATGGTGGTTGGGTTAATAAATGAGGGATGGTGGTAGGTAGTGGTTTACATATCAACCCAAACCGAGCCAAACCAAGCCGAACCCAACCGAACCCAATCACTACTAAAATCTGTCAAATCAGCGACGCCTCAGGACATCGCTAAATAGGAAAAATACGTCGCTAATTTCAATTAGCGACGTATTTAGCGACGTTTGTATGTAGTCGCGATTAACCTAGTCGCTAAACAACACGACGTCGCAATACGTCGCTATTGCGATGAAACTTAGCGACGCGTACACGTCGCTAATCCAGCGACTACCAGTATTTAGCGACGTTTGTACGAAGTCGTGATTAACCTAGTCGCTAAACAACACGACGTCGCAATACGTCGCTATTGCGACGAAACTTAGCGACACGTACACGTCGCTAATCCAGCGACTACCAGCGATGTAGTGCCCCGCTCCGCGAGGCACTAGATAGACAGAAAGATCGGATTGCTGGCTCTGCAACAGAAGACGATTGATCTGGGTGAGTGGACGAAGTCTCATTTGCTGATTCGCTTACGCCTTAAAATCTGAGTTTTTGATTGAATACTATTGTTAATCACAAGATGGTAAATCATTGAGTATGCTTTAAGAGAATTCACATGTTGCCTCGCTAAGATATGAATGTTGCCTTGATAAAGAGAACCTTGTCATGCTAATAACAAGACGGTAACCACTATGTATGCTTATAAGAGATTTCACATGTTGCCATGCTAAGAACAAGAAAAGAAATAATCTGCATGCTAATAAGAAGACTCGTTGCCTGCTAATAAGAACTGAAATGATGCTTGTCATGCTTGATAGGATAAGAGAAGGCAATTGAATCGAATTGAATGCTTCATCATTGCTTGTTGCTAAGTATGCTTGAGAATTGTAGACATGTACAGACGGACTTGTACATGTTGACATGAATAAAAGAAAGGCACGAATTGAACGTGTCGTATATCTGCAAAGGCATAAAAAGAACATGTCGTACATCTGATCACAAATCTGTCTCATCTGATAGAATCCTGCTAGAGCATGCATGTGGTCTAGGACAACTTGTTAACAAGGAAAATTTGTCTCTCGGGTGGATCTGGGGGCGCCTGGACCACTCGGCCTAGGAGAGATTAGGGCCTCCATGTGAAAATGGGCGTCGATCTGAGTCCTTAGCGACGAGCTGAACCCAAGAGAGTCACAGCGGCTAATCATGGGTTTTCCATGGACCATCATATAGATAGGTGTTGGTTGGTGCAGAGCTGAACCGGAGAGTCACAGCTGCCAATCGGTCTGAATGTGTCTATCATATGTTTTGCTAAGAGCTAACGATGCAGAGACGAACAGGGAATGACAATGTTGGTTTTATAATGTTTATGCTAATCCTTGTCTTGTGCAGGGATGGACGATCGGCTATGGTAAGAATCACTGAAAAGTGATACACATGTATTGCTTGAGTTTGCTATATGAATTGCTTGAAAAGATTAATTTGTTACCAAGAAGTGCTATGTTCTACTAAAGAAAAGACGTAATATCATGCTTGTAATCTGACCCTTAAAATGTCTTGAATCAAAGAAAAGATATGATATCGTGCTTATAGTTGTCCGTAAGAATTGCTTAATCAAAGAAATGAATATGCTCATGAAACACGCTGCACACTGCACATGAAATGAATAGTCATCGTGCTAGAATTGAATAGTCCCTTTTATGCTTGAAATGATATGAACTGTGGCTTTTCAAAGATGTTTTCAAAAGAGATGTAAACTGACTCTGTGTGCATGAAATGAACATAGGTAAAAAGATAGCAAGATCACATCACAAGAAATGTTTTCTCACTAAATGAACAGTGATCATTTCAGACAAATATATCTCTTTGTTCACAATCACCAGTATGCTGATATATTGACCCACCATCAGTCTGCATGCAGGTGCACTATGCATCAAAAAGGATAGTCCGAAGCGATAGCCCGAGCCTCATCCTCAGGAGCCAGAAATCAGAAGAGATGCCAAGAGACGACATATGTTGCAAGAGTTGGTTTTGTATATAAAGGGATGTAATGTATGGGAACGGGATCATTGTAATCTGTAAAGTTCTGAGAGTGTCACGACCCGCACCATAGCATTAGGGCACGAGAACGTAACAACGCCCAGCCTACGCCGCAGTGTCGGCGGTAGAACGCTGTCCTAGGTCACAACATCTAGCAATATAAAGCTAAGCAGTTTATACTCCCCGAATGGGGGTGACATGGCAGATACAAATTCAATCACATCTAAGGTAGAGCATGATAAGGATAGATAAAACATGAAATCCGAAATAAATACAGGAGATAGAAGTCTAAGTGTCTAAGATACATGAACCCAGAAGTACATCTCAAAACTCAAATAAAGATACAGTAATCCACAAAGTAAATACAACTCCAGACAAAATGAAAACTACCTAAACAAACCCTACTGTGTCTCCTCTAGGCTAGCAGGCACCTCCAGGCTATCTGTAAAATTTATCAACAGGTCCAGTCAGGACTGGAGCGAGCACAGTACATCTCAACAGTTCATAGCAGGTTAGAAAATATGAACATGCAGTAAAGTAAGATATAGGTACTGAAAGAAAAGCAGTATGTAAACAGGAAGAGCTGTAATAGAATATCTACTATACATAGAGAACTAGCAGTGACTAGTGAGTCAGAGTACAATATGAACATGTAATACTCCCCCGTACCCCCGATCAATACACAAGGATCCAGCCAGATTATGTTATATGATGCTATGTAACAGACCCCGAAGGTGATAGACCCCGAAGGTGGTAAGCCCCCGAAGGGTGGTAGACCCCGAAGGTGATACATAGTAGTCCCATAAAAATGGGGATTCTGGGGGTAACCCAACAGTGTAAGTCCCATAAAAATGGGGATTCTGGGGGATACCCAACAGTGTAAGTCCCATAAAAATGGGGATTCTGGGGGATACCCAACAGTGTAAGATTCCAGGAAGACTCTACGATCATGAGGGTACATGTCGTAAGTGATCAAAGAACCAAGAAGCATATGATACGCTATGAAAGTGAAACGCACAGAACATAGAGTACCCGATGCTCCCTAAGGATAACATCTCAAGAAAGGATCCATATAGTACCAATCCGTGTGACCAACGTGACAGTACAAGTAAAGTAATCTACTGCAGGAAATAATTCTAAGCAGGATATGAAATGATCAGAGAATGTACTCGCCTCGATAACCTGAACAGCTGATAAGTAAAGGGGAGGTCCCACTGAAGCCACAGAGTCCTATTTAAAGCAACACAGGTTACAAGGTGTTCAAGTTGAAATAAATAAAACTATACTAGCCATCTATATTATTCTAGGTTCTTCTAAGTCAAAATATCTCTAGGTCGACTCCGGTCAATAATCTAGTCAAACTAGGTCAAGTGTTGACTTACAGTTGACTTTGGGTCAACTGGTCAACTCTGGTCAAACAGGGTCAATTCTAGTCTAATATAAAGTGTACTTCGTTATTTGTACGTCAAAACTTACGGCACGCAAATCGAGATAAGAAGATTATCGGTAAGGTTGATAATCTTATTATAGTGATCCACGTATCCAACTTGTCAATTTCAGCGATGTGAGATCACTGGAATTGACTGATCTCAGTTTCGTTGTACTAATCCCGAAATACGAACATTATATGAATTAATTATTACTTAATTATAAAAAGGTTAAACTCAAAGAAATTATCAACAAACATTGTCGGACGATGAAATGAACATCGCCAACGTGTCCAGAATGCTCACATTAGCTAGGATAGCCTACCCAACGGTCCAATTTGGACACAAGGGCAAAAAGGTAATTTCGGGTCAAAACGGTGTCCGTGTCGGAGCCGTTTTGTACCGAAAAACGTACAAGAAAACAAGTCTATAAAATATAACAAATTATATGTCCACGCAACCAGAATGTCGATACGAACCCAACGGTATCTCCAGAATTGGATTCCGTTGACCCGATCTCATTTTGGCCCGTTGACCAGAACTTGGAATTCCGGTTTGCACGGAAATGCGTGCCGGAGCCAAAGTTTTCAAAACTCAGCAAACTACCTGCCAACGAGTCCAGAATGATGATACGAACTCATCGGTACATCCGGAATTGGATTCCGATGAGCCGGCGTCAAAAAGTCCCGTTGACCCAGAATGTGGGACCCGCTTTGCACCGAAAAACGTGTCCGGGCCCACGTTCTCCAAATCTAACAAATTTTATATGAAAACATGCCAGAACGACGCCACGAATCTAATGGTGGTGTCAGAAATAAAATCTGGAGTCCCGTGTTCAAAAATGGAATTTTACAAGTTGGAAATTACGAATTCGGACGGCCAACTTTGGCGTCGAATTCAACCAACCAAACAAGCTCAAACTGAAATAAAATCTAAAGGGGGAAGGAAGAGGGTTATACCAGCTTCGCACCGGAACTGGTAGCACGCCAAACGGAGCTGCGGTGGAGGAGATACAAGCTGACGAAGTTGGCCCCGCGAAACTGTCCAAATTTAATACAATTTAAACGGTCAACTTGGTGGCCGGTTTTCATGTATCAAACGATAAAATTAACGGACGAAAATTGACATGAGCGAAGGTGGATATACCGAGATTGCGACGGAGCGAAGAAATCGCCGATCCAACGGTCGGATCTCCGGGAAAACGCGCACGAAGTTGCTGCGACGGGGCACCAAAATGAACTTCGTTTCGCGCGCGTCACGACGGGGTTTCGTGCGAAATGCACGAATCGCCTATACGTCGCGCCGGAGAGCAGGGTGGCGGACCCAGGGAGGGTCGCCGGAGTTCGCCCAAGGCTAGGGGAGGCTACGGCCACGTCGGGCGTGGCCGACGGCGGCGATGGAACGTCGCACGCTCGCGCGCACGCGCGCAAGTGGGCGCACTGCTGCTGCCACGTTGTTGGCGTCGCGGCGACGCTGTTAGGCCGGCGACGGCGGGCCCACGGCGACGCGGGGGTGGTTAGGCCGCGAGGGTGGTTGCTCGCGCGGCTGCGAGGGTGTTGTGGTGGAGGAGAATAGGTGGTGGCGCCGGCGGTTGATAGTGTGATGGAGGTGGTCGGTTCAAAGGAGAGGAAGAGTTGTGGAGGCTCGGCCATGGCCTGGAGGTGGTCCGGCCAGAGCCAAGGGAGGAGGGTGGAGCCATGGCGTTGGAGCTACTGTTGCAGTCGGGTGGAGCCATGGTTGCATGGGTGAGGCTGCTGTTAGTTGTAGGTTGTGTAGTAATATTGTTTGAAAAGGAGAAGAGAGAGAAGAAGAATAGTATTAAATGAGGGAGAGAGAGAAATGAGAGGAAAAGTTATCCACATTGGGATTAGGGCCGGCTAGGTGTGCTGTAGGGAGAAGATTTGAAACGGAGGGTTAGGATTTAAGGAGGAAAATCAATGGCTAAGAATTAATGGTAAATAAATGGGGGGTCATTCCACGGAATTTAATTCAACGAAAATTCCCATAATATAGAAAAATATATAAAATGGGTACTTGATATTTTTGGGCAAGAAATATGAGGGAGTCATGATGGAGGGTATCATGGGGCTGGACTGGACTCGGTGGAGCCGAATTGGATCAAAACTGGACATTGTGCGAAAATCGAATTAAAATTAGGTGTCGATGATCATGTGTAAATAAGTAGCACATGGGGATTCCAATAAATGGGACACAAGTGGCGGACGGATAGTAGGCTCAAAGTGGGCCATGTCTATAGTTGGGGCTGACAGGTTTTGGTCGACAGGGGACCCACAAATCAAGTTGGAAGATGAATGTGACGCCGTGGCATGAAATAAAATCGGGCCACGTGTCGGAAAAGTTGTGCGAATCAAATGGAGCTCAAAATGACGTGTCTGAGTGGGACACAAAGGTCATGGGTGACGAGCGTCTCGAGTAGATCATCAATGAGAAGTTGGTTTCAAGAAACTGACTGGTCTTGCGCTCCCAATTTAAATGTCATGGTAACGCGCTGAAAATGATCAAGAAAAGAGTGGGAAAATAAATAACAATCAATTGGTCTAAACCGACCCAAAGTTCAGCGAAGCAGAAAGAGCACAAGGGAACAAGTTTGGATGGGACACCATATACCGTCATGAAGGTAATCGTGTCCACTCCAAAACTCGTGAAGAAGATTTCCAGAATTGAACATCCCTGATACTCCAATTATCAAAGGCATGGGAAAGTACACTTAAGGAAAATAACAGAAATAATTATTTATTGAAATTAAAATCAATCAGTAAATAAATAAAAATTAAAAAAAAATCAACCCGAAATTCAGGGTGCTCACATCCTACCCACCTTATAAAAATTTCGTCCTCGAAATTAAAATGTCCATAGTCCCTCTAGGTCAAACCCCCACAATCAAGGTCCCAGATTAAAATAAAGCATACCATCAAAAGGACGACATACAGGGTCATGGCATACGGTGGTAGTGTGAATCTCTTCTAGGTATACTAGTCATGCTAACTGAATCGGTCATAGGGTATCAAAACACACAGGCAGTCTAGGGTGCTAGACAAAAGTTACAAAAACAACAAACCATCAAAACTGTAAGGCAGTCTACCATCCTATATGAAAACTCGTACTTATCATAAAAATAAAGAAAAGTAACTACCAATTATCTTTAAAGGGTTCAGAAAAATCAAATTCAAATTTAAGAATGAAAGTCACTTGCATGAAAAATCCAATCACAATATATATTAAAAATATTTATTCTCGATACGATCTAAGTTGATCGAATTGGGAAAATCAAAATTTAGGCAATGTGGAGGACAGCTCAACAAAGTTGAGAACGAGCATACAAGGATGGAGATTCAGGTCGTAATCAAATTTAATTCAATTACGTACAATCCAAGATATTAATATGATAAGGAAGATAGTCGAAGTCGATTTGGTCGTGATTGAGGAAACTAGAGTTCAATGATATTGAAAATACTTTGGGAAAAAAAAACAAGGGAAGATTTCATAAGGAGTCAAGTTAATCATCTCTCTCTAATACCATCAAGTCTGTCATTTGCTAAATCATATTTTTTTTTCACAAGTCCCAATATGAAATCAATCTCTATATAACTATCATCGAAATTTTATAACCTTTATTCATCTAACCTTTTCCATGATCCCCATAGACAATTTTCTACTTCTAAAAATATTTTTCTTCCGAACATACCCCTCTTATTTAGGAGTCAACACTTATTCGTTTAACCAAAAATCCCAAATTCCTTCACTTCGTTTTAAATTAGATCTGAAACCTCTAAATCCAATTTATGAAATCCTTGAATTTGTTTAAATCAAGTCTCGTATTCACTAAACTCCAATACCACTATGTCACACAAAATTTTATTCTTGTTTATAAATCAACCTTCATAATTTCCTCAACGTTCACCTTCAATTATTTTCCTTTTGAATTCTACAATTTCTCCAATCATCTAAAACAATTCCTATAGCTTAAAATCCTTGTTTTCTCTGTCTCTAGTCACCCTCTTACAATATCTGGTTCAACTTCGCATAATCATATAAAACAATCAAATTCTCATTTCCATCTCTAAATTTCACATAGCCTTGTAATAGTTCCCAAGAATCAATAACCAAGATTTCTAGTTCTCAAAAGTAGGTTGACCTCTGATATCCTCATTAGTTTTGAAATACATCCATGAATTACTCATAACCAAATTTTCTGCAATTATTTCTAAATTGATAACATTTATCACTCAATTCCATTCTAAACCTTTACCACATTTCTATCTCAAAATTTTTTTTGACATCCAACCTTTTGATTCCTACAAAATTATCACATAATAACCAATTACGTCATTTCCATACTAGATGGTTTACGTCACTTCCTCAACATTTCTCAAGCAAAATGGTATGAAGGTTCAAGAGTTTTCAAGGTATAGCTGACAGAATTACATACGAGACAGGGGATTGATGTAATCATGATAGTTGTATAAGACAAGGAATGATAGAAATAAAATATTGGCAGGAAAGAAATGGTAATAAAATCTGTTCTACTTATCCGTTTTAAAAGAGGAAACCATTTTAAAATCCAGAGTTAAAATATCAAATTTCAGATAAAGTCTAGCAAAATTATCGATTTGTTGAATTAAGAAGAAATTCATGGAAAAAGTTACCCAAAGGTTTATGAAAATAGCTAAAGTTATATCCTAAGCAAAATGAGAAGCAAAACAAAACAAATCAATAATAATTATTATTATTTTTTTGAAGGACTGCAACAAAAGTAGAGAAAACATGTTTGAAAACATTTAAAGTACAACCTGATGATTATATGCGTCTATCCAAAATAATGGTACCCTAATCCTCGTCATACTAGTAAGCAAGGCTACGATAATCACAGAGTCCTCGACTTAGGCACATACGTCTAGAATCGTGGTATTTAACATTTTCGCGGTGCCGCTAGCTTTGCTGCGAAAACCTTAAATTCCCACACCCGAGAAATATATCCAAGTCAACTATATGCCCTCACCATGCTGACTAATGTGACCGTAGAAGATTAGATTTCCAAAACTTAGATGACCTAGCCCATATAATTTCATCTTGACAAAAATTTAATTTAAATCAACAACGAATACTAAAAAAAAATCAAATTTATTAACGAATCATCAAGATTCAAAAATGAACAAAAATCCTTCAAAGCACATAACTACAAACTCGGATGCTATAGCTAACATCAAGATTCAAAATTCAACAATCTTCATCAAAATCAATAAATACTAACTCAATTTTAATAATAATCCCTCAAAATCAAATTCAATAACAGAAAGTAAAGATAATCAAATCAAGGAAAGGAGTTTTCAAATCGAAGTTAAATAAGATTCTCCAGGGTCGTCCCAGGAATCTCTCAAGGGATCCTATAATTGTTATTGAGTATCTTCAAAATATATCATATTCCTAGTGCAGGCTGTAGTGGTACTCTAGTTCGAATACCACTACACTTTAGTCTCGACCTGCATGGGCCACCACTAAAAACGTGTCACGACCCGCACCCTAGCGTTAGGGCACGAGAACGTAACAACGCCCAGCCTACGCCGCAGTGTCGGCGGTAGAACGCTGTCCTAGGTCACAACATCTAGCAATATAAAGCTAAGCAGTTTATACTCTTCGAATGGGGGTGACATGGCAGATACAAATTCAATCACATCTAAGGTAGAGCATGATAAGGATAGATAAAACATGAAATCCGAAATAAATATAGGAGATAGAAGTCTAAGTGTCTAAGATACATGAACCCAGAAGTACATCTCAAAACTCAAATAAAGATACAGTAATCCACAAAGTAAATACAACTCCAGACAAAATGAAAACTACCTAAACAAACCCTACTGTGTCTCCTCTAGGCTAGCAGGCACCTCCAGGCTATCTGTAAAATTTATCAACAGGTCCAGTCAGGACTGGAGCGAGCACAGTACATCTCAACAGTTCATAGCAGGTTAGAAAATATGAACATGCAGTAAAGTAAGATACAGGTACTGAAAGAAAAGCAGTATGTAAACAGGAAGAGCTGTAATAGAATATCTACTATACATAGAGAACTAGCAGTGACTAGTGAGTCAGAGTACAATATGAACATGTAATACTCCTCCGTACCCCCGATCAATACACAAGGATCCAGCCAGGTTATGTTATATGATGCTATGTAACAGACCCCGAAGGTGATAGACCCCGAAGGTGGTAAGCCCCCGAAGGGTGGTAGACCCCGAAGGTGATACATAGTAGTCCCATAAAAATGGGGATTCTGGGGGTAACCCAACAGTGTAAGTCCCATAAAAATGGGGATTCTGGGGGATACCCAACAGTGTAAGTCCCATAAAAATGGGGATTCTGGGGGATACCCAACAGTGTAAGATTCCAGGAAGACTCTACGATCATGAGGGTACATGTCGTAAGTGATCAAAGAACCAAGAAGCATATGATACGCTATGAAAGTGAAACGCACAGAACATAGAGTACCCGATGCTCCCTAAGGATAACATCTCAAGAAAGGATCCATACAGTACCAATCCGTGTGACCAACGTGACAGTACAAGTAAAGTAATCTACTGCAGGAAATAATTCTAAGCAGGATATGAAATGATCAGAGAATGTACTCGCCTCGATAACCTGAACAGCTGATAAGTAAAGGGGAGGTCCCACTGAAGCCACAGAGTCCTATTTAAAGCAACACAGGTTACAAGGTGTTCAAGTTGAAATAAATAAAACTATACTAGCCATCTATATTATTCTAGGTTCTTCTAAGTCAAAATATCTCTAGGTCGACTCCGGTCAATAATCTAGTCAAACTAGGTCAAGTGTTGACTTACAGTTGACTTTGGGTCAACTGGTCAACTCTGGTCAAACAGGGTCAATTCTAGTCTAATATAAAGTGTACTTCGTTATTTGTACGTCAAAACTTACGGCACGCAAATCGAGATAAAAAGATTATCGGTAAGGTTGATAATCTTATTATAGTGATCCACGTATCCAACTTGTCAATTTCAGCGATGTGAGATCACTGGAATTGACTGATCTCAGTTTCGTTGTACTAATCCCGAAATACGAACATTATATGAATTAATTATTAATTAATTATAAAAAGGTTAAACTCAAAAAAATTATCAACAAACATTGTCGGACGATGAAATGAACATCGCCAACGTGTCCAGAATGCTCACATTAGCTAGGATAGCCTACCCAACGGTCCAATTTGGACACAAGGGCAAAAAGGTAATTTCGGATCAAAACGGTGTCCGTGTCGGAGCCGTTTTGCACCGAAAAACGTGCAAGAAAACAAGTCTATAAAATATAACAAATTATATGTCCACGCAACCAGAATGTCGATACGAACCCAACGGTATCTCCAGAATTGGATTCCGTTGACCCGATCTCACTTTGGCCCGTTGACCAGAACTTGGAATTCCGGTTTGCACGGAAATGCGTGCCGGAGCCAAAGTTTTCAAAACTCAGCAAACTACCTGCCAACGAGTCCAGAATGATGATACGAACTCATCGGTACATCCGGAATTGGATTCCGATGAGCCGGCGTCAAAAAGTCCCGTTGACCCAGAATGTGGGACCCGCTTTGCACCGAAAAACGTGTCCGGGCCCACGTTCTCCAAATCTAACAAATTTTATATGAAAACATGCCAGAACGACGCCACGAATCTAATGGTGGTGTCAGAAATGAAATCTGGAGTCCCGTGTTCAAAAATGGAATTTTACAAGTTGGAAATTACGAATTTGGACGGCCAACTTTGGCGTCGAATTCAACCAACCAAACAAGCTCAAACTGAAATAAAATCTAAAGGGGGCAGGAAGAGGGTTATACCAGCTTCGCACCGGAACTGGTAGCACGCCAAACGGAGCTGCGGTGGAGGAGATACAAGCTGACGAAGTTGGTCCCGCGAAACTGTTCAAATTTAATACAATTTAAACGGTCAACTTGGTGGCCGGTTTTCATGTATCAAACGATAAAATTAACGGACGAAAATTGACATGAGCGAAGGTGGATATACCAAGATTGCGACGGAGTGAAGAAATCGCCGATCCAACGGTCGGATCTCCGGGAAAACGCGCGCGAAGTTGCTTCGATGGGGTACCAAAACGAACTTCGTTTCGCGCGCGTCACGACGGGGTTTCGTGCGAAATGCACGAATCGCCTATACGTCGCGCCGGAGAGCAGGGTGGCGGACCCAGGGAGGGTCGCCGGAGTTCGCCCAAGGCTAGGGGAGGCTATGGCCACGTCGGGCGTGGCCGACGGCGGCGATGGAACGTCGCACGCTCGCGCGCACGCGCGCAAGTGGGCGCACTGCTGCTGCCACGTTGTTGGCGTCGCGGCGACGCTGTTAGGCCGGCGACGGCGGGCCCACGGCGACGCGGGGGTGGTTAGGCCGCGAGGGTGGTTGCTCGCGCGGCTGCGAGGGTGTTGTGGTGGAGGAGAATAGGTGGTGGCGCCGGCGGTTGATAGTGTGATGGAGGTGGTCGGTTCAAAGGAGAGGAAGAGTTGTGGAGGCTCGGCCATGGCCTGGAGGTGGTCCGGCCAGAGCCAAGGGAGGAGGGTGGAGCCATGGCGTTGGAGCTACTGTTGCAGTCGGGTGGAGCCATGGTTGCATGGGTGAGGCTGCTGTTAGTTGTAGGTTGTGTAGTAATATTGTTTGAAAAGGAGAAGAGAGAGAAGAAGAATAGTATTAAATGAGGGAGAGAGAGAAATGAGAGGAAAAGTTATCCACATTGGGATTAGGGCCGGCTAGGTGTGCTGTAGGGAGAAGATTTGAAACGGAGGGTTAGGATTTAAGGAGGAAAATCAATGGCTAAGAATTAATGGTAAATAAATGGGGGGTCATTCCACGGAATTTAATTCAACGAAAATTCCCATAATATAGAAAAATATATAAAATGGGTACTTGATATTTTTGGGCAAGAAATATGAGGGAGTCATGATGGAGGGTATCATGGGGCTGGACTGGACTCGGTGGAGCCGGATTGGATCAAAACTGGACATTGTGCGAAAATCGAATTAAAATTAGGTGTCGATGATCATGTGTAAATAAGTAGCACATGGGGATTCCAATAAATGGGACACAAGTGGCGGACGGATAGTAGGCTCAAAGTGGGCCATGTCTATAGTTGGGGCTGACAGGTTTTGGTCGACAGGGGACCCACAAATCAAGTTGGAAGATGAATGTGACGCCGTGGCATGAAATAAAATCGGGCCACGTGTCGGGAAAGTTGTGCGAATCAAATGGAGCTCAAAATGACGTGTCTGAGTGGGACACAAAGGTCATGGGTGACGAGCGTCTCGAGTAGATCATCAATGAGAAGTTGGTTTCAAGAAACTGACTGGTCTTGCGCTCCCAATTTAAATGTCATGGTAACGCGCTGAAAATGATCAAGAAAAGAGTGGGAAAATAAATAACAATCAATTGGTCTAAACCGACCCAAAGTTCAGCGAAGCAGAAAGAGCACAAGGGAACAAGTTTGGGTGGGACACCATATACCGTCATGAAGGTAATCGTGTCCACTCCAAAACTCGTGAAGAAGATTTCCAGAATTGAACATCCCTGATACTCCAATTATCAAAGGCATGGGAAAGTACACTTAAGGAAAATAACAGAAATAATTATTTATTGAAATTAAAATCAATCAGTAAATAAATAAAAATTAAAAAAAAATCAACCCGAAATTCAGGGTGCTCACAGAGAGAATGTAACATTGTATCAGAGAGAATCGAGAGCTTGTAATCTGTTCAAATAAAATCAATAAAGAGAATTGTTTCTTGTTACCATTGTGTTCAATGCTTGTATTCTGAAATATGTCCGCTGCTGCTTTAATTATCTGCGATACGTTCCGCTGCGTATTGTCAATCTTGTCTATCTTGTCTTGCTTCAGGTCTTGGCCTTGTGCAAGCGCAACTTAGGCTTGCACGGCATTACGCCTTAGCGAGGACGAACGGTCTCACAGAGTCCGAAGCGATGACGAAAGAACTCTGCAGGATCGAGGCGTGACAGAATGGTATCAGAGCAACACGATCCTCTGGCCAATTGATTCGATTGAATTCGAAGATGTTCTCCTGATCAAATTTCCTTGCCTACTTGATATCATAATGAGATGAACGTTCCATACAATAAGTCCGTAAATATTTTTATGATGCCGACATATGTTTTATCGATTTGATTGATTGAGATTGAAATGCTTTATTGAACAAGAGTCCTGATATGATCTGAATTATGATTTCATGGATTGATGATGGCGAAGGATGAGGACTATCGCTGCTAAGGATATCGTAAGTTTCTCCTTAAGTTTCGAGGACGAAACATCTTTTCGGTGGATAATTATGTAGTGCCCCGCTCCACGAAGGCACTAGATAGACAGAAAGACCGGATTGCTGGCTCTGCAACAGAAGACGATTGATCTGGGTGAGTGGACGAAGTCTCATTTGCTGATTCGCTTATGTCTTAAAAATCTGAGTTTTTGATTGAATACTATTGTTAATAACAAGATGGTAAATCATTGAGTATGCTTTAAGAGAGTTCATATGTTGCCTCGCTAAGATATGAATGTTGCCTTGATAAAGAGAACCTTGTCATGCTAATAACAAGACGGTAACCACTGTGTATGCTTATAAGAGATTTCACATGTTGCCATGCTAAGAACAAGAAAAGAAATAATCTGCATGCTAATAAGAAGACTCGTTGCATGCTAATAAGAACTGAAATGATGCTTGTCATGCTTGATAGGATAAGAGAAGGCAATTGAATCGAATTGAATGCTTAATCATTGCTTGTTGCTAAGTATGCTTGAGAAGTGTAGACATGTACAGACGGACTTGTACATGTTGACATGAATAAAAGAAAGGCACGAATTGAACGTGTCGTATATCTGCAAAGGCATGAAAAGAACATGTCGTACATCTGATCACAAATCTGTCTCATCTGATAGAATCCTGCTAGAGCATGCATGTGGTCTAGGACAACTTGTTAACAAGGAAAATTTGTCTCTCGGGTGGATCTGGGGGTGCCTAGACCACTCGGCCTAGGAGAGATTAGGGCCTCCATGTGAAAATGGGAGTCGATCTGAGTCCTTAGCGACGAGCTGAACCTAAGAGAGTCACAACGGCTAATCATGGGTTTCCCATGGACCATCATATAGATAGGTGTTGGTTGGTGCAGAGCTGAACCGGAGAGTCACAGCTGCCAATCGGTCTGTATGTGTCTATCATATGTTTTGCTAAGAGCTAACGATGCAGAGACGAACAGGGAATGACAATGTTGGTTTTATAATGTTTATGCTAATCCTTGTCTTGTGCAGGGATGGACGGTCGGCTATGGTAAGAATCACTGAAAAGTGATACACATGTATTGCTTGAGTTTGCTATATGAATTGCTTGAAAAGATTAATCTGTTACCAAGAAGTGCTATGTTCTACTAAAGAAAAGATGTAATATCATGCTTGTAATCTGACCCTTAGAATGTCTTGAATCAAAGAAAAGATATGATATCGTGCTTATAGTTGTCCGTAAGAATTGCTTGATCAAAGAAATGAATATGCTCATAAAACATGCTGCGCACTGCACATGAAATGAATAGTCATCGTGCTAGAATTGAATAGTCCCTTGTATGCTTGAAATGATATGAACTGTGGCTTTTCAAAGATGTTTTCAAAAGAGATGTAAACTG
Source organism: Iris pallida (assembly GCA_029216955.1). Classification (NCBI taxonomy): domain Eukaryota; kingdom Viridiplantae; phylum Streptophyta; class Magnoliopsida; order Asparagales; family Iridaceae; genus Iris; species Iris pallida. Next base: position 11,603,740 of record JANAVB010028196.1, read on the forward strand.
ACTCTGTGTGCATGAAATGAACATAGGTAAAAAGATAGCAAGATCACATCACAAGAAACGTTTTCTCACTAAATAAACAGTGATCGTTTCAGACAAATGTAGCTCTTTGTTCACAATCACCAGTATGCTGATATACTGACCCACCATCAGTTTGCATGCAGGTGCACTATGCATCGAAAAGGATAGTCCGAAGCGATAGCCCGAGCCTCATCCTCAGGAGCCAGAAATCAAAAAAGATGCCAAGAGACGACATCTGTTGCAAGAGTTGGTTTTGTATATAAAGGGATGTAATGTATGGGAACGGGATCATTGTAATCTGTAAAGTTCTGAGAGAATGTAACATTGTATCAGAGAGAATCGAGAGCTTGTAATCTGTTCAAATAAAATCAATAAAGAGAATTGTTTCTTGTGACCATTGTGTTCAATGCTTGTATTCTGGAATATGTCCGCTGCTGCTTCAATTATCTGCGATACGTTCCGCTGCGTATTGTCAATCTTGTCTTACTTCAGGTCCTGGCCTTGTGCAAGCGCAACTTAGGCTTGCACGGCATCACGTCTTAGCGAGGACGAACGGTCTCACAGAGTCCGAAGCGAGTGTAGCATTTGGGTTCCTAGAATTTATTTTCTAGTTTGGAGATTTTTTTTTAGTTAGAATCAATTATTTACTAGGTTGTTGATTTGGGATCGTAAGATTTTTTGCCTAAGCCTATAGGTTAGATATAAGGAAATTAGATTTTATATAGTCTCTGGGGCCCCTAGATAGTCCCTAGTATATTATTTCACCACTTTAGAATTTTCAGAATTTTATGGAGATTTTTAGAGAATTTTATATATGATTTTATTAATTTTCTAAGCTTCTAGGATTTACTGTGAGAGCACCCGAGGGTATTTTTGAGGTTAAATAAATTATTTGGGCTCTAGAACCCTTAGAATATTTTCTACATTTTTTTAGGAATTTTTAGGAATTTTCTGGGATTAATTTGGAATTTTTAGGATTTTTCCTGATTTTTATTTGATTTTCTGAATATTAAAAACCTATTTTCTAAAACAAATACCCAGTCAGCAGCGGGGGCCTATCCGTCAGCCGCTGAAGCAGGGAGGGCGGGCCCACGTGTCAGTGACAGGGGGCGGGGGAGCCCGGTCTCCGACTCGGATTGGTAAACCGAGTCAGACTCGGATTAGCCGATCCCAAGCCGCTTACTCCTCGGCCTTAGGATCCTGGCGGGGCGCACAGGATACTGCCACGTGTCCCGCCCAGCCGCTTAAGAGCCAGCCGTCGACTCTCTCTCTCTCCCCTATATATATTAATAGAATTTTCCGAAACCCTACATTTTTCCAGCAGCTTTAGTGGGAGAGTTTGTTTGGGATCTTCGACTTCGCAGAGCGATTGCCGTTGATCCAGACGTCCTTTTCGGGCGCCGTTTTTTTTTGTTAGAAGCGTATCGAGGTTAGGTTTCGGAATATATATATATTTTAATTTCTGTAATTTTGATCTCGAATTTTTGAATAATTATTTGAGTGTCGGTTGTCCAAAAATTAACACGTCGTACGGTTTTCGAGATTCCGAGCGATCCCGAACTCTGTTTCACGATCCGTTTGAAGTTTTAGAAAGCTGACACCGAGCTCTACAACATATAATTTTTCCAAAAATTTAGAGTTTCATCTAGTATTTTATTTTATTCATAGAAGTCAGATTTGGTCAACGGTCCATCGATTTGGTCATGGTTAGCCATAATGGCGATAACTTTTGACCAAATCGTGATTTTGCGGCACGGTCGATTCCAGTGCACTCATGGCACTGAGATCTACCATGTTGCACACTCAAACTTTGAATTCATAATATTTGACTAGTTAGTCAACAGTATGTCTCGGTTTGCGTGCCACGAGTCCCAAATTTGGAACCGTGAATTTTCTTGGCCAAATATTTGTGTATAGATTGTTATTTCAGAATTAAATAGGTTAAAATAGGATTTTAGATAATTTATTCCAGAATTAGAATAGTATTAATAGATTTAACCCATTAGCCACTTTCTAGGATTTTTAGAGTGGGAATTGTATATCTAACTTGTGGTTGTTTGTGCGACGGAGTTTGTGGGATGATGGCTTGATTTGATAGCTTCTAGGCCGGAGTTCATATTGTCTTCAACTTGTGAAATCAATTCATCCAAGAGTTCAGGCAAGTACTTGTTGACACCTTCATGTGCATTTACTTTATATTGTCGTATTTCACGTATACATGTTATCTTCTGTGTCTTGACTGTTACACACACGAGAGTTGAGTGTTTGACTATTGATCATGTTTTCTCATTGTTATCTTGATCGTTATCGTGATCGTGTTTTCGTGATTGTGAGGTATGGATATTGGAGGGGTACAATTACTAGGCACGTGGACAAAGCCCAGATGGTATTGTTGGCAACTCTCCCGGTTACGGGGGCGGGCCTTATAACCTCATCGTTCGCCCAAGCCGTCCATGTGTAGGAATATTGTACTTCTCACGACACGTGCACTACGAGTGTTTACATGAGTCTCTTTACTTTTCATGCTTGTTACTTTCCTTATCAGTTTCTTCCATCTCATGATTTCTTGTTCATATTGTTCATTATTTCCATTGATCATTACCTTCCATGTTTAGTGTTTTATTACTTTATATTGTACTTGTATCATGGTGGTTAGACTTGTACTTGTTCCAATCCTGACTGGATAACCATTTTTCAGTTGTAGACGACGTGATCTGTCCAGAGGTTTACGGTGAGTATGTTGGAGACACTGACGTCACTGGCGTACCCGATTCCAGTACTGATGCGAATTAGCATATTTTCTTTCTTATGGATTCGCATTAGTTAGTAGTTATAGTTATGGAGTTAGTTGTCTATTTTATTTTCTATTATCCGGGTTGTTCCCGAGACTTTCTGAGTTGTAGTGGATTTTTTATATTTATAATATTGAGACTATTGGATATTTTAGTGATTTTTGCTGGCTTAGTTGTGGATGATATATATGCGTGTTGTGCTTGTTGTGGACCATTGTTATCATAGACAGCGTACTACCGTCGATGCTGCGGCGTAGGCTGGACTTGGCCACGTACTCGTATCCCAAAATTGGGAGCGGGTCGTGACAAGTTCTTATGGTGGCCCATGCAGGTCCAATTTCGCAAAAGACTGCGAACTCGTGGTAGTGCTTAAGTTAGCTGTACTACTACGAGCCTGCGAATAGATTTGAAGTTAGGAGGTTATATCATCCACAAATAGGATTTTCAACCTTATGAGTCTATTTTATCTTAGGATCTTATTGTCTTCTAATTTGCATCTTGCTTGATTCCGTTCGTGATTTCTTCGATATGTTTATATCTACCGTACTAACCATATCCTTTCTTTCCTTTTAGTTCGCAATGGTTGAGACAAGGCGCAGTGCGATCCGTAAGGGGAAAAGGGTAGCTAACCCTTTTGCTACTCCCGAACCCGAGGGATCGCCAGCAGAGAGTACCGAGTTCGTAGAGCCTTCTTTAGTTTTAGTTGTTATGCATGCTTAGTTAGTTGTTAGTTCCCTTATGTTCCTAGCCATTATCACTCCGTGACTTAGCTTAAGAAATTATTGCTTGTAAGTGTTAGGTATTATACTATGCTATTTGTGATGTTTTGATTTTTGAGGACAAAAATCTTTTAAGGGGGATAGTTTGTAGCATTTGGGTTCCTAGAATTTATTTTCTATTTTGGAGATTTTTTTTTAGTTAGAATCAATTATTTACTAGGTTGTTGATTTGGGATCGTAAGATTTTTTGCCTAAGCCTATAGGTTAGATATAAGGAAATTAGGTTTTATATAGTCTCTGGGGCCCCTAGATAGTCCCTAGGATATTATTTCACCACTTTAGAATTTTCAGGATTTTATGGAGATTTTTAGAGAATTTTATATATGAATTTATTAATTTTCTAAGCTTCTAGGATTTACTGTGAGAGCACCCGAGGGTATTTTTGAGGTCAAATAAATTATTTGGGCTCTAGAACCCTTAGAATATTTTCTACATTTTTCTAGGAATTTTTAGGAATTTTCTGGGATTTATTTGGAATTTTTAGGATTTTTCCTGATTTTTATTTGATTTTTTGAATATTAAAAACCTATTTTCTAAAACAAATACCCAGTCAGCAGTGGGGGCCCACCCGTCAGCCGCTGAAGCGGGGAGGGCGGGCCCACGTGTCAGCGACAGGGGGCGGGGGAGCCCGGTCTCCGACTCGGATTAGCCGATCCCAAGCCGCTTACTCCTCGGCCGTAGGATCCTGGCGGGGCGCACAGGATACTGCCACGTGTCCCGCCCAGCCGCTTAAGAGCCAGCCGCCGACTCTCTCTCTCCCCCTATATATATTAATAGAATTTTCCGAAACCCTATATTTTTCCAGCAGCTTTAGTGGGAGAGTTTATTTGGGATCTTCGACTTCGCAGAGCGATTGCCGTTGATCCAGACGTCCTTTTCGCGCGCCGTTTTTTTTGTTAGAAGCGTATCGAGGTTAGGTTTCCTAATATATATTTTAATTTCTGTAATTTTGATCTCGAATTTCTGAATAATTATTTGAGTGTCGGTTGTCCAAAAATTAACACGTCGCACGGTTTTCGAGATTTCGAGCGATCCCGAACTCTGTTTTGCGATCCGTTTAAAGTTTTGGAAAGCTGACACCGAGCTCTACAACATATATTTTTTCCAGAAATTTAGAGTTTCATCTAGTATTTTATTTTATTCATAGAAGTCAGATTTGGTCAACGGTCCATCGATTTGGTCATGGTTAGCCATAATGGCGATAACTTTTGACCAAATCGTGATTTTGCGGCACGGTCGATTCCAGTGCACTCATGGCGCTGAGATCTACTATGTTGCATACTCAAACTTTGAATTCATAATATTTGACTAGTTAGTCAACAGTATGTCTCGGTTTGCGTGCCACGAGTCCCAAATTTGGAACCGTGAATTTCCTTGGCCAAATATTTGTGTGTAGATTGTTATTTCAGAATTAAATAGGTTAAAATAGGATTTTAGATGATTTATTCCAGAATTAAAATAGTATTAATAGATTTAACCCATTAGCCACTTTCTAGGATTTTTAGAGTGGGAATTGTATATCTAACTTGTGGTTGTTTGTGCGACGGGGTTCGTGGGATGATGGCTTGATTTGATAGCTTCTAGGCCGGAGTTCATATTGTCTTCAACTTGTGAAATCAATTCATCCAAGAGTTCAGGCAAGTACTTGTTGACACCTTCATGTGCATTTACTTTATATTGTCGTATTTCACGTATACATGCTATCTTCTGTGTCTTGACTGTTACACACACGAGAGTTGAGTGTTTGACTATTGATCATATTTTCTCATTGTTATCTTGATCGTTATCGTGATCGTGTTTTCGTGATTGTGAGGTATGGATATTGGTGGGGTACAATTAGTAGGCACATGGACAAAGCCCAGATGGTATTGTTGGCAACTCTCCCGGTTACGGGGGCGGGTCGTATAACCTTATCGTTCGTCCAAGCCGTCCATGTGTAGGAACGTTGTACTTCTCACGACACGTGCACTACGAGTGTTTACATGAGTCTCTTTACTTTTCATGCTTGTTACTGTCCTTATTAGTTTCTTCCATCTCATGATTTCTTGTTCATATTGTTCATTATTTCTATTGATCATTACCTTCCATGTTTAGTGTTTTATTACTTTATATTGTACTTGTATCATGGTGGTTAGACTTGTACTTGTTCCAATCCTGACTGGATAACCATTTTTCAGTTGTAGACGACGTGATCTGTCCAGAGGTTTACGGTGAGTATGTTGGAGACCCTGACGTCACTGGCGTACCCGGTTCCAGCACTGATGCGAATTAGCATATTTTCTTCCTTTTGGATTCGTATTAGTTAGTAGTTATAGTTATGGAGTTAGTTGTCTATTTTATTTTCTATTATCCGGGTTGTTCCCGAGACTTTCTGAGTTGTAGTGGATTTTGCATATTTATAATATTGAGACTATTGGATATTTTAGTAATTTTTGCTGGCTTAGTTGAGGATGATATATATGCGTGTTGTGCTTGTTGTGGACCATTGTTATCATAGACAGCGTACTACCGCCGATGCTGCGGCGTAGGCTAGACTTGGCCACGTACTCGTATCCCAAAATTAGGAGCGGGTCGTGACAAGTTTTTATGGGTGCCCATGCAGGTCCAATTTCGCAAAAGTCTGCGAACTCGTGGTAGTGCTTAAGTTAGCTGTACTACTACGAGCCTGCGAATAGATTTGAAGTTAGGAGGTTATATCATCCACAAATAGGATTTTCAACCTTATGAGTCTATTTTATCTTAGGATCTTATTGTCTCCTAATTTACATCTTGCTTGATTCCGTTCGTGATTTCTTCGATATGTTTATATCTACCGTACTAATCATATCCTTTCTTTCCTTTTAGTTCGCAATGGTTGAGACAAGGCGCAGTGCGATCCGTAAGGGGAAAAGGGTAGCTAACCCTTTTGCTACTCTCGAACCCGAGGGATCGCCAGCAGAGAGTACCGAGTTCGTAGAGCCTTCTTTAGTTTTAGTTGTTATGCATGCTTAGTTAGTTGTTAGTTCCCTTATGTTCCTAGCCATTATCACTCCGTGACTTAGCTTAAGAAATTATTGCTTGTAAGTGTTAGGTATTATACTATGCTATTTGTGATGTTTTGATTTTTGAGGACAAAAATCTTTTAAGGGGGATAGTTTGTAGCATTTGGGTTCCTAGAATTTATTTTCTATTTTGGAGATTTTTTTTTTTAGTTAGAATCAATTATTTACTAGGTTGTTGATTTGGGATCGTAAGATTTTTTGCCTAAGCCTATAGGTTAGATATAAGGAAATTAGGTTTTATATAGCCTCTGGGGCCCCTAGATAGTCCTTAGGATATTATTTCACCACTTTAGAATTTTCAGGATTTTATGGAGAGTTTTAGAGAATTTTATATATGATTTTATTAATTTTCTAAGCTTCTAGGATTTACTGTGAGAGCACCCAAGGGTATTTTTGAGGTCAAATAAATTATTTGGGCTCTAGAACCCTTAGAATATTTTCTACATTTTTCCAGGAATTTTTAGGAATTTTTTGGGATTTATTTAGAATTTTTAGGAATTTTCCTGATTTTTATTTGATTTTTTGAATATTAAAAACCTATTTTCTAAAAAAAATACCCAGTCAGCAGCGGGGGCCCACCCGTCAGCCGCTGAAGCGGGGAGGGCGGGCCCACGTGTCAGCGACAGGGGGCGGGGGAGCCCGGTCTCCGACTCGGATTAGCCGATCCCAAGCCGCTTACTCCTCGGCCGTAGGATCCTGGCGGGGCGCACAGGATACTGCCACGTGTCCCGCCCAGCCACTTAAGAGCCAGCCGCCGACTCTCTCTCTCTCCCCTATATATATTAATAGAATTTTCCGAAACCCTATATTTTTCCAGCAGCTTTAGTGGGAGAGTTTGTTTGGGATCTTCGACTTCGCAGAGCGATTGCCGTTGATCCAGACGTCCTTTTCGCGCGCCGTTTTTTTTGTTAGAAGCGTATCGAGGTTAGGTTTCTGAATATATATTTTAATTTCTATAATTTTGATCTCGAATTTCTGAATAATTATTTGAGTGTCGGTTGTCCAAAAATTAACATGTCGTACGGTTTTCGAGATTCCGAGCGATCCCGAACTCTGTTTCGTGATCCGTTTGAAGTTTTGGAAAGCTGACACCGAGCTCTACAACATATAATTTTTCCAGAAATTCAGAGTTTCATCTAGTATTTTATTTTATTCATAGAAGTCAGATTTGGTCAACGGTCCATCGATTTGGTCATGGTTAGCCATAATGGCGATAACTTTTGACCAAATCGTGATTTTGCGGCACGGTCGATTCCAGTGTACTCATGGCACTGAGATCTACCATGTTGCACACTCAAACTTTGAATTCATAATATTTGACTAGTTAGTCAACAGTATGTCTCGGTTTGCGTGCCACGAGTCCCAAATTTGGAACCGTAAATTTTCTTGGCCAAATATTTGTGTGTAGATTGTTATTTCAGAATTAAATAGGTTAAAATAGGATTTTAGATGATTTATTCTAGAATTAGAATAGTATTAATAGATTTAACCCATTAGCCACTTTCTAGGATTTTTAGAGTGGGAATTGTATATCTAACTTGTGGTTGTTTGTGCGACGGGGTTCGTGGGATGATGGCTTGATTTGATAGCTTCTAGGCCGGAGTTCATATTGTCTTCAACTTGTGAAATCAATTCATCCAAGAGTTCAGGCAAGTACTTGTTGACATCTTCATGTGCATTTACTTTATATTGTCGTATTTCACGTATACATGCTATCTTCTGTGTCTTGACTGTTACACACACGAGAGTTGAGTGTTTGACTATTGATCATGTTTTCTCATTGTTATCTTGATCGTTATCGTGATCGTGTTTTCGTGATTGTGAGGTATGGATATTGGAGGGGTACAATTACTAGGCACGTGGACAAAGTCCAGATGGTATTGTTGGCAACTCTCCCGGTTACGGGAGCGGGCCTTATAACCTCATCGTTCGCCCAAGCCGTCCATGTGTAGGAACGTTGTACTTCTCACAACACGTGCACTACGAATGTTTACATGAGTCTCTTTACTTTTCATGCTTGTTACTTTCCTTATCAGTTTCTTCCATCTCATGATTTCTTGTTCATATTGTTCATTATTTCCATTGATCATTACCTTCCATGTTTAGTGTTTTATTACTTTATATTGTACTTGTATCATGGTGGTTAGACTTGTACTTGTTCCAATCCTGACTGGATAACCATTTTTCAGTTGTAGACGACGTGATCTGTCCAGAGGTTTACGGTGAGTATGTTGGAGACACTGACGTCACTGGCGTATCCGGTTCCAGCACTGATGCGAATTAGCATATTTTTTTCCTTATGGATTCGCATTAGTTAGTAGTTATAGTTATGGAGTTAGTTGTCTATTTTATTTTCTATTATCCGGGTTGTTCCCGAGACTTTCTGAGTTATAGTGGATTTTTTATATTTATAATATTGAGACTATTGGATATTTTAGTAATTTTTGCTGGCTTAGTTGTTGATGATATATATGCGTGTTGTGCTTGTTGTGGACCATTGTTATCATAGACAGCGTACTACCGCCGATGCTGCGGCGTAGGCTGGACTTGGCCACGTACTCGTATCCCAAAATTGGGAGCGGGTCATGACAGCGAGGACGAAAGGACTCTGCGGGATCGGGGCGTGACAAGCGACGTAAGTCAGCAGTTACCGACGTAACCTAGCGACGTTGAGCAACTTGACATGCATCGATGCTGACCTGGCTTGAGAGCCAAATGGCAACGTTCTATGACTTTGTTACATCGCTATATTACCGACGTATAGCGACGTTTAGCGACATCATACGTAGCGACGTTTAGTGACGATCAGCGACAGTATTCATCACAGTTAGCGACGTTTTGATACTGTCTTAGCGACGTTAACGTTCGTCGCTGGACGTCGTTGAGCGTCGCTGAACGTCGCTAATTTTGAAAAAAAATACAGCATTTGCAGTATCCCCTGCAGCATTTGCAGCATTTGCAGCATCCCTTACACCATTTGTTACAACAACGACGGTGTGTATCACGAACACAGTATCAAACAACACAGATACACACAATCACGAACACGTTTGAAACACAATCTCATCAATCAACACAGATATATAAAAATTTGTAACAACAATGTCAAACATAGTGGTCCACATAAGAATAATGTATGTATAACCACATAAAAGACCCAACAATGGGCCATCACACAACAATATATATATGTCGACTACGGCTGATCAGGAGGAGCATCACCGTTCCTGGAAAGAAGGTAAATATACTGCTCCGGTGTAAGAACCACCGACGACGATGAAGGAGGAGGCAATGCAACCGCTGGAGAAGGAGGCAGTGTAACCGCTGGAGATGGGTGCGTCCGCGTCTCCTCTAGGGCTAGCAGTCTGGCGCTGCATTGCTCCATGCAAGCCGCTATCCTAGTAATGGTGTCGTGAATGGACTCCTGCGTCCCCTGTACGTGCCGCCCGGTGCCCTCGAGCTCGTCAAAGCGTGCGATGACTGACGCAGCGTCCCCTTGCGCCTGAGACCCTGGCTGCTCATAAATCCTCCTCAGCATATCGTCGTGCAGCTCAGTAATCTGGCAGGCAATGGTACCCTCGACTCGAGACGACTCGGCCTGTGACGGCTGTGAATGCGCACTGGTAGAGGGAGCCCTTGATGCCTGCGTCACAACAAATGCGCCGTAGGACCCCGTACCGTAGTACGTACCCCTCTGAAGACCACCAACAGCGGTCTTCCAGAGCTCGTCCTCCGACTGAGGCGGAGAGGGCTGCGATGTACAAACCCCTCCCTCTGCCGGTGCACTAGCACTCACACACTCATCACGTAGCCTAACAAACTCGTCATAGAAATCATTGTGCATCTCTATACATCAGTACTTACCTAAATTAGCCTAATAAACGTCTAAAGTATTTAATTATTATTAACTATATGGTTATCTGTATATTCTTCAACTTGTGTTAAAAATTAACGAAATCTAAATTAGTACTTACATAGCTCTGAGTAGCCCGGTCGTCGATGAGCTTCCCGTCCTTCCGATAGGTGGCCAGAAAAACAGTCACCATGTTTGCGTCCTCACCCCTCTGTACCTGCGTGTTTGTTATATTTTATTCTTTAGTAAAATAGAAAGTTATATACTCCTACTATCAATAAAATCTTATATATTGCAATAAATTACATACCAGACGACGGAAATGCTCCGTCATAGGAATCGATCCACCACACCACTTTCCGGCCCTCGTCCTAGCCGCCTTCGCCTTCTCCGACCGCTCGCTGTACCGGGGCTCCTCAAATCGAGCCCTTATCGTCGTCCACTGGTCAGGTGTGATCCAACCAGCAATCGGCTTTTCGGAGCGCTGACGAGCTTTCTGATCGTCAATTGCATCACGGTATCAACTTGGCGGCGACGGCAGGAAACTGTCTCTCAATCTGCTCGGCCCGGTGTGGTGGATAAAAATAAGTCCTCTACAAGAATTACAAATTAAAATAATAAGTTCTAAAAAATACTTAAAATTATATTAATCATACTAAATTAACTATCTTTAGTTACCTTGAAGTGGGCAAACCAGAATGCCTTCCTCTCTTCCGAGGCATCCGAGTAGTTGATCCACGGACCCCTATAGTTGGACCTTAGAAAGGAGCCCAACGCTCTCTATACCGACGAGGGACGATATCTGTATACAACGATAACCGACGTATTAATGAATATATATAGATATACAGACATGCATAATATATATATATTCATTTAACTTACTTCGTAGGACCGTCGGCCCAAATCTCCATCCTCGTCTCGTCCTGAGGTGCGCATGGAGGGTTGCTCTGGTATGAATCCGCCCGGGCGGGAGTAGGGACTACCTCCTCCACCTGCTCCCCACCCGCCATGCTGCTGTCAGCGGTAGGAAGGCTAGGGGAAGGAGTATGATCAACAAGCCTGGAACTGCTCGTCGCAGGTGTACTGCCACCCGGACCTGCGACCGTATGGTACAATGGAGTGCTCGGGTCAGACGATGGTCCGGAGCCATCCTCTGGTAACGGAGCTCTCTGCCCACCTAAGGACACGGCTCGTCCTGGCCTATCTCCGCGTCGTCCTGAGGTGCCTCCGCGTCGTTCTGCCATGCTGATAATAACATTGGAGTTCATAATTTAAGATTACAGAAATATGAATACATCAAAATCACAGTTTATGATTGAAAATATAAATAAATATAATGACAGTTTAGAAATATCTGCATACATTGGAGTTCATAATTTAAGTTTTCAAAAATCTGAATACTAATAGAAATGATCATAGTTCATAATTTAATATTACAGAAATATGAATACATCAAAATCACAGTTTCTCAATCATCCTCTGAAAATTCATCTTCTTCGTTTGTCTCCTCCTCCTCCTTCTCATCCTCTTTCTCTTCCTCCTCATCGTCACTAGCATCTCCTTCGTCTTCCCCTTCGGATACTTGTACCTCTTCTACACAAGTAGATATTGAATGGGGAACTTCTGCTGAGTCGACATCAAATGTATTAGGTACAAGAGGCACCTCGTCCTCCTGATAAGCCACTTCGTCGACGTCGTAGGTATTTCTGGCTTTAGTCTTGCATACTGCCCACCAGTCATACCTCGTTGTTCCACGTCTAGGATATGTTGTAAAATATACGAGTTGAGCTTGACTTGCTAGGATAAATGGTTCGTATCCTTGGTATCGACGACGGTAGTTAATATCCACAAGACCATGCTTGTCAATTTTCTATCCTTGATCTTGTATGGGATCGAACCAATCAACTTTGAATAACATGATCTTGGCAGGCTCTATGCCATAGTTGTACGTCAATTCCACGATCTCCCGTAAGACGCCATAGAAATCATTGCCTGGAGTAACATCTTTGTAGTTTATAGATTTGATACACAAGCAACTATTTTTGTGGAATCAAGATCCAGGAAGCTATCTCTGATGAGAGCATTTGTTGACTTGAACTTAAACCCATTCACGCAATAACTTAGCCATATTTTGACGGCATAAATTGGTCCCTTGGCAAGAGTTCTAATAGATTCATTCTCAAGGATGACGTCCGGACGATCGACCTAAACACGAGAAGATACAAAATTAAGTTTAATGTTAAGTTATTTCTTGTGCAGTTGTGAATGGAGGAAGATTATAACTAGCTTCTTACGTACATATGCAGTCAACCAAGACGGGAAATGAAGTCTCATTTCTTCTTCTACTTCTTCATCTGCAATGTATGGTCTACTTGACCTCACCTCATCATTAAATTTGCTGAAAACTAATAAATATCGGGATATACTCGTTAAATTATAATAACGTAATCAACAAATAGATGACTTGAACGTTGAAGATTTTCACTTACCACTCTAGCTTTTCCACTTCATCCTCCTCGCAGTTGAGTAATATATATAACTGGGCAGCCTTTAGTTCCTCATCATTCAAATATCTCTTTTTCAGTTTTCCAGAAGGCTTTCCATGAGCATTGAAGACTTTCAATAATGCATCATTATATTCTATATCTCCATCGTCGTTCCTCGGAGCTCTTGTTCTATTTGTAGCAATATGATGTAGTAACCCTAGAGGGGGGGTGAATAGGGTCAAGCTAACTAATCAAGCACTTAGCACAAGCTAATGGACAATTTAAAAATATAAGTGCAATAGAAGAAGCAAAACAATACCGACACCCGATGTATCCTGGTATCCTCCCTAGAGGCAATCCAGTCCCGGGACTCTCTCCGGATTTAATCCACTATTTGAGCAAATAGTTACACATGAGTTTGTATCCGAAGAACTCGCCAACTTCTTACACGAGAGTTTGGATACGAAGACTCCCCAACTTCAACCGAGAGTTTGGATACGAAGACTCCCCAACTTCAACCGAGAGTTTGGATACGAAGACTCTCCAACTTCAACCTTTCATAATAGGTTTTGATCTCCTTACAATAGGATGAAGATCTTTCTTTTCAACTCAATAACTCTAACACAATTTGTGGATGGCAAATAAAAGCTTTGTAGAGTTGTTTGTGGATAGGCTTTGGTGGTTTAGAAATTTTTAGGCTCAAAGCTTCAACCTTGAATAAAGGGGTTCAAGGCTATTTATAACCAAAGCATTGAAAAGAGCTCAAGGCAACTTTTCAGTCCACGAACCGGCATACCGCCGGTATGATCCGGCATACCGGCGGTATACCGGTCTGGGATTGCAACGGCTAGAAATATAGCCGTTAGGATCATTAATGGCAGGAAATCCGACCGTTGGAATTTTAACGTTTCGGAAGCGGTATACCGCCGGTATGGACCGGTATGCCGTCGGTATGCCGGTTTTTTTAAACAGAAACTTTCTGTGAACAAAAACCGGTATACCGTCGGTATACCGTTTTCCACCAAAAATGAACCTGGGCTTATTTCTGCCCTAGCTTTCGATTTTGCCATCCATTTCTTGTGTTTACAATAATTCCTAAGACTCATTACAGACTCCAGATAAACTTAGGCAGGTGCAGTCTTCTTCAGAGTCTTAAAATGATGATGGCATGGCTTGGCTTCTTCCTTTGATAGGTGCTGGCTTTTTTCCTTGGCGGCAGCTGTCCAAAGATATCCAGTTTGTAAAAACTGAATACCTTTCGGGGGCTTCGCCCCCGAACCCCCGACGAGGGGCGCTGTCCCCTTGACCCCCATCCGCTGACCGGGCAGCGGAACCCCCGAGTGCGTGGCTCCGGAGATGTCGTCGGGTGGTTCAGAGAAATCTTGTGGGATCCATCGTCTTTAGCCCACCATGATTTCTTCATTGCATATGTCCTCATTGATCTTGCTTATTACTTTTCTGCTGCATGTACATGTTAGACAAACAAAGCAATATACATAGTAGCAAGTATGATAAGTTTAATGCACATTAGGACAATGCTGAGTTTAAGTATAAGTGCTAAGGTGATAGCATAAATGTTAGTGATATCATGATGATTAAACTTAATTGAATGACCACAATAAAAAACATAGTTTTGATTTTGGCAACCCGATTAAATTTAAGATAGATAAGCTCATATCACTAATATGTAAACCAATAGGCACATATCACCAAAGGTATAAGTATAAGTAGAAATGCTATAGCGATAGTATGAAGAATAGTGATAATGAAATGCTAAACTTAACATATTAACCATATTCAAAAACATGATACAATCATTGGGCTAACAATCTTCCTCTTTTTTATTATGGCAAATCGATTAAGTTTAGTATGGACACAATAGATGCATGTATCACTAATATACAAAAGACATAAGCAATATCACTAAAAGCATACTACTTAGATTACTTATAAAAGCATACTTAAACTTAATTCTTCCCCTTTGACATGATCAAAAATAGGCTCCCCCGTACTAAGAGATAAAAAAAAATCAATCTCAAGCATAGAAATCAGAGCATGGAAAAATTATAGACAATCATGATCAATATATATTAATGAAAAACAATGGGAGAAGGGTGTAAAGACAAGTGTATAAAACTACATACCAAATGTAGAGTACTAAATAAAAAATTGCTTGTCAAAACACAATATGGTTGGTAAAACTAAAAGTATTTGAAAAACAAGAAATAAGTAGTTTACCAACTTGAAATCCAAGGAATAAATCCAAAACACAATAGGATATGAAATATTGCTCCAGTTTTGGAAGAGAACTATGAAATAAAGGATTTCAAACAAAAGCCATGAGGAATAGATAATTGCAACTATTAGATACCAATTGAGATATGAAATTAAATAAACTTGATACCAATTGAAAAGATGTAAACTTGAAACATTGATCAAAGAAACCATTAATAATTATAATTGTCCACAAATAAATAGTGGAACAAAATAAAATAATGATCAATGTAAAATATTGCAATTGATATAAAGTAATCTCATTATTTGCAAGATCTATATGCTTATCCAAGTTCAAGCATTTGAACTCAATTACCTTATCATGCTATATGAATACCCTTTAGATAAACATGAAGGTAAAGGAGAAAAATACTTGAGAAGGAGAAATTCAGTCGACTTGAATGCTCCCCCTCAAAGTACTACCAAAGTAGATAAAAATCATGAATTTTGGATAAGTCCTCAACAAGAAAGGCCAAATCAATTAAGCATGAAAGAAAAGCCAAATCAACGAAAGCATAATATTCATCAAGATAAGATCTGAAAGTTAATATTAGCAAGATGACATATTTAACCCATATGAAATAGAGAGATAAGATAATAAGGACAATCACATACACTCTCATAAACCCTTCAAAATAAAAATATCAAGACCTCAATCAATAAGATATGAAAATGAAGAAAATATGGGTTCGTGATAAACTATGTATACGACATATTAAAGGGTATAAATAAATTGAATCAATTGATTTGCTCCCCCTCAAAATATGCGTATATAGTTCCAAAGCACTTATGGCATAAAATATATAACTAAAAGATTTGGAAAAAATCAACTATGGATTTCTTTCCCTTGTTCGATGCATATAAGGCTACAATATCGTCAAAAGACGAATAATATCATCTTTAGTCAAGCAGAGATACACAATTAATAGCCACTAAAGATGAAGGATCAAAAGAATATTCGAATTAAGCACGTATAATCAAAAGATGACATACATTAGCCTATATAGAAGGATCTTATATTTAAATATGATAGATCAATGTATGTTATCCTTTGAGAAAAATGTCATCATGAAAAAGAATAAGGTCAATTAAGAACAATCATGATGATAAACAGAATATAGCTCAAAAATAAAATAAAAATAAAACTCAAACATCATGTCCATGATTATCTAATTAAGAAAGAATCAACCAATTTATTACTTTACATGGACTAGGTATGTTTTATCACATATGTACCCATCAACCGGGTAATATCCAAACTTTGCTACTTCTAAATGAAAGACCAATAAAGTTCAAATAGCAAAGACACTATGTGATAATCCATGAGTAGTCAAAGTAGAGTAGTAAATTAACTTGACATTTACAAAATTAGATAGTTTAGGACTACTCAATCATTATGATCATTCATAAAGAAAACAAATGAATAAATATGATCTAATGAATCTCATCAAGAGAAAATCACAAATCCAAAAAAATCTCACAAATCAATAAAAAATATGGGAAAGAGTCAATCTCATTTAACTAAAAAAAACAAGTTCAGTCAAAAAGAGATGTAAATGATAATACGATAAAATATGACTCAAAAGTGAGAGAAATTTAAGAGATACATGCTAATGACTAGTATGGAAAAAAAAATTAAACAAGGAATCACAAACCTCTAAGGGAAAACCAGATCTAATAAAGAATTTGTAAAACTAGTTTTAGAGATCAAGCATATCACAAAACTTGTTTTTGTAAACTAGCATATCATATATAGATTGAGGTATAGGAATATAGCTAGATGTGTGAAAGTGAGCCAAAATTATATAGCTTAATATTATATCACAAATAAGCAAACTATATAATCCAAATAAGATTAATGAGAGAAGCCATTAACAAGATAAATGTGCTCATTAAATCTTAAGTCACTAACACTAAAAAATACTTGCTTAAGCAAAGAGTTCTCAATAAGGATAATACATTTTGAATGAACAAAATGATTTATAGACTCTTTACTAAGCAAGGATAAGAGCATAAGATGAAAAAATAAATGAATTATTCTCTTATCAAGTAAAGGCCAAAAGAGATTTTCATGAAAACATAATAAAGTAAATCTCTTTGCCAAGTATTGAGATTAACCTAAGATAATAAAATGATAGATCGATCTAGAGAATACAAAATATTATAGCCATTATGAAATAAGTGTATTCTCTAGAAATGGGAAAATCTTAACATAAAAGCTCAAACCATATAGCTAAAGTCATGAGAAATAGATGTAACAATTACATGTATTCTCATGTGCTACAAAAACATCATTGGACAACAATAATTCAAAAAGAAGCATAAACCCAAGGAATGAGCAAAGAAAGATCATTAAGATCAAGAAAGCTAAATGCTAAAGATATCAAGAAGTACATTTTTCAAAGAGCTTTCATAGTGCACCATAGTATATATATATATATAGAAGATATCGATTTGAAAATGTGCACTAAAAACGGAGGTAAATATAAAAACAAGACAAAGCACAAAACCATGTGATTCTTAAAAGAACTTCCATAAATAGTCAAGTGCAAGGCATAAACAAATATTCTCTCTCAACATCCTAACTTAAAGGTATAAAACAAATAAATATCAAAAGTTAGGAATCACTAATATATATGAAACTATATATATCACGAATAGGCATACATGAAAAGATCAAAAACCAATTAAGAACATGTATCCATAATGCCAACCAAAAAGTCAAGAAGATATCATCAAAAGAAGACTTTAAGGAAGAAGCTAATTGATTCAAGAAGAATAAATTTGGTCAAAGGAATCAATAGCTAAGGTATGCGATAAGCACAAGTTTGAAGGTAACAAGTATAATTAAATACTCTTCAAGTCAATATAAAACTTTAGCTTAACTCATATGCCCACAAAAAGATATTAAAAAAAATATCAACATAAGAAATACATGATCTATATAGAGATTGAAATTTTAATGAATATAGTCATGTATCCTTAATGAATGTTTAAAAAACTATCACAAAATCAAAACACATATAAATAAGCTTTATTAGGCAAAGACATAATTGATTCTCAAGAAGATAATCAAAAATAAAACGTGAAAATCAATAATGAATATATTATGTGAGCACAAGTTTAAAGTGAAAGTATAAGTATATACTTGTCAAGTGATAAGAAGCTTGTGCTAAACATATATATTCACAAATACCGATTAAGAAAAATATGACATATTAAATACAAACCGGTAAGAAGTAACTATTTCAAAAACGTTAAAGACGGAGAGTTAAAAATATATTAACTCAAATCAAAATCAAGCTCCTATAGACTAGAGTGATATGCATGCTTCGTAATATAGAGATTAAGAATAACAAGCATGCATAAATCAAATGTGTCACACTTAATAGAAAATGAGTGATAAACTACATAGTGTGAACTAATTATTTAAGCCGAGTAACTAGTCATGCTAGATAAAAGAATTAATAAGAAAAATAACTAAGCATGCTATTGTATCTCACATTGATTTATATAGAAGGCAACTGAAGGATATCAATGTGAGCTAGTAGCAAGATATCAAGAGAAATATGCTAGATTCTACAAATATAAACAATTTAAAGAGAACCGCTTAGCATGTTACCAAAGTGGCTCTAGAGGCCACGCTTGTGTTGGTACAATTACTTGGAAGATGACCTTTGAGCTTTGCAACCACCAACACGCTCCTCGGTGCTATGTTCCGATATAAGAAGCTCCACCTACAACATTAGGCGAAGACTTTGGTATCCAAATAAACTTGGATCCACATTTATTAGCTTTAGGTACCCATATAGCACTTACTCTAGCATTGGTAGTAAAGGTCCTACGAATAGGGCATGTAAAGCTCATGTGTCCAATGCGAGAGCAATAGAAGCATCTAATGCTAGTGTGTGCACATGTATCAGAATGAGCATGGTTATGAACATGTGACATACTAGAATGATGAATGTCTCTAGAGTGAGTATGTGAAGATTTGGTTTTAAGAATATTATGTTCTAATAGCAAATCATCATGCAAACAAGTAAGAGAATCAAATTTAACATTTAAGGCATAATTCTCTTTTTCAAATAAAGCAATTCTAGAGATAAAAGCATCATTTTGTTTCTTTAAAGTGTCAATAGAAGAATCATGCAAATGATTTAGCTCATGAGTTTGCCTCTTAAGATCTGCTATTGATGAGGAAAGAGATTTGATTTTTAAAATTAAAGCCTCATTCAAACTCTTTAAAGAAACACATGATGAGTTTTGAGAATCAAGTCTAGATAATAAATCATTATTTTCATTTCTCAATAACTCATTAGCTTCTTCTAAATGAACAACCTTTTCAAAAAATTCTTCATTTGTAGAATGAAGGTTGTCAAGAATCTCTAAGGATTGTTTAGCCATGGCTTTCCACTTAGAGCATTTCTTGCATTTAGAAGAAACATGATTGTCTATGCTACTAGAAGTAAAACCCTCTTTATCGGAGGAGGAGTAGGAAGAATACGATGCCATAGAAAAATAACAAGGATCTACTCTAAGGATGTTAAGCCTAACAATAGAGTCCTTGCTCTGATACCAATTGTAGTAACCCTAGAGGGGGGTGAATAGGGTCAACCTAACTAATCAAGCACTTAGCACAAGCTAATGGACAATTTAAAAATATAAGTGCAAGAGAAGAAGCAAAACAATACCGACACCCGATGTATCCTGGTATCCTCCCTAGAGGCAATCCAGTCCCGGGACTCTCTCCGGATTTAATCTACTATTTGAGCAAATAGTTACACACGAGTTTGGATCCGAAGAACTCGCCAACTTCTTACACGAGAGTTTGGATACGAAGACTCCCCAACTTCAACCGAGAGTTTGGATACGAAGACTCCCCAACTTCAACCGAGAGTTTGGATACGAAGACTCTCCAACTTCAACCTTTCACAATAGGTTTTGATCTCCTTACAATAGGATGAAGATCTTTCTTTTCAACTCAATAACTCTAACACAATTTGTGGATGGCAAATAAAAGCTTTGTAGAGTTGTTTGTGGATAGGCTTTGGTGGTTTAGAAATTTTTAGGCTCAAAACATCAACCTTGAATAAAGGGGTTCAAGGCTATTTATAACCAAAGTATTGAAAAGAGCTCAAGGCAACTTTTCAGTCCACGAACCGGCATACCGCCGGTATGATCCGGCATACCGGCGGTATACTGGTCTGGGATTGCAACGGCTAGAAATATAGCCGTTAGGATCATTAATGGCTGGAAATCCGACCGTTGGAATTTCAACGTTTCGGAAGCGGTATACCGCCGGTATGGACCGGTATGCCGTCGGTATGCCGGTTTTTTTAAACAAAAACTTTTTGTGAACAAAAACCGGTATACCGTCGGTATACACCGGTATACCGTCGGTATGCCGTTTTCCACCAAAAATGATCATGGGCTTATTTCTGCCCTAGCTTTCGATTTTGCCATCCATTTCTTGTGTTTACAATAATTCCTAAGACTCATTACAGACTCCAGATAAACTTAGGCAGGTGCAGGCTTCTTCAGAGTCTTGAAATGATGATGGCATGGCTTGGCTTCTTCCTTTGATAGGTGTTGGCTTTTTCCCTTGGCGGCAGCTGTCCAAAGATATCCAGTTTGTAAAAATTGAATACCTTTCGGGGGCTTTGCCCCCGAACCCCCGACGAGGGGCGCTGTCCCCTTGACCCCCATCCGCTGACCGGGCAGCGGAACCCCCGAGTGCGTGGCTCCGGAGATATCGTCGGGTGGTTCAGAGAAATCTTATGGGATCCATCGTCTTTGGTCCACCATGATTCTTCATTGCATATGTCCTCATTGATCTTGCTTATTGCTTTTCTGCATGTACATGTTAGACGAACAAAGCAATATACATAATAGCAAGTATGATAAGTTTAATGCACATTAGGACAATGCTGAGTTTAAGTATAAGTGCTGAGGTGATAGCATAAATGTTAGTGATATCATGATGATTAAACTTAATTGAATGACCACAATAAAAAACATAGTTTTGATTTTGGCAACACGATTAAATTTAAGATAGATAAGCTCATATCACTAATATGTAAACCAATAGGCACATATCACCAAATGTATAAGTATAAGTAGAAATGCTATAGCGATAGTATGAAGAATAGTGATAATGAAATGCTAAACTTAACATATTAACCATATTCAAAAATATGATACAATCATTGGGCTAACATATGAGGCTTGAAATACATTGAACAAAAGTTTGTAATCTCCTCAAGGACATAGGTTCACCAATAGAACCCTCGACCCGTGCCTTATTTTTCACCTTCCTCTTCAGGTGGGTTAGATGGCGCTCGAACGGGTACATCCACCGATAACCGGCGGGCCCACCAACACGTGTCTCATATGAAAGATGAATTGGCAAATGCTCTATAGAGTCGAAGAATCCAGGAGGGAACACCCTCTCAAGCTTACACAATGTTACTGCAATGTCCTTCTCCTGTTTTTCAAGCCAATCGACGAGCAACTTAGTAGAAAAAAGATCTCTGAAGAATATGCTAAGCTCTGTCAGTGGATCCCAAAAGACCTGAGGTAAGAATTCCCGAAATACAATCGGGATTAACCTCTCCATAAAAACGTGATAGTCGTGGCTCTTCATACCCTGTAGTTTGTTCTCCTTCGGGTCAACACATCTTCTCAAATTCGATACGTACCCGTCTGGAAATTTTAGGCCCTGGATCCATCTACAAAGTTTACCTTTGTCCTCCTTGTCCAGTGAGAAAATGGCCCTGGGCTGCTTATATTTTCCACTGCCTTTCTTTATCAAATGCAACTCTGGACGTCTGCATATTTCTTCTAAGTCCAACCTGGCCTTGGGATTGTCTTTCGTCTTCCCCTTTACGTCCATCACAGTATTTATTATATTGTCAAATACATTCTTTTCGATATGCATGACATCCAGGTTATGTCTGAGCAGATGGTCACTCTAATATGGTAGGTCCCAGAATATACTCCTCTTCGTCCAGTCGTGAGCGCGGCAAAATCCATCACACTTATACCCCGCTGTAGGCTCTTCAATAGCACTTGACAATTCTTTAACTTCTTCCCATATCGTGTCCCCGGACCACCGTGGCGGTGGACTGGACTTCTCCACCACGCCAGCACGAAAAGTATTCATGTTCCTCCGGTACGGATGATCCTTTGGCAGGAACTGTCGATGATAATCAAAGAAGCACGTTTTCCTCCGTGTTTCAAACGGAAAGCCTTAGTGCGATCCATGCAATACGGACATGCGAGACGACCATGGGTGCTCCAACCCGATAACATTCCATAGGCCGGGAAATCATTGATGGTCTACATTAGTGCGGCCCTCAACTGAAAGTTCTGCTTTCTGGAAACATTATATGTGGTTGTACCTACTTCCCACAACTGATTCAGCTCATCTACCAAGGGCTGTAAGTACACATCGATGTTCCTCTTCGGGTTCTTCGGACCTGGAATAATAACAGTTAGGAACATGTAATAAGTCTTCATACACATCCAAGGTGGCAAGTTGTACGGAGTAACAATCACAGGCCAACAAGAATATTGTGAGCCCGAAAGTCCAAATGGGATAAAACCGTCAGAAGAAAGCCCCAATCTGACATTACGCGGCTCCGAAGCAAAATTGGGATACACTCGATCAAAGTGCTTCCATGCTTCTCCGTCGGATGGATGATCCAGTACTCTATTTATTTGTTTCCGCTTGTGCCAACTCATATTATCAGCTGTCTCCTTTGCCATAAACAACCTCTGCAACCGTGGCGTCAAAGACAAATAGTGCATCGAATCTGTTGGCTTGCGTGCACCAGAAGTCCTTGTTGTACTAGTTGCCTTGAAGCGATCGGCACCACAGAATCTGCAGGTGTCTTCATCCTTATCGTCCTTATAGTACAACATGCATCCGTTGTGACATGCATCAATTTTTTCATACCCCATCCAGAGCGATCTCACCATTTTCTTGGATCGGTAGAAGTCTTTAGGTAACTTGCCACCCTCTGGCAATATATCTTTAATTAACTCCAGGATTCGGTTGTAGCATTCTTGAGACATGTTAAAATCTGATTTTATGCTCAACAATCTTGTAATCACCTCCAACGGTGAATGGTCATCACAACCAGGATATAAAGGAGTTCTTGCATTCTCCAGCAACTCCATGAACTTTGCATCATCGGCATTCGGTGCCTCCTCAGCTGCATATTGATTGTTCGGATCGAAACTAGGCCCCGCAGCATCGAAAACCATGTTCGTCCACCCTTGGTCGTAATCAGCATGCTCGTGGACATCTACATAAGGCTCCACATAAGGCTCCGGCTCGGAGGCTAAAGGTACAAGTTCTCCATGTGCGGTCCACTGATAATAATTTGGCATGAAAGCCCTCGAATACAAATGATATGTCACATCCACTTCCGAATGATATTTCAAGTTGTGACATCTCACACATGGACACTTAATTCTTGTACGGTCCATGTACTGAGAGAACGCCTTGGCAAACTGCAGGAACTGTTGCACACCCTGTATAAATTCATCCCGCACACCGCACATGTCATCAGGATAACGATTGTACATCCACAAACGGTTCTGCAGATAGTAATTCATATCCATTTTAAGATAACTCTGCAAAGATTGACACAGATAATAATTCATCAGGATAACGATTGTACATCCACAAACGGTTCCGCAGATAGTAATTCATATCCATTTTAAGATAATTACTGCAGAAAGTGAAGACCGACATGAACTGACGTATGAAAGTGACGATTGCACGACCACAAGTTTTATGTTCTTCAACGATATATTTCACATGCTTAATTTCCAAGTGTAGAGACGAATGGCTCAGAACACAACCCAAAATTCATTCTAGCATATATTAGTGTGAATCATCTATGTTCTGTACATATGGTGTAGTATATGTTCTTATCGAATATATTATCTGAAGGATGTAACAGAATCAATAAGATGAACCCACAAAATGTAATACTAAGACATTATCTACTACTAAAAGATGTAGTGATAGGTTGTCGTATCATCATTGCCGAGGGATGGGGGTCGGAGGATAGTCAACTTTATCTACGGCTACATAGTTTCTGCCTCACCAGTCGAATGGCTACAGGGACTATGTCTTGATCACGATGTCGTACCGTAGATTAATGCAAATTCCTTATAGCAAATATCGTACATAGATTTCTGCCTCGCCAGTCGAATGGCAGATAAAAAGGTTATATTCAATTTTTTGACAAGTGTGAGAACGGATGGCTCAGAACACAACCCAAAATTTATTCTAGCATACATTATAGTGAATCATCTATGTTCTGTACATATGGTGTAGTATATATTCTTATCGAATCTAGTATCTGAAGGATGTAACAGAATCAGTAAGATGAACCCACAAAATGTAATACTAAGACATTATCTACTACTAAAAGATGTAGTGATAGGTTGTCGTATCATCATTGCCGAGAGATGAGGGTCGAAGGACAGTCAACTTCATCTGAAACTTCAGTTTCACTAACAGACTGACTTCAATTCAGTTAACATGACATCCTAAACACTGTTAGTCCATACCAGTTCTAACTGAGCTCAATAAACTATCAATATGAATTTCTAGCTAAACCAAACTTACATAAGTCTCAGTTTACTTGGTACTATCCTATACTATATGAGTTCTCAGGTTCATACACTAAATCAACCCCCTGTTACCAGAGTCAGTCACATCCTTAGGATAGATATCAACAGTCCAATATCAGGACACCCAATAATCAGTCCAATTGATTTCAATCTTAAAATGATTTCAGTCTTAAAATGAATCCAATTGATTTCAGCCATTCATTAGTAACTCCAATTGATCTCAGTCTTAAAATGAGTTCACTTATCAGTCCAATGTAAACCTAATTATCAGTTCACTATGTAGCTATATATCAGTCCTTTATGAATCCATATACCAGCCATACAATCAGCTACTGTCAATAACCACAAAATTCTTAGGTTTTATAAGACTGTCTCGAATTGAGACAAGTTCAAAACAGCACTCATATAACCCTGCAATCAAGTTACAGTTAAGGAAAATATTGATTGTTGCAACACCACAGGTCTGGTGTCAGTCACCCCATAGTAAGAGGTCCACCCTGTCTCATTTGTTTGGTGTGCAGGACAACATCATTTGCTGATACATCCCAGTAACCATACTACACATTTATAACCCACCATAACCCAATAAAATGTGATATGAAAGAGAATACTTGTGAGACTCGTCTCACAGTATCGATATTTATATACGGATACGTATTTTGTATTGTATTTCATATTTTCTCGGTTTTTGAAACGCTTTAAAATTTTCCTAAATTATAGATTTTTCCCTTGGCCGGCATACCGACGGTGTACCGGAGTATACCGACGGCATACCGTCCAGACAGATTTTTCCATATTTTAGATAATTTCGATTTCAGATATTTTCGTGAATAGTGTTTCCGATATTTTCATGAATAGTGTTTTGGATATTTTGATGAATAGTGTATAGATATTTTCGTGAATAGTGTAGATGCATTCTATTATCCAATGGACAATTAGTTTTCTTTCAATGGCTAGGATTGATCTGGAATGTGACATGGATCACGATCCAACGGTCACGATTAATTCACCCCTTCTATATATATCCTATGAGTTTCTCTCTCCTCTCTCTTTTCTTTCCTTCACCATTTTCTCTTCACTCTCTTCCCTCTTCCTCAAGCTTAGGAAGGCTTGGCCTTGAGGCCTAGAGTGTGGTTTCGGAACCCCTCTTGGTGGTGGAGTGGAAGATTAGGCTCGGTTGCTAAAACCTAGGCAAGTACATCTTGCTCAAAAGTGACATGACCATGCTATAATTTTGTTTTCCATAGAAATTAAAGTTTTATTGTTCTATAATATGCTCCTCTAAATTGTTAACATCTTTAGTATAAAACACTTTTGGTTTTGATCGATAATATTACGTAGATCTGAGTTTCTAGATATATTTTTTTTTAGTATTTTGAAGTTTTGATCTATCAAATGTTTTAATTTATGAAAACTAATGATTCTATGTTGTAGAAAATTCAATTCTATGCAATTTTGACTTTTGAAAATCCGAATTTTGATTTAAAACGAAGTTTTTATGCCCGAAACAAGTTTTGAGTTCAAAAATCAACTTTCTGTGACGGTTCGGAAATCCGCGGAAATCCGTCGGAAAATTCGAACTTGCACCACAAAACTTGCTGTTACACTTCGGAAAATCTGCCGAAAATCCGCAATAATCCGTCGGATAATCCGGTTTGGCTATTTTTGTCTGTTTTTGTCCATTTCTGTCCGTTTTTGTCCGTTTTTGATATTTTTTATTGTAATGAACTCTTAACATGATTAGATGATCTTGTATAGTTAGAGAATGATTGTACACCCTATATACATGACACATCATTATGTTCATGTATTGTGCTATGTCCATATTATAGATAGTGGCCTGTCATGGCGTACTCCAGATTACTGTACATGCCTAGCTCAATTTAGTGGCTCGTAGTAGCGCACTCATGTACTGATTTTCTCGATTGAATTCTAGATTGAGATTTGATTGCATGTTCTTTATTGACACTGTGGATTTAACTTGTTATATGTCTAATATATTTGCATCTTGGCAATGGACAATCGAGTGTGAGTATTGTCTATAGTATCGCGCGTAATGTGTATTGAGAATATTTGCCAGAGATATCTCGCAAATGACTTGTACCCATGGCTCGTCATTATAGGACGATTCTTGAGTGTCTACGACTTGAGAATTAAAAATGAATGTTATAGGTAATTGACTAGTAAACTCATATAGATCATTGGGAGGGGAGGACACTTCATGCTACCGCGTACCCGGATCGCTATGGTCCCCCACAGTGACATGGATAACCCCGATTGGCGTGGGCCCCTGTCCACTATTGATTGAGTAGATGTTTATCTACTATTGATATGTTATTGAGTAGATGTTATTTATATACTATTGATATGTTTCATTTTTGGAGTAGATATTTATCTACTATTGATTGAGATTGTTTGGTTGATTATATTTCTTTTCTTCTATCGTCGTCGCCCCCTTGGCTATCCGAGTTACTGCAGCGTAGGTGGTAGTGAAGTTCCTCAACTTGCATACTAGTAATTAGGATTGTGATAACCCTAGCTAGTTAATGATAGCAAGCCGTAGGTAATGATTGGTCGTGCACTTTTGATTATGTGTTATCTTATATGCTCTTGTGTCAGTGAGTGGCGAGAGGCTAATTTCTGCTAGGAAAAAGATCTGTAACCCCGGTCCTTGTTTGGTTTAAGGGTTGTAGCTCCGATTCCTAGTAGTTCCTAAATCCCTTGTTGCTCATCGGATTATTTTGTTCCATAGCTATATTGTTTAGTATTTGTTCCATAGCAATATTGTTTAGTATTTTCATTCAGTCATTTATATTCTTGAGATACGTGCATTGGTGCCGCACTAGTCTCGACCCGTATTTATTTACTTCTGTCATTATGTTATTGTGTTGTTGTTGGGTTTTGTCGTGCACCTCGAGCTTCCTTGTGGTACTTGCTATTTGGGGCCTGACCCCACTGGTTTTGTTTGGCCAGACTTACCGCTGGAGCCCGAGGATTCTCCCTACCTTTCTCTGGATGACCCGCTGCCTGCTTAGATCTGCGGTTGTTCCTCCTCGCGAGTGGGTTCCCTCTTCTTACCACTTACGGTTCATTTTATTTTGGTGGTGTTAGCTAGGGCATGTGTTAGCCCTATTATTTTGAGACTTTCTCAGACTTCGTTCAACATGATGTATTATATTAGATCTAGACTGATATAGTGATCATGTATATTGGTACCTTGCTAGTATAGCATTTTGTATTCACTAGCTTCATGATCATGTATGATACAGTATTTTGGGACGCCTCTTTACTTTCATATTTGATATACTCTTGATACTTGTTGTTGTTGGATTGAGATAGGATTTGTTCGACCATAGGAGTCGTCAGTGGCATGCTAGAGTCTTCCCACTTGTCTTCTAGACAGCTTTTATCGTATATTGGGGTACTGGCGTACTCTAATACACGTAGCTAGATTTGTTTCGCCCCTACTTTTCAGTATTCTGGTTCTGGGGCGTGACAGGGTTTTTTGGTTGCCTATACAGGTCTGTCTTCAGACTTGTGGGGGATTCATCTTGTTAGAATCTCAATCCTATATTTGTCTTCATTTGATCTCCCTTTGCTAATCACATTCTCGTTTTCCTTGAACTGTAAACATGATTAACATGTCCTTGTTCTATTCCTGTCCATTATTGATATCTCGTGTCCTTATCTTTCAGGGACACACCGCCTGCCTCTTCTTTCGAAGGTTCAGTTGCTCCGCCGTCTCAGGCAGCTCAAATGGAAGGTCATGATCAGACCCCTCCTCCGCAGATCAGAATCCCGAACCATCTCAGCATCCGTCAGCAGCTCAGTCTGTTCCTGTTCAGTCAGCTCAGCCAGCTCCGTTAGTCCCTTCAGTACAGCCAGCCCAGGTAGACCAGCGTGCCTTACTCGAGATGATGCGGGGCATGATGGAGGCACAACAACAGCAACATCAGAATCAGCTTCAGATCCAGCAGCAGGTGGTTCAGTTGTACCAGCAGTTGCAGCAGGGCCAGGACCATACCAACAACACCCTCTGCCAGGGCGTTACAGTAGCTTTGGAGGCGAGTGGACGTCGTGGTCACAACTCAGCATCCGACTTTAGTCGCCTGCGTCCAACTCAGTTCTTCGGCACCGAAGATGCAGTATCAGCCGATTCTTGGCTTCAGGATACCGAGGCTATTTTGGAGGCAGCTAGGACTCCAGCAGAGGATCGGGTAGCAGTGATGAAGCTGCAGTTATCAGACATTGCCCGCGACTGGTGGGCAGCACAGGAGATGGGTCTTCCTAGGCCTATTAGTTGGGAGACATTTCGGGAGCACTTTCAGGAGAAGTTCTTCCACACCTCAGCCAAGTTCCAGCTTCAGCAATAGTTCATCAACCTTCGTCAGCAGACGAGAACTGTGGATCAGTATGCAGCAGAGTTCAGTAGGCTCAGTCGATTTGCATCACACATGGTAGCTTCCGATGGTGATAGAGCTCGGAGGTTCGAGTAGGGCTTGCACTTGGAGCTTCAACAGCTTATGGTGGGCCATTTTTATGACACCTATGATACAGTACTGAGAGCAGCCAAATCCTTGGAGATGACCAGTCAGAGGATAGCAGAAAGGATCGGAGGTCAGAAGAGGTCACACTCGACTATGAGGGGCATTACCATTCAGTCCTCAGCCCCAGCTCCAGCAGTCAGAGCTCCAGATCATCGACCTCCTCGTCAGACAGTATCATCAGCCCCGACAGTGGCATCAGTACAGCAGTCCAGGCAGTCAGGTCTGCCAGGATGTGATTACTGTGGAAAGCCAGGGCATACCAGGGCCCAGTGCAGGAAGGCCAACGGTCAGTGTCTCGGATGCGGGGCATCTGATCATATGGTTGGGTCTTGTCTTCGTAGACGTCCAGAGGCTTCATCAGTTGCCCCAGTGCCATTGGTGATTGAGGGTCAGAGGGGACCAGCAGAGTCAGCACGATCCTATGTTCAGCGTCCGCTTCCGACGCAGTCCCAGTAATTTTACCACCAGCGTCCAGCACAGTATGCCCAAGCCCAGCAGGCAGGACCGAGCCAGCAGCAGACAACACGAGTACCCGTGAAGCGTGGGCAGGCTTTCAACATGAGCTTGCAGGAGCTGTTGGCCGAGGGCGGTCAGATTGTAGGTGAGATTTTGGGCATTCCTTCAGTTTATCTTACTCTTGGGTTCCATTGACGGCCTTGCATTCCATTCATACCCAGAATACGATGGCCGACTTGACATATTCGGCGAGTGAACGCGAGTTTCTCGTACCACTCATCTTCCTCCGTATCTCGTGATACACGATATCTATCATGTATCCCGACTACGTGGGTGCATCCTGGATTAGAGTCATATCTTCGACTAAGTCGTTGGTACCGACTTACTTCGAAACTTGACCCTTATCCACTTTGTGAGTCAGCGTAGGCAAGCGAGGATGAATCCCTACTCAACTGACTCAGGGGTATATTATTCCATATGCCTCCTTTTCTTGTATTATATATGTATGTATTTATTATTTTCCGTATTTATTTAAATTCTGTATCTCAAATATCACTTGTACACGGGATGTTTTCTTTCGATGTGTTATGATTTTACATTATTTTAGCATGTGTATTTTTGCTCGACTGGCTTTAGGAAATTTCGAGGACGAAATTTTTCTAAGTTGTGGAGAGTTGTGAGACTCGTCTCACAATATCGGTATTTATATACGGATACGTATTTTGTATTGTATTTCATATTTTCTCGGTTTTCGGAACGCTTTAAATTTTTTCCAAATTATAGATTTTCCCCTTGGCCGGCATACCGACGGTGTACCGGAGTATACCGACGGCATACCATCCAGACAGATTTTTCCATATTTTAGATATTTTCGATTTTAGATATTTTTATGAATAGTGTTTCCGATATTTTCATAAATAGTGTTTTTGATATTTTGATGAATAGTGTATAGATATTTTCATGAATAGTGTAGATGCATTCTATTATCCAATGGACAATTGGTTTTCTTTCAAAGGCTAGGATTGATCTGGAATGTGACATGGATCACGATCCAACGGTCACGATTAATTCACCCCTTCTATAATATATCCTATGAGTTTCTCTCTTCTCTCTCTTTTCTTTCCTTCACCATTTTCTCTTCACTCTCTTCCCTCTTCCTCAAGCTTAGGAAGGCTTGGCCTTGAGGCCTAGAGTGTGGTTTCGGAAACCCTCTTGGTGGTGGAGTGGAAGATTAGGCTCGGTTGCTAAAACCTAGGCAAGTACATCTTGCTCAAAAGTGACATGACCATGCTATAATTTTGTTTTCCATAGAAATTAAAATTTTATTGTTCTATAATATGCTCCTCTAAATTGTTAACATCTTTAGTATATAGCACTTTTGGTTTTGATCGATAATATTGCGTAGATCTGAGTTTCTAGATATGATTTTTTGAGTATTTTGAAGTTTTGATCTATCAAATATTTTAATTTGTGAAAACTAATGATTCTATGTTGTAGGAAATTCAATTCTATGCAATTTTGACTTTTGAAAATTCGAATTTTGATTTAAAACGAAGTTTTTATGGCCGAAACAAGTTTTGAGTTCAAAAATCAACTTTCTGTGACGGTTCGAAAAATCCGTCAGAAATCTGCAGAAATTCGTCGGAAAATCCGAACTTGCACCACAAAACTTGCTGTTACACTTCGGAAAATCCGCCGGAAATCCGCAATAATCTGCCGGATAATCCGGTTAGGCTGTTTTTGTCTGTTTTTGTCCGTTTCTGTCCGTTTTTGATATTTTTTTGATTGTAATGGACTCTCAACATGATTAGATGATCTTGTATAGTTAGAGAATGATTGTACACCCTATATACATGACACATCATTATGTTCATGTATTGTGCTATGTCCAGATTATAGATAGTGGCCTGTCATGGCGCACTCCAGATTACTGTATATGCCTAGCTCGATTTAGTGGCTCGTAGTAGCGCACTCATGTACTGATTTTCTCGATTGAATTCTAGATTGAGATTTGATTGCATGTTCTTTATTGACACCGTGGATTTAACTTGTTATATGTCTAATCTATTTGCATCTTGGCAATGGACAATCGAGTGTGAGTATTGTCTATTGTATCGCGCGTAATGTGTATTGAGAACATTTGCCAGAGATATCTCGCAAATGACTTGTACCCATGGCTCGTCATTATAGGACGATTCTTGAGTGTCCACGACTTGAGAATTAAAAACGAATGTTATAGGTAATTGACTAGTAAACTCATATAGATCATTGGGAGGGGAGGACACTTCATGCTACCGCGTACCCGGATCGCTATGGGCCCCCACAGTGGCAGGGATAACCCCGATTGGCGTGGGCCCCTGTCCACTATTGATTGAGTAGATGTTTATCTACTATTGATATGTTATTGAGTAGATGTTGTTTATCTACTATTGATATGTTTCATTTTTGGAGTAGATGTTTATCTACTATTGATTGAGATTGTTTGGTTGATTATATTTCTTTTCTTCTACCGTCGTCGCCCCCTTGGCCATCCGAGTTATTACAGCGTAGGTGGTAGTGAAGTTCCTCAACTTGCATACTAGTAATTAGGATTGTGATAACCCTAGCTAGTTAATGATAGCAAGCCGTAGGTAATGATTGGCCGTGCACTTTTGATTGTGTGTTACCTTATATGCTCTTGTGTCAGTGAGTGGCCAGAGGCTAATTTCTGCTAGGGAAAAGATCTGTAACCCCGGTCCTTGTTTGCTTTAAAGGTTGTAGCTCCGATTCCTAGTAGTTCCTAAACCCCTTGTTGCTCATCGGATTATTTTGTTCCATAGCTATATTGTTTAGTATTTCCATTCAGTCATTTATATTCTTGAGATACGTGCATTGGTACCGCACTAGTCTTGACCCGTATTTATTTACTTCTGTCATTATGTTATTGTGTTTTTGTTGGGTTTTGTCGTGCACCTCGAGCTTCCTTGTGGTACTTGCTATTTGGGGCCTGATCCCACTGGTTTTGTTTGGCCAGACTTATCGCTGGAGCCCGAGGATTCTCCCTACCTTTCTCTGGATGACCCGCCGCCTGCTTAGATCTGCGGTTGATCCTCCTCGCGAGTAGGTTCCCTCTTCTTACCACTTGCGGTTCATTTCATTTTGGTGGTGTTAGCTAGGGCATGTGTTAGCCCTACTATTTTTAGACTTTCTCAGACTTCGGTCAACATGATATATTATATTAGATCTAGACTGATATAATGATCATGTATATTGGTACCTTGCTAGTATAGCATTTTGTATTCACTAGCTTCATGATCATGTATGATACAGTATTTTGGGACGCCTCTTTACTTTTATATTTGATATACTCTTGATACTTGTTGTTGTTGGATTGAGATAGGATTTGTTCGACCATAGGAGTCGTCAGTGGCATGCTAGAGTCTTCCCACTTGTCTTCTAGACAGCTTTTATCGTATATTGGGGTACTGGCGTACTCTAATACACGTAGCTGGCTTTGTTTCGCCCCTACTTTCCAGTATTCTGGTTTTGGAACGTGACAATACTTAAATGGATTCAGACATCTAAACACAATGGCTGTAAGCCTCCTAATAGCCCTACACCCCAATACGATCTCCTTGTTCCCAAATCGAACCATTAATTCAATTCCAAAGATTTCAAACCCGACACATTCAATGGACTGAACAAATAATGCAACTAAGGACTGAACATGTGCCCTTCTGAAATATAATATACAATGGATATCCCTCAACATGAGCAAGCAAGAACTGTGGACACACAAGTCAGATATTAGGTGGCCAGACTAGCCAATAACGGATGTCACTCCCCATTCCCAGAATACGTATTTTTTTGCATGTACTACTTGAATTTATTTATTTAATATTTATCATGTATTATTCTGTATTTAAATCCCTTTAATTATATATTAATTAATTTCCTGCAATTTTATTTCTGTATTTTACTTTCTGCCTCTATTCTCTGCTTTAGTTTTTCTTTAGGATCGGCCTAGGTTGGTTTATTTTTCGGGTTTAGGATGGTTCATCATGAACCGAACCCAACACCCCAATTTAAGCCCCCACCCTTTTTCTCTCTCCTCTTTACTTCTTCTTTATCATTTCACTCTTCTTCTTCCTCATAACTCCCTCCACCTACCAAACCCATAGGCAAGTACATCTTGCTTCTACATGAGGATCCATTTTTATGGTTCATTTATCTTCCTCTCGTGATCCTAAGAGAGTTTAGAACTTGGCATTTTGTATTTTGAAGTCTTATTTTTAGTAGATCTAGAAATTCCTTTTTTCGGATTTTACTGGTTTGGATCTATCAAACTTTCGTATTTCCAAGTTCTGTTCGTTCCAGATTGTTGATGGTGTGTTATACGCCATTCTGATCCATGGGAGTTCTATTGTTTGCTTGGGAATGAAGGTTCTATGGGATTTGGAGTTCGGGAGATGTTTTACGCTCAAGTTATACGCGTTCGCGTAGCATCAGCCCATTACGCCCACGTTGTTACGTGTTAGCGTAATATTGAGCCCTTTACGCACACGTTATACGTGCCAACGTAATATTGAGTTTTTACGTCCACGTTGTTACATGTTAGCGTAATATGGAGTTTTTACGCCCACGATCACTCGTGTCAGCGTGAACATGTTTTTACGCAAGTCTACTTAACTTGGCGTATTCCCTTTTTACGCGTATTCTTTCAGGCGTAAAACTTTACTTTTTACGCGCGTTACTTTTACGCGTGGCTCAATTCTTTACGCGTAGCTCTTTTTACGCGGCTCCTCGGCTCGGCGTAAAACAAGTTTTACGCGCAACTTGTAATGTTACTTTTTACGCGTACCTCCTTGGCGCGCGTATTTTGCCTTAGCGTAAGGCTTGGCGTAATTTGTTGACCTTAGCGTAAAACTTTGGCATAGACTAACCTTGGCGTAATCTAACCTTGGTGCTTCTATTGCTCTATAATTTATTCATTTAATGTTGGCATGATAATTCTCCTATTATATCCTTACGCCTTTTTGCATGAACTCGATAATCTTGGCATGTTAATATTTTTAATACATATGGTTGTGTAGAACGTGCCCTGTGTCTTGATTGGTTTATGGATACCCAGTATGACTGGAATTAAATCCTGAGAGTTGTAGACTCGACCCCACTAAATACTAGTTGACTTTCATGCCTTGTCACCATTGATAATGATTGTGATCTTGACTAATAATTGATCATGCATTCCTAGTTGGAACTAAGAGACTGGCTAGTCGTCTTATTGAATTGAATGAATGAGACACGTTCATATTAATTATGAACTATTGTAAACGACTGGCTGATCCCAAACATTGGCATACAGGCACATGCAGGCTTCAAATTATTTATTTATTTATTTATTTATTTATTTATTTTCCACAAAAAGCAGCATGTGTACTTGATGGTCAAGGCATGATTATTTCGTGGTTAATTTTTGATTGTTGCATTACGCTATGTAAGACCCACAACCTAACCGCACGGGTATCGTTGTGGAGTTGTGCATATCGTACCCCGTACGAAAGTACTCATTTGAATGACCATGACCCACGCCATAGAATTTCACTCAACTTAGAGACTATTAAGTTAAATAAAATAATGATTGCATGGAGAGAATGGATTCCCGAGTTCTTACATGGCAGCCCTCTAGGGACTAGTAGTGCCCGACAGGCCGGTTGGTCCCCACAGATACTGCAAATCTGCCACACGGACAGGGAGCGGTATCTGGTTATATTATCTATTGTATATTGTATATTGATGACGGACGTCCTGCTGGGACTCATCTAATTCATGATTGACGCAATTGATTGACTGGGTAAACTAGCCTTGCTTGCACATAGTAAGAACTGAGGAACCCCTATTGCATAATTCCAGGATAACTTGGAACTCACAGTAGCAAGCCGTAGCAGTTGCATGGCCGTTTAAATTGATTTTTTTGTGTACTGTACCTACTCTGTTACCTAACTGAGATGATCAGAATGTCAGGACATGACGGGCCAACTTCTGTCCTTGTTTGGTTGGAAGGTTGGTTCGAAGTGTCGTGATGTGATGTGAATTCCAGTAGTCAGCAGAGATCTATTTATTATGTTTCCTATTACTGGTTTTACTCCTCATGTCGTGCTCCCTTGCGGTACTTGCTATTAGAGGTCTAACCTCTCTGGTTTTGCATGGCCAGATTTAGAGACAGACCCCGAGGATCCAGCTTACTTCTACCTCCAAGATGGTCAATACTAGAGGGATGATCGCAGGAGGGCTCGAGTGGGTTTCTTACTTCCCCGCTCGTTTTGTTAAATACTTTATACTTTGCCGTTTGGCACCGACATGTTAGTCGGATCGTCTTGTACTTACTTTTACATAATTGTAACTAAAGTCAGACTGCAGCTGATAACAGTTGTGTATACCTTGCTACATCATCTGGCTATGTTTTGTGAAGCCAGATCTCAAGAACATTTTGATTGAGCGTTTGGGACGCCTTACTGTTTTATCTTACATGTTCTCTATTACTGTTTCTTGTTTGAATGATTGAGACAATAGATGTAAAGTGACCATAGTGAGACTTTCATGTAGTATGCACCCCCTCGTCTTGTTAGACAGCATTGATCGTATTATACGGTATTCATCTACCCGTAATACGTAGTTGGCTGAGTCATTCCCCCGCTCTCCAGTATTCTGGTTCTGGAGCGTGACAGAATTGAAGCAGTGTATATTAGTTATTACATCTATCATCAGAGAATGAAGCTTCGCAATTAGGAGTATCAAGAAGAAATAGTGTAGGCCTAGACAGATGAACATGGTGAAAGAAACACCTATCATATATAGAACCTTTCCTGACCAGCAAACCGCAATAGGCAGCCCCTCCCTGGCATTAGCTTCGACAAACTCTAAAGCAGTGCCCTATAGAGAGATAGAGAGAGAGAGAGAGAGAGAGAGAGAGAGAGAGGTCGAGAGAGAGGGTGAGGGCTACCTGAGGAGAAGGCCGGAGGAGGGTGCGAGGAGGAGGAGGCCGGAGGAGGGTACGAGCGCCGGAGGAGGGTGCGAGGAGGAGGAGGAGCGCTGAAATTTTTTGGGGGAAAAAAATTTCGGCCGCGAATAGAAAAGAAACCCTCGTGTCCATGCCCTATATGAAACATTTAGCGACGTCCGCATGGGACGTCGCTAAACGTCGCTGACTATTAATATAATGCGACGTAATATAACAGTCGTCGCTACACGTCGCTATATTAAAATAATTAGCGACGTGTAGCGACGAAATTGCGACGCAGGTTTCCATTTAATATACTAATATCGCTATTCGTCGCTAGTAGTCGCCACCAGCGACGACTAGCGACGTCACATTTACACGTCGCTAACTCCCCAAAAAATAGCGACGTTCACTCATGGAGTCGCTAAATTCGTCGCAATTTTGCCATATTTTGGTAGTGAATGCATGCCAAGGCCAGGATAAACCACATGAACCAGAAAATGCTAACTAACCCATGCCAATGCAAGCCCAAGACTAGCCAGTCAAGACAAGTCGATCCAGGATGAACCCAAAATAAACCAAGGTAAGATTAAACCAGGATTAAGCTAAACAAGACAAGTTTAATTACGGGTTGGGATTCCGTACACGTATACCAAAATACGTAATACGAACCACGGACGTTACAGTTATTCATCAACTTGTATGCACCAATCTGTTATAAACCTAACATGAATTAGATATACCATATATTGAAAATCTATATAAGGAAGTCCAATATTTATGGAAAGTCCAATATAGACTCTAATCATAATTGGCTTGCCATAAATTGGAAGTCCAATTATATGAAAAATCAATATATAAAAGAACTAATCACAAATATATTATCAAAATCAAAGATAAAAATCTAATCATATATTTTCTTACATGTAATGTTCCAATATACGGTGATCGGTGCACTCTTCGAGCTTCTCCGACACACGGATGATATTTGTAGTACTCCGAAATATTCTCCACGTAGGTCGAAAATCTCACCCACTCCAACATCTATAACAAGACACTATACCTAGCCCAATTGTCCTTTTAGTGTTCGGCTAACTAACACCCTTACACTATCCGTCCATAAGCGACGACAACGATAGATTGACCTAGCTCTAAAACAGGTCATAGAAGTTAGAATTTTACCAAGTCGGTCGGACGATCAACAAATACTTCCGGCTATTGTTGCAGCCCCTAGCATATGACTTGTATGGTCGTAGAAGGTGGTCAGAAATGAATGATCGACCTAAGTGACCATTCCATTTCCACCATATAATAATTATGATTTTCCAATAACTATTGTTACTTACTTTTATATACAAAATAAACTATGGAAATCAAAAGATATATAAGAAAATTATCCAATATAAGTGTCAGTAAAGCATTTCTCAGAAATGGAATCCCATAGGCCTAATGTGCAACCACAAAGTGCTCCTCAGTAATCTCATTTGTTAGAGGATCCCTAATCTTTTTGTCAGTGTCAAGATGTTAGCTCCATTTTGATTTTGTTCGTCTTCTTTTGTACGAAATAATGACGAATTTCGATGTGTTTTGATATTTGGAATCCTTCATGTATACAATTATGAACATGTTATCATTGTAGAGGGTTACAGCATCTATAGCATGCATAAGGCACCATCTGTAGATGTTGAAAAAACTGTCTCAACCACATTTTACCTTTTTTTTAGTGATTTAAGTAGTCCAGCATTTGTAACTTATGTAGAAAACAGCACAAACTGATATCTAAGACGAAACCAATAGTCTGAGTTCTCTAGCCTAGTGGTATTAGAGCGGACACCCGGAGGGGCCGGCAAGGTTCGAGTCCCCCAATTGTGTGTGTGCGTGTGATTTCAAAAAAAAAGACGAAACCAATATGATTGGAATCTTCCAATCATAACAATGTATACGTGCGTGTGGGTTGCAATAAAATAAATAAATAAATATGCCAATTGCTTCCGAAAATTAGACCATTTCCAATGGGGGTTTCTATCTTCCCTATTTCTATAGAAGCAATTCATTTTAGAAAAAACTTTTTCCAATGATAGTTTCTATCACCATTTCTATCATAGATGACAATGATGTAGGATGGAAACTTTTTAGCAAGGTTTCTACATGTAGAAACTCTCATAAAAATTCTTCTATCTCTTATGACAATTATTATTGTGCCCCACACCATTAAATTGATCCTTTTACTATGTGACACATTATAGAAATGGAGAAGCATTGAAAAATATTTTTTGTATGTGTACAATTTCTATGTAGAAATTTTTCCAACTAGGATAGAAATCTTCTTGAAGTAAAATGTCAAGTAGAATAAGAACTCAATTTTAGAAATCACCATTCGAGATGGTCTTAGACGTCTCCTATTTAATCTAAACTTTTGAGTCAAACATGATAACTCTCTTTGGCCTAACCCCATGGGGATATTCCTCTTTTACTCCACCGACACAGAACACTAAAAGTTCTTATGAATGTCATTTTCTATCACTTTGTCCTCTTGAAGTGTCACCTTTGCATTATTTAGTACTATCATATATATGAATGTATTCTGTACGTACGTAATTTAATCTCTTTTTAATTATTATTATTATTTTTTTTTACTTGAGAAGAGCAAAATATATTATAATAGCAAATTATATTTTTCTTAAGAAAATTCTAAAACCTAGTTGTCCTCATATAATTTAATGAACAATTTTAATTTGTAAAATTAAGTAAGTACATATTGGAAAGAAAAAATTTACAACTTTTTTTTCATTATATATATATATATATATATATATATATATGCATGTCGGATATCATTTTTTTAAAGTTGAATTTGTCCGTGTAATTATCATTCAACAACATTATGTATGATTCTAGGTTCTTATTTCAGTCTGAAAGCGAAAAGCAGATGTAATGTCCAATTGAAGTGTCAATCCAAAAGTGTTCCCAAATCAACATTTTTCTCCTATTGTGAACGTCTTAAAAATTAACCCTCTATATATTAATTGTCATTCAACCAACAAACAGGTATAAGGAGGAAACTTCTGAAACAAAATCAGAACAATCTCTGGGCAGGCTCAAAGAAAGAAAGAAAAAGGATCTTGAAAATGTGAGACTATGTGAAAATTTGGAAATCTCTGTAAAATTTAGCAAATTTTTGTAAAATGTTGGGAGGTTTTGTAAAATTTATAAGACCTCAAAATTTATACAGGTCCTATAAATTTTACAAAAGACTCCTAAATTATTCAAATGCCTTAATATCTGCTAATTAAATTGTACCACAATTTTTTTTTCTACACAATATTAGTGTAAGCTAATATTTCAATACCATTTTTTTTGTCCTCCTTATTATTATTTTTCGCTTTTTGGGTTCGAATTTTAAGTCCATGTCTAGGTGGTCTAGACTTCGAGAAAAATCTAGCTACTTACAGTCTGAGACTCTGAAGATTGAAGTGGCAAGAATCAATGGTTTCTCATTGGCTAGAGATTATGATATATCTTGAGATTCCTACTGTATCCGTTCAAAACTCCTGGAATCAAAATCATAAAATATCATTTTCTCTTAGGGCGGACTCTCTTAGAATTAACTGAACGAAATTTAAATTCACCATATTTTTTTTTCTTGTTTATAAAGTCAAAGGTGACTTTAGGAGAGGGATGGTACTTTAATAAAAAAAAATATTTGGATTTAAAAAAGATAAGGTTTGTTTAAACTAGTCTAGGCTAGTAGTGCTAAGACGACAATATTTGGATGCAAGTTGAGCTTGGAATCATTACAACAAAGCAAGGGAAAGGGAATCTTCCAATCCTTTCACAAGTATTATGAGCCTCCCCTTGACCTTTAGCAATGTCCTACTAATTTGCATATATATACAATTCATCAAGAGCATATGACTGTTAAGTCTTTTCAATTAGGGGTGCAACTCGGACGGACTAAACTCGAGTCCAATCAGATATAGGTTGGATTAAAATATTTGAATTCGATCAAAATTTGGATTGGACTTGAATTTATGTGTTGGATTATCCGAAGAAACCGAAATCCGATATATATATATATATATATATATATATATATATATATATATATATATATATATATATATATATATATATATATATATATATTTGTTTCATACTCTTAAATAAAAAGTTTAAATCCTAAATTTTTTTTCACCCAAATTCGACCCATTTCGAGCGCAATCCGATCCTCGAGGTTTGGTCTTGGACTTCATATGTTGAACTCGAGGTCGGGTCGAACTTGGGCTCGGGGTAACCTTATGATTCATTGGGTTGGGCTCGGGTTGACCTCAAGTCCGACCCAATCCGTTCGAGTTGCACACCTATTTTCAATGAGTTTAGGTTAAAGGGGTAAGTGTTCGGTTTATTTGGTTTCAACTGATTCGAAATTGTCAAAAACGAATACATTGAAATTCTAAAAATTCAAAATCGAAACGGAAACAAAATTTACCAAAACCGAACCAAACCGTCACGATTCAGTTTATTCGGTTTGTTCAGTTGGATTATTTCTATTGTATAATCCGTAGGATCCAAAGTTTGAAATCGTGGTTAAATGATATTAAAAATTATAATTTTATAATCACGTCCAAAGTTGAGGCTTATTATTAAATTATCAAAGTTTGATGTCAAAATACATAAATAGAATTGTTGTTTTCAAAATTACACATTTTAATTACAATATAGGCATAGAAATGAGACTATTTACATAATTGTACAAGTCTTATTGGATTTTCGGTTTTTGGACCGAAATCGAAATCCAAACCAAATATTTTTTTTAGTATTTTCAAAACCGAAACTGAACCGAATTTATTTTCAAACAGAACTGAATCTCTTATTCGGTTTGGTTCGATTTTTGGTCCAAAATAAAAAAAAATGCTCACCCCTACTTTAGGTCTGAATTAACTCGCCAATGTAACTAATTTGAGCTTCCATCCTTTACCATGAGTGGGTATACCTTTACTCAGATGAACTTCAAATTGATTAAGGGCGAAACTTTCGAACTCAAATAGACTTGAGTGGATTAGCTGCGAATTGACTCATATAAAAAAAATTAAAAAAAATTAAAATTAAATTAGAGTGGTCTGGAAGCCATCCCATCGGTTGTGGTTCTGCCTCTGAGCAAGATTGGAACGACGTCGCTTTCTAACTCGAATGAGCCTCTCATATAGGCTTGTTATGCTAAGATTCAATGATTATGGATTTGACTCATCTGTTATGCTAAGATTCAATGATTATGGATTTGACTCATCTTTTTCTTGCAAGATGTTTCATCTTGCAAGAATTCTCTTCATATTTCAAATTTTCAAGAAGACGTTTCGTGGTGCTCATCATTGACATTTTCTACATTGGACGTGATAGAACAGTTGTGAAAGGAAGTGTCTATGTAGGAAGGATATTTATTATTTTTACCCATATCATAAAATAAAAAAATGGAAGCTTGATGTCTTAATTAAAGGCTAATTATATGGACACATCCAAACCTTATTATGGCTAGTCCTTTTTTTTTTGTTTATCTCCAAGTTTGTCATTGAAGAAAGTGATCATGGCTATCCCACTCTTTGGTATAAAAGTCAAAATTTCTAATTTTGTTCTTCTTCCTCAACTCATCCAAGAAGAAGAAGAACAAGAAGAACAAGAGGAAAAAGAAGAACAAAAAACAACAAAATGAGAATTCTGAGGGGTTTAAATCCTAATTTTCTTTCTCAACTCATTCTCATTATCTCCAAGTATAATGGGGGTTTAAACCCTAATTTTCTTCCCATTTCGAATTTTGATTTTCAATCGACGGAGAAGAAGAAAATGAGAAGAAAACATCCAAAAATTAAACCCTAATTTTCTTCTCATATTCAATTTTGATGGCACCCAAAGGCTCCTCATAATGCACAAACCCTAATTTTCTTCTCATTTTCAATTTTGATGGCACCCAAAGGCTTCTCATAATGCACAAACCCTAATAGTAGTGGAAACCATAATATTGCTGTTCAAC
The DNA here is from genome assembly GCA_029216955.1 of Iris pallida. Taxonomy (NCBI): domain Eukaryota; kingdom Viridiplantae; phylum Streptophyta; class Magnoliopsida; order Asparagales; family Iridaceae; genus Iris; species Iris pallida. The sequence goes on from JANAVB010028196.1 coordinate 11,646,644, forward strand.
TAGTGTAAACAAGGACTGCCCAATTTTCTTGCAGTCCTATAAACTGAATGGACTGCCAGAAAACTGGGCAGTCCTAAGTCACAGCATGTGAAACAAAGGACTGTCCATTTTTCTGGCAGTCCTTACTGTATGTTGGACTGCCAGAAGAATGGACAGTCCAACTCACAACATGTGTAACTTTGGACTGCCCAACTATCTGGCAGTCCAATCTGTATGTTGGACTGCCAGAAGAATGGACAGTCCAAAGTTACACATGCTGTGAGTTGGACTGCCCATTCTTCTGGCAGTCCATTCAGTTTGTAGGACTGCCAGAAAATTGGACAGTCCTTGTCGACGCGGAGTTTTCTCGTTCGTTCATACTTGGGTTTAATTTAAATGGGTAATTTTCTACTCCGTACGTAGTTTAATTCATTCAAATGGGCTACAAAGAATTGAAATAAACAATATAATTGATGCTTGAATTTTTTAAATTAATTTCAAAGATTTTGGAAATAAATTGAGAAAGAATTTGTGTGCTTGAATTAATTTATTCAAAAGAGGAGGATGGTGGAGGAGAAGTGGAAGATGTTGGAAATTTAGGAGTTGTGGATGAGAAGAGGAAGAGGTTGGGGATTGAGCAGAGGTGGAGGAGAAGAGGAAGAAGAAGAGGAAGAGAGGGGTGAGGGTTTTGGAAGAGAGAGAAGAGATTTTGCAAATGAAGGAAAAAAAAATTGGTTTGGGGGGGGGAGGAATTTTGGATAGCCATGATCAAAAAATTGGACTAGCCTTGTGAAAAACAAAAAAAAATTGGGTTAGCCACAATCCGGACTAGCCATGATAAATTTTGGATGTGCCCATATAATTAGCCTAATTAAATCAATGAGGGTAACTTGTCCTAAAAACTTGATGTCGGCTTTATGCTTGGTAATGATATTAGGGAAGATTTATGAAATGCCCAAAAACTAAAAAAGTTTTATGTAAAATCCACCGCTAAAAAAACTTTCATCGCGTGCCCAGAATTAGAGAAACTTATCCAAAGCGGGTTCCAAATGACCCTTTTGCCCTTCCTTTTAATTTATTGGAAACACCCACAAAACTGCTCTTAAAAAAACGTTTCAATACTCCATCTTCTTCCATACGCTGCTCACTTTCGAATCTAGGTTTTCTCCTCAAAAATCTTCAAAAACTCGTCGAAAAATTTCGGAAAGACCGGGACGAACGACAAAAGTGCTAAAACGGAGGTCCAAACATCATTTTTTGCGAATCTAAAATTTCGGAAGGCCGTCTAACGGTGAAGCTGTTACTTTCAGTCTCCTCGACGATACGCTCATTTTGCGACAAACGGGACCTCGTTTCAACCTCCCAGTCAAAAGTTATGGCCCTCCAAAGTTTCAGCTAACCATAAAATGCAGGAGAATGGCATTCTCCGTCTTAATTAGGACGGAGAATGACATTCTCCGTCTTAATTTACACGGAGAATGGTCATTCCAGTGTTAAAACGCAGGAGAATGACCATTCTCCGTGTTAGAAACACGGAGAATGCCATTCTCCGTGTTAAATGAAACGGAGAATGTCATTCTCCGTGTTAAATAAAACGGAGAATGGCATTCTCCGTCCTAATTAAGACGGAGAATGGCCATTCTCCGTGCTAAATTAAACGGAGAATGACCATTCTCCGTCTTAATTAGGACGGAGAATGCCATTCTCCGTGTAATTTATCACGGAGAATGGTCATTCTAGTGTTAAAACGCAGGAGAATGACTATTCTTCGTGTTAGAAACACGGAGAATGCCATTCTCCGTGTTAATTAGGACGGAGAATGCCATTCTCCGTCTTAAATAAAACGGAGAATGCCATTCTCCGTCCTAATTAAGACGGAGAATGACATTCTCGGTCCTAATTAAGACGGAAACGGAGAATGTCATTCTCCGTGTTAATTAGGACGGAGAATGGCATTCTCCGTCTTAAATAAAACGGAGAATGGCATTCTCCGTCTTAAATAAGACGGAGAATGCCATTCTCCGTCCTAATTAAGACGGAGAATGGTCATTTCCAGTGTTAAAACGTGTAATTTAGTTTTTTCAGGAATAAAGAGTTTCGTTCTTCTTTCAAAGCGATGATAATTCTTATGGAAAAGAAGAAGAAAGATCTTCTCTCCACAATTGAAGATCTGAGTTCAAATGTCTCCACGATGAAGATGATGATGATGGTGATGATGATGACGAGCGATGATCTGAGTTCGACTGAAGAAAAACACACCGAACTACGAACGATCTTTGCGATCTCTGCTGAATATGAGAGCAATGGAATTCAGATTTCCCGTGAAGAAGAAGAAGACGAAAATCGCAATCCAGATCTGAGTTTTTTGAATTCAAATACATATAGATGACCAATTCGCGCGGAGGGGTAGTTTCGGTATTATAAAAATAGCAGTTTCTAGCGGGTGGCATCTAAAAGGGAATCTTGGAACATTTAACGTGAAAATACTTAATTCTGGGTATTTCATAAAACTTATCCAGCGGGTGGGCATTTCATAAAAGTCCACCCCGAAATTGGGTTTCTCAGCAATTTCCAGTATTTTATTGGTTGTGGGTTTGTTTTGTGCGGATTATTTATGAAGTGTAAATAAAAAATTTTGTTTGATAATTCATTTGAGACATTGATTTTTGTCGAGTAAATAATACAAAAATTCAGTGTAGTATAATTTGGGGAGCCTTTATGAATATCCCAAAATAAGTATATTTTGAGGTTTTCTTTTATTTTCTTTCATTTATCTCCTTATAAAAAATATAATTACAACTATTACCTAAAATAGTATAAGAAATAAATATAATATTAATAAATAACAAATATAAGAATAATTTAGATTGATCATGAATTTATACATATCAAATACAATATTTTCATAATGTAACTTGATAATGGAAATTAATATAATCTTATTTTGGAACGACTTTTGTTTTATATATAAACATATAAATAATTTAATTCTTTTAAATCCTTTTCATAATGGTTCGCTAATAAATATCTAAAATGAGTTGGACTGATGTAAAACTCGCTACTTAAAACAACCAAAGAACCTCTCAGATGCTTTAAAAAAACCTTCATTACCGTTATCCAACAATTGCCAAACAATCAAATTTTTTTTCAAGTATGTAGTACCTCTTCAATTTCCGAATTCCTTTATAGAATGGCATGTTTTTCCCTTCCGGAATAGACGGTTCTAAGTCCTTCCCTTAGGTATAGGTATGCATTCAGCCCAAGATTTCTCTTCCCTTAGGTATAGTTAAAATAAATTCACCTTTCGCAGCATAGTATTCTCGTTAATCAAAGTTGAAATATTTTCTTGTAACTTCAAGTTAATATCATGCAACTCCCTGGCTGTTGATTCCAATTCCATATCGTTCACATAAACCTTCTTTCTTCCTCTAGCTTGTTGAGCAGAAACCCTGTTTCTAAGTAACCTGCTTTAGCAATATCAATCATTTTTGTTAGGAATTTTGTACACACTGTAGTGTATCCATTTAGGTTCACTGTCCGTAATTTTTACACATATACACTCGTCTTTCCTGCAGTTCGATTTCGAAACCGTCCCCCAAACCAAGGAAGTTATACATCTCCTTACTAACCACAAGAGCCAATTGAGTTCCGTATCTTCGTTAGTCTCATATATTCATCTATCCTTGTTAGCTTGTAAATCAAGATTTTGTTTCTTAATTTTTTAATTTTTTAATTTTAAGATGAAGAAAATCACCCAACACAAAGTAATAAAATTAAAAAGAAGCATCAAAATACGATCAAGTTATTTCAACGATATTTTATGCTTTGAATATTCGTGGTTTCTTCTATACGTATATGCCAATAAAATATCACTATCTGAAAGAGCGTGTTGTAGTCCTTTTGAACATTGAACGGTGAGATTATTTATTTTCGGCAAACGCAAATTATCTCTAAACTTAATATAACCCAATTCAAATCAAAATATACCTCAAAATCTCCAAGCAAATCTTCTTTTAAAATATCGAGTTAGATCCCGCTTTATTAGTGGATATTGTATCTTCTTTGGAAACAATCTTGTCACATAGTATAGCAAGAACCAAACTGTTGTAGTTCAATTGTAGTTAGCTCTTCTTTTTCTTCCTGCTCCTCCTCTTCCAATATGAAGTCCTAAGTTTTTGGCTCCAAAATTTCTCAAATCATTTTTTTAAACTTCTTATATTTACGTGTAATACATTTTTTGTTGTATTTTTTTTGTAAAAAGTCTAGTAAGACACTATTTTGAAGTTTTAAACTCCATTAATGGAAGTTCGAAGTTTGAAAATAAAAGTATGATATTTGGGACATGAATGATTGTTAAAATTTTGACATACCCAGAAACGTACGAGAACTGTCAAAATTTTGATAATCACGAAGTTAAAAATTTCTGAATTCATGACTGGCCAGGACCTCCAAAATTTTGACAGTCCTAATACATAACAAGAACTTTTGGCAGTCGTCCATGCATTAGAGTTGTCAAAATTTTGACAATTCCAAATGCAGTAAATTTTTAATTAAATAGCATGTGTTGTCCCTAAGAATAGTCTGGAGAGTAAAAAATTAAAAATGCTTGTGACGTCCACAAGATGAAAGTCTCCTGCCAATTACACCGGACTTCATGTTTTTTCCTGTAAATGCACTCTCAACTTATTTCCGAATTTTTTTTTTTAGCATAGTACTGTTAAATCTTGAGTTTTAAATTATATAGGGATTATAATTTGTATGGGTCGGCCTACAAAAGGAGCCCTGCAATGTTATCCCTTCTAAAGCTTAAGCATACATGACCCACCGACGACGGGCCTGTTTGCCACCCTATTTGCAACAATTTGGGTGAGCAAAATCCGGTATTTTTTTTGATGTCGTTATTGTCACTTCTAAAATACTATCGTGCATTCCTCTTTAAAAAATTTAACTTTGAAATTCCAAATTTATTCATGTATTAACATAAATGACATTCCTAAAATATCGTCATGCACTCCTCCTTAATATTATATTAATACATAGATATATTTGAAATTAGAATGATAGAATATTAAAGAAGAGTACATGATAACATTTTAAGAGTGTCAATAATATCAACTTTTCTTTTTTACTTCAAACCGATGGGTGAGTAAAATCTTTCTTCTCTACTCCATTTACTTGGATGCCCTTTCAAATTTAAATTTAGCTTCTTCTTTCCTACTTCAAAATCCTAAAGACCAAACTCTATGATTTTCTTTTGAGGTCATTTCATCCAGATTTTTTTTTTGTCTCCATTATCACATTCACCCATGCCCTCCTGGTGATCACCATCAAACTTTTTTCCTTTCAATTTTGTGACAATAAAACAAGAAATGAAGTCATTAATAATTCCCTAAAATTTACTAAATATTAATCATAATTCTTTAGAAAAAAGAATTCATAGAAACCGTACACTTTTTTATATTCAAACTATCCAATTAATTTTATACCCTGTTGTGAAGGTTTTCATCATTTCGTATATTTTGGGACAACAAAATAAGTTAATTAAGAACATAATTTATTAAAAGTTAATCATAGAAATCTCTATAGTGCTATTCGTAAAATTTTATGACTTTTTTATTCGGATTCTCTCTTCTACTAGAGAGGAGAGTAGAGGAGATGTTGCTCAGGACCATTGGATTTATAGGTGGTTCTTGGGATTTGATCATCTCATGGAGAGCATTTTAATTCAATTTTAATCTTGGGAGAAGACTATTCACCTCTAATAATTTATACTTTAGATTTTTTTAGAAAAATTTTGAGTTGCACTCCACTTGTTTTATCATAATTCAAGGTGCATCCCACCGAATTACCATAATGCATGAAACCCCCCACTTTAAACGAAAATCGTCAATGACTAACAGTCAATTCCTTTGACCACCTATTTAAGTGGGGATGAATCTTGAATTATGGTAAAATAAGTGGGGTGTAACTCATTTTTTTTTCTTATTTATGTAGGTCAAAGGAGCTGACTGTTAGTCATTGACGGTTTTTGTTAAAAGTGGACGCTTTCATACATTTTGGTAATTCGGTGGGGTGCACCTTGAATTATAATAAAATAAGTAGGGGACAACTGAAAATTTCTTTTTTTTTATTTATTTATTTTTGTCATCACCAAGATTTAACATAGTAACTACTACACCATAATTGTTTGTCCAATAATTATAAAAATGAAGATTTATACATAATTTTCTTCTCAAAAAAGATCCAAATTCTTTATTTAGTTGTACTTATTCCCGACAGGTTATTTAACATGAAATGACAATTAGGACGTAAAACTAACAATAAATTGTAAAATTGGAAATAATAGTATATAAACATGAGCGGTAAAACCAACATGAAATATAAAAATAATATAAGAATAAAAAATGGAATGCCAGTAAATAAAACAACAATTGCTATATTTATTTATTAATGACTGGTTGATTTTGGGGCTGAGTTAGTTCTTTCTTTCAATCATGTTCTTAAGCTATTGTTTGGAAGGGGGAAATAGAACCAAGAAAAAAGTTGAGAGAGAAATAAGAGAAAAATTAAAAGTGGTGGTGGGAGGAAGAAAAATGAGGGAGGAAATTTTAAGGTGAAAAACCATGTGGGCCACACTAAAAAAAAGTTTTCTATAAGTAGGAGAAAAATAGAGAGGTGAGTGAATTTTGGAAGAATTCATCCAACTATCATTCAAAAAGTATATATATAAATTATGATCTGAGAAACCAAAAATTAAATTGTAATTATATCTTTAATTTAATTTAACTTTTTTTAACTTTTTGGACATCCAAACAAAAATTAACTTTATCTTTATTTTATTTTTCTCCATTTTTTTTCTTAAATTTTTCTCTCTTTTTTCAAAGTGTAAAAGTCAATTATGTTATGAGAAAAGATACTAATATCATATTTGTCTAAACGTACTTTTTTTTTTATTATGGTATGACAAAGCAACAATTGCTTAAATTTATGTATATTGTCGGAACATTGAAAACCCCAAGGTTCAACTACTTAGGTTTCAACAAAATTACTTTAGATTACGAAGGAGGAGATGAGGATGGAGTTGTTGCTTCCTGCAATTCATTTTTCACTAGCAAAAGAACCTGACCAAATTAGGTAGGTGTGAGCATTCGGTTAATTCGGTTCAAATCGAATTGAATAATTAAAAATTGAATTAGACCGAAATAAAATAAGCAAAATCAAAACCGAATCAAAATGATCAATAACCGAATCAAACTGAACCGAATTAAATCGGTTCAATTTCCGGTTTATTCGAATTTTCTGCTTATTTGCGTTTTTTTTTAAATTCGGTTTATGATCGAAACTGAATAAGAAAATTTAGTATATTCAAAATCGAAATCGAACCGAATTTTATTAAACCGAACTTACTCTCTTATTCGGTTCAATTTTCGGTCCAGAACCGAATAATGCTCACCCTTAAAATTAGGTGTGGGCAAAAAGTCGAAAAAGAATGAAATCTATGTAGAAAATTATAATCGGATTGTTTTATTTTTTGTGTTGTTCTCAACTAGAGTTGCCTCAGTATGAAATTACTCCAAATAAATATGACTAAATCACATCAAATCTTTATATATTCTGTAACTATATATACATGAAATAATGATTTTAACATATATTTTTTTGCAAAACTATATAGTAAGGAGTAATGATTAAGAAATTACAAAGATTTAACACCCTCGGGGCAAACTTAACAAATCAGTAAAGATGAGTTTTGACTGCAGCATAGTAAGCCGGTGTTTATAAAATTCTTTGGTAAAAATATCAGCAAGTTGATATGGAGATGGAACGAAGAGCACACGAGAGAACCAGAGAGAAGTCTTTCCCTGGCAAAGAGCTAATCGAGTTCTATATGTTTAGTGCGATTATGGAAAACACGATAACTGAGGTTGTCATATAACATAGCGATGGTTTCAATGGAGGAAAGTTAAGTTCACCAAGAAGATGCGATATCCAAGTACTATTTCCATAAACTTAGTCAAGGGAGCGGTATTCAGCTTCGGCACTGGAGCGGAAGATTGTAGGTTATTTCTTAGCAGTCTAAGTATGAGATTGGACCACAAGAAAACCCACAAACCAGTAGTGGAACAGAAAGAATCAGAACAGTCTGCTAAGTTTGCGTTGCAGTAGACAGTAAGTGCGATGGTGAAGCTGAGCAACGAAAGATCGATGAGGCCAAAATTAGGAAAACCCTTCAAGATACCGAAGGATCCGTTGGGCAGCAATGGGATTGGGAGAGCAGTGTTGGCACATGAACTTAGTCGCATGATGAACGACATATGTAATGTTTGGACGGATAAATGTAAGATATTGTAGAGAACCAATCCGTTTGGCTGAGAGTTGGATTTCGGCACAAACAGAGATGGGGCACGAGTTACACTCTGTCATAAATTTTTTTGGAAAGAGGGCAAATATATATTTAGTTTAGGGGCTGTTTGGATGGACGAGGGTGTGCAGAAAGTGACCACTTTCTACACTGCATGCTGCAAGTGAAGTCGGTTGCAGCGTTTGGTTAACGCTGCATCTCTTCCTGCAAGTGTCCGTTTTCTGACATTTCACTACCAAAATAAGTCATAATGGCGACGAAATTAGCGACTCCAGATAAATACGTCGCTAAGTTTTGTGCTTTTAGCGACGTTTTATATAAAACGTCGCTGAACGTCACTATCAGCGACGTTTGAGCAACAGTTAGCGACACCATTTATGTTTTGGACAACTGATGTCGCATACTAGTCGCAAAACGTCACTGTTTTTTTTTATTCATCGACGTTTAGCGACGCCACTTTTATGACGTCGCCAGGTTTTAATAAATAGCGACGGTTAGCGATGTTTTTAAGTGACGTCGCTAAAACATTTCATATAGGGTTCTGGCCCGATCGATTTTTTATTTTTTCACCCAAAATTTTCTAATCTCCTGCTCGCGGCGACCCCCTGCCCGACGACCCCATTCCTCCGACGACTCACTCCCTCCGACGACCACCCGACCAGTCTCCTCCGCCGCTGCTCCAGCCCCGGCGACCCCAACCCAACCCCAACGCTGTGTCGGTAAACCCTAACCCTATCTCCCTTTTTTGATGCGAAACAGACACGACCCTTTGACACACACGTGGGGGTAAACCCTAACCCTAACTCATATAGGGTTCGTCGAGCTTGGGTCCCCATGGACCTATGCATCAATTGGGGGTTCGAATACCAGAGCTCATGCTCGGCAAAATAATTGCTCGGCAAAATAATTGGGTATTACTTGATGTTCCTTTGCCGACCATCTCACGTACGATATTCAAAGCAATGCCTACAAACCCAACTTTTTCCATGGACTCATAAGTAATAAATTCCACATCCATGTTCATTTTAGACTGCATTTTTACATGTTCGATCTATTTTACATCGGGACTACACGCTAAGAGCAACAATATATATAATTATATGTTTGAGTCCATAAAAGACATTTGTGAGGCTCATACGTGTTATATTCCTCTCACATGCATAACTAGATAATCTCTAACTCGACATGCAAATGAATAAAAAGATGTAGTCCAAATAATATAATATTTGTTATGCTATGGTTTTAATTGTTTTTAGATTGACTTTCTTCTTCATAGACAAACAAATTTCGATAAATATGAGGGAAGCAAGAAATCTACTTAAATGGTCACAAATTAGTCACTAAATTAGCTTGGAGTACTCTTTCTATGGTTGTAGATATTGTTTTGATTCAGTTATATTTAAATGGTATAATCATATTAACAAACCAAGTTTCAATTTGAATTTGAGTTGACCACAATTTAGATATACTTATCTCTAATTTGGATAAGTGTTCCATCTCTTCTGGATATGTATCTATCTCGTGGATATTTTAACAACTTGATCATTTCCAATTAGATGGATAAATTTTCGTGTAGAAACCTTTCAAAGCATCTTCTTATAGTACTTGCATACCGCACTCTACACAAACAATGCATCCCGAGTAATACTACTCAGTTAGTTTAATTACTGAAAAAAGATATGTTTGTAATAGAACCATATCGTTGTCAATCGTGTTCAACAATAAGTATAGGTAACTTCAAGATAGGAATTTTTTACCTATGATATAGGTGATGGCTTTACCTAGAGTGACTAGGTAATATATAGGTTTAGGAAGCCTATAGGTTTAGGTAATGGGTTGACACATGGGTATGGGAGATACCTATGTTGTAGTGTATGGGATATTGAGTTTGGGTATTGGTTTTTACTAGAGTTAAGGATAGGCTAGTGTATAGGTAATTAGGTAAATTGGTCATAGTAATGGTTTTATCTATGTGAATAGGATATTGGTAGGGCAAATACATAGGGTATTAGCCTAGTATAGACTAGAATACCTTGGTAAGGCAACGTATGGCCCTAAAAACCTAGGTGTGACCTAGTTTGACCAAGTTTGGCAAGGTATTGATCCAGTTGTCCTAGTGTGACCTAGAAATGACTTGGAGACCTAGAATTGACCTAGTATATCATGTTTATGATTCCAAAACACCAATTGACATTAATATTCTATATTTAGGTCTTCGAGGTACCGTATCGGATATTGTTGACATTTTACACTACCAAAATAAGTCAAATCAACGACGAAATAAGTCAATCCTAGAGTGTATAGAGTGAGCCTCCCTACTTCCTTCCTTCTCATTCGGCTCATTCAGTCGACTATTCTGCATCATAGGATATCTACCTCAACCTCACCCTAGAGAAGTGTGGAAATATTAATGTTAACCAAGGTTCACAGTAAAGAGAGGGAAAGAAACTACATAGGATACATCATATCTATTACCACTTATTGTATCATGATTACTTTTACAAGTGTTTAAATGATGTGCATGTATCTATCTTACAGAATTATCGTCAAATGGATATGGAGCTGAATTACTATCTGCGGAATCGTTCGTGGATGTACAACCATCATCCTGATGACATGTACGTGTGCGGAATAAATTCATAGAGGGTGTACACTAGTTCCTGCAGTTTGCCAAGGTATTTTTTCAGTACATGGACGGTACCAAAATTAAGTGTCCGTGTGTGAGATGTCGCAACTTGAAATATCATCCAGAAGTGGATGTCATGTATCATTTATACTCGAAGGATTTCACGCCGAATTACTATTAGTGGAGCAAGCACGGAGAACTTGTGTCTTTAGCATCGGAGTACGAGCCTTATGTGGATGTCCACAACAACGCTCCTTACGACGATGGGTTGGTGAACATGGTTTTTGACGCGGCCGGGCCTAGTTTCGATCCGGTTGATCATGATGCACCTGAGGAGGCACCGAACCCCGATGCTGCACAGTTCATGAAGTTGCTGGAGAATGCAAGGACTCCATTATATCCTGGTTGTGAGGATCATTTACCGTTGGAGGTGGTTACAAGATTGTTGAGCATCAAGTCAGATTTTAACATGTCGTAAGATTGCTACAACCGTCTTATGGAGTTGCTTATAAAAATATTGCCTGAGTGTCACTCCCCGATCCTGGAATACGTATTTTAATACGTAAACCAATAAATTGTATTTACTTTGTATTTATACAATATTTATATGCTGTATTTTTTCATGCATTTCCCAAAAATATTTGACAAAATATTGTTCCGTAATTTATTTTCTGCATTTGGGCCTACAGTTTTGGCTCATTTGGGTAACCTATTCTTGGTTCACCAATGGCTCATCATGAATCCCTTGGTTCATCATAAACCCATGGGTTCAAGATTCTATATAATAACTCATCTCCTTCTCTCTCTTCTCATTATTTCTTTCCTCTCATTTACTTTCCTCCACCAACCAAGGCAAGTACCAACTTGCTCAAGAGAGGGATCCATAAATATTGTTGATGTTTTCTTACAAAATTATTTGTCAAAATATGTTCTTCTCCTTATTCTATACTAGTTTAGAACTTGAAGTTTTCCATTTTGAAGCTTTAATTTTTGTAGATCTAGGTTTTAACCATTTTCGGATCTTCTTGGTTTTGATCTAGCAAACTTCATTATTTTCAAGTTTTAATGGTTCCATGTTGTAGATAATTTTGTTCTACCCAATTTTGACCTTTGAAAAGTTGGATTTGGACTTATTTTGACCAAGTTAGGGACTTTTGAAGCTTTGGGTTCAAACCATGGAGTTCTTGCTGTTTGGAGAAGACAGTGAGCAGTGCACAAGCTTTTTAGCTTGTGCCACTGAGCTGTGCGCGCTCTTTAGCGCAGCGCAGTCGACCCCATACGCTGCCTTTTGGGAGCGTATGTCTTGCATACGCTCACTTGGGTGACAAGGAGTCGTATGTAGTCCATACGCTGCCTTTTGGGAGCGTATGTCTTGCATACGCTCACTTGGGTGACAAGGAGTCGTATGGAGTCCATACGCTGCCTTTTGGGAGCGTATGTCTTGCATACGCTCACTTGGGTGACAAGGAGTCGTATGGAGTCCATACGCTGCCTTTTGGGAGCGTATGTCTTCCATACGCTAACCTGAGCGTACGCTAACCTGAGCGTACGCTAACCTGAGCGTAGGCTGACCTGAGCGTAGCCTGACTTGAGCGCGCTCTGAGCATGATATGAGCACTAATGTGCCCCGGTGAACAAAGTGTTCCTACCTGATGCTTGTACCTGAATGTCCCAGTTCTTGTTCATGCTCGACAAATGACTCGTAACTCCACGGGGTATATTTGTAATGATGCAATACACCAAGGAGGGTAGAGCATGTTGACATACTGATTGACATGGATCCTCTTTTGGGGTACTCGTACTTGAATACGACATTTAGGAGGATAATCATGCAGGCCACAGCATGTGAGTCCAAGATTTCACCTAGGGTTAAACTAGGCAACTAAATATACTAGGTGCATGGGGAGGGCAGAATCCCGAGATCGTGTTACACCAGCCGCCTTGAGATATTGTCTTGACGCGCCGGCTGGTCTCCACAGATACTGTGTCATCCGCAACGAGTGGATGACTGTATCCGATTAATTCCTGCTATATATTATATGTCTTGGCAAGGTGGCCTTACGAGGGACCTGTGCTTAAAGATACCTGTCTTCGCGAACCCCTAGGTTGGCTAGCCTTGCTGGAAAGATACGATCTGAGGATTTCTAAATAACATGATGCGAGGATAACCTCGTCCCACTAGAAACTCGTAGACTTGATTGGCCGTGAAAACGACTTGCATGTATCCTATTTACCTTCCGTGAATAACTGAGGGAAGCGGACTGTCATGGTACGTGATCCAACCCATGTTCTTGTTTGATTGTTGGGTTGGTTATCGTACTATGACAGGCTGTGGTCCGAAGTTATGAACGGAAGACTTGTTCTGGTTGTGAAGTACTACTTCTGTGAATGACTGAGGAACATGGTCTATCATGGTACATGATCCAACCCATGTTCTTGTTTGATTGTTGGGTTGGTTATTGTGCTGCGATAGGCTATCAACCGAAGTCACGATCAGGAGATTTTATTGTTTATACCCTTTAACTTATGTGAAAGTTATAGAGTACGACACGTCCCGACTCCATGCGGCACCTTTTGTCCTTGTTTGGTTGTAAGGGTGCCATATGGGTTCGAGGATGTTGCGCTACCCTATAATAGTTGCATAAGTATTACTATTATCAATCATTCTATTATTTGGGTTTTTAATCTTAATTCTTGTGCCCCTTTGGCGGTACTTGCTATTCGGGACTGACCCCGCTGGTTTTGTTTGGCCAGATCCCATAGCAGAGCCTGAGGACACGATCTTCCTCCCTGACATCCATGGTGCATACTAGGAGCATGGCGGTTCGGGGACTCGAGTGGGTTTCTTCTCTACCACTCATGTTTATATTTTGTGCGACATTTAGCCACCGGCACCTGTTAGCCGGATTACTTGATATTTTGTGTCAGTACATAATTGTAATTAAACAGACTGCAGCTGTGTATAATTTTGTACTCCTGACTCTCTGAGATAGCTAAATTATAAAGCTAGTCTCTCATGATCATTTTGATGAAGCGTCGGGGACGCCTTACTGCTTCATCTTTAATGCTCATTTATTTGCTGATGTGATTTGATTGATTGAGACATAGAACTCTGCGGGACCATAGGAGACTTGATTGTAGCATGTACCCCCTAGTCTCTCGACAGCCACGATCGCCGTATGACGTTACGTACCTCATATGGAGTAGCTGGCCTAGTCCGTCTCCGTATTTCGGTACTGGGACGTGACAAGGTTTTAGTGGTGGCCCATGCAGGTCTGTTTTTCAGACTTATGGGATATTGCGAATTATTAGGAGTCTCAATCAAAACTTGTTCCCCTTGAAATTCGGTTTCAAATTCTCTGTCCTTGCCTTGATCTCTAACCTGACTTGCATCCTCGAAATCTTTCTCGTCCGGACTTGATAATCTTATATTCTTCTCTATAGGGGTGCTTCATTCTCAGCAGCAAGAGCATGGCTCGACTGGGCAGCAACAGGGGAGAGAACCTTCTCCAGTGCAGGCACGAGCAGAAATGGAACCAGAGGCAGTACAGCCGCAGGTTTTTGAAACCCCTGCAGCACCAGCAGCAACGGCAGTACCAGACGCCGTAGCACTCCTGGAGATCATCTGGGGTTTTTTGTCACTAACCAACAGCAACAGACTCGGCAGCAGGAGCAGAACGTGTTGCTGAACCAAGGGATTCAGTTAGCTCTTGAGAGGAGTGTCGGGGCTGACTCGGGAGCATCAGGAAGGTTTCGTCGCTTGAACCCGAGGTATTTTGATGGCACGGAGGATGCCATCACTGCGGATGCCTGGATTCAAGACATCGAAGCCATTCTTATGGCAGCCAAGGTTCCAGATGATGAGAAGGTTGATCAGGTCAAACTGGTACTTCAGGATCTTGCCCGCGACTGGTGGGCATTAGAAGAAGTTGGTACAAGACGCCCTGTTCGTTGGACCACCTTCAGTGACAGATTCAAGGCCAAGTATTTTGGCGTAGTAGCTCGATATGAGCTCCAGCAGAAGTTTATTAGTCTCAAGCAAGCAGGCAAGACCGTAGATGGGTATGCAGCAGAGTTCTGCAGATTGTGCCGTTTCGTCCCAGCAATGGTGGCAACGGAGCCAGAGAAAGCTATGAGGTTCCAGCAAGGACTTCATTTGGAACTATTACAGCTTGTGGAGGGACACGACTACCAGACGTTTGATGCTGTTTTGACGGCCGCTCGGAGGCACGAGCTTACCCAGCAGAGGTTGGCATCGAGGACAGGAGGTCAGAAGAGATCTCATTCCCAGGTTGGAGGAGGAGTGATGCAGCGAACATCGGCACCAGCACCCGGTGTACGTATTCATGATGCAGGAGCACCGTGGAGGACGGCCGTGTCAACTAATACAGCGCCAGTTCGGCATCAGCAGCCGAGGAACCAACAGCAGCGTCAGGGAGCACCCCAGGGCTGTACATTCTGTGGGAAGACAGGGCACACGAGGGAGGTGTGCCGGTCAGCGAATGGCTTATGCTTGAGGTGT
The DNA here is from genome assembly GCA_029216955.1 of Iris pallida. Classification (NCBI taxonomy): domain Eukaryota; kingdom Viridiplantae; phylum Streptophyta; class Magnoliopsida; order Asparagales; family Iridaceae; genus Iris; species Iris pallida. Next base: position 11,662,133 of record JANAVB010028196.1, read on the forward strand.
GGTAGTTCAGACCACCGTATCTCCACTTGTCCTGTGATACAGAGGCTAGGAGGGCCAGCTCAGCAGTTTCCAGCATTGCCAGCTCCGGTGGCAACCCCGAGTGGAGGGCCAGTATTAGCAGTAAGGCCCCTAGCCCAGCGTCTACCAACGCAGGCTCAGATGTTTCGCCAGGCACAGGAAGCCGAAGGCCCTCAGAGGCAGCAACAGCATGGTCGAGGAAGGCCGCAAGAAGGGGCTCCGCGGGGCCAGGGCCAGGCTCTCACGTTATCTTTGGGAGAGGCTCTAGCGTCTAGTGACGTGGTGGCAGGTAAAATTCTCGTCACCTCATTTCCCGCTGTAGCATTATTTGATTCAGGCGCTACTCATTCATTTATCTCTGCACAATATGCTACACGGATTGGATTGGATTAGAGTTTGAGGCATTGCCGGAGAGGATGGATATACTCACCGGCAATGGGCTCGTAGAAGTTAGCAAAGTGCGCTTTTCATGTCCGATGGAGGTGTGTGGGCATTTACTGCCTGCGTCATTGATTGAATTCCCTATGGGGAATTTTGATGTTGTTCTTGGCATGGACTGGTTGAGAGACAGTCATGCGACAATTGATTATAGAGGAGGTAGGGTCATATTCAGCGTTCCTGGGATGGAGCAGTTCATCTTTACTCGAACCTTGAAGAATCAGGTCGGAGGCGTCATATCATCAGTAGTGTCAGAGCCAGGACAGATTCCGAGAGTGGTCAAAGATTTTCTCGACGTCTTCCCTAATGAGCTCCCAGGGATACCCCCAGTCAGAGAGGTAGAATTTAGCATTGAGTTGAACCCTGGATCGAGGCCTATTGCAGACAGAGTTTACAGATTGTCGCCGTCAGAACAGGATAAGTTGTATCAACATGAAGAAGAGTTAAAGTCTAAGGGGTTCATCCGAGACAGTAAATCGCCCTGGGCTGTGCCAGTGATTCTAGTTCCCAAGAAGGATGGGTCGACGAGGATGTGCATCGACTACCGCAAGCTGAATGCAGTAACAGTGAAGAATAAGTACCCGCTACCAAGGATTGATGACCTGTTTGACCAGTTGAGCAAGGCCAGTGTCTTTTCCAAGATCGATCTTCGGTCAGGATACTATCAAGTAAGAGTCCGGGAGCAGGACATACCGAAGACAGCATTCAGATCTAGATATGGGCATTATGAGTTTTTAGTAATGCCCTTTGGACTAACCAACGTCCCCGCAGTATTCATGGATTTAATGAACCGCATCTTTCTGTCGTATTTGGATAAATTTGTGGTGGTGTTCATAGACGACATTCTTGTCTATTCCAGCAGTGAAGAGGAGCATGAGAAACATCTTAGGACTGTCTTACAGATATTGAGGGAGCATCAACTTTATGCGAAGCTCGACAAGTGTGAATTCTGGTTAGATCATATTTCGTTCCTGGGGCATGTAATTTCTGGGGCAGGAGTGTCAGTGGATCCGAAGAAGATTGAGGCCGTAGAGCATTGGCCAGTCCCGAGAACGGTTGCAGAAGTGCGAAGTTTCTTAGGACTAGCTGGTTACTACAGAAGGTTCATGGCGGACTTTGCCAAGATCTCTGCGCCCTTAACGCATTTAACGCACAAGGACGTAGAGTTTGTTTGGTCAGCTAGCTGTCAGGCATCATTTGAAGAATTGAAGAAGTGATTGATCTCAGCCCCGATCTTGACGCTTCCAGTAGGAGCGGAAGGCTTTACAGTATATTGTGACGCATTAGGGAAGGGTCTTGGATGTGTATTGATGCAGCATGGAAAGGTGATAGCATATGCGTCTCGACAGCTTCGAGACCATGAGAAGAATTACCCGACTCACGATTTGGAGTTAACAGCTGTGGTGTTTTCACTCAAGTTGTGGAGGCATTATTTATACGGGGATTGGGTAGAGATCTATACTGATCATAAGAGTTTGAAATACGTATTCACGCAGCGAGATTTGAACATGAGGCAAAGAAGATGGTTAGAATTGCTGAAGGATTTTGATTTAGATCTTCAGTATCATCCAGGCAAGGCGAATATAGTTGCAGATGCACTGAGTAGGAGAGACAGTACCTTTATCTTGACCTCGCAGAAGCATATTTTAGAAGACCTTCAGAGTATGGGAATTGAAGTAGTTTTGCCAAGGGATATAGAAAGAATGACTAGTATGCAGATTCAGTCAACCTTAGTAGAGAGGATAAGGACAGCACAAGCAGAAGATCCAAAGATTCAGAAGTTGCGATCGGAGTGTGAATCAGGCCGTAGGAAGGAGTTAGTGATTCATGAAGATGGTACGCTCAGGTTTGGAAACAGACTCTGTGTACCGAGTGGAGACCTTCGACAAGAAGTTATGTCCGAAGCTCATAGTTCTATTTACTCCATTCATCCAGGAGGAACGAAGATGTATCGAGATATCAGGCAGTTCTTTTGGTGGAATGGCATGAAAAGAGAGATAGCGAGATTTGTATCCAAGTGTCTGGTAAGTCAGCAGGTAAAAGTCGAGCAGCAGAGACCAGCAGGATTGCTACAGCCGCTTCCTATCCCAGAATGGAAATGGGAGCACATCACGATGGATTTTATGACCGGTTTACCTAGATCCCCGGCTGGCAAGAATGCAGTCTGGGTAATAGTAGATCGACTCACGAAGGTCGCTCATTTCCTTCCCTTCCGAGTTGGACAGACTACTGAGCAGCTAGCAGAAATGTACATGAAGCAGATAGTAAGGCAGCACGGTGTTCCAGTTAGTATAGTATCAGATCGGGATACGCGGTTTACTTCCCATTTTTGGCGGAGCTTACACCAAAGTTTGGGAACCAAGTTAAGATTCAGTACTGCTTATCATCCACAAACCGACGGGCAATCAGAAAGAACCATTCAGACATTAGAAGATATGCTACGAGCGTGTACCTTGGATTTTGGCGGATCTAGGAAGGATCACCTTCATCTAGTGGAGTTCTCCTACAACAACAGCTATCAGGCTAGCATTCAGATGGCCCCGTTCGAAGCATTGTACGGAAGGAAGTGCAGGTCCCCTTTGGCATGGGACGACGTCGGAGAACGGAAGTTGTTGGGGCCAGAGATGATCACGCAGACCGTGGAGATAGTTAAGTTGGTCAGAGAGCGCCTTCGAGTTGCACAGGACCGATATCGTCATTGGGCAGATCAGCATCGTAGGCCTCTGGAGTTCAGAGTTGGCGACCAAGTGTTTCTGCGGATTTTGCCTACTCGGGGTATCATCAGATTTGGAACCCGAGGAAAGCTTAGTCCAAGATACGTTGGTCCTTTTAAGATTCTCGCTCAGGTAGGCGATGTGGCTTATCGACTTGCCCTTCCGCCTTCGTTAACTGGCATACATGATGTGTTTCATGTGTCCCAATTACGTGGGTATATCCCGGATCTGAGTCATGTCCTCGATCCTTCTGAGTTAGTCGTTGGTACCGACCTAACTTATGAGGAACAACCCGTATCTATCTTAGACCGACGAGAGAAGGTACTCAAGAATCGGACGATAAGCCTTGTCCGTGTTTCTTGGAACCATCACTCTTCGGGAGAGTCAACCTGGGAGCGCGAGGACGAGATCAGATCTCGGTATCCGCATTTGTTTGACAAATAAGGTATATTTTTGCACCTTATTGACACGATTCCATGCTTATCTGCACCTGCTTGTTTTGCACTTTGTGATGTACGATAATAACTGCTATGATAGTTAACTTGTATATGATTGAGCCTTGCTTGCCCTGATTTCACTATCCTATCTTGGCTGGAATTCCGAGGACGGAATTTTTCTAAGAAGGGTAGAGATGTCACTCCCCGATCCTGGAATACGTATTTTAATACGTAAACCGATAAATTGTATTTACTTTATATTTATACAATATTTATATGCTGTATTTCTTCATGCATTTCCCAAAAATATTTGACAAAATATTGTTCCGTAATTTATTTTCTGCATTTGGGCCTACAGTTTTGGTTCATTTGGGTAACCTATTCCTGGTTCACCAATGGTTCAGCATGAACCCCTTGGTTCATCATGAACCCATGGGTTCAAGATTCTATATAATAACTCATCTCCTTCTCTCTCTTCTCATTTATTTCTTTCCTCTCATTTACTTTTCTCCACCAACCAAGGCAAGTACCAACTTGCTCAAGAGAGGGATCCATAAATATTGTTGATGTTTTCTTACAAAATTATTTGTCAAAATATGTTCTTCTCCTTATTCTATACTAGTTTAGAACTTGAAGTTTTCCATTTTGAAGCTTTAATTTTTGTAGATCTAGGTTTTAACCATTTTCGGATCTTCTTGGTTTTGATCTAGCAAACTTCATTATTTTCAAGTTTTGATGGTTCCATGTTGTAGATAATTTTGTTCTACCCAATTTTGACCTTTGAAAAGTTGGATTTGGACTTATTTTGACCAAGTTAGGGACTTTTGAAGCTTTGGGTTCAAACCATGGAGTTCTTGATGTTTGGAGAAGACAGTGAGCAGTACACGAGCTTTTTAGCTTGTGCCACTGAGCTGTACGCGCTCTTTAGCGCAGCGCAGTCGACCCCATACGCTGCCTTTTGGGAGCGTATGTCTTACATACGCTCACTTGGGTGACAAGGAGTCGTATGGAGTCCATACGCTGCCTTTTGGGAGCGTATGTCTTGCATACGCTCACTTGGGTTACAAGGAGTCGTATGGAGTCCATACGCTGCCTTTTGGGAGCGTATGTCTTGCATACGCTCACTTGGGTGACAAGGAGTCGTATGGAGTCCATACGCTGCCTTTTGGGAGCGTATGTCTTGCATACGCTCACTTGGGTGACAAGGAGTCGTATGGAGTCCATACGCTGCCTTTTGGGAGCGTATGTCTTCCATACGCTAACCTGAGCGTACGCTAACCTGAGCGTCCCAGTTCTCGTTCATGCTCGACAAATTGTTCCTACCTGATGCTTGTACCTGAATGTCCCAGTTCTCGTTCATGCTCGACAAATGACTCGTAACTCCACGTGGTATATTTGCAATGATGCAATACACCAAGGAGAGTAGAACATGTTAACATACTGATTGACATGGATCCTCTTTTGGGGTACTCGTACTTGAGTACGACATTTAGGAGGATAATCATGCAGGCCACAGCATGTGAGTCCAAGATTTCACCTAGGGTTAAACTAGGCAACTAAATATACTAGATGCATGGGGAGGACAGAATCCCGAGATCGTGTTACACCAGCCGCCTTGAGATATTGTCTTGACGCGCCGGCTGGTCTCCACGGATACTGTGTCATCCGCAACGAGTGGATGACTGTATCCGATTAATTCCTGCTATATATTATATGTCTTGGCAAGGTGGCCTTACGAGGGACCTGTGCTCAAAGATACCTGTCTACGCGAACCCCTGGGTTGGCTAGCCTTGCTGGAAAGATACGATCTGAGGATTTCTAAATAACATGATGCGAGGATAACCTCGTCCCACTAGAAACTCGTAGACTTGATTGGCCGTAAAAACGACTTGCATGTATCCTATTTACCTTCCGTGAATAACTGAGGGAAGCGGACTGTCATGGTACATGATCCAACCAATGTTCTTGTTTGATTGTTGGGTTGGTTATCGTACTATGACAGGCTGTGGTCCGAAGTTATGAACGAAAGACTTATTCTGGTTGTGAAGTGCTACTTCTGTGAATGACTGAGGAACATGGTCTATCATGGTACATGATCCAACCCATGTTCTTGTTTGATTGTTGGGTTGGTTATTGTGCTGCGATAGGCTATCGACCGAAGTCACGATCAGGAGATTTTATTGTTTATACCCTTTAACTTATGTGAAAGTTATAGAGTACGACACGTCCCGACTCCATGCGGCACCTTTTGTCCTTGTTTGGTTGTAAGGGTGCCATATGGGTTCGAGGATGTTGTGCTACCCTATAATAGTTGCATAAGTATTACTATTATCAATCATTCTATTATTTGGGTTTTTAATCTTAATTCTTGTGCCCCTTTGGCGGTACTTGCTATTCGGGGCTGACCCCGCTGGTTTTGTTTGGCCAGATCCCGTAGCAGAGCCTGAGGACACGATCTTCCTCCCTGACATCCATGGTGCATACTAGGAGCATGGCGGTTCGGGGACTCGAGTGGGTTTCTTCTCCACCACTCATGTTTATATTTTGTGCGACATTTAGCCACCGGTACCTGTTAGCCGGATTACTTGATATTTTGTGTCAGTACATAATTGTAATTAAACAGACTGCAGCTGTGTATAATTTTGTACTCCTGACTCTCTGAGATAGCTAAATTGTAAAGCTAGTCTCTCATGATCATTTTGATGAAGCGTCGGGGACGCCTTACTGCTTTATCTTTAATGCTCATTTATTTGCTGATGTCATTTGATTGATTGAGACATAGAACTCTGTGGGACCATAGGAGACTTGATTGTAGCATGTACCCCCTAGTCTCTCGACAGCCACGATCGCCGTATGACGTTACGTACCTCATATAGAGTAGCTGGCCTAGTCCGTCTCCGTATTTCGGTACTAGGGCGTGACACTGAGGGTGCGAAGTTTCCTAAAGACTTCTACCGGTCTAAGAGGATGGTTAGATCGCTCTGGATGGGATACGAAAAAATCGATGCCTGTCGCAACGGGTGCATGTTGTACTACAAAGACGACAAGGATGAAGATGCTTACAAATTTTGTGGTGTCGATCGCTACAAGGCATGTGGTAGAGGAAAGTCTGTCGGTGCCAGGAAGCCTACCTCTTCGATGCACTACTTGTCATTGACGCCGCGGTTGCAGCGGTTGTTTATGGTGAAGGAAACTGCAGAAAACATGAGTTGGCATAAGCGGAAACATACCGAAGGAGTGTTGGATCACCCATCTGATGGAGAAGCATGGAAGCACTTTGATCGAGAGTATCCAGATTTTGCTTCCGATCTGCGTAATGTCAGATTGGGTCTCTGCTCCGACGATTTTACCCCATTCGGACTTTCGGGATCCCAGTATTCGTGTTGGCCTGTGATCGTCCCCCGTACAATCTACCGCCTTGGATGTACATGAAGACTCCGTATATGTTCTACACCGTTATTATCCCAGGTCCGAACAATCCGAAAAGGAACATCGATGTGTATTTACAGCCGTTGATTGATGAGTTGAATCAGCTGTGGGAAGTAGGTTCCAACACGTACGATGTATCTAGAAAACAAAATTTTCAGATACGGGCAGCACTTATGTGGACCATCAACGACTTTTCGGCCTATACAATGTTATCTGGATGGAGCACGAATGGTCGTCTTTCATGTCCGTATTGCATGGACAGCACTACGGCTTTCCATTTGAAATACGGAGGCAAACCGTGCTTCTTCGATTGTCATCGACAATTTCTGCCGAAGGATCATCTGTACCGGAGGAACAGAAATGCTTTTCGTGCTGGCATTGTGGAGAAGGCTAATTCTCCGCCAAGGTGGCCCGGATACACGATATGGGAAGAGGTAAAAGATTTACCAAGAGCTATTGAGCAGCCTGCTACGGGCTACAAGTGTGACGAATTTGGTTGTAAAACCCCTATTTTTTAAATTATTTTTATTTATTTTATTAGATAAAAAAAGAATTTATACAATTTATGGTTGTATTTATTTTTTTTGATGACCCGGTTTGGCCAAACCAGTCCGAACTGGGCCCCGACCAAATTTAAGTCCATGTAGGCATGTGGTGTGACCAAGATGGCCATGTAGGAATATTTCATGTGTGTACAAATATTTTTAAATAATTTTGAGACTTGTTGAATATTTATTGACTTTTGGTACAAAATTTATGTTTTATTAATAAAATAATATTTTACAAGATGGTATAATTTTCTGGACCCATACATGGGTGAGCGGTAAAGTTCATCCATTGGGACGATTATTATTATTTTATTATAATTTAAGTTATTTTGTGGAGATTTAATAACCATGTTTTCCTATTTATTTTGAGTTGATTTATTAAGGATTGAATTTATATATATATATATATATATATATATATATATATATATATATATATATATATATATATATATATATATATATGCTCATATATATTAAATAATTGGATAGTTGAATTTTAAATGGTATTTGGATTTAAATAGATTTTTTTGGTGTATTTATGGATATACACATATATAAATATAAATATTTATATTTAAAAGAATTGATTAGATTTAGATAAAAAAAAGAAAAAAAAAAGAAATATAATGCAAGTGGTCGGCCCCACCAAGTGGGAGCCGACCACAAGCATGGAAAAGCAGCAGCATGCTATTATCACTTGTGCGCCCCACTTTATAAGTAACAGTAGCTATAGGCCGAAACCCCCACAACCTTATATGTATATATACACATATATGTATATGTTAAATCAAAAAGAAAACCTAAAATCCGAAATTCTTCTCCATCTTCTTCCTCCTCTCACTTCCATCCTCCTGCCTCTCCTCGGCGTGCGTGCCAGCCTCGTCGGAGTGACAGGATCTCCGCCTCCCGGTCGTCACAACGACGACAACAACAACAACTGATTCCTACTTTAAGGTATCCCACTTCCCCGATCAATTTCTCTGTCAATTTAAATCCGTTTTTAGATCCGTAAATTCGTGTGAAAGACGACATGACCCTCTTCGAGATCCTCCAGGTGGATTTCGACATGGCCATCCAACTTGCTCGAAATATCGAGACGAAGTTGGAGAAAAACCACTTTTCTGAAATATTAAAAACTGTTTTGAAACACCAACTTGTCGGCCACTTTTCTCGCTGTCCATTAAACTTTCGTAAAAACTAATTAAAGGCAGTCAAAGACAACATAATCGAGATTGTAACGCACCTTTTGGATTCACTTTTCATCTAGTATGTAGAAAGTTACACGTTATTAAAGTTTTCCAAAAAAATTATAAATTCTGTTTTAAAAAAAGTGGAAAAAACACCCGATACGGCGTACGCCCCGACAAACCGGACGACGTAGTCGCGCACTATACGCATCGAAATGCGCGTATGGATGTTGTCGACGTGTGGGAACTGACGGAACCCGATTTCGTTGCATGTGTGCGACGAAATCAATGCGTATCCGTCGAGATACCCCGTATCGACCCTTTGCAAATTAAGTCACAACTTTGTGCACACTCATCATATCGCGACGAAACTTGTGCCATTGGACTCAAAATATTTTTCTGGTCCTGTATGTCAAGTTTGGTCCGATTCTGAGACCGTTGACTGGGACGCCATTTTGGCGGGCCCACAATCCCACTCAACGGGCGATTTTGTGTACGGCTCCTCGGAATCCAAAATTGGACATACCGTTGAGTTCGTCTCGGAAAAACAAATTCATAGACATGTAGTTTGACGACTTTAGAGAACGTAGGTTCTGGCACGCATTTTGGTACAAAGCGGGTCCAACGACGGATATCGTTTTGACCCAAAATTATGATTTTGCCCATATTTCAGAATTTAACTTTTGGACAGGCGTTTCCTAGGCATATCTTTTATTCCAAACTCGTTCGTGATATTAGTTTCAGCATCCGGAGCTCCTTGTGGATTTTGACTTTCGTGTTGACGATTCTGACTGTTGGATTTTGCTACATCTCGCACCACCCTCAGGCAAGACACCTTGCCATTTGATGTTTACTTATTTAGCTCATATTTCATGCATTTGATTCATTATTTTCTTTATGTAAAATAAACTGTGATACATGGCATAACTTGTTAGAACTTACTGTTCATTATAGTTCCTGCTATGTATTATTTTTCTTACACATTAAACCTAGATTTAAGGGACCACCTTGTGTGTTGCATTCATGGCCTTGACACGTTGTATCACGAAGTTGTGTGTCGCATGTAGAATACGGACATGCGTGACTGGCTGGCCACCGGTGCGTATAAGCCGTGCGATAGGAATAACCGCTAATAGAAATTGCATGCTATTTTGACTTAGCGGTTATAGAGGTTTACTGTTGTGGATACAACATGGTAGGCATTGGGTGGGAAGAACAGCTCCTTAATGTATGGGTCATATATGCACTGTCCTGATTGCTGGTTATCTCCAGTGGGAGGTACGGTCCTGATAGCCGGTTATCTCCAGTGGGAGGTATGGTCCTGATTGCCGGTTATCTCCAGTGGGAGGTACGGTCCTGATTCCTGATATTCCTGATCCGGCCCATGCGTCAAAGGTTTGTTCTTATTGCATTCACTATAGTACGGTTAGGTACCCTATTGCAGGCATCCCTTATTTATTTGAGCAATATTTATTCAGTTTATATGGCATGATATTATGTGTCTTGTTACGTCCATCTGAGGACCTGGTTATCTCTCCAGGTGTGTGGTTCTGTGAATTTGCAGGTGTTCTAGCCAAGGCCGTGATCTTCTTCATTCTTTCGAAGACGATTACGCTTGGTTCGTCTCGTTATTTTAGCGATCACTTCTTGTACATTTTATTTGAGATAGTTGGTAGTAGACTTTGTCTCCGCCCAACGATTGTATACATGACAAATTCAAAGTTGCTCTTTTATCATTTATTTATTTAGTAGATGAGATTTAGTTATTCTGGATTTACTGTATTTTACAGCTTATGTATTCATACGAGGTTTCCATATATTGGAGTATACTTCGTATGTATGCAGCTGGCATGGATACGTACCTAGTCCTACGTATTTTAGGACTAGGGCGTTACATGTTTTTGTGGTGGCCCATGCAGGTCGAATTTGTCACTTCGGTTACGTAATTGAACCGATGTGAGCCTGCAACATAGGATTAGAATGTAGGAATCTCATCCATACAGCTTGACCTCTTCCCTTGGCTTCAAATTTCGAACTCTCATTCGACTTCCTTGAATTGCATCTTGCTTGATTCCTTTCTACCGTTGATTCTTATTTTCGTGCTTAGTGTCAACTAGGAAGATGACTACACTAGTATATGCTCATAGGTCAAACACATGGCTAGAATGGTTATATTGGCAATTGGAATACATTTAAGACTCTAATTGAGTTAGTAAGGTTTTTTTTAAAAGTGTGATTTAATGATTAGTAATTTGTAAAGTAGGATATTGCCATGGAAAGTTTTAATCTTGAGATTTCTAGTTAGTAAACACCTTAGGATTGATACTACGGAAAAAAGAAGAAGCTAGAATCTTTATACCCTTGATTTAAGAAATTGATTGGCTTTTGAGTTTTGATATTTATGAATTATGGGGTTATAGCTATACATCTTTGAACAAATATAAAATTTATTTGATTTTCGAGCTTTGATATTTATGATTTATTGGATTATAGTTATACACCTTTGAACAGTTATAAATTTGGTTTGAAAATGATCTTAGCTTTTAAAAAAAAATGGCCATAGGAATTATTTAAATTTGAGTTGTACAACTTATAATTTTCGTGTTTAGTAAATTTTGAATTTTAAGTGGAAGTAATGATGGCGAATTTTGGTTTAAAATATTTGAAAGTTATGAAAACAATTTTTGAGAAATTTTTAAGTAGGTAGTGTCCTATGATTGAGGATTACAAATCTATTTAGATTTTTGGTAAAAAAAAAATATATATATTTTGACTGATAAGATTATTTGAAAATTTAGTTTAATGTGAGATTGCTAATATTAAATTTTTGGGAGAATTTCGAAGGATGCGATGAAAAGTTATTTTGATTGATTAAAGGAAGTTACCATTTAGAAGTTGTGATTTCATTGGAATAACTTAGCATGAATAGAAGTTAAAATTGATGAGAGCATTGAGCATAATTTTTGAGATTGCTTTTAATATGCTAAGAATTTTATTATGAGTTATTTGAAAATTTTAGAGTGTTTAATTTTTGGTTGATTGTGAAATTTTTATGGATTCGTAAATTATGAACTCTTGAGTTAAATAGTTGAAATTAAACGTTAATTTTGGAAAAGGTTAGTAGTAACGTGATAAAATTTTGCTTTGATATTTATGAGAGTGATTTAAATTTTTATGATGAATTTGAACGGCTTGGAGTGAATACAAATTTTGGTGGTTTATTTTTGAAAGTTTAATTTTGAAACTTTTGGAGAAAACTTAAGTTAAATTTTAATGGTAGGCCCCAAGATAACCCTACTGAGTGTTCCACACTAATTGCCATGTCACCCTTGGCCATGATAGTAGTATATACACAAGTGTTGTTAGTCATCTACCCAGCTATGTGACTGTATTACCACCTCGACTTACTCGACCTTCCTTCAATTCTAGATCTTTTAATTGTGACCTTCTAACCCATTTGCAATTAAAATAATTAGTTAATGGTTCCTTAACTGTATTCATCTAATGGACTATCTTCTCTCTAGAACTATGTCCCTAAATAATTTTATTGGATTCTCTAATTAATTTTATTTCTTGCTTTAACTTGACCTTCTTTATTTTTGTACATTAATTATCACCTCGTGAACTCCCACTTTCTATTTTTGATCTTCTGGCGTTCCTTACCGTGACTTGGATATTTGGAGCACAACACTAGACTTTTCCTTCCAACAAATTTCATATGTAAGGCCTAGACAAGCCCACCTTCATGTAGACATATCATGTTCCACTAATACCCATCTCCTTGTACTCTATTTCTTGATATGACCTTATGGTCAAAATGGCCAAACTATAACCTTTACCATGAAGGAGAACAAACTGACAGGTATGAAGAACCATGATTGTCACGTATTCATGGAGCGGTTAATTCTGATTGCATTTCGGGAATTCTTACCGCAGGCAGTTTGGGATTCATTGACGGAGCTTAGCATATTCTTCAGGGACCTTTGTTCTAAAAAATTGCTCGTTGATCGTCTAGAAAAGCAAGAGAAGGACATTGCGGTAACACTGTACAAGCTAGAGAGGGTGTTCCCTCCTGGATTCTTCGACTCTATGGTGCATTTGTCGATTCATCTTTCCTACGAGGCACGTGTTGGTGGACCCGTCGAATATCGATGGATGTACCCGTTCGAGCGACATTTGAATCACCTAAAAAGAAAGGTAAAAAATAAGGCTCGGGTCGAGGGCTCTATTTGTGAAGCCTATATTCTCGAGAAGATTACAAATTTCTGCTCCTCCTATTTCAAACCTCATATTGCTACGAATAGAACGAGGGCTCCGAGAAACGATGACGGATATCAAGAATTTAATGATGGAATACTGAAAGTAGTCAATGCGTCCGGAAAGCCTTCGGGGAAAATGAAGAAGAGATATTTGAATGACGAAGAGCTAAGGGCTGCTCAGTTGTATGTATTACTCAATTGCGACGAGGATGAAGTGGAGAAGCTAGAGGGGTAAGTAACTCAGGATGATGAGTTTACATCATCTCAATGTAATAGTATAAGCTAACATTGTTGTTCTAATCGGGTTGCTTCGTTGTTTTCCAGCATATATAATGATGAGTTGAGGCTGGTTAGACCCTACCTAACAGACAAAGCATTAGAACAAGAAATGAGATGTCAATTTCCTTCTTAGTTAAGCGAATATGTAAGTAGCTCGGTAATTACTGGCCTCTTCTAATGCAACTGCGCAATAAATAACTTATTATCACTTCTTTGATATTCAGGTCGATCGTCTAATTTCACCCGAGATTGAATTAATTAGAACTCTTGCCAAGGGACCAATTACTTTTGTTAAAATATGGCCAAGTTACTGTGTCAATGGCTTTCGGTTCAAGTTGACAAATGCTCCGATCAGAGACAGCTTCCTGGATCTTGATTCTACGAAAAATAGTTGTTTGTGTATCAAGTCTTCGAACTACAAAGACGTCGATCCAGGAAATGATTTCTTTGGCATCTTACGAGAGATTGTGGAGTTGTCATATAATAATAGCAGAGAACCTGTAAAGATCATGTTGTTCAAGTGTGAATGGTTCGATCCGATTGAAAATCAAGGTTAGAAAATTGACAAGCATGGTCTTGTGGATATAAACTACAAGCGTAGATATCAAGGTTACGAACCGTTTGTCCTAGCAACTCAGGCTCAGCTCGTGTACTTCACAGCTTATCCGAGACGGGGAGCAACGAAGTCTGACTGGTGGACAGTATGCAAGACTAAAGCTAGAGATACTTTTGATATTGACGAAAAAGCTTACCAGGAGGACGAGCTACCTCTTATAACCAATATTGTCGATGTGGACTCCACGGAAGTTACGCATTACACGACACATAATATAGAAGATGTAGAATTATCCGAAGAGGAAGACGAAGCCGACGAAGGCGAAGATAAAAGTGAAGATGAGGAGGAAGAGGAATATGAGGTCGAGGAAGACGAGCAAGATGATTATTCTGAAGATGATTGAGAGAGATATACTTATCAGAACTTAGATGTTTCTTCTAGAATATATTATCTGGACTTAGATGTTTATTATAGAATGTATCATCATATGTTGTCTTGGTTATTATCTTGTCTTTGTTGTACTTTTATATTTCTAGTCTCTATTATTTGTTGTACTTTCATATTTCTAGTCTCTATTATTTGTTGTACTTTTATATTTCTAGTCTCTATTATTTGTTGTATTATCATATGCTGTTATCAGGTATGGCAGGTCGTCGCGAAGCGTTCCGAGGGGGACGACGAGGTCATGATCCTCCGGTACTTCCTACAGGTACTGCTAGAGGATGGAGTTTTCCTTCGGTACCTCCTACTGGTACCGGCTCTGGATCCTCGTCGCCGATTACTCCTCCATATCGGACAGTAGCTGGGCCTGCTGGGACGATGTCACGTGGCATATCTCCTGGGACGAGTAGTTCCAGGCCTGTTGAGAGTGCTCGCCCATCTAGCGTTCCTGCTGCTGATACGACGATGGAGACGGATGAGCAGATGGCGGAGGCTGCGCCGACGGCCGAGACGGCTGAGCCGACGGCCGACCAACATCATGCAGATGATGCCCGCGCACCTCCGGAGGAGAGGAGGACGGAGATCTGGGCCGACGGTACAAAGTAGGTGTTTTGGTTTATAATTTTTTTTCTTCTGTTTTTATCATAAATTAACTTTTTTTCATGAATATAATATGTCTGTATAGATATCGTCCCCCAGAGGTACAAAAACGTCTAGGTCACATGCTGAGGCATAATTATGGTGGTGCTTGGATTAACTACTCTGATGCTCCGGACGAGAGGAAGGCCTTCTGGTTTGCGCGCTTCAAGGTTAAAATATATTTACTTTTAACATGAATCATATAATTTTTGTATATTATATATAACTGATAAATATTTGGTTTGCGCTCTTCTAGGATATGTTTTTCTATTTACCGCACTGGGCCGAGCTTATCGAGGGGATGTTTCCTGCCGTCGCTGCCAAGCTGATCCGCGACGCTATTAATGATCAGAAGGATCGTGATCGTGCCGGAAAGCCGATCCAAGGTTGGATCACCCCTGATCAGTGGAATGCGATGAAGGCTCGATTCGACGAGCCAAGGTACAAGAAGAAGTCGGAGAAGGCCAAGGCGGCTAGGCAACATGCCTCGAAGTGGTACGGTGGGTCGATTCCGATGACGGAACATTTTCGTCGTCTGGTATGTCTTTCTCTTTTAGAAATATTATTTTAATGCAAAATCGATAAATTATTACTAAGATAATATATTTAATTACAGGTAAGAAGGTCGATAACGTCGATATGGTGACCGTCTTCCTGGCCACCCATCGGAAGGGCGAAGACCTTATTGACGAGAGGGCCGAGCAGACCTATATAAGTATTACAATACGTTATCTTAATTTAATACTTCGTGTCAATTTTAATATAACTTAGTAAATATGACACAAATAAATATTCATGTAAT
Source organism: Iris pallida (assembly GCA_029216955.1). NCBI lineage: Eukaryota > Viridiplantae > Streptophyta > Magnoliopsida > Asparagales > Iridaceae > Iris > Iris pallida. The sequence goes on from JANAVB010028196.1 coordinate 11,677,883, forward strand.
TAGTAATAATAAGTACATTAATTAGAAATTAGAAATTATAGAGTACTATCCATACTTTCTAGGCCGAGTATCAGAGGCTGCGGGAACGGGCGGCTGCTAGTGCACCTGATGCAGGAGAGGCCGGCACTTCCTCGCAGCCCACTCAAGCTCCATCGGCGAACGAGCTGTGCATAACCGCCGCTGGTGGACTCCGTAGGGGTACGTACTACGGTACGGGATCCTATGGCGCCCTAGTTGTGACCCAGTCCTCTAGGATATCTCCTGCTAGTGTGCATGGTCCACAACCGTCCCAGGAGTCTGGCCGAGTCCACCAGATGATGGAGTCTCTCCTTGACGACCTGCTACGACGGATCGAGGAGCAGTCTCAGCACCCTACGGACGATCCTGCGCTGCTAGCACGATTGGATGCGCTCGACCGCGACATTATGGAGCTCATGGAGACGACTGAGAGGACAGAGCGCACCGTTGGAGGGTTAGAGCGCACGTTGACGGAGCTGCAGACAGGATAGATGACCATGGCCGAGAGGCTGAGATTGGCGCAAGATTCGATGGTCCAGAGCAGTGATAGAATGTTATCTATCATGGATTCATACCACCAGCGACTTACAGCGTTGGAGCGTGCTGGTCCTCCGGGTGCGCCTTCATCGTCGTCGACTCTGTCGCCTCCACCGCCTTCTTCTTCGACACCGACTCCACCGACATCACTGCCTGCTCCATCGGTATCGATTTCACTTGAAGAGTATGAGTTGTTCTTATCCTTTCGTCGCGGCGGTGCCCCTCCTGCACCAGATCCCTAGTAGTCCTAGTTAGGACTGTTTGTTTGTGTTTGTTTCATTCTTTGTTTGTGACTTAGATATTTGTTGGTTGTGTAGACTTGGATGTTTGGATCCTATTCTATTTGTTGGTTGTGTGTAGACTTTGGTTATTTGGTTCTAGACTTTGTTATTTGGTGTAGACTTGGTTATTTGGATACTTGTTGGTTGTGCCTATTCTATTTGTTGGATCCTATTCTATTTGTTGAATCCCATTCTATTTGTTGCCTGCTACATTGTGTTATACTATTGTTTATCCTAACAAGTCTATATTAGTCTAATCAAGGCTAAACTAGCCTATGCTAGTATATCAAGCCCATACAACCTATACAATACAAAGTCAAAACCAACATCACACAACCTATTATTGCATCTAGGCCTACACATGGAAATCACATATTACATACATATATATATACATATAGGCTACCTATATGTATACCACACATACATATATATAATATATATATAATGGTACACACACATAATATAATATATAGGATACCTACATATATACATAATATACTTAGATGCATATTACATACACATACATATTTATATACATTACATTATATATATATATATATATATATATATATATATATATATATACATAGGAAGATAGAAGGATAGAGAGTTAGAAAGAGTGAGGTAAAGGGAGAGTGACAAGTGTGTGATAGAGAGTGAGTGTGTGTGTAGGAGTGACTGAAACCTGTGTATGTAGGGACTGAAACCTGTGTACAGTGAGGGAAAATAGTGTGTGTGTGATTGTGTGTCATTCACATGGGTGTGTGTGTATATGGCCTGTGTTCAGCAAAACAGGGAACCAAATGTTGCGTTTACATATTCCAGATTTTGAGGGGACTGTGCAGACCAAATCTCAGGTTTACATATTCTAGATTTTGAAAAATAGTCATATATTGGTTATGGTTATCTTTTTAAACTGCAGGGAGAAATGGACATTCTGTATTTTGTTTTTTTTTGTTTTTTTGCAGATTTAGCGACGTTTACCGACGTCCACCGACGTACGTTTGCGTCGGTAAACGTCGGTAAATCTGCAAAATTTTCCAGGGTACCGACGTTTACCGACGTCCTTATACGTCGGAAAACGTCGGTAAACGTCGGTAAACGTCGGTGCACGTCGGTAATCATCCCAGGAATTACCGACATTTACTGACATTTTAAACAACGGTAAACGTCGGTAAACGTCGGTACATTCCCAGGATTTTACCGACGTGTAGCGACTTTGTACACGTCGCTAAACCACCGACGACACGACGGTAATCGTCGGTAAATTCCCAGGTTTTTACCGACGCGTAGTGACGTTAAATACGTTGCTAATCCACCGACGACACGACGGTAGACGTCGGTAATATACCGACGTATATATACGTCGATAAACGTCGGTACTTGCGACGTTTGGCGACGTTTTGAAGATCAGCGACTTACATTTCCGCGACAAGCCCAAAACGTCGGTAATTGCGTCGGTAAATATTTTTAGCGACGAAATTTGTCGATTTAGCGACGTCTTTAGGCGTCGCTAAATCGACTTATTTTGGTAGTGTTTTCACTTGCTGTCCCCTGCCGTTTCTTCAATTTCAGCTACATCAAAAAATAGTTGCAACTCTCCTGCAAGTGAGGAGAGAGAGAGAGACACTTTTCTAAAACCATGTGCTGCAGACATCTTCCTTCCTTCTTGAGCTCGACGGTGCAGATCCGGCGAGAGGCGGTGCAGATCCGACGAGATCTAGTGCTGGAGATCACTAACCTAACAAAGACAATGACTCGGGCAGGACACACTCAACCGAGTAAGTAGAGGTGGCGGCGGCGGTGGTGGTGGAGAGGGGGTGGTGGTCTGGAGGTGGCATTGGAGAGGTGGGATGGGGGTCTGGTGTCACGACCCGATCCCAAATAATTGGGTCGAACCGGATCATGCCCAGCCTGTACCGTTGTGAGACGGCGGCAGTAAGCTGTTCTGTAATGCAGGTATTCTTAACAACATCTATACATTTGTCACAACTCAATAATCGAAAATTTTAAAACTTTATTTCAACATTTGAAATGTACAACTGGAAATAAAAGAACTGAAATAAAATGCTGAATTCAAATTAACAAAATTTTAAAACAACACAACTGAAAACAGGAAATAACTAGCTAAGTGGTCGGCTCGTCGGCCTCAGGTCCTGCATCCTCCGAGGGGGACTCTGGCAACACCACAGGGTACAGAACCGGGTCATAATAGCTATTGTACAATAGCTCAGCATCCTCAATATCACCTAAAAATGTTGTCTCCAGTCAGGAGGAAGCAAGTACGAATATGTATCTCATATTTCATGTAATAATAGAAAAGTGCAAGCTAAACAGTTTAAACAATATTTTCCAACATTCTACAATTGAAAACAATGTGATTTGAATGTGTAATCATCTATGACCGGCTTGGGTTATACAATAGCGTCCTAGCGACGCGATACGGCTTATCCCCGTGTGTAAGAGGGATAAGCTCGCACAATATGCAATATGAGGGGTATTGGCCATAAACGTTACACTATTCCCCCAATCTCCACAATCAATCAATCAATATCTGAATCCGTGTAGCAATGTGGTTTAAACATGCAGCTAGACAATTACTAAATAAAATACAAGAAAAATATAACCGTAACTTGCCTTTGTTTATGACTGGATCGGTAAAGTCGGCTCCGAGGAGGATGTCAGGTTCGTCTCCGAGATCCTACAGTTGAGAACCTTGACTTAGAACCAATATGAAACCATTCTAGGTGTGCTAGTTACAATCTCTAGAATTGGTCCTAATTCAGTTTTAAGTTTAATAATTATTCTACCAGAAATCGTCTAACGTCGTAATTCTACGTTCGTTGTTATTTAATTAAAATAAGCCGGTTATTGATTAATTAGAAAAATGACATTTACCAGTTAATTTGGTAAAACTTTGTATTTTGTAATATCATATATAAAACTAATACTTTTCTTTAGATGAGAAGAACATGAATTTGTTTAAATAACAAACTTGTAATTTTACCAATTTATTTAATGTGAGAAAATCTTACTAATTTTCTATATTAAAATAAATACTCATTTTAATAATCTACGCATTTAAAGCCAAATAATAACTCAGAAAATAAAGAAAAGCTATGCTACACAATACAGGGTCGCAGCAAAAAAAATAAAAAGTGGACTTATGCCCTTACAATTATTTACATAAATGAATTTTAAGAATAATAATAAAACTCGGGTGAATCCTGAACGCCGGGAAGCGGTCCATTCAACAGGCCGAAACCCTGCACCAAAAATACTAACAGCAGTACCCGTTCTAAAAATAATAATTATAAACTAAAGATAATAGCGTCTCAGACTTGGTTCAAAATATTTTTTTAGCTAATGCCTCCACGTCCGGACAATACCGGTTTCGTTTGCATTTTGCTAGGGCCCACAGACCGGTACTGTCGTCGTCCGAAAAACAAAAATCAACTAAATAATTCCTTTGTAAAATAACTGGTTTTGGAAAATATTTCAAAACTTTTTAAGAAAATTTGGGCAGCATTTCCTCTATAACTGGGACAACCCAATACTGGAAAAATGCCAACAAACACCAAAATAATTATCCCAAACCAGGAAAACCCACTGAAAATAATTTCCATCCACAAAATGTATGAAAAATCCCATTCACAGAACGTTTCCGAAATACATTTCGAAAAACCCGAAAATACCACGGAAACTAAGAAAAATGATCACAGAACCCAAATATACCAGTTTCGGAAATTCCGAAACTAAACTCGGAATTCTCACAGACAACAACCACAGAATATTTTCGAAGGAAAGTTCGGAATCCGAAGAAACCGAAAACGCAACCGAATCCCGGGACGGGACCGTGAACCGTATCATCATATATTGACACTACGGAAGGGACACGGGGACACGAAAGTATACCTGGGATTGCTCGGCTAGAGCTCTCAGATGAAAATGGGAGAAAGAAATACGCGGGCAGCGGATCGGGAGATCGGACAGTGCTGGACAGCGAAAACCGGGGCCGCGGGAAGCACAGGAGCTCGCCGAGGAGGCGCTGGAGGCGCGCTGGTTGCTGGCCGGCGATGGAGGGCGGCCGGGGACGTGCGGGAGGCGGCGTCGGCTGGACAGCCGGCGCTGGGGTCGAGGGCGGCCGGCGTGGGCGGACGCGGCGCGCGGCGGAGTGGCGAGGCCGCCGGAGTCGCGCGGGAGGGCGGAGGCTCGGATGGGGACGAGAGGGTTTCGGAAGAACTTCTGGAGTTGGGGAGGAAAGAATTGAGAGTGAGATGGAGAGGGGGTGGGTTTCTGGTCGTGGGGGTAGATTAGGATTAGTTTTTTTTTTCTTTCTCATTCTTTTGTAGTAAAACCAATATATATATATATATATATATATATATATATATATATATATATATATATATATATATATATATATATATATATATATATATATATTAGAAAAAGGAATTTAAGAATGGGTTCAGGAAACGGGATTGGGTTTCGGAAAACCGGGTTCGAACTCGGGTTCGGAGTCCGGTCTCGGGATCGGGACAGGGCCACAATAAAAAATCAGCGATAATTTTAAAATAATATTTTTTTCCTAAATTCGACTAAATAATAATATATAATAATAATAATAATAATAATAATAATAGTAATAATAATATATACTAATAATAATAAATAATAATTAACCTAATTATCGCTAACTGGCAAAATCCAATAAATTGAAAATTAGGGTTTCACAATCTTCCCTCCTTAGAAAATTTCGTCCTCGAAATTAAAGACAGGGTTAGGGGTTACCTCAAGTCTCAAACAGATACGGATACTGCTTCCGCATCTTGTCTTCTCGCTCCCAGGTAGACTCGCCTGGTGAGTTGTGCCGCCACATAACTCTGACTATCGGCGTCACAGAGTTCCTGGTTCTCTTCTCTCCTCTGTCCAATATTGCCACTGGCTTCTCTGGCACTGTGAGGCTGGGTCCAATTTCCAGCTCCGAATGGTCCAAGATGTGGCTCGGGTCCGGGATGTAGCGTCTCAGCTGCGAAACGTGGAAGTCGTTGTGGACGCCTTCGAGACTTGGGGGTAGAGCCACCCGATAAGCCACTTCTCCAATCCTGTTAAGTACTTCAAAAGGACCAATATACCCGGGGCTTAGCTTTCCTGCTCTGCCGAAACGGATGGTTCCTCTGGTAGGGGAGATCTTCACGAACACATTGTCACCTTCTTCAAACTCCAACGGCCGTCGGCTGCTATCGGTCCAATGCTTCTGTCTGTCCTGGGCAATCCTGAGCTTGTCTCTGATTATCTTTACCTTCTCTGCTGCATCGGTCACCATCTCAGGTCCAAGCAATACTCGTTCTCCTACGTCATCCCAAGCAAGTGGAGTGCGGCAATGACGTCCATAGAGTGCCTCGAACGGTGTTATACCGATGCTAGCTTGGTAGCCGTTGTTGTAGGAGAACTCTACCAAGTGCAAATGGTCTTCCCAAGACCCTCCAAATTCTAAGACGCAGGATCTCAGCATATCTTCTAGCGTCTGGATTGTTCTCTCTGATTGCCCGTCAGTCTGGGGATGGTAGGCGGTGCTAAACTTCAATTGCGTTCCCAAACTGTCGTACAAGCTCTTCTAGAAGTGAGAGGTGAACATGGTATCCCTGTCAAACACAATACTTATCGGAACTCCATGAATTCGGTAGATGTGCCGCATGTACAGTGCCGCCAACTTCTCGATGGATAGATCTACCTTGAAAGGAATAAAGTGGACTGACTTAGTCAGTCGGTCCACGATAACCCAAATGGCATCCTTTCCTCCTTGGGATCGAGGCAGTCCTGACACAAAGTCCATCGTTATGTGCTCCCATTTCCACTCCGGGATGTCTAGCGCCTGCAACAGTCCTGCTGGTCTCTGTCTGCTAGCTTTTACTTGTTGACAAATTAAACATCTAGCTACATACCTGGATACGTCCTTCTTCATTCCGTACCATCATACTATAGTACGCATATCCCAATATATTTTGTTGGATCCTGGATGTATGGAATACTGCGACTGGTGCGCTTCTTGCATCAGCTCGTTCCTCAATTCGCCAGTTGGTACGTACAGCCTCGTACCATGCTTCAGTGCTCCGTTGCTGGCGATTGAGAATCCTTCGAGTGTTCCTGCCAGCACTTGATCTCTGAGTTTGCAAAGCATCTCGTCTTGGAATTGTGCCTTCTTGACTCTGTCCATTAGACTTGAACGTACTTGCAACTGCATCATTGTTGAATCAGCTCCTAGTACAATGGCTTCTCTTTCCAGTTTCTTCATTTCCTCTTCGGGCAGTACAATATCCAGTCCAAGATTTTCCATGTCCTCCAGCAAATGACGCTCCTTGGTCAAGAACATTGCCATCGGGTATCGACTAAGTGCATCTGCAATAACATTAGCCTTACCCGGATGATACTGCAGGTTGATGTCAAAATCCTTCATCAGCTCCAGCCATCGTCTCTGTTGCATGTTCAGCTCCTTCTGAGTGAAAATATATTTAAGACTTTTGTGGTCTGTAAATATTTCCACTCTCTTTCCATAAATGTAGTGCTTTCATATCTTTAATGCAAATATCACTGCTGCAAGCTCCAAATCATGTGTGGGATAGTTCTTCTCATGAGTCCATAATTGCCTAGATGCGTAAGCAATTACTTTTCCGTGCTGTTGAAGAACATAGCCCAAACCCTTACCGGAAGCATCACTATAAATTGAGAAACCGCCGGTACCTGAGGGTAGCGCAAGTATCGGCGCCGTTGTAAGCCTCTTCTTCAGTTCCTCAAATGCTGACTGGCAAGCTTTCGACCAAACAAATTCTTCGTTCTTCCTAGTGAGCTTCGTCATCGGCTCAGCAATCCTGGAAAAATCCTTCATAAATTTTTAGTAGTAGCCAGCTAAACCCAAGAAACTTCTGATTTCTGCAACTGAACTTGGTGCAGTCCTGTCACGCCCCAGATCCAGAATACTGGAGAGCGGGGGCAGACATAGCCAGCTACGTATGTGAAATGGAATCCATCTCGCTATACGGTCACGACTGTCTAGATACATGAGGGTTTATCTACAAGCCAACAGTCTCTTAAGGTCATGAACAAGCCTAGTGTCTCAATCACAAGCAAGTAAGTAAAAGTCACAAGATGTATGATCATTAAATATACAATAGTAAGGCGTCCCAAACATTACATATTCAGTTGATCATGAAGCTAGTCGTTACAAAATGTCAGGACTAGCAAGAGTTTAGTCATACATGATCAACCCTAGGATCTGTTAATCATGTTACAGCCCGTAGACAGACAGTAAGTAAGTGCAATCGAGCTAAACAGGTGCTCGTCGGCTAAATGCCTCAAAAGAATATTTTTACAATAGAGTGGGAGAGCCAAAAATAACCCACTCGTTGCCAGGTTCCGTCTAACGGCCACCATCTGGCTGGAAGGTCGGTAGATCCTCTGGAGCTGCTCCGAAATCTGGCCACACAAAACCAGCTGGGTCAGACCCCAGAAAGAGCAAGTGCCACAAAGGAGGCTTCACTTAAGAACCAAAACCAGCAATCAGCACAAGATATAAATAAAGTAAGAACTGGAAATAAAGAAAATACACCAGGATGATATACGACGAGATAACCATGGAACATTCAGATAACCAGGTTACAACCCGTAAACCAAACAAGGACCGGGGTTGTAACCCTTCGTCTGAACAGAGCTTGGAATTCTCACCATTTATCGGTAAAATAAATACAAGCATTCTGGTCGTTCAATGATCTGAAACAGGATCCGGGCAGGACTAGACTGGTTAGACTCCGTCCAATCACTTCACGGCCAAGCAAGAATTACGGCTTGATACTTTAACTAGCTAGGGTTGTCACAAGCCTAATTACTAACAAAATGCAGTGAGATTGTTCCACAGCCACAAGCCCTGCAGACCATCCAAGTTCCCCGGGTTAAAAGATTAGAGTTGAATTCAGGTGGGTACATCGTCCAGGAAACGAATGTACCCTTAGGTAGCTTGAAGGGTGCAACACATGATAGTGTGCTGGAAATGTGCCCTACTCGACGACAGGCTACAGATCCCAAGGCGTGCCCAGGTAACGGGATTGCCTGTAGCTGGGAAATCTCTTCATGACTAATGTATTAATCTAGTTATTAGCCCTTAGTTTATTTCAATAGGTACTCCTGACCGTGGTACTCAGGAGTCCCCTCCTAGACATGATACAAGACAAGACTGGATTATTTATACAAGCACAATCGCCCACGGTGTCCAGGTTATTATACAGGTCATGTCATGTCAGGTAGCCGTCGCAACAGCTTATCAAGGTATAACATGTCAGGTTATCAGGTCAAGTGTACTTGTCAGGAGTACGCCACGACGGGCCACTATCTGGTCATGTCAGGTTACTCATGTCAGGAGTGCACCACTACGGGTCACTATCAGGTCATGCTCAATTGTCAATTCTAAACATATCAAGTAAATTCGCAATTATCAAGTTCAGGACAAAAGGGCTATAAAAGAGCCAAGCTTAAGGACAATAAAACCAAATCTGACACGCTGACATGAGACGAAGTCAGCCAAAGGCCATACGCTTAGCACTACTAAAATACCCCACTTTACCGACGGAAGTTTAGCGACGGACGGATTCCGTCGCTAATAGCGACCAGTTTCCGACATCTTAGCGACGGATTAGCGACAGACAACATAACATAATTTTTTCCAATTTTAAATGTAAAAATTTGTCGGGTTTCCGTCGTTAAGTCGACGAACGTTAGCGACGGATTCTTTTTCGTCGCTTATTCGTCGCAAATGTTGGCGGCAAAATCTTTAAAACATTGGCGGGAACTTTAGCGACTAAATGGCGACGGATATATCCGTCGGAAAACACCTTTTAATTGGCGACGGTTTAGCGACTAATTTATTCTGTCGCTATTCCGTCGCTAGGTTCTGTGCCCTAACTTAAATTGAACCGACGGGGGGGAATTTTTCATTCCCCCCAAAACTCTCTCTCTCTCTCGCGGCTCTCTCTCTCTCTCTCGCGCGGCTCTCTCTCTCTCTCTCTCGCGGCTCTCTCTCTCTCTCTCTACCAGGTATCTCTCTCTCTCTCTCTCTCTCTCTCTCTCTCTCTCTCTCTCTCTCTTTCTCTAATTTTGGGTTTTGGGGCCGGGGGGGGAGTGGGGGGGGGGGTCGGCTTCGCGGGGGGTGGAGAGGGCGGGGGGGGGTGGTGAATGGGGTCAGAGGGTCGGGGGGGGTGTGGGGAATGGGGGCAGGGGGTGGGGGGGTGGGGAATGAGGGTCGGGGGGTGGGGAATGGGGGCAGGGGGGTGGGGAATGGGGGCAGGGGGGTCGGGGGGTGGGGGGTGGAGAGGGCAGGGGGGTCGGGGGCGGTGTTGAATAGGGGCAGGGGGGTCGGGGGGGGGTCGGGAATGGGGGCAGGGGGGTCGGGGGGCGGGGGGGTGGGGGGTGGAGAGGGCAGGGGGGTCGGGGGGTTGGGGAATGGGGGCAGGGGGGTCGGTGGAGGGGAGGGTGGGTAATGGAGAGGGCAGGGGGGTCGGGGGGGTGTTGAATGGGGACAGGGGGGTCGGGGGGGGGTGGGGAATGGGTTGCATTCCCCGATACGGATACGGTTTGGCATGTCCCGATCCTAAGAAATAATACTATTTCATTTAATTTAATTTCATTTAATTTCAAAACTACTAAGAAATAATACTTAAAACACTTAAAATTATGCCTAAATGTATAAATTATATGTTTTTAAATGTAAATAATTTATTAATAATTATTTGTTTTCCAATACCAAAAAAATCCGATACTTCGATCCGATACCGCCGATACTACCGATATCGCCGATACCAATACTAGATTGCTTAGACTTATATTGCAAGGTAACTAGATACAAGTTATGATACAATATAAATGCAAGTATACATGTTAGCTAGATAGCTTAGACTTATATTGCAATCTCCTATTCACACGAGTATTGATATCGCCGTTGCCAATACTCGTAGGAATATATAGTCCGATACCGATTCCGATACCGATACTTTGAACCTTGATTTAAATACATGTTAGTATAGTATCTTCACATATATGTTAAGAGTATATACATGATTAGCAAGGTAACTAGATACAAGTTATGATACAATGTAAATGCAAGTATACATGTTAGCTAGATAGCTTAGACTTATATTGCAATCTCCTATTCACACGAGTATTGATATCGCCGATGCCAATACTCGTAGGAATATATAGTCCGATACCGATTCCGATACCGATACTTTGAACCTTGATTTAAATACATGTTAGTATAGTGTCTTCACATATATGTTAAGAGTATATACATGATTAGCAAGGTAACTAGATACAAGTTATGATACAATGTAAATGCAAGTATATATGTTAGCTAGATAGCTTAGACTTATATTGCAATCTCCTATTCACACGAGTATTGATATCGCCGATACCAATACTCGTAGGAATAGTCCGATACCGATATACATTGTAGAGCTCTATTTTGCTATTCTGGACATGTTGTGACCTGTGCTGTTCTAAATAGGAGCCAGACACACTCCTGAGACGGGGGAGTATGTATAGTGATGTGGATTCTTACTAACTTATCATGTGAACCCATTTATGGGCCCTTCATTGAACCTTCTCATGTGCAACTTTCAGTCCATTCACAGTTCCCTATATTGTACTCTACATCACCTAGTTCACTTATATCTAACATCCTAACCCTAATCCAAATTTATGAGTATCGGTATCGGGCTATTCTTATGTTTAGTTTGTCTTACGATACAGATTTTCACATCCAAATTGAGGATGAGTCGTTATTTTGTTGATCGTACATGGATGTACAAACGGCAACACGAGAGTAGAATTGGTGTGAGTGACGATTTTCAGGCAGGCGTGGAAGTATTTCTTAATTATGCAATGAGCAAAGCTCAGTACATGGACGGTAACAAAATTAAGTGTCCATGTGTTAAATGTCACAATAGACGTTACGAAGAAGTGGTGACTGTGAGAGATCATTTGACCCGTAAGGGTTTCGTACGTAATTACGACCTGTGGTCATCGCAAGGTGAACTATATTCGGAAAGACAGGCTGCGGAAGCTGCTACTTATGCTTTTGATGATAATGCTGCAACGGATGTCATCGAAGACCACGGATGCTCTGTTGATTATGGAGATCTGCAGAACCTTGCACGAGATATGGTGTATGATGCGGCAGGGCCTAATTTTGATCCGGAGGATCCTAATCCCGAGGCGAAGGAGTTCTATGACATGTTTCAGGACGTAGATACTTCTCTATATCCTGGTTGTGAGACTCATTCCGCACTGTCAGTGACGATGCGGTTGTTGAACATAAAGTCTGATTTTAACTTGCCACAAGCTTGCTATAATCGGATCACAGAAGTAATCAAGGAGGTGTTACCGAAGGAATCAAAAGAGCTACCAAAAAACTTCTACAAGTCAAAGATGATGGTCCGACAACTGGGACTGGGGTACGAGAAGATAGATTGTTGTCGCAACGGATGCATGTTATACTACAAAGAGAATTGCGTATCAGAAAGTTGCAGCTTCTGTTATGCGGATCGTTACAAGCCAGTACAGGGAAAAGGAAAGTCGACTAGAAAACGACGTCCTTACAAGTATATGTATTACTTGTCGATCACGAAGCGCTTGCAGAGGATGTATATGTCTCTAAATACAGCAGAACACATGACGTGGCACAGCGAAGAACGCATAAAGGACGAAGGAGAATTGTCACATCCTTCGGATGGAGAGGCGTGGAAACATTTTGATTTGTGTCATCCAGATTTTGCTGCAGAGCCTAGAAATGTACGCCTGGCGCTATGTGCTGATGGCTTCGCCTCTTTCGGACAGTCGGGATCTCAGTACTCATGCTGACCGGTCATTCTTACCCCTTACAATCTGCCACCATGGATGTGTATGAAGACTCCTTATATGTTTCTGACAGCTATCATACCCGGTCCTAAAAATCCGACGAAGAATATCGATATATATTTACAGCCGTTGGTGGATGAGCTAAAACAGCTGTGGGAGATCGGCGTCACGACCTATGATATTTCTAGGAAACAGAACTTTCAGATGAGAGCTTCACTCATGTGGACAATCAATGATTTTCCAGCATACGGTATGATGTCGGGATGGAGTACGCACGGCAACATGTCTTGTCCGATATGCATGGAAAATAGTAAGGCGTTCCGCCTTAGGCATGGAGGAAAAACTTCTTTCTTTGACTGTCACCGTCAATTTCTGCCCGCGACCCATCCTTGGAGAAAGAATAAGGACGCGTTCAGATATGGAAAACAAGAATTTTCTCAACCTCCTGCCAGATTTTCGGGATACGATATTTGGGAAGCTGTAAAGGAATTGCCCACCGCAATGGAAGATCCATCGAACCATCGTGTCGAGGGGTTCAGACAAAGCCATAACTGGACCAAACGGAGTATCTTCTGGGACTTGCCTTATTGGAAAGATAATCTTATAAGGCATAATCTTGATGTCATGCATATCGAAAAGAACGTGTTCGATAATGTCTTCAATACCGTCATGGATATTAAAGGAAAGACGAAGGACAATCCAAAAGCAAGACAAGACATAGCCGAGATATGCAAGCGTCCTCATCTGAACTTGATACAAAGGGGTGCTGGTGGACAATTAAGTAAGCCTATAGCGCCATACACATTGAGCAAGGAAGATAGATTAATAATCTGCAAGTGGATATCTAATTTAAGATTTCCCGACGGCTATGTTTCGAATTTGTCTAGATGCGTTGATCTCAATGAACGCAAGCTAACGGGAATGAAGAGTCACGACTGCCACGTGTTTATGGAAAGATTACTGCCCATTGCTTTGAGAGAGTTGTTGTCTTCTGCTGTATGGGTTCCGTTGGCCGAGCTGTCTACATTCTTCAGGGATATCTGTTCAACTAAGCTGACGGTGCAACATATGGTACAACTTGAGGAGAAGATTGTCTTAACAATCTGCAAGTTAGAGAAAATATTTCCACCAGGCTTTTTCGACAGCATGGAGCATCTACCGATTCATCTAGCATACGAAGCCCGTGTCGGTGCATCTGTTCATTATCGATGGATGTACCCCTTTGAAAGGTAAATAAAAATCGATATAATTTAAGTGAAATTTAAGTGGATTTTACAATTCATTATTAATTCTCAAGATAATTTGTCTCTTTAGGTACCTACACCATCTAAAGAAGAAAGTTGGCAACAAGGCTCATATAGAGGCTTCGATATGCGAATCATATCTTATCGAGGAGGTGTCAAATTTCTGCTCCATTTATTTCGATACTCATGTCGAGACAAATCGAAATAGACCTCAAAGGAATGAAGAAGCCGTTGAGGATGGAGGTATATTCAATTTAAGGGGCAAGCCTATTGGGGCTAGTAAGAAACGGTGGTTGACCGACGATGAGTATGATACCGCTCACCGATATGTCTTGTTAAATTGTGACATACAAGAAGTGAGAGATTTGGAGAAGTAAGTGACTACGCCTCGTTATAATCTCTAATTTGGTGAATTAAGTGACTACACTTATTTTTATTCTCTCTAACAGTGTATTTAGAGGTGAAGTCAAAATGAGGACACCATATATTACAGATGAGGGACTTCAAAGAGAGGTTGATTGTACCTTTCCGTCCTGGTTTCGTAAATACGTAAGTAACTGAGATAATATGTTATGCGGCTACCATTAAAATATATGCAGCTAAAATATTTAAATTATCAATACATGTTTACAGGTTTTATTGCCTGAAACAACACTCATAAATGAGAGCATTCGTTATTTGGCATTGGGACCGAAGAAGCATGCAAAGACTTTGTCAGGCTATGTCGTTAATGGCTTCAAGTTTAAGTCAACTCAGCATGCTATAAATGCCGAATTTCTCAATGACGGCTTCGATACCAAGAATTCTGGTGTTTGCATAAGAGGCACCATCTATGACGACGAGCCGGACTTTGACTATTATGGAGTGCTTCGGGAGATTGTAGATTTACAATATAGTGCCCCATATGATATGCATATTGTGATGTTCAAATGTGAGTGGTTCGATACGAGACCAAATATCGGTTGGAGAATCGATAAACAATTTGGATTCGTCGATATAAATCATCGCAGGAGGTATAGAGGGTCCGACACGTTTGCGATAGCAAGTCAGGCTGTTCAAGTCTACTATACAAGCTACCCAAGGCGTCGTAGAGATCGATTTGACTGGTGCGCAGTATGCAAGATTAAATCTAGAAATACATTCAACGTTGGAGACCCAGCATACCAAGAGGACCAGATCGAGAAGCCCCAATACATGGGACAACAGTCGGATACCATGGACGTGGAAGATGTCGATATACCTCATGCTGAGGAAAATAGAGGAGAGGAAGAGGTTGATATACAAGACTTAGCTGTCAACCAGGGGAGAAAGAGGCGTCTTGTCCCAAGTATTGAGCCTGAAGAAGAAGTAGAAGAAGAAGAAGAAGAAGAAGAAGAAGAAGAAGAAGAAGAAGAAGAAGAAGAAGAAGAGGATGAGGATGAGGATGAGGATGATGATACAGATGAAGTCGACGATGAGGATGATGATATAGATGAAGTCGACGATGAGAATGAGGATGAGAACGATGACGATGACGATGAGGACGAGGACGATAACGATGATTAGATTAAATATCGGTATATATTAGAAGCACTTACAACTAACTTAGTGAATTCAGTTTAGACGGACACATTCTTATTTCAGTTTATGTTTTTGTCGTTCGATCATCTACTTATTGTATGATTTTCTTTTTACAGATGGCACTCTTAGTTCTCATTGTCTTGACGGCACTCGCCGCCCTGCTGCTGGTATATATATTTTAGTTCAGTTTTATATTCATTTATACTTCTATATTGTTAATTATATTTATGTGTTCTATTTACAGGTCATGGTCACTACCACTCGTGCTGCTGGTAGCGGCAGTGGCCGTGGCCGTAGTGGTGCTGGTGGTGGCGGTACTGGCCGTGGTGGGCGTGGTGGTAGCGGCACTGGCCGTGGACGTAATGGTAGCGATCGTGGTGGTAGCGGCACTGGCCGTGGACGTGATGGTAGCGGTCGTGGTGGTAGCGGTCGTGGTCGCCTTCTACATTCCCCGGATATAGAGTCCTCCGATCCCGACCTGGAGAGCCCGGCCACAGACTCTTCCCGCCGTCGATCTATCTCTGCGCTACCTTCATCTTCATCGAGGCCTGAGACTCCATCCGCTAGCGGATCCGTTCCGCCCCCGGATGCACCAGCGGGTACACCATCAGTTACTGCAGGGTGGGCTCCGGAGTACCCCCGGATTCAGCTTCATCCTGCTACCGGTGAGTACATCCGCGGACCCGCGGATCCTCCGACGCCTCCAGAGAGGCCGATAGGCGAGAACCGACGAGAGCTATGGCCCGCGGGTGATACGTAAGTAAATTTAAGTTAATTTATTAAATTTGTTTCATTTATTCAAGTTAATAATCCAGTCTTTGCTTCTTTGTAGGTTTTTCCCGTATGATGCTGCCCGGATACTCGGGCAAATTATCCGGGAAAACTACCATGGCCCCTACCTCAATTTTTCTGAGGTGCCTCAGAACATGCAGTACGTCTGGCTCGAGGAGATGAAGGTATATATATATCTTTTGGTTAATTATTAATTATTCTTTAATCCACTAATTTTTTAATTACGTGATAATTTAATTTGTATGTCAGACGACGTTCTGGTGGCCCCCCCATCGCGCGGAGTTGATTCGCAAGGCCTACAAATCCGCCGCCGGGAAGAAGATACGGGATGCGGTGTACGACGTTCGTACGGCGCATTCGAGGAAGAAGTGGCTCCGGGAGGAGTACTACGAGCAGATGTTGGATAAGATGAATACTGCTCAGTACAGGAAGAAATCAGAGAAAGCGAAGGCGAGCAGACAGGCCGCTGGTCTGCATACGGGAGGTTCAAGGCCCCACGCAGCGACGCGTGCAGATTTGGTGAGATACCGCAAATTCATTTCACTATTAAATTCGGTACTATTAATATACGTAGTTAATTAAATTCGACGTATATTTCGTATGCAGGCACAACGGGCGGTAAAGGAGGGGAGAGAGCCGGAGTCGGTCACCGCCTACGATGTATTCCTGCATACACACAAGAGGCGGGCAGACGGGAGCTTCGTCGACGCGAGGGCCCAGGCGACTGATGTAAGTAATTACGTTTATGAGATTTATATTAGAAATATAATTATTGTTAACTTAATTAGGTGAATGTAGGATTCAAATTATAACTTAGGAAAACATAGGATTTAGATTATAACTTAGGAAAACTTATAGTATAAACACATTCATTGGATAGGCTGCATATCGTGAGGCCCTTAGTCAGATTGAGCCCCCTGCCGAGGTTGTCGGCGAAACGACGCCCACCCAGACGCCCTCTTCTATGGCCGCTCGCTACGACGACGTGTTCGTAGAGTCTGTCGGCGGCTTTAATAAAGGGCGCGTCTACGGCGTAGGTTCCCTGGCGGCGTCGTTGCAGGGCGCGACTCCGAGATATCCACCGCCCCCGCCTCCTCCCGCGCCCCCGTCGGACGATATGAGGACGCAGCTTGCGACTCTCACCTCCGATATGTCGGAAATACGGAGTCTAATGTCGGATGTGCTGGAGCGCCTTCCGCGTCCTTCTTCTGCTCCCGGTCCAGATCCGTCTGCTCCCGGTCCGTCTAGTGCGGTTGCCGGTCCTTCCTACCCTGGACGTTATTCATTTGACCGTTCTGCCGAGGTCCGCCTGGTACCGGATACTGCGCTCATTGGGCTCATGGACTTGATGTCGCCAGAGCAGCTCCGCACGCTTCCAGAGCATGTGTTGTCCCAGGTGCCGGCGTACATGGTGGAAGAGTACATCCGTAGAGCCGAACGACGACGCGATCCATCTCAATGATATTTGTACTGTTTTTGGATATTTGTACTGTTTTTGGATTTTGAATTCTGGATATTTTAGAAGCGTACATGAATGTTTGGATATTATGAATTTGTGTATTTGTGTTTGGATATTTGTACATAGATGTTTGGATATTTCTGTTTGATATTGGATATTATGAATTTGGATATTTGGATATTTGGATATTTGTTGATCGTACATGGATGTTTGGATATTGGATATTATGAATATGTGTAATATTTACGAAAAGGAAATAGAATGTTTCTGTAATTTTTTTTAATTAATGTTGCATTTAGCGATGGACTAGCGACTAATTAGCGACGGATATATCTTTTTAGCGACCGATGAGCGATTAACTAGCGACGGAAAATCCGTCGCTAACTGGGTTATATAAATATTTGCAGTTACCGACGGACGGGCAATCCGTCGCTAACTGGTTGAAATAAATTTGCAGGTAGCGACGATCTAGCGACCAACTAGCGACGGAACTTCCGTCGCTAACTGGGTACGATTAATATTAGCGACGGAATATCGACTACCTAGCGACGGCAAATCCGTCGACATGGTTCTGGAAATATGGTAGGTTTCCAGAGACTTAGCGACGGATAATGGGTCGCTAATCCGTCGCTAATCTGTCGAGGCTGACGACGGACTAGCGACGGCGTAGCGACCCATTATCCGTCGACATGGTTCTGGAATTATGGAAGCTTTCCAGAACCAGGCCGACGCCCTACCCGTCGCTAATCCGTCGCTATTACGTCGAGGTTAACGGCGGAATGGCGACGGAATAGCGACTGATTTTGCGTATCAGGAACCTCTCTGATACGCTTTTACCGACCTATTTACGACGGCTTAGCGACGGATATTTTAATATTATATGGCATGTAAACCGACGGGAACAAGTCGCTAATCCGTCGCGAATCCGTTGAAAGGCAACCGTCGGTAATCAGTCGCTAGTCCGTCGGTTAATCATTTGTCCGACGGCTTAGCGACGGACAAATTTTAGCGACGACGTATTTCCCGACGGCCATTTTCATCAAATATCCGTCGCTATGCCGTCGGTAATTTATGTTACCGACGGATTCGCGACGGATGTGGCCGTCGCTAAAGTTGGTTATTTTGGTAGTGTAGGTCAAACTATGCTCAGGCCAGCGTACACCTTGCTCGCTTAAGCTAGCGTATCAAGGCACGCGTACGCTCAAGCTACAGGTCAGCGTACGCTCAAGCTAGCGTACCAAAGGGTCCATACACTTCCAATGGGAAGCGTACGCAAGGGTCAGCGTACACAAGGGCACGCTCAAGCTACAGGTCAGCGTACGCTCAAGCTAGCGTACGCTCAAGACTGCGTACGCTTGAGCTAGCGTACGAAAGGGTCTAGGGCACGCTCACGCTAGCGTACGCAAAAGACACGCTGCCAACAGGCAGCGTATCAAGGCTAGCGTACGCTCGCTAAAGAGCAGCGTACCAAGGCTAGCGTACGCTCGCTAAAGAGCAGCGTACCAAGGCTAGCGTACGCTCGCTAAAGAGCAGCGTACCAAGGCTAGCGTACGCTCGCTAAAGAGCAGCGTACCGCTCAGTGGCGTAAGCTAAAAAGCTAGCTCGCTGTTCACTGTCTTCTCCAAATGGCAAGAACAGCAAGAACTCTAAAGTTGAATCTAAGCTTCAACAGTCCATATCTTGGTCAAAATAAGTCCGAATCCAACTTTCTAAAGGTCAAAATTGGGTAGAATGAAATTCTCTACAACATGGAACCATCAAAACTTGAAAACAAGGAAGTTTGATAGATCAAAACCACCAAAAATCCGAAAATAGCAAGACTCTAGATCTACAAGAATTAAAGCCTCAAAATGGAAAATGACAAGTTCTAATATGGTTTAGAATCATGAGGAGAAGCTAATGAAACCATCAAAAGGGGTTCTCTTGTGGAAGCAAGTTGCACTTGCCTATGGTGTTCTTGGTTGGTGGAGAAGAGTAATGGTGGGGGAAGGAGAAGTAAATGAGAATTATGGAGGAGAGAGAAGGATGGTGGGGATAATAAAGAAGGGGGTTGTGGTGGAAATAAAGGAGAAGCATAGGCTAAGGTGTTCCACCCTTGGCCCATGATGAACCAAGCATTGGGCCGGCCGAACCAAGCCAACCCAAACCGAGAGTTAAACCAAGCCGAGAGCTAAACAAGAAATCAGGCAATACAGAATAAAATACGTATACGTATCCCAAAATACGTAATACGAACACAGGCATTACAAGTCCACTTCTCGATAGCAGCTATCTTCATTGGATCCACCGAAATTCCTTCTCCTGTGACAACATGGCCAAGAAAATCCACTTTGTCTAAGAAGAATTCGCATTTAGATAGCTTACCAGAGACCTTCTCCTTCCTTAAAGTTCCCAGAACTTTTCTCAGGCGCTCTTCATGCTCTTCTTCAGTTTTCGAGTAGAATTCACATTTAGACAACAACAAACTGATCTAGATATTCATGGAAGACCTTGTTCATAAGGTTCATGAATACTGCAGGGGCATTCGTCAGTCCAAACGGCATGACCAAAAATTTATACTGACCATATTTGATATTGAACGTCGTCTTGGGAATATCCTCCTTCCTGACCTTGATTTGATGGTAGCTAGACCTGAGATCTATCTTCGAAAATACCTTAGCTCCACTCAGTTGATCAAACATGTCGTCGATCCGGGACAGAGGGTACTTGTTCTTGATGGTAATGTTGTTCAGCGCCCGGTAATCGATGTACATCCTCACGGTTCCATCCTTCTTGGGCACGAACAAAACTGGTGCTCCCCAGGGTGAAGCCCCATCTCTGATAAATCTTTGTGCCTTCAGTTTGTCAATCTGATCCTTTATCTCATTTGCCTCCTTAGGGTTGACTCTGTAGCATCCCCAAGAAATAGGGGAAGAGCCGGGTACTAGATCGATGGTGAATTCCATACCTCGATCTTGCGGCAATCCTGGAAGACTATCTGGAAAGACGTCCATGAATTTCGATATAATAGGGTGAGGAGGCCCGGGTTCTTCGGTGATAGAGGAGTAGGTAACACTCTTCATGTCTTCCGGAGCTCGAGAGATTTCAAACTTCGGTTCTCCTGGTGGGCTGAAGATTACACATCATCTGTGACAATCTATCAGCGCATGCTGCTCACTTAACCAGTCCATCCCCAGGACTACATCATAGTTGGGCAAGGGCCTCACAAGCAAGGGTGTTAAGAATTTGTGGCCTGAGATAGTTATGGGACAGTCAGAAGCCTCAGTGATGGGTATGGGTCCACTACCGGTCATAAGTCTACTAATCATCTTGCTAAGTCCCGTATCTAGGCGGTGTGCAGAAATAAACTTTGATGATATGAAACTGTGTGATGCACCCGAATCAAATAATGCTACAGCAGGATGTAAATGTTGGAGTGGGTGGGGTTCCCAACCTATGTGGAGAAGACCCCGGAGTGCGACGAGCGCCGTCCGATATCGGAGAAGCTCGGGAAGTAGGCGACGGAGTTGCTGCTATTGCTGCTGGAGCTGCTGGAAGCAGGGGATCCGAGTTCGGGCCGAACTCGGTCTGGCCGTTCCAGGGTTTGGCCAGTAGGTGCTGGTTGCCCCACACAGAGTTCTGGCCGAACTCTGTGTCGTCGGGGGCTGAAGCGATTTTCAGGATGAGTTTTCATCATTGGATCTAATCCAACGGTTCAGGTTGGTTGCGGGATTAGGGAGATATATATTGAGTTTTCTCAACCCTAATTTACAAGTGCAACATAACACAAGTTTGAGAGAGAAGGAGGCAAGAGTGCCATTGCAACTTCGGAGAAGAAGACGGAGGATCGAAGGTCGTTTTCGAAGGAGATCGTGTTTCGGGTAATCTCTACTCGTCGTTCTCGTTCTTCGTAGCCTTGTGATCATTGTTCTTGTCTCTGAGTGTTGTGGGGATCCGATTTGGATCGGGAGGAGTTTGTAGAGGGTGTAATTCTTCTATTCCATTAGTGGAGGCTTCTCAGGGTTGGACTCCGATCGTCCCGTGGTTTTTCCCGCAAGGGTTTCCACGTCAAAAATTCTCTGTGTCTGCGTGGTTGTTTTTGTGTGCTTGTTTTTGGGTTCGTACGTTGTTTGCTCGGTCCTCTCGCAGGTACTCTCCGGTTTGGGGAAAGGTTTCCGCGCTTCTTTCCCAATATAGTGGTATCAGAGCTTTGGGTTCAAAGGGTGTCAGGAGTTGACAGAGGAACCAGAGAGGAGAGATGGACGCGAAGCCGGTGCGCATGGTGAACCTTAATGGCACAAACTATCATTATTGGCGGAGCAAGATGAAGGATTTGCTATTTGTCAAGAAGCTGCATCTACCTGTGTTTGCATCCGAGAGGCCCAGTGATAAATCCGAGGAGGACTGGAAGTTCGAGCACATACAGGTGTGTGGGTACATACGGCAGTTTGTTGATGAGAACGTGTACAACCACGTTGCCAATATTGAGCACGCGAAGACGTTGTGGGATAAGCTGGAATCCTTGTATGCGAAGAAGACCGGGGTAAACAAGTTGTTCCTGATCCGAACGATGATGGGTCTGCAGTACAAGGATGGGGCGTCTATTACGGATCACTTGAGTGATTTTCAGGGCGTGGTTGACCAGCTATCTTCTATGGGAGTCAAGTTCGACGACGAAGTTCAGGGACTGTGGCTGCTGTGTACCTTGCCAGACTCGTGGGAGACCGTACGAGTATCTATGATCGCTTCTGCTCCAGAGGGCGTGGTCAGTCTGGAGTTTGCCAAGAGCGGGGTGTTGAATGAAGAGATACGGAGACGTTCTCAGGGCACTTCATCCACATCCCACCACTCAGAGGCACTTGTTTCAGAGAGCCGCGGAAGGGGCAAAAGCAGGGGTCCAGGTGGTGGCAGAGACAAGAGCAGGGGGAAGTCCAAGGGTCGGTACGAGGACTCAGAGTGTTATCATTGCGGTAAGAAGGGCCATATCAAGCGGAATTGTTTCGCTTGGAAGAAGGAGAAGAAGGGCGACAAGGGGAAGCAAGAAGAGAACACTACAGCGGCGGCCTCGGTACATGGAGGCGATGTGATCGTCGTAGGTGATGAGGTAATTACTAACCTCGTCTGCGATGACAATTCTTGGCTGGTGGACTCAGGGGCTTCAGCACATGTATCTCACAATAGGGCATTGTTTGCTACTTACACGACAGGCGACTGTGGCGTGTTGAAGATGGGCAATGGAGATGTGTCGAAGGCGGTTGCCATTGGAGATGTGCATTTGAGAACGAAGACGGGTGCAGTTCTTGTTCTCAAGGATGTTCGTCATGTCCCTGATATCCGTTTCAACCTGGTGTCGGTTGGATGGTTGGATGACGAGGGATTCTTCAGTCTCTTCGGGAATAGTCAGTGGAAGCTTTCCAGAGGTTCGATGGTGATTGCCAGAGGAAGCAAGAAGTCCGGTCTCTACTATATGGAGGGGAGCGCAGAGGGGGCACAGGAGGTGAACGCAGTCAGTGACGCGTCTACCGAGTTGTGGCACAGGCGGCTCGGCCATATCAGCGAGAAGGGGATGAGCTACTTGGTGAACAGGAAAGTGATTCCGGGGCTCAAGTCTACAAAGTTGGAGAAATGCACGCACTGTTTGGCTGGGAAGCAAAATAGGGTGTCTTTCCAGAGTCACCCAAGTTCGAGGAAGCCGGCGTTGCTCGAGTTGATTCACTCGGATGTCTGCGGTCCTATGAAGGTAAAATCTCTTGGTGGTGCTTCTTACTTTGTGACTTTCATTGATGACTGTTCCAGGAAGGTTTGGGTCTATGCCTTAAAGACCAAGGATCAGGTGCTGCCTACTTTTAAGGAGTTTCAGGCCTCCGTTGAAAGGGAGACGGGCAAGAAGTTGTTGTGTGTTCGGTCCGACAATGGCGGCGAATACATCGGTCCCTTTGATGCGTATTGCAGAGAGCAAGGGATACGACACCAGAAGACTCCGCCAAAGACACCTCAGCTCAATGGTGTAGCGGAGCGCATGAACAGGACACTGATGGAGAGGGTGCGGTGTTTGCTGTCAGAAGCAAACTTGCCGGGCAGTTATTGGGGTGAGGCTCTTCTCACAGCTGCTTATATTATTAATTTATCTCCTAGTACTCCTTTGCAGGGTGATGTGCCTGATAAAATATGGTACGGCAAAGAGCCGTCATACAGTCACCTGCGGGCGTTTGGTTGTAAAGCCTTCGTGCATGTACCGAAGGACGAGAGGACCAAACTTGAGCCGAAGACGAGGCGATGCGTCTTTGTCGGCTATGGTCGGGATGAGTTTGGCTATAGACTCTACGACCCAGTGGAAGGAAAGCTCTACAGAAGCAGGGACGTGGTGTTCGTCGAGGATCAGACCATGACCAACACTCAGGATTCCGAGACGCCTTCTGAGGCTGAGGAATTGCCTGAGTTAGAGTCATTTCGCTTCGAGCAGTTTCCAGAGGACATCGCAGAGGATCCAGTTATGGGGGAGCCGGTACATGGAGTTGCTCCCAACCTTGATCATCAGCCTGCTGATGGTGGTCAGGGTGTCCCTCAGGAGGATGAGCATGCTGGAGAGGTAGTTCCTGAAGGGGAGGAGGCTGTCGGTATACAGCCAGCACCAGTGGCTCCACTGAGAAGGAGCAACAGGGATCGTCGACCATCTACGAGATACTCGCCGGATGAGTATGTGCTACTGACTGACGGGGGAGAGCCCGAAAGTTTCGCAGAGGCTATGGAAGACGAACACAGGCAGGAGTGGATGGTGGCTATGCAGGAGGAGATGAGTTCCTTGCACACCAATTCCACTTATGATCTGGTGCGGTTGCCAAAGGGCAAGAAGGCTTTGAAGAATCGATGGGTGTTCAGAGTGAAGCATACGGATGATGCTACTCGTCCTCGATACAAAGCGAGGCTGGTAGTCAAGGGCTACGGTCAGCGGAAAGGCGTAGATTATGATGAAATCTTTTCGCCTGTCGTCAAGCATTCGTCTATTCGGGTGGTGCTAGCATTAGCAGCCAGTTTCGACTTGGAGGTCGAGCAGATGGACGTGAAGACGGCATTCCTCCACGGTGATCTTGAGGAGGAGTTGTACATGGAGCAGCCGGAGGGATTCTGTGAGAAGGGCAAGTCACATTTGGTCTGCCGGTTGAAGAAGAGCTTGTATGGTCTGAAGCAGGCTCCGAGGCAGTGGTACAGAAAGTTCGAGTCGTTTATGGGGGAGCATGGTTATGCACGGACGACGTCGGACCATTGTGCATTTGTGAGGTATTTTGCCGATGATGATTTTATCATCTTATTGCTCTATGTTGATGATATGCTATTAGTGGGTCGGAATGCCACTAGGATAGCGGAGTTGAAGCGCCAGCTGGGCGCGGCCTTCTCTATGAAGGATTTGGGCGCAGCGAAGACTATTCTTGGGATGGAGATCAGCCGAGAGAGAGAGTCCAAGCTGCTACACTTGTCCCAAAAGAAGTACATTCACCGGGTACTTCAGCGTTTCGGGATGGACGGGTCGAAGAAAGTGAGTTCCCCCCTCGCGGCTCACTTTAAGTTCACTGAGGAGCAGTGTCCATCTACCGAGGATGAAAAGGAAGATATGGAGCGGGTTCCATATGCTTCAGCTGTGGGAAGCCTTATGTATGCCATGGTGTGTACGAGGCCAGATATTGCTCATGCAGTTGGTACGGTTAGCAGGTATCTTTCGAATCCTGGAAGGGTACACTGGAGTGCGGTCAAGTGGATTCTACGATATCTTCAGGGCACTGCTGGTTGGAGACTTTCCTTTGGTGGTGACGAGCCGAAGCTGGTTGGGTATACCGACGCTGATATGGCTGGAGATGTAGACACGAGGCGATCGACTTCGGGCTACGTGATGATGTTTGCGGGAGGAGCAGTATCGTGGCAGTCGCGGTTGCAGAAGTGTGTTGCCTTGTCGACGATAGAGGCAGAGTACATTACGGCGACGGAGGCTTGCAAGGAGCTGTTGTGGATGAAGAAGCTGTTGCAGGAAATGGGACTGAAGCAAGAGCAGTATACTTTGCTTTGCGACAGTCAGAGTGCTATCCATCTTGTGAAGAATCAGACGTTTCATAGCCGGTCCAAGCACATTGAGACCCGGTATCATTGGATACGGGATGTGGTTGAGAAGAAGGGCGCGGAGCTTGAGAAGGTGCATACAGATGACAACGGAGCTGATATGTTCACGAAGATTCTACCAAGAGGGAAGTTTGAGTACTGCAGGCAGGTCGTCGGGATGACGACGTCCTCCCCATAGTTGTGAAGGGGGAGATTTGTTGGAGTGGGTGGGGTTCCCAACCTATGTGGAGAAGACCCCGGAGTGCGACGAGCGCCGTCCAATATCGGAGAAGCTCGGGAAGTAGGCGACGGAGTTGCTGCTATTGCTGCTGGAGCTGCTGGAAGCAGGGGATCCGAGTTCGGGCCGAACTCGGTCCAATGGCGAGTTCGGGCCGAACTCGGTCTGGCCGTTCCAGGGTTTGGCCAGTAGGTGCTGGTTGCCCCACACAGAGTTCTGGCCGAACTCTGTGTCGTCGGGGGCTGAAGCGATTTTCAGGATGAGTTTTCATCATTGGATCTAATCCAACGGTTCAGGTTGGTTGCGGAATTAGGGAGATATATATTGAGTTTTCTCAACCCTAATTTACAAGTACAACATAACACAAGTTTGAGAGAGAAGGAGGCAAGAGTGCCATTGCAACTTCGGAGAAGAAGACGGAGGATCGAAGGTCGTTTTCGAAGGAGATCGTGTTTCGGGTAATCTCTACTCGTCGTTCTCGTTCTTCGTAGCCTTGTGATCATTGTTCTTGTCTCTGAGTGTTGTGGGGATCCGATTTGGATCGGGAGGAGTTTGTAGAGGGTGTAATTCTTCTATTCCATTAGTGGAGGCTTCTCAGGGTTGGACTCCGATCGTCCCGTGGTTTTTCCCGTAAGGGTTTCCACGTCAAAAATTCTCTGTGTCTGCGTGGTTGTTTTTGTGTGCTTGTTTTTGGGTTCGTGCGTTGTTTACTCGGTCCTCTCGCAGGTACTCTCCGGTTTGGGGAAAGGTTTCCGCGCTTCTTTCCCAACAGTAAAAACACATAAATGGAACCTGTGATGACATCAGCGGTAGATTTCTGCTCTGGTTCTTGCTCGTCTGCTGCTAGGGCAAAAGCTCGCCCGGTCTTCTGCTGATGCTGCCCGAACCGTTGTTGCTGAGTGGGTAGAGGAGCTCTTTGCTGAGTTGCTCCGGTCCGGTTGAATGCTGTAGGATAGTCCCTCACTTGGTGGGTGGCAGACCCACAAACTAGGCAGTGCCCCAATTTCTTCCTGCAGATGTTCGCCTGGTGTCCTGACCTCTTACAGTAGTCGCAGATAGGGATCAGCTTCTGAGGCGTTCTGTCACAGGTCCTTGCCTGATGGTGCTGCTGCTGGTGGTACGAAGGCCTGTTGTTGTTGTTGTTGTTGTTGGGCCTCTTCTGGTTATCCTGGAAGTTGTTAGTTCCAGGATACTCCCTTTTGAACGAGAAGGCTGGCTCTTCTCCACGTCCTGAGCTCGTATCAGAATCTTCTCGTATGTCTTGGCGCCGCCTGCGATCGCAAGGGTGCGAATTTCCTCCCTTAGTCCATACCTGAATCTTTCAGCACGATCCTTGGGGTCAGCAACCAAGTTCTGGGCAAAATGGCTAAGTCGGCCGAACTCTGCCGCATACTTTCCAACCGTCATGTTCCCTTGCTTCAGGTCCTGGAACTGTCTTTCCATCTCCCGCATCTCTGATGTTGGGAAGAACTTTCTGCGGAACAGCCTCTTGAAGGTGTCCCAGTCAAGCTGCTTGTCCTGGAGTCGGGGTTCGTTCTGATACCAGGTGCTTCCCACATCTTGCAACTGGAGTCCTGCTGCTTCGGTCTTGAGGTCCTCTGGGAGTTGAGCGACGCTCAAGAGATGCTCCATGCTGTCTAGACATTCATCGGCGTAGATGATACCCTCGGTTCCTTTGAAAGGTCGAGGGCCCTGCTTCTTGAAACTCTTTATATCTCCGACCTTCACATAATAATACGCCTCTTATCAAATGAATGGCCTAAATGATACATAACTTAACTCCTGGATTTATGTTTACCATGGCAGGTCGTGGCTCCGATGAAGTTGTTCCTCCTCTCTCGAGGGCAGCCATAGCCACATTGTGGGCATTCTCCATGCCTTCTCTCATGATCGCCGTCTGCTCGCGATGGGCTTCAGCTTGGGCTGCGGTATGTTCACGATGAGCTTCTGCTTGGGCTCTCTGGGCTTCAAGCACTCCCCTTAGGATGCCCAGTAGATCTGTGGGATCCATGGGCACAGGTGGGGTAGCTGGTGCGGGCACTACCGCAGGGGACTGTGGCTCAGTCCGGAGAAGTGCAGGTTCTGCCGTTTGAGCTGTAGTAGCGTAAACGGGACGGGGTGCTGGTGCAGCATGGGGACGGTCAGTCAGCTGCAAAGGAGGTGGGTTCCGACGTGATTGAGGAGGTGGGGTATGATTGGTTGATGACACCTCATCTTCAGCAGGGCCGGAACGGGTAGTCTTCCCTTTGGCCATACTCTGGAAGGTAATTTAGGGAGCAAACATAAGCAAGGTATCCTACCGGTCTATAATCAAACAAAAATATTTATATATATAATTCGGACCTATTTTGTGACAAATCAATGTTCTAATTGTTTCTAGGTATGTTTTCCTAAGTTGTTGTTTCAGGACCTACATGGGCCACCACTAAAAATATGTCACGACCCGATCCCAAATAACTGGGTCGAACCGGATCATGCCCAGCCTCCACCGTTGTGAGACGACGGCAGTAAGCTGTTCTATAATGCAGGTATTCTCAACAACATCTATACATTTGTCACAACTCAATATATGGAAATTTTAAAACTTATTTCAACATTTGAAAGGTACAACTGGAAATAAAAGAACTGAAATAAAATGCTGAATTCAAATTAACAAAATTTCAAAACGACACAACTGGAAACAGGAAATAACTAGCTAAGTGGTCGGCTCGTCGGCCTCAGGTCCTGCGTCCTCCGAGGGAACTCTGACAACACCACAGGGTACAGAACCGAATCATAATAGCTATTGTACAATAGCTCAGCATCCTCAATATCACCTAAAAATGTTGTCTCCAGTCAGGAAGGAGCAAGTACGAATATGTATCTCATATTTCAAGTAATAATGGAAAAGTGCAAGCTAAACAGTTTAAACAATATTTTCCAGCATTCTACAATTGAAAACAATGTGATTTGAATGTGTAATCGTCTATGACCGGCTTGGGTTATACAATAGCGTCATAGCGACGCGATACGGCTTATCCCCGTATGTAAGAGGGGTAAGCTCGCACAATATGCAATATGAGGGGTATTGGCCATAAACGTTACACTATTCTTCCAATCTCCACAATCAATCAATCAATATCTGAATCCGTGTAGCAATGTGGTTTAAACATGCAGCTAGACAATTACTAAATAAAATACAAGAAAAACATAACCGTAACTTGCCTTTGTTTATGACTGGATCGGTAAAGTCGGTTCCGAGGAGGATGTCAGGTTCGTCTCCGAGATCCTACAGTTGAGAACCTTGACTTAGAACCAATATGAAACCATTCTAGGTGTGCTAGTTACAATCTCTAGAATTGGTCCTAATTCAGTTTTAAGTTTATTAATTATTCTACCAGAAATCGTCTAACGTCGTAATTCTACGTTCGTTGTTATTTAATTAAAATAAGCTGGTTATTGATTAATTGGAAAAATGGCAATTACCGGTTAATTTGGCAAAATTTTGTATTTTGTAATATCATATATAAAACTAATACTTTTCTTTAGATGAGAAGAACGTGAATTTGTTTAAAAAACAAACTTGTAATTTTACTAATTTATTTACTGTGAGAAAACCTTATTAATTTTCTATATTAAAATAAATACTCATTTTAATAATCTACACGTTTAAAGCCAAAACAATAACTCAGAAAATAAAGAAAAGCTATGCTACACAATACAGGGTCGCAGCAAAGAAAATAGAAAATTGGGCTTATGCCCTTACAATTATTTACATAAATGAATTTTAAGAATAATAATAAAACTCGGGTGAATCCTGAACGCCGGGAAGCGGTCCATTCATCAGGCCGAAGTCCTGCACCAAAAATACTAACAGCAGTACCCGTTCTAAAAATAATAATTATAAATTAAAGATAATAATTAATTGCGTCTCAGACTTGGTTCAAAATATCAGTTTTAAAAAGTTTTGAAATATTTTCCAAAACCAGTTATAGAGGAAATGTTGTCCCACAGACCAGTACGGTCGTCCCCCGAAAAACAAAAATCAACTAAATAATTCATTTGCAAAATAACTGGTTTTGGAAAATATTTCAAAACTTTTTAAGAAAATTTGGACAACATTTCCTCTATAACTGGGACAACCCAATACTGAAAAAATGGCAACAAACACCAAAATAATTATTCCAAACCAGGGAAACCCACTGAAAATAATTTACATCCACAAAATGTATGAAAAATCCCATTCACAGAACGTTTCCGAAATACATTTCGGAAAACCCGAAAATACCACGGAAACTAGGAAAAATGATCACAGAACCCAAATATACAAGTTTCGGAAATTCTGAAACTAAACTCGGAATTCTCACAGACAACAACCACAGAATATTTCCGAAGGAAAGTTCGGAATCCGAAGAAACCGAAAATGCAACCGAATCCTGGGATGGGACCGTGAATCGTATCATCATTGACACTACGGAAGGGACACGGGGACACGAAAGTATACATCGGATTGCTCGGCTAGAGCTCTCAGATGAAAATAGGAGAAAAAAATACGCGGGCAGCGGATCGGGAGATCGGACAGTGCTGGATAGCGAAAACCCGGGCCGTGGGAAGCACAGGAGCTCGGCGAGGAGGCGCTGGAGGCGCGCCGGTTGCTGGCCGGCGATGGAGGGCGGCCGGGGACGCGCGGCCTGGGCTGGACGCGGCCGGAGGCGGCGCGCGGGAGGGCGCCGTGGTCGGCGGAGGCCGGAGGTGCGAGCGGGAGGCAGCGTCGGCTGGACAGCCGGCGCTGGGGTCGAGGGCGGCTGGCGTGGGCGGACGCGGCCTTGGGAGGCGGCGCTCGGCGGAGTGGCGAGGCCGCCGGAGTCGCGCGGGAGGGTGGAGGCTCGGATGGGGATGAGAGGGTTTCGGAAGAACTTCTGGAGTTGGGGAGGAAAGAATTGAGAGTGAGATGGAGAGGGGGTGGGTTGCTGGTCGTGGGGGTAGATTAGGATTAGTTTTTTTTTTTCTTTCTCATTCTTTTGTAGTAAAACCAATATACATATATATATTTATATATTAGAAAAAGGAATTTAAGAATGGGTTCAGGAAACGGGATTGGGTTTCGGAAAACCGGGTTCGAACTCGGGTTCGGAGTCCGGTCTCGGGATCGGGGCAGGACCACAATAAAAAATCAGCGATAATTTTAAAATAATATTTTTTTCGTAAATCCGACTAAATAATAATAATAATAATAATAATAATAATAATAATAATAATAATAATATATACTAATAATAATAAATAATAATTAACCTAATTATCGCTAACTGGCAAAATCCAATAAATTGAAAATTATGGTTTCACATCTGGGGTGGTGGCAGCGACAGCGTTGGTGGTGGAGAGGGTGGTGGCGGTGTGGTGGTGGCGGTGGCGGTGGAGAGGGGTTGGTGGTCGGGAGGTGGCGGAGAGAGGGCGGTGTGGTGGTGGTGGAAATGGTGGTGGAGAGGGCGGTGTGGTGGTGGTGGAGATGGTGATGGAGAGAGGGCGGTGTGGTGGAGAGGGTGGTGGCCGGCCAGGCCGGAGGGGCCAGAGAGAGAGAGAGAGAGACAGAGACAGAGACAGAGAACTCGTAGAAGAGTCCAGAGACAGAGGAGAGAGAAAGAGAGGGGGGAGAGAGTTAATATTAATAGGTAATTAATATATTATGGTAATTAATAGCTAATTATGGCATATAATTAGCAGCTAATGTGGGAGCTAATTAATTTATTTAGTTTTATTAATTTATTTTTTTGGTTTAATTATGATAACTAATTTAATTATTGGGGGTAACCATACCTAGGTTTACCACATCTCCAAAAAAAACTTTCACTTTCTACTTACATAACTATCCAAACAACGAACTCATTTTTCTTCCACTTTCACCAGACAAAAAGTACTTCATCCAAACATATTTTGGAAAGTGCCACTTGCTGCAAGTCCACAGAAATTTAACTTGCTGCAAGTGCCACTTTCACACTTTCAAAGAGTTACATTTATCTAAACAGCCTCTGGATATATGTAACTCTTTGAAAGTGTGAAAGTGGCACTTACGTCATGATGAGTTGCAGTTGAAAGTGTGAAAGTGGCATTTGCCAAAATGTGTTTGGATGTAGTAATTTGTGTCTCCTGCAAGTAGAAGAAAAATGGGTTTGGTGTTTGGATGGTTGTTGAAAGTGAAGAAAAAATGAGTTCGGTTGTTTGGATTGTTGAAAGTGAAAGTTTGTTGGAGATGTGGTAAACCTAGGTATGGTAGTATGATAATTAAATTAAGAGAAATTATTTTATTTATTGAATTAAAAAGTCAAAGAACTTTTTAAACCCAATATTAAATTAATTATCTTTTTATCTAATTAAATTAATTATCAAACTAAAGCTATTAAATTAATTATCTTTTTAAACCCCTCTCAATCTCTTTCTCTCTCTTTCCTGTGGACTGACTGCTCTTCTTCTCCTTCTAATTTTTTTTTTTCACTCATCTGGATTCTGGACTCTTCTAATTAAAAAGTATACAATTTCTCATTAAAAAGTATACAATTTCTAATTAAAAATTAGACATAAACTAACAAAAATCATACAAATTCTAATTTGCCATGGTTTGCTTATCGGGTTAATTAGTTGTACCCCCCTATGGTTTGTACGTATTTTGGTAACTGTTCCTGTTGTTTTAAAAATAAAGAACACCCTCCTGGTTTATAAAATTAATTAGTTGTACCCCCTGGTGCATAGAAAAAAATGAGTGAAAAATTAAGCAGCCAGGGGGGTGTTCTTTATTTTTGAAACAACAGGAACAGTTGCCAAAATATGTACAAACCATAGGGGGGTAAAACTAATTAACCCTTGCTTATCATTATAATTTTTCTACCACACCAAGGACATTCTAGAATATGATATGTTAAAATACAATAGTAGGCTAATATTAAATTTCAAGGAGGGAAAGTTGGCTGTTCGTTTTGTTCAAACCCAACTCTCTCTCTCTCTCTCTCTCTCTCTCTCTCTCTCTCTCTCTCTCTCTCCCTCTCCAAACAAATCCATCTGAACCCATAAAAAATTTGTTCAAAAAATTTCTTCTTCACCGGAATTTCAATTAGAGAGAGTTGGCTGTTCGCCGATCTGGCCGGAAGCTTCCCATGCGGCCGGAGCTCACCTCATCGTTTTTGTTGGTCCACCGGAGAAGACGACCTAGCCAAGCACCCAATGGGAGGAGGAGCCGAGGAGGTGACCACAACAACAAACCCAAAAATTTACTTGCACATTAGCAGGTGCAGTGCACTTTCAGCTGAGCTCCTGCCCTTTTTCTCTGTAGGCCAGAAGTGAAGAAATGGGAAGACAATCCTTTGTTTTCTGTCAGTAAGGTGACACTTGCCATTCAGTTTCAATGTGTAACCAAACACAAGAATTCCATATTTCAACCTCCAGTTACAGTAAAAATGGCAATTTGAAGCCACTTGCAATGCAGCTACGGTGAACCAAACAGCCCCTTAGTGGAAGTGTAGACACTGTAGAGTGAGAAAGAATTCTATAAGACCGAAAAAGAATGACAAAGAGCCAAGTGGTAGAAAGTAGACCATTTGACAATAGGATGGATTGTATTAAAAATATTTTATTGATTTTAATCAGTCACTGATGATTAATCATAAAATTTTAAATTCATTTGATAGTAGATTATGTCAAGTCTTAACTAATTCAAGACATTTTTTCCCTCCCTTTTTTGGGATAAGAACACTTGTCGATCATCATGTAGTACAAAGACTCTCTCTCTCTTTTTCCCTGGACTAGAATTTGAACCGACTCACTACCGAACCACTTGGTGCTAGGGGATACATTTTATATTTAACTGGTGAAATTACGGTCAATCGACGTGAAATTCATATAAATAGGAGGCAGTGAGGTTTGGCCATGCAGGCGGACGGGCAAATCCGCCTGCGAAAAAGTTAGTATTTTCCTAAGAACATATGGTCGACTGGTCGAATTCTTGATTTTAAAAAACAGAGATGATATAAAAATTTAACTGCACTGGTCCATAGTTAATGAAGTAAAAATCATAGATGAGTTTTGCCAGTTGCCACATATGAGAAGTTGTAGGGATTCTCACAAAGTTGTTACAGTCCAGTCTGAATTTGATAATAGCATATTTATGGAGTCCAAATCTGATTAAATATTTAATTTAATTGTGATTTGGATGTCCATAGTTAGTGCTGGACTATTTTAGATATAATAGGATTCTTATTTGAGGGTTTCCTATTTAAGAGATCCTATTATAATCTAAAATAAGATGTTAATGGACTATTTTAAGTGTAGTAGGATTCTTATTTGAAGGCTTCCTATTTATATATATGGGATGAGGGTGGAGGCATAAAGCACACCACAAAATGTGGTGATTCACAAAAAGTGGAGATTCGAGGTGCTCGTACACAGGAAATCTAAGAGAAAGTTCTCTTAGGACTTCGTCATAATCGAGGGGTCGTCAACTTCGGTTAGGGAGATTGGTACGGGTTGATGAGCGATTTCAATTGTAATCTCTTTCTTTGGTGAGGGGGTTGAATCTATTAGGACAACGGGTTCAACATTAGTTTTTGTCAATCTTGTAATTTCATCTGAGTTATAGAGATTGAAATTTGTCCAGGTGACGTAGTCACCGTCATATACTTGTCTTTATCTGTGTTTTGTGTCCGTTAGACGGGGGTTGGTTATTTCAGGTGAGTTGGTCTAAGTTTTCGTTAGCTATGGCCACGTCTTAGATACGATATCGGAACGCAAGATGGCGTATCCGATTCCTAACAAAAGTTTGGTTGAGTTTCTGTGTATATTATATATGACATAAAAACATTGACACTTGTTAGTCATCCATAACCTTCAAATTTCGCTGGGTCTGACTTTTGTAACACATATACAACGTTTATTTTGCCGGATCTGTCCTAACCTTCAAATTTCGCTGGGTGACTGGGTCTCTCTCTTTGACTTTTGTAACACATAACAAACTCAATGGTTTAGTAACTACCTATAATTGAACTGTTATGTTGATCTGGATCCAGACAAATTATCAATAGTTCGTAATAGTTGGTACGTAGGTTGTGGCCTAATAGAGGCCCGGTGCGAAAGTCACAGCTTCCAATCACCTCTTAATATTTGTTAAGCCGAAGAAAATGACAACGTTGACCAATTTTCACACCAATGTTCGGAAATGTACAAGGCCTCGTTTGGTACAATATAATCGTAATTGTAATGTAATTAAATAAAAAATACATTTTTTTTTTTATTTGAGTACATTGTGATTACTATTATACAGTATACCAAACGAGGCCCAACTTTCTTTAAGAAATTTTAGCAATAAAAAATTTAAGAAATAGACAAAAGTTTTATTATTATTATTTATTGTTTATGTTACTGACAGAATGCTGAGTTCATGCAAAGTAAAGGTACGTAGAGGGGGATGGAGGAACCTCTTGTGCTGTCTGTACTCCCTATCGGCAGGATTCCGCCCCTTGCGGCTGCACCACCACTGCTCCTGCCTTCCCTGAGCTGCCCGGACATGACTCGACGTCCGGGACCGTGAACAAGTCCTCATCACTATCCTCTGAGAATTTAAAGAGTACTACCCAAGTTTAAACATCATATATATATATATATATATATATATATATATATATATATATATATATATATATATATATATATATATAAAAGAAGGTAATTTTTATTAATAATCTGTGAACCGATTGTACATATTATCTGTTACATGTAGCAACTCCAGGTCCCATCATTTGGATATCGCGTTCGATATTATGCAGTATGCCTATATTGGATGTATATAGACTATCGAATATCCGATTGTTTCGTTTCCTCTATACATGTCATACGGTAGCAGATAGTCGTAGGCGAGCTTCCCTGAACCACGTATCGCCTCGAGTCTTCAGTTGCCTGATATTGTCTATCACTTCGGGGATGGAATAGGGTCCTCCTCCATTAATATCCAGCTTGAGGCATTGTTTTTCCCATATCACTCTCGTTGCTGCACATCCGAAGAAGAAGAAGAGATGGTTGATTTCTTCGTTAGCCACTCCACATATGATGCACTTTTGATCTCCATCCCGTATACCGAACTTCGCTAAGCTGTCATTCGTCAGTAGCCTGCCCAACACAAGACGGTACATGCAATATTGCATCTTTCGACTGAGCTCCTTTAACCAACCCACACACACACACACACACACACACACACACACATATATATATATATATATATATATATATATATATATATATATATATATATATATTAGGAAAACTTAGATGGTGAAACTTTTGAATTCCGAAAGTACCCTTACATACTTATACTAATTAAAAATAGTTCATTAATTTTAATAAGGACAAGTTAGTAATTAGGAAGACTATCCTTTGGCCTTCCTAAACTAATTAAGAAATGTTAAAATACGTGTAAGACACGTACACATATGCTAGTATATATATATATATATATATATATATATATATATATATATATATATATATGCAAATGACCTCTAATCTAGTGATTAAGAGAGAAGCATGCTGTACGAGTGGTCAGGAGTTCGAATTTCAGTGAAAGTAATTCCATAAATAATTTACCTGGTTCCATATATATATATATATATATATATATATATATATATATATATATATATATATATATATATATAATGATTTATCTATAAGAGAGCTGGAACCTGGCGTGAATCGTGATGGTTATAGGGAGAGGAGGAGAAGGCGAGTGAGTGACAATAGACCATGTTGTTGGTTTGTCCGACGGAAAAAAAAAAAAAAAAAACCGTTGGCAGCTACACTCTTTTTTATAAAAATATTTTCATCACAAATTTTTTTAACAATTGTAGTATTTGATAGCATATATTTTTTATAAAATTATTTTTTGAAATTCTATCAATTTTTATATTTTTTTCAAAATGTTGGAAAATATCATTAATCCAGCCTATAGAAAAATATCAATTTTCATGAAAATGAACTATTTTTCTTGAAAAATAACGACAATCAAACACTCAAATTAATTCCATAAATTTTTTTTCTTGAAGTAAAATATTTTTGTGGAATTAATTTAGTTTTCACATATTTTTCAACTTGTTACGCCATCTCCAATGGAATTTCTAAATTTGGATTTCTATCCTACATGTCATTGTAGTTTATGGAAATTTGCATTCTAGTTGGTAGAGTTTTTATATAAAAATTGTACATACAAATAAACACTCTCCAATGGTTCTTCATTTCTATCCTATGTGGCAACAAATAAAATAATCAATTCAATGATATGGAACCCAACATTAAATGGAGAAGAACTATTGGAGAGTATTTTTTTTTTTTTTTTTTGCATCTATAATTTCTATCTATAAACTCTTCAAAATAGAATAGAAATCTCGTTGAAGTACAATCGAGCAGTCACCTTATCCAAAAGGAAAAGTCTATTTTGACCGTCTGCGTCGGCCATTGGCCTGTCCTGTTAGGGGTGCAACTTGGGTGGGCTAAGTCCGAGCCCGATCGGGTAAACCCGTTAATGGGTTGGATTAGGGCTAAAGATTCTCGGGTTCGGGCTCGAACTTGGGTTAAACTATTTAAACCCGATCAAAATCGGGTTGGGCTCGGGTTCATGTGTTGGGTTACCCGAAGAACCCAAATATATATATATATATATATATATATATATATATATATATATATATATATGAGAAAATTTCATATAGAGTGATAAAATTTAGCATATTTATATAAAAGAGGAGAAGTTTTCAATATTTATAGGAAAAGTGATGTGGCGCCATCTTAGATGGCGCCCAATTTTTTTTTTTTTTTTTTAGAGTGTGGCGCCATCTTAGCCATCTAAGATGGCGCCCAATCTTTTTTTTTTCCTAACTTTTTTATTTGATGGTTACGTGAGAAAGTTAGATTTTATCATCTTAAATAAATTTAACTCTTTATATACAATTTTATCTTTTTTTTAAAAATCTTAGATATTTATTTAAACTTAATATTAGAAAAAATATGTTTAAAAAATAATTCAAAATCTTAAATATTTTTTCTCAAATCTTTGATATAACTTATAATCGTAATAATTTTATCAAACAATTTTTAAAATATCTCTAGAGGTAAGTTCTTGGATATGTTTTCAAACATAAAATATTATATTTGGTGATAAAAAATAACTCATAATTTATAAGATATGAATATAAAAATATATTATAAGTTATCAGATGAGAATATAAAATTATTCATAATTTATTAAAATATTTTATAATTAAGTATCAAATATAATCTTTAATGCTTTATTTTCATATCTTTATTTTCTATCTTTGAAAATCATGTCAATTTAAGCTAAATTTAAAATAAATGGTCAAACCCATAGAAAGAGATCAATTTTCGTAGAAAACAAGGACAATCAAACACCTGAATTAATTTCTTAAATCTTTTTCCATGAATTTTTTTTACAGAATTAATTCAGTAGAAAACAAATTATTTATGATTTCAACACCCAAGATATTTTTTTCTAATATTATATTTGAAAGAATATCTAAGAACTTATCTTTATTTTAAATTTTATTTGAAAAAACTATGTACGATCTCAAATTATATCTAAGATTATTTTTTTAAACATTTTTTTTCTAATATTAAGTTTAAATAAATATCTAAGATTTTTTTTTAAAAAAAGATAAAATTGTATATAAAGAGTTAAATTTATTTAAGATGATAAATTCTAACTTTCTCACGTAGCCATCAAATAGGAAAATAAAGAAAGAAAGATTGGACGCCATCTTAAATGGCGCCACACTTAAAAAAAAAAAAAAAATTGGGCGCCATCTAAGATGGCGCCACATCATTTTTCCTATAAATATTGAAAACTTTCCTCTTTTATATAAATATGCTAAATTTCATCACTCTATATGAAATTTCCTCTCTCTCTCTCTCTATATATATATATACTTCTTAAAAAAATATATATATATACTTCATAAAAAAAAGTTTAAATCTTAAAAATTTTCACTCAAACTCTTCAATTTCTTGTCCTAAATCTTATTTTAGTTTGTATTTTGTAATGATCAAGGCTTGATTGCTACTTGATCATGTGTTTGATATTACTTTTGTTTGAATTATTTTAAATATTATATTAGAACCCGATTAAATTTGAGTCCAATCCGATCTTTCGGACTTGGTCTTGGACTTCATATGTTGAACCCGATCTCGGGTCGGACTTGGGCCCGGACTAGACTTATGATTCTTCGGATTGGACTCGGGTTGACCTTAAGTCCGACCCAACCCGTCCGAGTTGCACCCCTATGTCATGTTAATGTAGGCCCACCCCCAACAGGGGGGCGCCTTATCGACGAGCTAGGTGGCCGCAGGCCGGCACAAGACAGCACCGCGTCGATCAGAATAGCAGCGCTGTATCCAAAATAGGAGGCTCTCCACTGGAAGCAGAAGGACTAGCCATTCATTTAGCTCTTACCCTCTGCAAGAAAAAGGGGACTGTCAACCTCACTATTGAAAGACACTGTAAAGTGCTCATTGATTCCAGCGTTCACAAGCAGTTGGACATACCATGGCGCGTTAGGCATGTTGTGAAGGAATGGCGTCCTATATCTACCCCTGATAGGAGTAACTCCTTCTCATACATTCCTAGAGGAGCTAACTTGGTCGCGCAAGTCAATCCCTGGCAACTCAATGTCCGAGTAATGATTTATCTATTTCTTAAAGGTATAAATTATAGCCCACTCTAGTCCACCCAAATCTATTATAGACCACTCAAGTTTTAATTTCTGGATCTGTCTGGATCTGTCCTGTTTGCTAGCATAATTACTACCACGAATAATGTTATTTGTACCTCCAAATTGTACCTCCAAACCGTCCCTCCTTACGTGGCAGCTGACGTGATATGTTGATGGGGTAGCTGACGTGACAAGTTTTAAAATTAAAATTCAAATTAACATTAAAATTAATGTTAACATTAACATTAAAATTAATATTATCGTTAACATTAACAATAATATTAACAATAATATTAACATTAATTAATATTAATATTAATATTAATTAATATTAACATTAAATTAATATGGACAAAATTGGATAATTAACTTTTTGGGTTAAAATTTGTCATGTCATCGGTTATGTCAGATGACACACAATATTATTTAACATGCCACGTCAGCTGTTACATAAGGAGAAATGTATTGGAGGGACAATTTGGAGGTAAGAATAACATTACTAAGACCTCGTTTGGTTCGCGGAATGGAAAGAAAATAAAATTGATTCCTTGTTATTTCCTTTCCTTTAAGAAATTGTAATTGCTATCAACTTTTCTTTCTGATGTTTGGAAAGACTGGAATTATAGTCGAAATATATCTTTACTTTCCATTATAGTGGATGGTATTTGTAAGAAAAGAAAACAAATTCAAGTCAATTTTTCAATAATACTCACTTGTTCATGAAAAAAATTATTACTCAGAAATATTTTTGTCTAAAAGGTATTATGGATAAAAATGGTAAATAATATTATGAACATGAATATTTTGGTCAATTTTTTTTAATAAATGCAGGAAAGTTGGAGGAAATGTAATTTCTTAGATGGATGGGGGAATCACTTTTTCTCCTATTGTCACGCCCCAGAACCAGAATAC
The DNA here is from genome assembly GCA_029216955.1 of Iris pallida. Lineage (NCBI taxonomy): Eukaryota > Viridiplantae > Streptophyta > Magnoliopsida > Asparagales > Iridaceae > Iris > Iris pallida. The sequence goes on from JANAVB010028196.1 coordinate 11,718,637, forward strand.
TGGAGAGCGGGGAAATGACTCAGCCAGCTACGTATTACGGGTAGATGAATACCGTATAATACGATCAATGCTGTCTAACCAGACAAGGGGGTGCATACTACATGAAAGTCTCACTATGGTCACTTCACCTCTATTGTCTCAATCATTCGAACAAGGAACAGAAATATAGAACATGTAAGATAAAGCAGTAAGGCGTCTCAAACGCTCTGTCAAAATGTTCATGATATCTGGCTTTACAAAATATAGCCAGATTGATGTAGCAAAAGTATACACAATTGTTATCAGCTGCAGCCTGACTTAGTTACAATTATGTAAAAGTAAGTGCAAGACAATCCGACTAACATGTCGGTGCCAAACGGCAAAGTATAAAGTAAATAACAAAACGAGTGGAGAAGTAAGGAACCCACTCGAGTCCTCCTGCGATCATCCCTCTAGTATTGACCATCTTGGAGGTGGAAGTAAGCTGGATCCTCGGGGACCGGCTCTAAATCTGGCCATGCAAAACCAGAGAGGTTAAACCTCTAATAGCAAATACCGCAAGGAAGCACGATATGAAGGATGAAACCAGTAAATAGAAAACATAATAAATAGAGCTCTGCTGACTACTGGGATTCACATTACATCACGACACTTCGAACCAACCTCCCAACCAAATAAGGACAGAAGATGGCCCGTCATGTCCTGATATCCTGATCATCCCAGTTAGGTAACAGAGTAGGTACAGTACACAAACAAATCAATTTAAACGGCCATGCAACTACTACGGCTTGCTACTGTGAGTTCCAAGTTATCCTGGAATAATGCAATAGGAATTCCTCAGTTCTTACTATGTGCAAGCAAGGCTAGTTTACCCAGTCAATCAATTGCGCCAATCATGAATTAGACGAGTCCCAGCGGGACGTCCGTCAGCAATATACAATATACAATAGATAATATAACCAGATGCCGCTCCCTGCCCGTGTGGCAGATTTACAATATCTGTGGGGACCAACCGGCCTGTCGGGCACTACTAGTCCCAAGAGGGCTGCCATGTAAGAACTCGAAAATCCATTCTCTCCATGCAATCATTATTTTATTTAATTTAATAGTCTCTACGTTGAGTGAAATCCCATGCCGTGGGTCATGGTCATTCAAATGAGTACTTTCGTACGGGGTATGATATGCATTTCTACAACAATACCAGTGCGGTTAGGTTGTAGGTCTTACATAGCGTAATGCAACAATCAAAACTAACTACGGAGTAATCATGCCTTGACCATAAAGTACACATGCTTCTTTTGTAGAAAATAAATAAATAAATAAATTGAAGCCTGCATGTGTGCCTGTATGTCAATATTCGGGATCGGCCAATCGATTATAATAGTTCATACTTAATATGAACGTGTCTCATTCATTCATTTCAATAAGACGACTAGCCAGCCTCTTAGTTCCAACTAGGAACGCATGATCAATTATTAATCGAGATAACCAATAATGTTATTTTAATGTTCAGACAATAATTACTGTTAATAAATGCCAAGGCAATCAATTAATGTCAATAGATGTCAGTCGATGTCAATCATGCCATTCAATGTCAATCAATGCCATTCAATGTCAATCAATGTCAATTGGAACAAGAATTAATCAAAAGGCTTTAGGGTCAGAGCTCATGCGGCTCGCGAGATGGGTTTCATGCGGCCGGATAAGGATGCTCCCATGCGGCCAAAAATCTTGTAATGCCTGTAGTTCGTATTACGTATCTTAGAATACGTGTACGTATTTTATTTTGTATTGCATATCTCTTGGCTTGGCTCGGTTTGTTTTGGGTTGGTTCGGCTAGGCTTGGGTTGCCTTGGTTCATCATGAACCAAAGGGAGAACCCCTACCTACCACCACCATCCCCATTTATTAACCCCTCCTCTTTCTCTCTCTTCATTATTCTTCTTCTTCTCCACATTTACTTCTACACCTACCAGGAAGGAGAGAGAGAGAGAGAGCTTAGGCAAGTGCAAACTTACTTCATGATGGATCTCATGTTTTATTGTTCCATTCTCTTTCTTACTAGATTCTAAGCCTCTTTAGAACTGGAAGTTTTCGGTTTTGATGGTTATATTTTTGTAGATCTAAGTTTTAAGTTCCTTCTTGTTTAGTTTTCTTGGTTTTGATCTCTAAAACTTGGTTATTTTTGAAAACTAATGGTTCTATGTTGTAGAGAATTCAATTTCATTCAGTTTTGGCTTTTGTTTCGCTTGATTTCGACTCCGAATGAGTAAGTTATGGCCATTACAAGTTTTCGGAACTTTCATGGCTGAACTTGCTGTTTGGGGACGATGAATCCCATGCGCCGGGAACCTCATGCGCCCGGGAGGCCATGCGCCGGGAGGCCATGCGCCGTGAAGTTCCGGCAACGCATTCCTTAACTCCGAGCGTGTCATGCGCGTAGGTTTCTTACGCGCATGTATTGAAGACGCAACGTGAGTTTCTCATGCGCCGATTCGTGCAGGAATCCCATGCGCCGATTTGCGCAGGAATCCCATGCGCCGATTCGTGCAGGAATCCCATGCGCCGATTCGTGCAGGAATCCCATGCGCCGATTTGCGCAGGAATCCCATGCGCCGATTCATGCAGGAATCCCATGCGCCGATTCGTGCAGGAATCCTATGCGCCGATTCGTGCAGGAATCCCATGCGCCGATTCGTGCAGGAATCTCATGCGCCGATTTGTGCAGGAATCTCATGCGCCGATTTGCGTAGGAATCCCATGCGCCGATTCGTGCAGGAATTTCCATGCGCCGATTCGTGCAGGAATCCCATGCGCCGATTCGTACAGGAATCTCATGCGCCAATTTGTGCAGGAATCCCATGCGCCGATTCGTGCAGGAATCTCATGCGCCGATTCGTGCAGGAATCCCATGCGCCGATTGTGCAGGAATTTACTGTTTTTGCCTGTTTAAGTTGTTTTGTAGTTAGAATATTGAAAAAAACTCAAACATGAAAGTTGTAGATCTTTTTCTTGGCTTCAAGAATATGTTATTAGTTATTTTATACAATCTCTCTCATTCATGATAATGTAAGAATAGAACACGATAGTGGCCCGCGGTGGCGCACTCTTGACAAGTAAACTGATATGACAAGTATGAAGGGTCTGGACACCGTGGGCGATTGCGTTTGTACAAATAAACCAGTACTGTCTTGCATCATGTCTAGGATGGGGATCCCTGAGTACCACAGTCAGGGGTACCTACTGAAATTGACTAAGACTAATTAACTAGAATGATTCAGTAGTCATGAAGAGATTCCCAGCTACAGGCAATCCCGTTATCTGGGCGCATTCAGCGGACTTGTAGCCTACCGGCGAGTAGGGCACAATTCCAGCACACAGTCATGTGGTGCACCCTTCATAAACGGACATTCGACCCGGATAACCGGATGGTCTGCAGGGCTTGTGGCTGTCGGGATAATCTCATTGCATCTTGCTAGTAACTAGGCCTGTGATAACCCTAGTTAGTTAAAAGTATCAAGCCGTACTCTTGATTGGCCGTGATTGATTGGATGAAGTTTATTCCAGCTTAGTCTTATCCTGATCCTGTATAAGATTGTATCAGGACATGATTTCTTGTATCGATAAATGATGGGATACCAAGTTCTGTTCAGATGAAGGGTTACAATCCCGGTCCTTGTTTGGTTTAAGGGTTGTAACTTGGCTATCTGAATAGTTCCATGGTTATCTCATCATATATCGTCCTGCTTATTGTGCCCGCCTTAACAATAAAGATCAGGGGTCCAGTTCTGTTCAGGCGAAGGGTTACAACCCCGGTCCTTGTTTGGTTTAAGGGTTGTAACCTGGCTCCCGGAGCAGTTCTGTGTCCTCTCTTTGTTTATTGTCTTATTGCAACCCCTGTCATGCTCGTCATGTTTTACCTTACTTCAATACCATGATTATTTATACTGGCCTTAACAATAAAGATCAGGGGTCCAGTTCTGTTCAGGCGAAGGGTTACAACCCCGGTCCTTGTTTGGTTTAAGGGTTGTAACCTGGCTTCCGGAGCAGTTCTGCGTCCTCTCTTCGTTATTGTCTTGTTACCTTATCAATAGTAATTGAGGCGGGTTTCTATTCAGGCGAAGGATTGCAACCCCGGTCCTTGTTTGGTTTAAGGGTTGCAGTCTGGCTACTTGAATGGTTTCTTCGTGTTCAATATATATTTGTTATCTCAGTTATTATCACTATCTTAAATTACCTTTGCTATTTATTTGTGATAATACTGGTTTTAGTTCCTAAGTGAAGCCTCCTTTGTGGCACTTGCTCTTTCTGGGGTCTGACCCAGCTGGTTTTGTATGGCCAAATATCGGAGCAGCACCAGAGGATCTACCTACTATCCAGCCAGATGGTGACCACCAGGCGTAACCCTGGCAACGAGTGGGTTTCTTTTGTCCTCCCACTTTATTGTAAAATTATTCTTTTGAGGCGTTTAGCCGACGAGCACGTGTTAGCTCGATTGCCCTTTATTTACTGTCTGCCTACGGGCTGTAACATGATTGACAAATCCTAGGGTTGATCATGTATGACTGAACTCCTGCTAGTCCTGACATTTTGTACGACTAGCTTCATGATCATCCAATATGTAATGTATGGGACGCCTTGCTATTATATATTTGGTGCTCTGACATCTTATAACTACTATTACTTGCTTGTGATTGAGACAATAGGCTTGTTCATGACCATAGAAGACTGTTGGTTTGTAGTTAAACCCTCATGTATCTAGACAGCCGTGACCGTATAGCGAGGTGGGTTGCACTTCAATATACGTAGCTGGCTATGTACGCCTCCGCTCTCCAGTATTCTGGTTCTGGGGCGTGACATGGTTTTAGTGGTGGCCCATACAGGTCTTGTAATTCAAGATATGTGAGGGTTTACCGAATAGATGTCTCAATCAGTATTCGCCCTTGATCTCTACTCGTATCCTCTTGATCCCTGAAAATCTTGACCTAATCACATGCTTGTATCGTTGATCTGTCCTGGTCCTTCCTTATTGTTCCCTATGTCGTCTTCTTCAGCGGCATTGTTCCTGGACCTGCCGATCAACAAGGTGGAGCACCTTCCGCGGACCAGCAGCAACCTGGAGATCAAGCCCAGCATTCAGGAGTAGCCTCCAGAGTCGTGCCCACCGAAGGAGAACCACCAATTCAGCCCGTCCAGCCAGCAGAGGATGATGATGGCACTTTGGTGGGTCTCATCAGGACGCTATTAGCTTCCCAGGATCGGCGAGGAGATGCCTTACACCAGGCGGTGGCAGATGCTTTGACCAGAGGAGGTCATCAGGGTAATAGCACGGTCAACAGCTTCAAGCGCTTGAACCCTCCCTTCTTCGATGGCAGTGAAGATGCGATCGCTGCAGATGCTTGGCTTCAGGACACAGAGGTGATTCTAGAAGCAGCCAGGACTCCAGAGAATGAGAAGGTGGCCGTAGTGCGCCTGCAGTTACTAGATCTTGCCCGCAGCTGGTGGGCAGCGCAGGCCGATGGATTAGTGGCCCCTATTTCATGGGCAGTATTCAGGGAGAGATTTCATACCAAGTATTTTGATGTTGTAGCTCGGTATGATCTACAGACGAGGTTCACCAATCTGAAGCAGATGGGCAGGACGGTCGATGGATATGCGGTCGAGTTCTCCAGGCTTAGTCGGTTTGCTCCCACCTTGGTAGCAACCGAGTTCAATAGAGCCCAGCGGTTCCAGCAGGGACTTCACCTAGAGATTTTATTGGCGGTGGAGCAGTTTGAGCATCAGACCTTCGATGCAGTATTGAGAGCAGCTAGGAGGCATGAGTATACCTCCCAGAGGATCGTGGATAGGACCGGAGGTCGGAAGCGATCGCACGGCCAGATGAATCAGTCATCAGCACCAGCCCCGGCAGCCAGGGCTTTGACCATTGGAGCTCCGAGGCGGGCGGCCTCAGTGACGTCGGTTCAGCATTCCACCCCGACGCACCCTCAGCAGCAGAAGCAGAAGCAGTCTTCCGCAGTGGGATGTTCACACTGCGGGAAGCCAGGGCATGTGGTATCGGAGTGTCGCAGAGCACAGGGTTTGTGCTTGGTTTGTGGTGCTCCGGACCACAGGGTTGGGAATTGCCCGAACAGGGGGAGTTCATCAGCCTTTTCTAGTCCTTCAGTTAGAGGACCAGCACCAATCCAGCAGCAGCAGCTGCAGTACCCGTTCCCGAGGCCATTGCCGACGCAGGCCCAGGCATTCCAGCAGCAGAGGCCGCAGCAGTATGCCCAAGCCCAAGCCTTGATCCAGAGCAGGCAGAGGAATTTTCAGCAGAGGGGACCCGCACTCAGAGGACATGGTCAAGTGCTGGCTTTGACCATGGGAGAAGAAGGAATAGCACCAGGTGAGGTGGTAGCAGGTACTATTCTCGTCAACACCTTTCTAGCTTCAGTATTATTTGATTCTGGTGCCTCGCATTCATTTATGTCTGCACGATTTGCGACACGGGTAGGACTGGAGCCCGAGTCATTATCAGTAAGGCTCAATATACTTACTGGTAACGGACTTGTGGGAGTAGATAGAGTGTTTTTCTCGTGTCGGATCGTAGTTAGCGGTAGAGAATTCCTCGCTAGAATGATAGAGTTCCCGATGGCCGATTATGATGTGGTCTTAGGGATAGATTGGTTGAGGGACCAGTATGCTAGGATAGACTGCCACATTGGCAGGGTTATTTTTAGCATTCCAGGCGAGCCAGAGTTTTCTTTCTCCCGAGGCGAAGTTGAACCTTCTCCTTCAGTGTTGCGGATGGCAGTGGCAGCAGTGCAGTTACCTCGGATAGTCGAAGAGTTTCCGGATGTTTTCCCCGAAGAGCTTCCAGGGATGCCGCCAGAGCGGGAGATCGAGTTCACCATCGACTTGATTCCCGAAACAGCCCCAGTGTCAGAGAGAGTCTACAGGATGGCGCCGTCAGAGCTAGAGATATTGTACAAGATGATTGAAGAACTCAGAACCAAGGGATTCATTCGTGCTAGTGGATCGCCTTGGGGAGCCCCGATGCTTCTTGTGAAAAAGAAAGATGGTACGTCCAGATTGTGTGTTGATTATCGTACCTTGAACTCGGTGACAATCAAGAACAGATACCCTCTCCCGAGGATAGATGACTTGTTTGATCAACTCAGAGGGGCGTCAGTATTTTCAAAGATCGACTTGCGGTCAGGATACCACCAGATCAGAGTCAGAGAGCAGGACATCCCGAAGACAGCTTTCAGATCTAGGTATGGGCATTGGGAGTTTCTTATGATGCCATTTGGAGCAACCAATGCGCCGGCTGTATTCATGGACCTCATGAATCGTATCTTCATGCCTTATTTGGATAAGTTCGTGATTGTGTTCCTAGACGACATCCTGGTCTACAGCAAGAGTGAAGCGGAGCATGAGCAGCATCTCCGAGTTGTCCTCCAGATTCTCAGAGAGCACCAGTTGTATGCCAAGTTCAGTAAATGCGAGTTCTGGCTCGATCGCATTTCGTACTTAGGTCATATCATCACCCGAGGAGGAGTTGAAGTGGATCCCCAGAAGATCGTGGCCATTGAAACATGGCCAGTACCTAGCACAGTTGCAGAAGTTCGCAGTTTTCTTAGATTGGCCGGCTACTACCGGCGATTTGTTTCAGACTTTGCTCGGATTTCAGCGCCATTGACCCAGTTGACCCGCAAGGATGTGCAGTTTGCTTGGACAGCAGAATGTCAGGATTCTTTTGAGAAGTTGAAGCGAGGCTTGATGACGGCTCCTATTCTCACGCTTCCAGATGGGACCGGAGGATTTTCAGTATACTGTGATGCTTCAGGCAGAGGTTTGGGATGTGTTCTGATGCAGCATGGGAAGGTAATAGCTTATGCGTCACGGCAACTTCGTGATCATGAGAGAAATTATCCAACCCATGACTTGGAGCTGGCAGCACTAGTGTTTGCACTTAAGTTGTGGAGGCACTACCTATACGGAGATAGGGTGGAAATTTTCACCGACCACAAGAGCCTGAAGTATGTTTTCACCCAGAAGGATCTCAACATGCGTCAGAGGAGATGGCTGGAGCTGCTTGTGGATTATGATGTCAACCTGCAGTATCACCCAGGGAAGGCCAACGTTGTTGCAGATGCATTGAGCAGGAGGGCAGGAGTTTATTTCCTGACAGCGCAACCAGAACTGTTAGCCGATCTTCAGAAGATGGGTATAGAAGTTGTCCTCCCTTCCAGTGTGGCATTGATGGCCAGCATGCAAGTTCAGTCCACTATAGTCGAGAGTATCCGGATGGCGCAGTCAGCAGATTCCAAGCTTCAGCGACTCAGAGCAGAGTGTGAGGCGGGACGAAGACCAGAGTTATGCATTCATGAAGACGGTACACTTCGACATGGTAAGCGTCTTTGTGTACCCAGTGGAGATATCAGACAGGAGATCATGGCAGAGTCCCACAGTTCGCAGTATTCCATTCATCCTGGTGGCACGAAGATGTACCGTGATATTCGTCAGCACTTTTGGTGGAATGGCATGAAGAGGGAGATAGCCCGGTTTGTCTCTCGTTATTTAGTCTGCCAACAAGTTAAGGCTGAACATCAGAGACCAGCTGGACTACTTCAACCATTGCCGATTCCCGAGTGGAAATGGGAGCATGTAACCATGGATTTTGTGACTGGATTGCCCAGATCCCCGGCTGGCAGAGACGCTATTTGGGTTATTATAGACAGGCTCACGAAGGTGGCTCATTTTCTCCCGTTCAGAGTTGGTCAGTCGACGGCTCAGCTAGCAGAGATGTATCTCCGGCAGATTGTCAGGTTACACGGTGTACCAGTCAGTATCACTTCAGACAGAAATTCAAGATTTACGTCGCACTTTTGGCGTAGCTTGCAAGAAAGTTTGGGAACTCACCTCCAGTTCAGTTCAGCTTATCACCCACAGACAGATGGCCAGTCGGAGCGTACGATCCAGACTCTTGAAGATATGTTGCGGTCATGTACACTCGACTTCGGTGGTTCATGGGAAGATCACGTGCACCTGGTGGAGTTCTCGTACAACAACAGTTTCCAGGCCAGTATCCAGATGGCACCGTTCGAGGCACTGTATGGTAGGAAGTGTCGATCCCCGCTAGCCTGGGACGATGTCGGAGAGAGGCAGATGCTTGGTCCGGAAATGATTGCTCAGACTGTTAAAGTGGTCAGAAGAGTCAGAGATCATCTTCGAGTTGCCCAAGATCGCCAGCGTCATTGGGCCGATTCTCATCGGCGCCCTCTTGAGTTTTCTGTCGGCGACCATGTATTCCTGAGGATTTCGCCTAACCGTGGCGTCATTCGTTTCGGCGTGCGAGGAAAGCTTAGTCCTAGGTATATAGGGCCGTTCGACATTCTGGAGCGAGTAGGAGATGTATCCTATCGTCTCGCTCTTCCATCGTCGCTACGTGAGGTGCATGACGTATTCCATGTATCCCAACTGCGATGGTATATCCCGGACCCGAGCCACATCCTGGATCATTCGAAATTGGTTGTTGGTACCAACCTTTCGTATGAGGAGAGGCCCGTGTCTGTATTGGACCGAAGAGAGAAGGCACTCAAGAACAAGACTATCAAGTTAGTCCGGGTTGCTTGGGGTCATCACTCTTTGGGTGAGTCGACGTGGGAGCGTGAGGATGATATCCGATCGCGATATCCCGACCTGTTTGACTCGTAAGGTATAATGTCTTCCTTATGCCTTATGCTTTCAAGTCCTTGCTTGAATAAATGACTGCATGATAGACTGCTTGTTATAGCTTACGATTATTATAGCTTGTCCTTGCAATTCTAGCCTCTTGATTAAATTCCGAGGACGGAATTCTTTTAAGGTGGGTAGAGTTGTAATGCCTGTAGTTCGTATTACGTATCTTAGAATACGTGTACGTATTTTATTTTGTATTGCATATCTCTTGGCTTGGCTCGGTTTGTTTTGGGTTGGTTCGGCTAGGCTTGGGTTGCCTTGGTTCATCATGAACCAAAGGGAGAACCCCTACCTACCACCACCATCCCCATTTATTAACCCCTCCTCTTTCTCTCTCTTCATTATTCTTCTTCTTCTGCACATTTACTTCTACACCTACCAGGAAGGAGAGAGAGAGAGAGAGAGCTTAGGCAAGTGCAAACTTGCTTCATGATGGATCTCATGTTTTATTGTTCCATTCTCTTTCTTACTAGATTCTAAGCCTCTTTAGAACTGGAAGTTTTCGGTTTTGATGGTTATATTTTTGTAGATCTAAGTTTTAAGTTCCTTCTTGTTTAGTTTTCTTGGTTTTGATCTCTAAAACTTGGTTATTTTTGAAAACTAATGGTTCTATGTTGTAGAGAATTCAATTTCATTCAGTTTTGGCTTTTGTTTCGCTTGATTTCGACTCCGGATGAGTAAGTTATGGCCATTACAAGTTTTCGGAACTTTCATGGCTGAACTTGCTGTTTGGGGACGATGAATCCCATGCGCCGGGAACCTCATGCGCCCGGGAGGCCATGCGCCGGGAGGCCATGCGCCGTGAAGTTCCGGCAACGCATTCCTTAACTCCGAGCGTGTCATGCGCGTAGGTTTCTTACGCGCATGTATTGAAGACGCAACGTGAGTTTCTCATGCGCCGATTCGTGCAGGAATCCCATGCGCCGATTTGCGCAGGAATCCCATGCGCCGATTCGTGCAGGAATCCCATGCGCCGATTTGCGCAGGAATCCCATGCGCCGATTCATGCAGGAATCCCATGCGCCGATTCGTGCAGGAATCCCATGCGCCGATTCGTGCAGGAATCTCATGCGCCGATTTGTGCAGGAATCTCATGCGCCGATTTGCGTAGGAATCCCATGCGCCGATTCGTGCAGGAATTTCCATGCGCCGATTCGTGCAGGAATCCCATGCGCCGATTCGTGCAGGAATCTCATGCGCCGATTTGTGCAGGAATCCCATGCGCCGATTCGTGCAGGAATCTCATGCGCCGATTCGTGCAGGAATCCCATGCGCCGATTGTGCAGGAATTTACTGTTTTTGCCTGTTTAAGTTGTTTTGTAGTTAGAATCTTGAAAAAAACTCAAACATGAAAGTTGTAGATCTTTTCCTTGGCTTCAAGAATATGTTATTAGTTATTTTATACAATCTCTCTCATTCATGATAATGTAAGAATAGAACACGATAGTGGCCCGCGGTGGCGCACTCTTGACAAGTAAACTGATATGACAAGTATGAAGGGTCTGGACACCGTGGGCGATTGCGTTTGTACAAATAAACCAGTACTGTCTTGCATCATGTCTAGGATGGGGATCCCTGAGTACCACGGTCAGGGGTACCTACTGAAATTGACTAAGACTAATTAACTAGAATGATTCAGTAGTCATGAAGAGATTCCCAGCTACAGGCAATCCCGTTATCTGGGCGCATTCAGCGGACTTGTAGCCTACCGGCGAGTAGGGCACAATTCCAGCACACAGTCATGTGGTGCACCCTTCATAAACGGACATTCGACCCGGATAACCGGATGGTCTGCAGGGCTTGTGGCTGTCGGGATAATCTCATTGCATCTTGCTAGTAACTAGGCCTGTGATAACCCTAGTTAGTTAAAAGTATCAAGCCGTACTCTTGATTGGCCGTGATTGATTGGATGAAGTTTATTCCAGCTTAGTCTTATCCTGATCCTGTATAAGATTGTATCAGGACATGATTTCTTGTATCGATAAATGATGGGATACCAAGTTCTGTTCAGATGAAGGGTTACAATCCCGGTCCTTGTTTGGTTTAAGGGTTGTAACTTGGCTATCTGAATAGTTCCATGGTTATCTCATCATATATCGTCCTGCTTATTGTGCCTGCCTTAACAATAAAGATCAGGGGTCCAGTTCTGTTCAGGCGAAGGGTTACAACCCCGGTCCTTGTTTGGTTTAAGGGTTGTAACCTGGCTCCCGGAGCAGTTCTGTGTCCTCTCTTTGTTTATTGTCTTATTGCAACCCCTGTCATGCTCGTCATGTTTTACCTTACTTCAATACCATGATTATTTATACTGGCCTTAACAATAAAGATCAGGGGTCCAGTTCTGTTCAGGCGAAGGGTTACAACCCCGATCCTTGTTTGGTTTAAGGGTTGTAACCTGGCTTCCGGAGCAGTTCTGCGTCCTCTCTTCGTTATTGTCTTGTTACCTTATCAATAGTAATTGAGGCGGATTTCTATTCAGGCGAAGGATTGCAACCCCGGTCCTTGTTTGGTTTAAGGGTTGCAGTCTGGCTACTTGAATGGTTTCTTCGTGTTCAATATATATTTGTTATCTCAGTTATTATCACTATCTTAAATTACCTTTGCTATTTATTTGTGATAATGCTGGTTTTAGTTCCTAAGTGAAGCCTCCTTTGTGGCACTTGCTCTTTCTGGGGTCTGACCCAGCTGGTTTTGTATGGCCAAATATCGGAGCAGCACCAGAGGATCTACCTACTATCCAGCCAGATGGTGACCACCAGGCGTAACCCTGGCAACGAGTGGGTTTCTTTTGTCCTCCCACTTTATTGTAAAATTATTCTTTTGAGACGTTTAGCCGACGAGCACGTGTTAGCTCGATTGCCCTTTATTTACTGTCTGCCTACGGGCTGTAACATGATTGACAAATCCTAGGGTTGATCATGTATGACTGAACTCCTGCTAGTCCTGACATTTTGTACGACTAGCTTCATGATCATCCAATATGTAATGTATGGGACGCCTTGCTATTATATATTTGGTGCTCTGACATATTATAACTACTATTACTTGCTTGTGATTGAGACAATAGGCTTGTTCATGACCATAGAAGACTGTTGGTTTGTAGTTAAACCCTCATGTATCTAGACAGCCGTGACCGTATAGCGAGGTGGGTTGCACTTCAATATACGTAGCTGGCTATGTACGCCCCCGCTCTCCAGTATTCTGGTTCTGGGGCGTGACAAATCTGCAAGTCTTATGCGACAAGAACTAAGGGGTCTCATGCGGCCATGGTTAAAATGAGACCATGCGGCCAGGGGAAATTCCATGCGGCTAGGGGGATAGCAAACCCCATGCGGCTTGAAATGACATGTGCCCATACGGCTTGAAGGGACATGCGCCCATGCGGCCAGGTAGGATTAGAGTCTTTATGCGGCTCAGGGTTGCGTGAGTTTATGCGGTCGAGAGAAGTCAAGCGCTTATGCGGCTGAGGACAACGTACACTGATGCGGCTAAGAAAACTAAATTCATGCGGCCAGAGTAACGTGCGCCTATGCGGCTAAGAAAAACTAAATTCATGCGGCCAGAGCAAACATCGCTCATGCGGCTGGGATTGGAACAGTCTTATGCGGCTAGAACAAATGAACGCATGCGGCTGGAAAGTCCAGGTCCATGCGGCCAAAATGCCCCTGCGGCCAGGGTGACTTGCCGCATGAAGACTCATGCGGTCAAACGTTGCTACGTGGCCGGAACTGTTCTTCTTCTCCATTGTCCGAGAGGAAGAACCATGGGAAGCCATGCTTCCAAGCTCCATAAATCCTTCATTCTAAGCCCAAATCTGAACTTCCATAGGTCAAAATGGGGTAGAACGAAATTCTCTACAACATGGAACCATCAAAACTTGAAGATAACTAAGTCTACTAGATCAAAACCTAAGAAATCCAAAAATGCATCAAACTTAGATCTACAACAAATAAGCCATGGAAATTGAAAATGCCAAGTACTAAAGAGACTTAGAATCAAATAAGGAAGATGATGGAACAATAAAAATGGAGATCCATCAAGAAGCAAGTTGGCACTTGCCTAGCTCTTCCTAGGTTGGTGGAAGAGTTTAAGAGAAAGAAGAAGGAGAGTAATGGTGAAGTAATGAAGAGAGAGAAAAGGGGATGGGCTTTAAATGGAAGGGGTGGTGGTAGGTGGGGGTTTGGGATGAACCAACTAAGCTAAACCAATCCAAACCGAACCCAAAGCAAAGCAGAAAGTAAAATACAGAATTAAGATTGCAGAAATTAAAATACAGAAATAAAATTGCAGAAAATTAATTAACATAAAATTAAAGGAATTTAACTACAGAACAATACATGATAAATATATTAAAGCAGTACATACATTAAAAATATACGTATTCTGGGAACGAAAAGTGACACCTATTTTTTTACCCTTTGGGAATCATTTTTCCTTTCCAACTCATTTCCTTTGACTTCCAAACAGGAAATGAATCACTTTTCTTTTCCAAGCTCAAATTTTGGTAACCAAACGAGGCCTAATAATTACACACTTCCAACTAAAATAAATGTTCAGTATATCACAAATAAATTTACTTACAAATATTTTATAATATAAATTTGTCATATAAGTATACAATTAAAAAGTAAAAAAATATATTGACAAATTATACGTGCAATGTACCTACGCAACTTCTAGTGCCTATAATTATAGGAGTAGCCAAAATAGTGGAATCATAACATGATTAACAAAAGATTTTGTTTCCAACACCAAATTTCTTGCCATTTTCAAACAACATAAATGCCATCATTGAGTAGCATTTACCATCAGAAGCACAAATGAAAATCTAAAATAATTTGTATGGTTGTAGAGACCCACAGTACATCACCAATTCAAAAAATTCTTTAAAAAAAAGGCTAATTAGTGTTTAGATCCTGAATTTTATATCAGTTTAGAGTTTAAGTCCTAACATGTCCAATTAAAAAATTTAGATCTTAGCATTTTATTTTTTGTTTCTTTTTTTCTATTATATATTTCTTTCAAGATTGATAATAAAATTTTCATATAGATTAGGGACAGGGACGGAGCTAGCCTCTAAAGTTGAGGGGGGCTGAACTTTAGGTATATGGTAAGAATAATTTTGTGGAATATTGTAAAAATGCAATATCTCAAATGAATAAATGAATACATGAGCTTGCATAAATTCCACTTATTTAAACCTGCATGTGAAATCCACATGCCCATAACTGTTATTCTAAATATTTGGTTTGACTGACAAGTAACTCAGTAATATAATAAGTCATCCAAAAATAACAACTTATGTATATAAACATTTTTGTCTAAATATTACAATTCTGAAATAGAATAATATTATGACAAAAGACAGTAGAGATACCTCGAGAATTCTGTTAGAATTGTCCACAACTCCTCGTACCTTCCCCTGAAATAGAAGAATATTATGACATAAAATATTAAATATATATATATATATCAACCTGAATTGTGCATATTGCTCAGACGGGAGGGAGGGGGGGAGGGGGGTGGGGGGTTCCCTGTTAACAGCTTGCATACATCACATAAAAAATGAAATTGAATTGTGCATATTGCTCTTTTCATGAATCGAAATGCCAACTCAGAAAAATACATTCATGTAAATTGAGAATTAGGGGTCCCCTGAATTGTGCATATTGCTATTTTTCTTAAGGGTCTATTTGGTAACTGTGTTTTTATCGGTTTTGGGATATTTTTGAACCGACCGTTTATGAAAACTCTTGTTTGTTGATTTTTTTGAGACACTGGTTTTGGTCGGCTCAAAAATCTCCTAAAATCGGTGTAATATATTTTTGAGTGGCTTTATAAATACCCCAAATCGGTGGGTTTTGAGCGAATCCATAAAATTTGATTTATCAAATAGCCCCAAATCGGTGGGTTTTGATCGACTCCAAATTTGATTTATCAAATAGCCCATAATAGAAAAATTCATAAGCAGATCCAGAAATATAAACTGGAATAGTCTAGAGTGCACTACAACAAATATGGCCTACAATAGCATGCACGGAACGCTATAGAAAGCCTTCTATAGCATATTCTGTCTGCTATAATTGTCCACGCTATAGTATGTCCAGACATGTGAACGCTATAACATTATAGCGTTCTTGAATGCTGTAGGCGGATTATAGCGTTCGTGTATGCTGTTGATGGTTTATAGCATTTGTGAATGCTGTGAATACTTTATAACGTTCTAGAACGCTGTAGATGGTTTATAGCGTTCGTGAGTGCTGTGGATTATTTATAGCGTTTGTGAATGCTGTGGATTATTTATAGCATTTGTGAATGCTGTGGATGATTTATAGCGTTTGATGAATTGATAGTTCATGAACGCTATAGATGATTTGATTTATTATAGCGTTCATCATATGCTATCGTGGTAGCGGCCATTTAGACGTTTTGAGTGCTATAAATCTGCTACAGAATTTCATATTTCGTATCCGCTACAGAATTTCATATTTCATAACCTGTTTTGTATCACATATAAATAACCACAGAAATTTATGCTAAATCGCAAACAATTTCAATCGCAACTTCCATTTCGATCAATCAAGATATAGGAAAGGTTTGCCAAAATATGAAATATTTCATTAAAACATTCAAGATGTACAAAAAGTAGTTGTCATCAAAACATTCAAGATGTAGAAAAAGTAGTTGTACGCCAAAATAAACTATTCCATTTACAAAATATCTGTAGTCCAAAATAAACCATTCCATTTACAAATATCTGTAGGCCAAAAAATAGCTCGATCGCCTCTTTCCTTCTAGCTATCCACAACCATCAAAAATTTATACGCCAACCTACACAAAATTGAGAAGAAAACACATTATTATATAAAAAATAAGATAGAAATATTTGACACCATGAAATGAACTAAGCCTAGCAGATACCTAGCAGTTTTTATAATGGAGTACTTAGATTTCATACTTCAAGTATCCTAAGGATCTTTTTCAGTGAGATTATCGTTTGTTATCGCATGACTATTCAAGTAGGCTCTCTCTTAAGGATTCTTTTTCTTAGATTTCTGGCACAAAAACTATGATGCAACAAAAGCTCTGTTGCTTCAACTCTATGAAATGCGTGGGGACAAGTGATCACAATGTTCACCATGTAGCTCTGCTCTAGACTACAAAAATACACCCCTGTAGATGATCAAGAGTATACAACTAGCAACAGACTCCTAGAATTTCTGAAAAAAATTCTGAGAACCTAAAAAAAAGTTTCAACTTGGCCTTGAATCAGTAAGTCTAAAGATGCAAGTATATAATGATCAGGAAGAGACTTCAGCAACTACATCCACAGTAGAAATCATAACACTACAGACATCATCCTAGAAGCAGCAAATTAATAACAAAATCTATATCAAGAAGAACAAATACAAGTAAACTTCTCAAGCAAGTAGGCTCTTACTTTTCACCCTTTCAAAGTTCAAATGGATCAACTATGAACTGATTAATACTTCAGAAATTTTATAACTTTCGAGCTTTTGACAATTATGCCGGTAGATGCAGGTTTTCTTTATTTTTTTAACCACCCGAACATTTTCAGAAAGCTCAAGGTTATACCATTAATTCATTGCAGTTGTACCCAAATCCAATCCAATTGTATCTGTACTATCTTACAAAAGTAAACAAAACCACAGAAGTTCACATGACAAAAATTCATCTAAGTGTAGAAATGTGAGCTTTAACTTAAGAAATGCATTAGGATTAGATAGAGAAATTACATCATAATTAGAATTCAAATACAAAATTTGGTGCCAGGAATCTAAGAAAAATATAATCTTAGAAGGAGCATTATCTGTTTAGACTTTAGTATAGATTGGTGGCAAAATCAAAATGACTTGTCTAAGTGTTCACATAACCTGAATTACCTATTATCAGGGGACTATAATGATCTAACAAGCTAAGAGTTTGCTTAACTGGATACATGTCACCATGAAGACATAAGATCAAATATTTTTTATACCCAGAAACTTGTAGTCCTTCGATGCCAAAAAGAAACTGTGCGAACTAATCAACCATGCCATGAATTTCATTGTTCGGGTTGGGCACCTAGGAGCAAGAAAAGAATGTCTGTAGGTATAGAATGCCAAAAAATTTATGCAAGAAAAGAATGTCTGTAGGTATAGAATGTTATGTAGGATCGAAATTTATTTTTTCTTGTCACGAAGATTTACTTTGTTACTGTCAAAAAGTTACAGGAATGAAACTATACCTACTTCCTCCTGTTCTAGAAAAGGACCTTAATATGAGTACGCAGTGGTAAGTTAACACATGTGTTTGATCATGATTTCTGTGACGCCCCAGAACCAGAATACTGGAGAGCGGGGACGTACATAGCCAGCTACATATTTTGAAATGGAATCCACCTCGCTATACGGTCACGGCTGTCTAGATATATGAGGGTTTAACTACAAGCCAACAGTCTCCTAAGGTCATGAACAAGCCTATTGTCTCAATCTCAAGCAAGCAATAATAGTTACAAGATGTCAGAGCACTAAATATATAATAGCAAGGCGTCCCATACATTATATATTGGATGATCCTGAAGCTAGTCGTACAAAATGTCAAGACTAGCAAGAGTTCAGTCATACTTGATCAACCCTAGGATTTGTTAATCATGTTATAGCCCGTAGGCAGACAGTAAGTAAATATGCATCGAGCTAAAAGGTGCTCGTCGGCTAAACGCCTCAAAAGAATAATTTTACAATGTAGTAAGCGAATCAAAAAGGAAAACCCACTCGTAGCCCGGATTCCGTCTAGTTGTCACCATTGGGCTGGAAGTTCGGTAGATCTTCGGAAGCTGCTCCGAAATCTGGCCACACAAAACCAGCTGGGTCAAACCCCAGAAAGAGCAAGTGCCACAAAGGAGGCCACGAAATAAGAACGAAAGCCAACATATCGGATCATAAGGAGAATAGTAGAAAAGTACCATTAATAAAGAGTACAACAGGACAATAAACGACTAGGGACGTGGAACCATTCCGGGAGCCAGGTTACAACCCTTAACCAAACAAGGACCGGGGTTGTACCCTTCGCCTGAATAGCACCTTGTCTCTACCCATTTATAGTTAAGATAAGTAAAACAAACATGCTCAGGAGAAACCAGGTACTGGGACTAGACGAGACTTAGACAGGGCTGGACACCATCCATTCACAAGCGGCCAAGCAAATACTATGGCTTACTACTTAACTAACTAGGGTTATCATATGCCTAATTACTAACAAGGTGCAATGAGAAATTCCCTGTCCCAAGCCATGCAGACTATCCAGTTATCCTTCCGCGGGTTGAGAGTATGGTTGGGTACATTACCCGGGAGACAATGTACCCTTAGGTGACTTAGAGGGTGCAACACATGACAGTGTGCTGAAAATGTGTCCTACTCGTCGGCAGGCTACAAGTCCATTTAAAGCGCCCAGATAACGAGATCGCCTGTGACTAGGAATTCTCCATGAACTATAGTTTGATCTAGTAATTAGCCTAATCCATATTCAGTGCGAATCCCTGACCGTGGTAACCAGGGAGTCACGTCCTAGACATGATGCAAGACAAGACAAGACAAGTGGATTGCACGAAGCAGCAAGAATGAACACCCACGATGTCAGAGTTGGTTATAGGAGTCAAGTTCGCCATCGCAACAGCATCAATTATCAAGTCAAGTTACAAGTCAGGAGTGCGCCGCCACGGGCCACTATCAAGTTATCCAGTTACAGAGATTAATCATGAATCACAAGTTACAAGTTAAGAGCGCACCCCATCGGGTCACTACTAAGAAGATCAGAAAGTACTAGGATCGTAAATCACAGAAATCACGAAAACTGTACTAGTCATAAGCAAAACACCGAAAATCGTGCCAGGTCGTATTGGGTCAAGACAGTCGTATTGTGTGGAACAAGATCTCAGAACTCCAATCAACAAAAGAAAAGCCAAGCCTAAGAAAAATAAAACCGAACCACCATGGGCAAGTAGATTGCGCTGGGGTTCCTGGGGTCGGGTTGCGCTAGGGTCAGATTGCGCTAGGGGAATGAACTGCGCTGAGGTCGGGTTGCGCTAAGGTCGAGCCGCGCTGGGGTTCAAAGGCGCTGGTTCAAAGGGCGCTGGGGTTGGGTTGCGCTAGAGTCGAGCCGCGCTAGGGTCGGATTGCGCTAGGGTCGGGTTGCGCTAGGGTCGGATTGCGCTAGGGTCGAGCTGCGCTGGGAAGTGAGCGCGGTTCGCCAAAGGGCGCCGAACGCGGGTCAGCCCAGCGCTAAAGAGCGCTGGCCGAGGAAGGGTTGGCGCTGTTCAGCCCAGCGCTAAAGAGCGCTGGTCGAGGTCATCTTCTCCAGCAAGGCTGAGAAGAGAAACCCAAGAACACCAAAACTCCAAGCTTCATAACTTGGCCAAATCAAAACGAAATTTAGATTTTCAAAGTTCTAACTTGTGTAAAATTGAATCCTCTACCACATGGAAACCTCAAAATAAGCAAAAATCTAAGTTTATTAGATCAAAACCAAAGAAATCCAAAAATGGTTAAAACTTAGATCTAGAAAAATAGAAACTCCAAATCACAAAATGCCAAGTTCTAATGTGGTTCACCATGGTCTAATCTAACTAATGGACAATTAAAATAGGGTTCTTATTTGGTGGCAAGGTGCACTTGCCTATGGAGGTTGGGTGTTGTGTGGAGGAAGGAAGAAGAATATGGAGAAAATTAATGGAAGAGTAATGAGGAGAGAGAAAAGTTAGGTGGGGTTTTAATGAAGGAGGGTGTGTTGTGTTGAGGGTGGAGTTTAACTAAGGGTAGTCCAAAACAAACCAAACCAAATCCTCTCCACAAAGAATAAAACCACGTCAGGTCAAAAAACTCAATTTACGAGAAAACCAAAATCCGCAAGTCGAGCCAAAATACAATTACAGGCCAAAATCCGAGAAAATAAAATACAGGTCTGAAAT
Source organism: Iris pallida (assembly GCA_029216955.1). Classification (NCBI taxonomy): domain Eukaryota; kingdom Viridiplantae; phylum Streptophyta; class Magnoliopsida; order Asparagales; family Iridaceae; genus Iris; species Iris pallida. Next base: position 11,739,305 of record JANAVB010028196.1, read on the forward strand.
ACATATAAGCCTAATCAAAATACGTATTCCGAAATACGGGCATTACAATTTCTGATTCTTGTTCCTTCAACAGAGTGAATACCAGAGATGTGTAAGTGCGTGAAAATTTAATGTCGATGATTTGAAAGTTGAAGCATCTCTGGTGTGCAAACAACAAGGTTTTTTACCATTCACCATTTTAGTTAACTTAATAAGATTTTTCTACCATTCACCAATCAAAAATTAATTTCAGCGGGATCTATCTGCTTCCAGATCTAATAATAGGAAACTGCCATGTACTGATGAATTCAACGTTAGGTGAGAAAACTTATATCAATATTAGCAACAAAAAAAATAACTACTAAGATTATAACAATATCCTATCCATATCACTCTGTTCTCTCGCCCTATTGTAAATGAGTGAAAGAACACAAGACAATACTGATGGTGGAAAGAAATAACCTGGTACATGATGGTTTGGGGCTTGCATACATTTTGCTTTTGGGGTTATGATATTTCCCCCCAACACGCACATACACCAAGATAAAGAGTGTATCGACAAGGTGGGTGGGTACATGACATCTCTTATATGAAAACTGAAACATCTGCAAAACATGACATAAATCGACATGAATAATATAGATGGTAACAAATGCAACTAGAATATAGTAATATGCTAGATGAATGTCAGCACATGATATATTAGTCTTCCTTTCTCCAATAAATGTCCTAATTAAGGTGAAAGCAATAATCATCAAACTACCAGGTCAAAAGATTCTTGCTAAAAGTAAATTCATGGCGCTATCCAGTAGCAAATTTTACGGGAATAGTAAACTGTTAATCAAGAAGGAACCTGCTGCTTGGTTAAAGAGGTTCTCTGATGCTATTGTCATGTGTCATATTTTTTAGGTAGAGAGACAGGTGCAAATAAATGATCCAAGTATCACGGTACCTGGAGTTATTGTTGTCACGCCCCGATCCGGGAAATCGCTCGTCCTCGCTAGATTTAACCCGAATCATCGCCATCGCTGGGGCGTGATGCCGCATGAGCCTGGAGTTGCGCTCGTGCAAGGCAAGATAACAGGTTCACATAGAACTATCTCAAATCGATAACATAAGCAGCAGAAGAAAACAAGTGAAACATAAGAATCTCTTTTATTAATATTGAACTGAAGGTTACAAAGGCTCTGAATAGCCCAACATAAAATGCCAATTGGCTACAACGCTCATGATCTCTCTAGCTCACAAAGGATTACATTGCTCCATACATTATGCCTCTTTATAGCCACCAAGTAGTCTTCGGCCGAACATCTCCATGTCGCAAGTCCGAACGCATATGCGGAAGCTCCTCTTGAACGCCAAGGACTCTATGCCTCGGCACGTCCAAGCCAAGCTCCGCCCGAGCTGATCATAACCTGAACCTGCACATAAACTAGTGGAGGTTTAGTGCTTTCGTCCTCGCTTCGCACTGATCAAGACCCGCTCGCACCCAAACCAAACACTTATTTATTTAGTGAGCATGCATGTTACTTTGTGGTCTTTCTATTTAGCCTTAGGATCAGTTTCATGGCAAAACTTAACATAGCACATTGTTATAATGTGTCACCACATCCCGTGTTCCTGCAGCAGATACAGTTAGACATAATCTGAAACATAAACATAGTGTTCGTGCTCATGTCGTCCCATTTTCCTTAGCCTGCAGTGGTTAGAACTTAACATAAGCAAACATAAAGTCATCTCATTTACGTAAGCGACCAATCATAAACTTAGACCAATCATAAACGTAAACATATGCATAATGGGTAGCAGGCCCTGCGCCTGCACCCAGCTCTCATCTCAGCCCACCGGCCCTATCTATATGAAGGTCACGGTGTTTCGCACCGTAATGGACTTGGCATCTCATATGTGTAAGCCTATAATCGCTTCGATACGGGTTGCTAGCCCAGTATCCGAAGGATCCCAAACTTACGGATATCATAGCTTATCACAGCACTGGACGGTCGCAATCCGTCCGAATGTTGTGCACCATAAATACCACACATAATTCCCTCCTAGGCCGAACGGTCCCGGCGCCCCGGCGTAACCGTTCGAGGGAAGCCGCACCCGTGCACGGGCAATCTGAGTCCATTGACCATGCAATACGTTCCATAGCATACAATCCATAGCATACCAACCGTTCTCGATACTTAGTCATTTCATAGCATAAGTGCCCGAGGGCATGCTCAGCACCGTATTCAATGTTCTACGCCTAGTGTTCAATGTTCTCGGAGCCGTGCACATGATGCACATCTCAATATCATCTTTCAATGTTCTACCATCATTGCCCTACCGCGACCTGTGCACTCGATGCACGTCGCTTCAATATTTTGATTGTTCAATGTTCTATCTTAGTGTTCAACGCATACTTAGACACTTACTCACCGAGCCACGCTCACTAACTCGATAACATATTATGCAACCATAACGTATTTTATTAGACGTGAAGGAATAGGGAGAGAGAGTCAAGAATCCGCCCACCTTAAGCCGATACGCCTTGCCGTTTAGCTGAGTTGAAGCGGCTCGCTTCCATAACTCGATCGCATAGCTAACTCCTGGACTTAGCCATTCCTTTGAGCTACTCGGTTGATTTGGCCTATCGTGCCCATGCCACAATCCGTTGCAAGGCCACGATTTGGTTTTGCGGACACTTTATTGTATAAGGCAAAATGCCGACCTCTTATCGTCCAGCGTAAAGCATAGCCTGCACACAAGATCAACTAAAATCAGCACTTACTCGACGGGACTTATTCTTTGCATCGATTCGATTCATAGATTCCAACCGACTCAAAGCTTACCTTTGGCCAACGCAATACTTGCATCGATTTGCATCGATACCTTATCGGGTCAACGCACTCTTCGAGTCAACGACTCATCGTAATGTACCGATGCGGAGCGGGGCATTACATAATATACCACTCAAAATCAGGTTCGTCCTCGAACCGAAACTAACACTTAACCCAAGTGTCTCGCATAGATCGCTTCACGATCTCGTGCTATTATCGTTGAATCATACAACTCAGTCTGGATCATACACATATTTTAGGCGTCCCACCAATATATGCATTTCAGCCAAGCTCAGTTGTAGGATATCGGGACAACTAACAAGCTTAACTTAAATCCTCAAGCATCCATCGGTCCGTACTCGACTTAGTCATATCTTAGCGCCTATTTCCAAAATACTCTTCGTATGCATTATCCCATAACATGTGATCCTCTACTAAATATCTCTGTACATAACTTGATTCAAACCATAACTTCAATCTCATAAGTTTCTTGCCGGCCACCTAACACTTGCATTACATTGGGTCCTTGCGCATCCGATCGCAACAAGCTCCCGCAACGCCTATTCGCCCAATCGTTTCCTATCTCTCGCATAACTTAAGTCTTTTATCCAATCATTCATAACACTTGGCCATAACGACATGGACTATGTCAACATGTCACAAATTCTTTTGTCTACAATCCGTACTAAGTCTCGACGCAACTATCCATACGTGATCCACATTCTCTCGCTCTATCCATACGTTGCGTCTGGGGCTACCCCCGCTAGGTAACTTATCCAGACATCATGCTCGCACTCTCCCGACACAGAGGTCAACTTGAGTCTACGATGCTCAAAGGCAACAATCTTTCCGACCCAAGGTCTCTTACGTTACGCCTATCTCCGATACTCGACCGAGTACGAATCCCTTACTTAGTCCCCGATTCAATCCCGACTAGTTCGTTTCGTAATATCGATGGTGCACTCAACACACATGGCCTAACCGTTATTCAAACCGATTTACTACACAACTCTTAGGGTCGTTCTGCTATTCGTTGCTCTCGCGTATTGCAGACTTTCTGCAATCGCCTTACCGCGTCACTACGCTAAGCACGTTCCTCAACATCTATTCGATCCAACATAACTTTTCTGACCATATCGATTCTAGTACTCGCTAACTTTTGAGACACGATACTCACTCGCTTAGACTTATCCTCGACATGCACTACCTCATTCCTTATCCTCCTTACGCGACTTCTTTAGGGTCATCCTATGGGACTTCAACATTCACTTGATTTGGCGGTCAAGTCTTCTAGGGTCAGCTGCCCCGAAACTACGCTCGATAATTGAAGATCATCAACGAGGGACAGTTACAACGAACCATGCTATATCCTATCGTGGAACTAAATCAATTTCCGACACTTCCTATGGGACTTTACCCAATTCGACATACCAATCCATAATTTCTCTACTCCCATGCGACTGATGCGCCGTTAACTACTCGAGTCACTTAGGCACTGCCGTTGACACTATCGCACAATCCTCAATTCCACCTTCGCATCAAACCACAAATCCATATCCAAATTGCCACGCCTTACAAGTTCGATCATCCCCACTGGATGAATCACCATACCAGTGCTCACGCGGAATGATTGTTTTAATTTTGACGTGACGCATGTGTGAGGCTGGTGTTGCGCTCGCTCAAGACAAGAATGTCAACATAGTGGTGATCCGCGAAGCAATCCAGACACTTTCGATTTCATCCGAGCAACATCCATACACTCTCAAATTCTCTGAAACGTTCCTACCGTTATCATCCAAACTGCCATCAACTTAACTTGCATCTTATTCGTCCAACAACAATGCTCAACATAATTTTCGTTCATTCGATCAGAGTATCCCCGAGTTATTGCATATCGTCTTTGATACGCCTCAATACCATCGTCGATATGCATAACTTGAACATCTTCCTTTCTCATAAGTTCAAACCCGTTGCAATCATTGCCATTATCCGAACTCGAATACGAATCAAGTCTCACACTTATCAAGATCCATTCAGTTGTAACTACTTAACATCGTAGCGACATACTTTAAATTTCACATATCCATTCTCATATCCCTAACTCGCACTTCCAATCGTGCTACCGATTCATCGCGTTAACCCAAATTCGTTCGCACAATTTCTCCGTACTTACTCAACATGAGTTCGACCGGGTCGACCATTTCCTCAACGTAACATTCATTCGCATATGCTCGGCTTATCATTCAACTTACACTTAGTGAATCCTCATCCGACGTATCATCCAGAGGTATGACTTCGCACATACTCGTTCAACTTAATTCATCAAGGCATACTCGCATCGACTTCTACTAAGTCATTCACACTCGAGTCTCGGCACTACTCCGTCCGTTGAGGACAACGTATCGTATCAACATAATTGTCTCGACGTAACCTATCGTAAGTCCCCAACCAGCTTAACATCGCTATCGCTAAGTGGTATCCCATATACCACTCAGGATCGAGCCTTTCGTTATCGACACAATACTTCTCCACGCTTGCTCGCATAATTGGTATTGCATATACCACTCGAAATCGAGTCATTACTCGACATCACACTTCGCATAGGTCCGACTTCTATCTCAACTTAACTGTCCCGTATGGCGATCCTTCCGATCCCAGCTTAACGTCAGCTCAAGTTTGACATACATTCGATCTAACCGGACCATGGCGATCATCTCGATCACACCCGCAACATTCGCTTATTCAAAGCTCAACGCGACGTACGGCCAACATAAACGTTCGCCTACTCAACTCAACTTAGCGACCAACCCGATTCGTACTATCGCATCCGCGATCTTCGAACCCTGTTCGTTGCAGCTCGTGCAACAACTTAGTCTCGATACTTAAGGTCTTTACTCAATCTCGTATAACATATCGCTATCCATCCGCATAGCCATATAACACGTATCATACCATACCGACTCGTTGCGCTGGTGCAACGAACGATTCATGACTCGCTGCACTCCGTGCAACCGATAACACATAACCATTTCCGTAGTCACATAACACGCATCGTCTCACATATCGACCCGTTGCACTTCGTGCAACCAACAACACATATTTTCTCGCACTTCGTGCGACCAGCAACACATATCATTGCACTTTATGCAACCAACATCACCATATTCGTTGCACTTCGTGCGACCAGCACTCTCCGACGGCACCCGGAGATAACGTGATAGTCACGACATACTTGTGGCAGACGTACGCAACTTAATATAGACTTATTGTATGGAACATCCAATGTAGCGTCAAGCAGATCCATGAGCCATGCGGTTGCGGAAACAACTTAGAGTCAACTGAATTTCGATATCGAAGCAACTGAGGGTCAAAGAGATTCACGCACGGTCCAAAGGATGGAACCGCTCTGATACCAACTTGTCACGCCCCGATCCGGAAAATCGCTCGTCCTCGCTAGATTTAACCCGAATCATCGCCATCGCTGGGGCGTGATGCCGCATGAGCCTGGAGTTGCGCTCGTGCAAGGCAAGATAACAGGTTCACATAGAACTATCTCAAATCGATAACATAAGCAGCGGAAGAAAACAAGTGAAACATAAGAATCTCTTTTATTAATATTGAACTGAAGGTTACAAAGGCTCTGAATAGCCCAACATAAAATGCCAATTGGCTACAACGCTCATGATCTCTCTAGCTCACAAAGGATTACATTGCTCCATACATTATGCCTCTTTATAGCCACCAAGTAGTCTTCGGCCGAACATCTCCATGTCGCAAGTCCGAACGCATATGCGGAAGCTCCTCTTGAACGCCAAGGACTCTATGCCTCGGTACGTCCAAGCCAAGCTCCGCCCGAGCTGATCATAACCTGAACCTGCACATAAACTAGTGGGGGTTTAGTGCTTTCGTCCTCGCTTCGCACTGATCAAGACCCGCTCGCACCCAAACCAAACACTTATTCATTTAGTGAGCATGCATGTTACTTTGTGGTCTTTCTATTTAGCCTTAGGATCAGTTTCATGGCAAAACTTAACATAGCACATTGTTATAATGTGTCACCACATCCCGTGTTCCTGCAGCAGATACAGTTAGACATAATCTGAAACATAAACATAGTGTTCGTGCTCATGTCGTCCCATTTTCCTTAGCCTGCAGTGGTTAGAACTTAACATAAGCAAACATAAAGTCATCTCATTTACGTAAGCGACCAATCATAAACTTAGACCAATCATAAACGTAAACATATGCATAATGGGTAGCAGGCCCTGCGCCTGCACCCAGCTCTCATCTCAGCCCACCGGCCCTATCTATATGAAGGTCACGGTGTTTCGCACCGTAATGGACTTGGCATCTCATATGTGTAAGCCTATAATCGCTTCGATACGGGTTGCTAGCCCAGTATCCGAAGGATCCCAAACTTACGGATATCATAGCTTATCACAGAACTGGACGGTCACAATCCGTCCGAATGTTGTGCACCATAAATACCACACATAATTCCCTCCTAGGCCGAACGGTCCCGGCGCCCCGGCGTAACCGTTCGAGGGAAGCCGCACCCGTGCACGGGCAATCCGAGTCCATTGACCATGCAATACGTTCCATAGCATACAATCCATAGCATACCAACCGTTCTCGATACTTAGTCATTTCATAGCATAAGTGCCCGAGGGCATGCTCAGCACCGTATTCAATGTTCTACGCCTAGTGTTCAATGTTCTCGGAGCCGTGCACATGATGCACATCTCAATATCATCTTTCAATGTTCTACCATCATTGCCCTACCGCGACCTGTGCACTCGATGCACGTCGCTTCAATATTTCGATTGTTCAATGTTCTATCTTAGTGTTCAACGCATACTTAGACACTTACTCACCGAGCCACGCTCACTAACTCGATAACATATTATGCAACCATAACGTATTTTATTAGACGTGAAGGAATAGGGAGAGAGAGTCAAGAACCCGCCCACCTTAAGCCGATACGCCTTGCCGTTTAGCTGAGTTGAAGCGGCTCGCTTCCATAACTAGATCGCATAGCTAACTCCTGGACTTAGCCATTCCTTTGAGCTACTCGGTTGATTTGGCCTATCGTGTCCATGCCACAATCCGTTGTAAGGCCACGATTTGGTTTTGCGGACACTTTATTGTATAAGGCAAAATGCCGACCTCTTATCGTCCAGCGTAAAGCATAGCCTGCACACAAGATCAACTAAAATCAGCACTTACTCGACGGGACTTATTCTTTGCATCGATTCGATTCATAGATTCCAACCGACTCAAAGCTTACCTTTGGCCAACACAATACTTGCATCGATTTGCATCGATACCTTATCGGGTCAACGCACTCTTCGAGTCAACGACTCATCGTAATGCACCGATGCGGAGCGGGGCATTACAATTGTTTGCCATAGTTGATTATTGATTGAGAGGTCTTATCTACCCTATGTCACCTAGAATACAGAACATTTGGTTCATTGAACAAAAACTGGAATATGAAATGCCACATGGCATGAAATGAGGTAGGATGGGGAAGGCTTCTTCAGAGTGCTTTAGCAATAACGAAGGACACCGTTTGGAAATTTACATGCTCGTGTTTATAGACTAAATTGAGTAATCTACAACTCGGATAGCAAGGATATGATGCAAGAAAGACAACCTGGACCGGCCTGCCCCCTAGAAGTGTCAACAAAATATGTACAATCAATTGCCAAAGATCATGAATAACTACCATTGAAGAGTTGTTAGTAGTGGTACTACTGTGGTACCAACCAATTTGGACTCTATTCAATAATCAGGGACGGTGCCATTGGATTGGATAGAGGGACCATATTATTCATCTCCCACTCATCCGATATCTTCTCCGATATCTCCCACTCCCCGTTCCCAGAATGCGTATTTTAATACGTATATTGCTTGAATATATTTATTTAATATTTATCATGTATTATCCTGTATTTAAATTCCTATAACTTCATGTTAATTAATTATCTGCTCTTTAATTTTCATGTTAATTAATTATCTGTATTTTATTTTCTGCACTTTATTTTCTGCAATTTTATTATCTGCTCTTTAATTTTCATGTTAATTAATTTCCTGTAATTTTATTTCCTGTATTTAATTTCCTGCAATTAATTTTCGGTTTTTTACCTCTTTGCCTTGCTTTCGGGTTGGCCTTGGGTGAGCCCCCTTAAACCCGGCCCAATAGCTCCCACCTACTACCCCCTTTGCTATTTAAGCCACATCTCCTTCTCTCTCTTCATTACTCATTCTCACCATTACTTCTTCTTCCTCTTCCACACCACTTCTCCACCTACCAGCAGCAGCAGTAGGCAAGTGCAATCTTGCTTCTTCATCATCCATTCTTATGGATCATTACTCTTCCTCTCATGATCCTGAGAGAGTTTAGTGCTTGGCATTTTTGATTTCTGTGGCTTGTTTTCTCTAGATCTAAGTTGTTACATTTTCGATTGTGCATGGGTTCTTGATCTCCCAACTTGGCGTGTATTTCTGGCACTGGAGCGAAGGCTCCATACGACTTGGAGTTCGGGAGATGTTGCACGCATACGTTCTTACGTGCTCGCGTAAAACATCAGCCCAGTCACGCACACGTTCTTACGTGTCAGCGTGTATTTTTAGTCACGCACACGTTCTTACGTGTCAGCGTATATTTTTAGTCACGTACACGTTCTTACGTGTCAGCGTGTACTTTTAGTCACGCACACGTCTATACGTGTCTGCGTGAATGTTGAGTCAAGCTCACGTTCTTATGTGCGTGCGTGGATTTTAGTCATGCTCATGTCTTTACATATGTGCGTGAATTTTGAGTTACGCACACATCTTTGTATGCGTGCGTGGATTTCCTATCACGTTTGCTCTGTGCTTGCGTGCGTGACTTTTTACGCTCACGCTGTGCGTGCGTGGATTTCCTATCACGTTCGCTCTGTGCTTGCGTGCGTGACCTTTTCATGCTCACGCTGTGCGTGCGTGGATTTCCTATCACGTTCGCTCTGTGCTTGCGTGCGTGACTTTTCACGCTCACGCTGTGCGTGCGTGGATTTCCTATCACGTTCACGCTGTGCGTGCATGAATTTCTTATTACCCTTCACACTATGCATGCGTAGATTTCTCATTACGCTTTTTCATGCTCATACGCTCATGCTTGCCAGCGTGAATCATGCTTCACGCTCACGCTATACGTGCCAGCATGAACCACTTTTCACGCTCCCTCCTTCATGCTAGACTTGGCGTGACTTATTGACCCTAGCATAGACTTGTTGGCGTGAGTTCCTGACTTTGGTGTTTCTATTTTGTTCTCTAATTTATTCATTTAATGGTGGCACGATAATTCTCCTATTATATCCCTACGCCTTATTATGAACTTGATAATCTTAGCATGTTAATGATTGTGTATTAGTGCCCTGTGTCTTGATTGATTGATGGATACCTAGTAAGACTGAAACTTAACCTTGAGAGCTATAGACTCGACCCCATTTAATGCTAATTTACTTTCACGCCTTGTCACCATTGATGACGATGGTTGTCTTGACTAAATTGATCATGCGTTCCTAGTTGGAACTAAGAGACTGGCTAGTCGTCTTATTGAATTGAATGAATGAGATACGTTCATGTTAATGAACTATTGTAATCGACTGGCTGATCTCGAATATTGACATACATGCACATGCAGGCTTCAATCTATTTATTTATTTATTTACTTATTTATTTTATAAAAGAAGCATGTGTACCTTATGGTCAAGGCATGATTATTCCGTGGTTAGATTTGATTGTTGCATTACGCTATGTAAGACCTACAACATAGTCGCACGGGTATCGTTGTAGAGTTGCGCATATCGTACCCCGTACGAAAGTACTCATTTGAATGACCATGATCCACGGCATGGGATTTCACTCAACGTAGGGACTATTAAGTTAAATAAAATAAATGATGGCATGGAGAGAATGGATTCCCGAGTTCTTACATGGCAGCCCCCTTGGGACGAGTAGTACCCGACGGGCCGGCTGGTTCCCACAGATACGACAAATCTGCCACACGGACAGGGAGCGGTATCTGCTTATATTATTATTGTATATTGTATATTGATGACGGGCGTCCCGCTGGGACTCGTCTAATTCATACATGGCGCAATTGATTGACTGGATAGACTAGCCTTGCTCGTACATAGTAAGAACTGAGGAATCCCTATTGCATAATTCCAGGATAACTTAGAACTCACATTAGCAAGCCGTAGTAGTTGATTGGCCGTTCAAGATGATTTGTTTGTGTACTGTACTACTCTGTTACCTAACTGGGATGATCAGAATATCAGGACATGACGGGCCAACTTCTGTTCTTGTTTGGTTGGGAGGTTGGTTCGAAGTATCGTGATGTGCTGTGAATCCTAGTGGAAAGCAGAGATCTATTATCATTATATTCTTTTACTTACTGGTTTAGTCCTTCATATCGTCCTTCCTTGTGGTACTTGCTATTAGAGGTCTAACCTCTCTGGTTTTGCATGGCCAGATTTAGAGCCGGTTCCCGAGGACTCGGCTTACTTCCACCTCCAAGATGGTCAATACTAGAGGAATGATCGCAGGAGGACTCGAGTGGGTCCCTTACTTCACCGCTCGTTTTGCTATTTACTTTATACTTAGCCGTTTGGCACCGACATGTTAGTCGGATTGTCTTGTACTTACTTTTACATAATTGTAATTAAGTCAGACTGCAGCTGATAACGATTGTGTACACTTTGCTATATCATCTGGCTATATTTTGTAAAGCCAGATCTCAAGAACATTTTGACTGAGCGTCTGGGACATCTTACTGCTTTATCTTACATGTTCTCTATTTCTGTTTTCTTGTTCGAATGATTGAGACAATAGATGTGAAGTGACCATAGAAAGACTTTTATGTAGTATGCACCCCCTCGTCTGGTTAGACAGCATTGATCGTATTATACGGTATTCATCTACCCGTAATACGTAGCTGGCTGAGTCATTCCCCCGCTCTCCAGTATTCTGGTTCTGGGGCGTGACAAGGTTTTAGTGGTGGCCCATACAGGTCTGATTTCAGACTTGTGGGGTGTTTTGATTTATAGGATGTCTCAATCACATGTGTTCCTCCTTGATCTCATGATTCGTTGTTCTCAACCTTTGCTTGACATTCCGGTATCCTTTGACTTCATTGATCCTTCATGTCCGATTGTTTGATTGTTCTCTTGTCCCTTTTCTTAGGGGCACTTCGTCCGCATTGGTCAGAGCTGGACAGCAACAACAAGAGCAACATGGGCAACATGACCAAGTTGGTCAGCAACAAGGGCCAGTCTCACCTCAGGAGGCTACCCAGGAAGAAGTGATAGTAGAACCAGCAGCTGGATCGCAGTATCCGGATGTTCCACCACCACCAACAGTTCTACCTACTCCTGTGGAAGTGGACACACCAGCCCTTCTGGAGATCATGAGAGGAATGATGGCTACTCAGCAACATCAGATGTTGGCCCAACAACGCATGCACACTCAGCTACAAGAGCAGAATGTGTTGCTCAACCAAGGACTGCAGACGGCTTTGGAAAGAGGAGTGAGGACTGATTCAGGAGCATCAGCCAGGTTTTACAAGTACAACCTCCACCGTTTCGAGGGCACGGAGGATGCCATCTCAGCAGATGCATGGCTTAAGGATATTGAGGCTATTCTGACAGCAGCTAAGGTACCGGCAGAAGAACGTGTGGATCTAGTGAATTCGTTACTTCAGGATCTCGCACGTGATTGGTGAGAATCAGAGGAAGTGGGCATCAGACGTCCTGTGGCTTGGGACGATTTTACCGTAAGATTCAAGACCAAGTACTATGGAGTTGTTGCACGATTCGAGCTATAACAGAAGTTCATCAGCCTCTGACAGGCCGGCAAGACTGTAGATGCTTATGCAGCGGAGTTCTGCAGATTGAGTAGGTTCGCCCCAGAGATGGTAGCAACAGAGAGCCAGAGGGCTATGAGGTTTCAGCAAGGGTTTCATCTTGAACTCTTGCAATTGATAGAGGGGCACAATTAGCAAACTTTTGATAAAGTATTGACGGCGACTCGAAGGCATGAGATCACTATTCAGAGGCTTGCGACCAGGACTGGGGGTCAGAAGAGATCCTATGGTCAGATTGAAGGAGGAGGGAGAGCAGCGTCCCGAACAACAGCACCATCCGCTGGCATTCGAATCCACGATGTGGCGATACGATGACCAGCACCACCCAGGCAGCAACAGCAACAGAGGAAGAACCAGTAACCCCCGACGGGCTGCACTTATTGTGGGAAGATGGGACACACTAGAGATGTGTGTCAGACATTGAATGGACTGTGTCTGATATGTGGAAATCCAGACCATCAGGTTACCACATGTCCCATGAATTCGAGGTCAAGAGGACCAGGGCAACAGTTTCTTGCTCTGCCAGCACCAGGGGCAGGCCAGTATCGAGGGCCAGTGATGACAGTAAGGCCGTTGGCACAGCGTCCATTAGTACCGTAGGCTCAGATGCTTCGGCAACAGGGACCGCCGATGCAGCAACACCAGCATAGACCACCCCAGCATCATCAAGGAAGGGGCCAGCAACAACATCAGGCTAGGCCGCAGCATGGGAACCAGCAAGGAGGTCGAGGGCAAGCATTCACTTTGTCCTTGGAAGAGGCATTGGCATCGAGAGGTATTGTGGCAGGTAACATTCTCGTCGCCTCATATCCCGTAGTAGTATTATTTGATTCGGGAGCATCCCATTCATTTATATCTGCACAATTTGCGACACGACTAGGAGTGGAGTTTGAGGCATTGCCAGGGAGGTTGAATATACTCACTGGTAATGGGCTCGTAGGAGTTAGTAGAGTTATTTTAGCGTGTAGTATTGTAGTTTGTGGACATTCTTTACCTGCCAGGTTGATAGAATTTCCTGTTAGAAATTTCGACGTTATCTTAGGCATGGACTGGCTGAAAGACAGTCATGCGACAATAGATTGTCGTAGAGGGAGTGTATCGTTTGATATTCCAGGCATGAAGAGGTTCACCTTAGTCAGATCAGGGGCAACTCAGCAAGAGCAGGGAGTAGTAACGGCAATGAAAGAAGTTCAGATTCTGAAGGTAGTTGAAGAATTTTTTGACGTATTTCCCGAAGAACTTCCAGGTCTACCACCAGTCAGAGATATTGAGTTCAGTATAGAATTGGCACCAGGAACTAAACCGATATCAGATCGGGTTTACAGAATGGCGGATTCAGAGCAGGCCAAGGTATATCAGCACATAGAGGAACTGAAGGAGAAGAAGTTCATCCAAGCTAGCGAGTCACCATGGACAGCACCAGTGGTACTTGTGGGAAAGAGGATGGGTCATCCAGATTGTGCATTGACTACAGGAAGCTTAATGCGGCAACAGTGAAGAACAAGTACCCATTACCCAGGATCGACGACTTATTTGATCAGTTGAGCAAAGCTAGAGTTTTCTCCAAGATAGATCTTCGTTCAGGGTACCATCAGGTGAGGGTTCGGAAGAAAGATATTCCCAAGACAGCATTCAGGTCGAAGTATGGACATTATGAGTTCTTAGTAATGCCGTTTGGTTTGACCAATGCTCCAGCAATATTCATGGATTTGATGAATCGTATCTTTATGCCATACTTAGACCAGTTTGTCGTTGTGTTTCTCGACGACATTCTCGTATACTCTGCTAGTGAAGAGGAGCATGAAGACCACCTCAGGAAAGTGTTACAGGTTCTGAGAGAGAACCAGTTGTATGCCAAGCTCAGCAAGTGTGAGTTTTGGTCGGATCATATTTCATTTTTGGGTCACATTATATCAGGAGCTGGAGTAGCAGTAGATCCCAAGAAGGTAGAAGCAGTAAAGAGTTGGCCAGTACCCAAGACTGTAGCAGATGTGCGGAGCTTCTTGGGATTGGCAGGATATTACAGAAGGTTTGTGTCAGACTTTGCAAGGCTTTCAGCACCCATGATCCGCTTGACCCGGAAGGATGTACCATTCGTTTGGTCGGCAGAATGTCAGGCATCATTTGAGACTTTGAAGCAGAAGTTGATATCAGCACCTATTCTGACATTGCCAGTTGGACCCGGAGGTTTTACAGTATATTGTGATGCGTCAGGTAAAGAACTTGGATGTATCCTTATGCAGCATGGAAAGGTGATAGCGTATGCATCTAGGCAGCTTCGGGACCACGAGAAGAATTACCCAACTCATGATTTGGAGTTAGCAGCAGTAGTGTTTGCTCTGAAGCTATGGAGGCATTACTTATATGGTGACCGAGTGGAAATGTACACAGATCATAAAAGTCTGAAGTACATCTTTACTCAGAAGGAACTAAACATGAGACAGAGAAGATGGTTGGAGTTGATTAAGAATTATGACGTGGAGCTTCAGTATCATCCAGGCAAGGCTAATGTAGTAGCAGACGCTCTTAGCAGGAGAGGCGGCGCATTTATGTTGACAACACAGAGACATATCTTAGAAGACCTTCAGAAGATGGGCATCGAAGTTATACTTCCCAGTGATGTAGGAGTTCTAACAAGTCTGCAAGTTCAATCCGACTTGGTAGGCAGGATCAAGGCAGCTCAGGCACAGGACCCAAGGATTCAGAAGCTTAGGACAGAATGTGAGTCAGGACTCAGGAAGGAGATGAGAATTCATGAAGATGGTGCACTTAGGTTTGGATCACGTCAATGTGTGCCTAGTGGAGATATCAGACAGGAGGTTATGGCAGAAGCTCACAGTTCTCAGTATTCTATTCACCCTGGAGGGACCAAGATGTACCAAGATATCAAGCAGCATTTCTGGTGGAACGGGATGAAGAGGGAGATAGCTAGATTTGTTTCCCGTTGCTTGGTATGTCAGCAAGTGAAGGCAGAATAGCAGAGGCCAGCTGGCTTATTGCAACCGCTTCCTATTCCGGAATAGAAATGGGAGCATATTATAATGGACTTTATGACCGGTTTACCGAGATCACCAAGTGGTAAGGACGCTATTTGGGTGATAGTGGACCGACTTACGAAGGTAGCACACTTTCTTCCTTTCAGAGTAGGGCAATCTACAGAAAAGTTGGTGGAGTTATATATGCAACAGATAGTCAGGCAGCATGGAGTTCCTGTCAGTATTGTGTCGGATCGAGATACCCGCTTTACATCATATTTTTGGAAGAGCTTATATCATAGTCTGGGTACCAAGTTAAGATTTAGCACGGCTTACCATCCGCAGACGGATGGACAATCAGAAAGAACGATTCAGACTTTAGAAGACATGTCGCGAGCTTGCACTCTAGATTTTGGAGGGTCTTGGGAGAGTCACCTGCACTTGGTCGAGTTCTCGTACAACAATAGTAATCAAACCAGTATCCAGATGGTGCCATTTGAAGCACTATATGGTAAGAAGTGCAGGTCGCCGCTTGCATGGGACGATATCGGGGAGAGGAAGATGTTAGGCCCGGAAATGATTGTCCAGACGGTTGAAGTGGTTAAAGGAATTAGAGAGCGACTTCGTGTTGCGCAGGATCGGCATCGTCATTGGGCGGACCAGCATCGTAGGCCGCTAGAGTTTTCTGTTGGAGACCACGTATTCTTGTGGATCTCACCTACTCGTGGGGTCATTAGATTTGGCGTTCGCGGGAAATTGAGTCCGCGGTACGTGGGCCCATTTGTTATCCTTGATCGGATAGGCGATGTTGCTTATCGTTTATCCCTTCCACCTTCGTTACGAGAGGTGAATGACGTGTTTCATGTATCTCAATTACGTAGGTATGTATCGGACCCAAGCCATGTCTGTAGTGCCCCGTCCCGCAAAGTCAATCGGAGGAATCGAAACGCCGACGGAATTGGAACTTAGCCTTGCAACGGCTGCTCGAAGGCTCGCTCGGTCAAGACGACCGCTCGCTCAGGTGGGGTAGTTTCGGTGAACTTGCCTCATCTTTGCCTTCACATAATAAATCGTATTTTCAACTTGCACAAGTAGGCTTAATAATAAAAGAGACGAATCCACATAGCTAAGGGAATAATTCCGACGGATCGAAATGAGTTAGAACATGGAAAACATCCCACGGTTGGCCTAGAGTTGGTGCACGGCGTGCTTTCAAAATGACACTTGGTCCTTTGTCCCGTGGCTTGGGAGAAGGAAAGTTGGTCTTCGACACAAAACTATAAACTTGCCTAAGTCATAGGCGTCGCCCGCGTAAATGCTCGATAAAGCATGTACGTTTCCGAAATGCAAGGCTTGGCATAGCCCTTGCTCGTCCCTCGGGTTAAGTTGTAGGCTTGAGTGAGTTAGGCAAAGTTATGCCGGTCGACCTAAGTTATTCCAAGTACTGTCCCGTCCTTTCTGCGGTTGTCAAGTTAAATAGTCCCATGATCCCAAGGCCCGTCATATGAGGTATGACTTGGGCGATAGCGTCGCGTAGAACGTAAGTCGGTTGGAGGCACGATGCTCAGACTTAGCGTTAAGGCATGAACCACGGTCGACTTAATGAGTTTTTGAAGAAAAGACTATCGAATAGGCATTACTGAGTTGAATGAAATGATATGATAACATGAAAAGAATGCTCGCGACCGTGGGTCGTCGAGGGGTCTCAAATGATGAAGTCTTGAATGTGGAACTCAAAAGATAGTAAAACAATGAAAGTAAAGAAAACCAAACGGTCCTAAAATGAAGAAGTGGGTCGAGTCTGCATGGTCATTGGATAACTTGTGTACCGGTGCACAAGGATTTGAGATTTGTTCCTCAGACGGTTGCCGCGGCCACGGGACCGATCTAGCCTAGGAGGAACCACGGGCCTACGGGACCCTTGGATGGTGTACGACCTGACCCAAGGGGTGCGCCGTAGGACGGCTATTAGGGGAAATTTGGCGAGATCGCGCCTCGTTTGACGAACGTACCCTAATATCCAATGGAGGTCCAAGATAGCTTGTCGTGCTAGTGACCAAGTTCATATAGATGTCGGCATGATGGCGGCAAACCGCGAATGTGCCTTTGGATTTAGTCGAGTATTGAGTGTGCTATATTAAGAAGTCGAGTTGAAGGTGTGTGTACAAGTCAAAGCACAACGTTGGGCCTAGGATTTGGTTTCAACGTAGGCGTCGTGCTTCGGCACGAGTCGTGGCGTCAAGTCTTAAGATGTTGGCATAGAGTTGCACAAGTTTGATTTAGTCGTCGCGGGTTTAAGTCAGGAATCGCCGCAAGGCAAGTTGGTTGAGCGACACTAAGTTCACAAGTCTCGATTGGGTCAGTTGGTGATCAAAGTAGCAAGGGCTGCGAGGCGGCAAAATGGTTAAGTCTTACTGAATTGCGAGGTACGGCCTCAGCAAGGGTTTGTGGCACGGTCATACAAAAATGAAGCCTCATCGCGTAGTTGCGTCTCTGATTTTTGGCCGAAAGGCAAGTACGACTTGATAGGTTAACGTTGTTGGCACGAAAATGGGGTCTAGAGGTAAAGTATGAGTTAACGTTGTGGTACAAGCACGGGATGGTCCTCATACACAAATATGCCAAGGCGTCCGTAGTCTTAAAACTGATCCTAAGACAAGACTAGAAAGACAATAGAAAGGGATTTAAGCTGCACATATTAAATGAACGTGTAGGTTTTGTATGGGTAGGCGAGGAGCTCACTCCACCAGTACAGTTGAGTACTGACACCCACACAGTGTTCATGTGCAGGCACAGGTAGAAGCTCGTGGCGCGGAGCTCGCTTGGATGCGTCGAGGCACGGAGTTCCTTGGCGATTTGAAGCGTACGGCCGCGTGGAACCGAAGACTTATACAGGACATAATGTATGAACATCGCCTTCTGAAGCTTCCGCTGGTTCAAGCATTTGTATCGAGAGATGAGAGAGAGGAGAGTGACTTGTAAAATGAGAGAAAAGTGAGCATGAGAGAATTTATAATTTGGCCTTGCGCCCACAAATGTAATCTTGTATTCAATATCAATAAAGAGCTTCTTTTGAATGACTTGTGTTCATGTGTTTTTGTTCTAATTTCCACTGCATGTTTCAATGTATCTGCTTGGGACTTCTGTGCGACGACCCCGTCGCCGCCGATGTAATCGGCCGTTATGAAACTGCCTTGCACGAGCGGAATTTTGGCTCGTGCGGTATCACGCCTTAGCGAGGACGATTGCTCCTACGGGAGCGGGGCGTGACATAATGGTATCAGAGCACGGCTTTACGTCCTTGAACTTCACGTCGAATTTCTCAGTTTTGAAAGCTCGTCGTTGGAAAAATAATTGTGCGCTCTCTCTCAAATCTCCCTCGACATGTCCATACAATAAGTCTAAATACTTTCGAAAGCTCGTTCAAGCGTTCCATCGAACGCATCGATAGGCGACGGCCTTTGTGCCGAACGATGTTACACATGACTCGATAGGAAACACATGCTAAGTTAACATGTCGCATGCGTGTCCAACTAGTCCTACGTCGACATTAGCAAGTGAGTGTGCAAACTTGAATATAATCCGCACGGGATGATTATGCGGCACAACTTAGTCTGCGTATCGCGCACCTAGACTTATGGTGCAAACGAGTTGTGAGCGATATTGAGTATCGCTTGGTCGGGAACGGAAATGCACTTAGAGTGTCTATGGATAGGGATGCTATCGAGTTAACGCTTAGGCGTACACGGAAGATTGACTTGGATTTCGAAGAATAGTATGAACGACTTAGTCCGTCGATGCGACGTGAGCGATTAAGCTAGAGATTCGTCAAACGAATCTGAAGGACGAGTTAGCGAGTAATACGAATGTGATTGTGGTTTAGATCAGGATGGCTCGAATCCGAGTGGTGTATGGACGTTATAGAAATTGTTCGAGCGAGACTAAAGGATTTACGGATAGAACGAGTATGTCGGCACGCGATGGTATCGCGCAAAGCCTTGGAACGCGTCACGCTTAGTTGGTCGTGACTTCGTGTGTCCCGAATGAGATGTCGTTTGGACAACTTGCGAATGGGCAACGCGAGTTAGAAAACGATCCAGAACAATAAATAAAAAGGATTGGTCTTGATCGAGGAAACTTAGAGGATCGTGCGTACGATTTCGGATCGAGTCGAATGAAATTGTGACTTGCGTTTGGACAACGATCTTAAAACTAGCTTGAGGAATGGCGATCAAACTTGATCTTGAATATCAAAAAGATTATGGAATATCCATTCGGACAATAGCATCAGTCGCACGACTCGAAATTGGTTGCAAGGGAAGATCGTCGGGTTACGTATATCATCGATGGTATTGAGGCGTATCAAAGATCGATATGCGATAACTCGGGGGTACTCTGACTCGGCGAATGACGATCGTGCAAATGTCATTGCTTCGATGGATGCTATACTCGGGATATTGAAATGTGTCGAGGAAAAGATAAACTTGGCTCGAGGATTTTCTAGTTGAATGAATGACGGTCGGACTATCGAACTTGGATTGGATGAAAATGATATGTTTGGATTTGCTTCGTCGATAACCACAACTTCAACATTCTTGTTTTATGTGAGCGCAACTCCAGCCTCGCACATGCGTCACTTCGATTTGAGACGATCACTCCGCGTGAGCGCTGGTATGGTGATTCATACAGCGGGAGTGATTGAACTGGCATGGCGTGGCAATTTGATGCTTCGACTTGTGGTTTGACGCGAAGGTGACTCGAAAATGAATTGTGTGCTTGAAGAATCGAATTTGAGGATTGAATAGGTCCAATCCGCGTATCGAAAATGAATGAGTCTAGACTCAAACAAGAGTTACGCTCCGATGAGAATGATTATTTCGCGAGTGCGTTGCATGGTGATTCATGAACCACCGTGGGTAATCGGACTCGCGTGAGATTGGGGCGCAACGTATTGTCGAGCTAGACGACCTCGTGATCGAATACATGAATTGGTTAGAATTAGTGATTGAACGGATTTGAGTTCGGGCAACGAAATATATTGATGCGAATAGGTGATCGTGCTCGATGTTTAGAAATCTGAGTGTCGCGAGCTTGGGTAGAAAACCCCGTACTAGCGACTCTGGTTTGACCCTAGGATTGGGGTCAGTGTTGGCATTATTGTTAGGAAAGTATGATTCCAATCCTGACATTGACTTAGTCTCGTAAAGATTGGCCTAGCGGTTAGGCGAAACGCCCCTGTTGCAAGTGTTATCAATCGAAGGATTGATCTTGAGGATTGGTATGAATTGATAGTTTGAATCACGAATGTAGGAAACCCTTCTCACGAGATTCGGCTGACATGCATATATTTTAGGGACGCCTGGGTATGTGCACGATACGACTCGAGTGAGAATGACAAATTCTCTATCATGCGACTTGGCTGAATGCATGTATTTTGGGGACGCTTGGAATGCGTGCATGATCCGGCCAAGTGATACAATGAGTTCAAGCAAGACTTGAAAGGGGAGAGTGCCGAGATCTTAGAATCGTGTGAAAGGAAAGATTAATTGTGGTACGAGCGTGGCTCGGAATTGAGGAAACGCATAGACGGAGTATGCTCGATTAAGTCTTGGCCATAGAAATGGTAGGATGGCTGCCACCAGGAAAGTCTCGAGGACGAGACTTGTTCTGAGTGGTGTATGTTGTAGTGCTCCGTCCCGCAAAGTCAATCGGAGGAATCGAAACGCCGATGGCGTTGGAACTTAGCCTTGCAACGGCTGCTCGAAGGCTCGCTCGGTCAAGACGACCGCTCGCTCAGGTGGGGTAGTTTCGGTGAACTTGCCTCATCTTTGCCTTCACATAATAAATCGTGTTTTCAACTTGCACAAGTAGGCTTAATAATAAAAGAGACAAATCCATATAGCTAAGAGAATAATCCCGCCGGGTCGAAATGAGTTAGAACATGAAAAACGTTCCACGGTCGGCCTAGAGTTGGTGCACGGCGTGCTTTCAAAATGACACTCGGTCCTTTGTCCCGTGGCTTGGGAGAAGGAAAGTTGGTCTTCGACACAAAACTATAAACTTGCCTAAGTCATAGGCGTCGCCCGCGTAAATGCTCGATAAAGCATGTACGTTTCCGAAATACAAGGCTTGGCATAGCCCTTGCTCGTCCCTCGGGTTAAGTTGTAGGCTTGAGTGAGTTAGGCAAAGTTATGCCGGTCGACCTAAGTTATTCCAAGTGCTGTCCCGTCCTTTCTGCGGTTGTCAAGTTAAATAGTCCCATGATCCCAAGGTCCGTCATATGAGGTATGACTTGGGCGATAGCGTCGCGTAGAATGTAAGTCGGTTTGAGGCACGATACTCGGACTTAGCGTTAAGGCATGAACCACGGTCGATTTAATGAGTTTTTGAAGAAAAGACTATCGAATAGGCATTACTGAGTTGAATGAAATGATACGGTAACATGGAAAGAATGCTCGCGACCGTGGATCGTCGAGGGGTCTCAAATGATGAAGTCTTGAATGTGGAACTCAAAAGATAGTAAAACAATGAAAGTAAAGAAAACCAAACGGTCCTAAAATGAAGAAGTGGGTCGAGTCTGCATGGTCATTGGACAACTTGTGTACCGGTGCACAAGAATTTGAGATTTGTTCCTCAGACGATTGCCGCGGCCACGGGACCGATCTGGCCTAGGAGGAACCACGGGCCTACGGGACCCTTGGATGGTGTGCGACCTGACCCAAGGGGTGCGCCGTAGGATGGCTATTAGGGAAAATTCGGCGAGATCGCGCCTCGTTTGACGAACGTACCCTAATATCCAATGGAGGTCCAAGATAGCTTGTCGTGCTAGTGACCAAGTTCATATAGATATCGGCATGATGGCGGCAAACCGCGAATGTGCCTTTGGATTTAGTCGAGTTTTGAGTGCGCTATATTAAGAAGTCGAGTTGAAGGTGTGTGTACAAGTCAAAGCACAACGTTGGGCCTAGGATTTGGTTTCAATGTAGGCGTCGTGCTTCGGCACGAGTCGTGGCATCAAGTCTCAAGATGTTGGCATAGAGTTGCACAAGTTTGATTTAGTCGTCGCGGGTTTAAGTCAGGAATCGCCGCAAGGCAAGTTGGTTGAGCGACACTAAGTTCACAAGTCTCAATTGGGTCAGTTGGTGATCAAAGTAGCAAGGGCTGCGAGGCGGCAAAATGGTTAAGTCTTACTGAATTGCGAGGCACGGCCTCAGCAAGGGTTTGTGGCACGGTCATACGGAAATGAAGCCTCATCGCGTAGTTGCGTCTCTGATTTTTGGCCGAAAGGCAAGCACGACTTGATAGGTTAACGTTGTTGGCACGAAAATGGGGTCTAGAGGTAAAGTATGAGTTAACATTGTGGTACAAGCACGGGATGGTCCTCATACACAAATATGCCAAGGTGTCCGTAGTCTTAAAACTGATCCTAAGACAAGACTAGAAAGACAATAGAAAGGGATTTAAGCTGCACAAATTAAATGAACGTGTAGGTTTTGTATGGGTGGGCGAGGAGCTCACTCCACCAGTACAGTTGAGTACTGACACCCACACAGTGTTCATGTGCAGGCACAGATAGAAGCTCGTGGCGTGGAGCTCGCTTGGATGCGTCGAGGCACGGAGTTCCTTGGCGATTTGAAGCGTGCGGCCGCGTGGAACCAAAGACTTATACAGGACATAATGTATAGACATCGCCTTCCGAAGCTTCCGCTGGTTCAAGCATTTGTATCGAGAGATGAGAGAGAGCAGAGTGACTTATAAAATAAGAGAAAAGTGAGCATGAGAGAATTTGTAATTTGGCCTTACGCCCACAAATGTAATCTTGTATTCAATATCAATAAAGAGCTTCTTTTGAATGACTTGTGTTCATGTGTTTTTGTTCTAATTTCTGCTGCATGTTTCAATGTATCTGCTTGGGACTTCTGTGCGACGACCCCGTCGTCGCCGATGTAATCGGCCGTTATGAAACTGCCTTGCACGAGCGGAATTTTGGCTCGTACGGCATCACGCCTTAGCGAGGACGATCGCTCCTATGGGAGCGGGGCGTGACAATGTCCTCGATCACTCTGAGCTGGTTGTTGGTACCAACCTGTCTTACGAGGAACAGCCTGTGTCCATTTTGGACCGAAGAGAGAAGATACTCAAGAACCGAACAATTAGTCTTGTCTGTGTTGCTTGGGGTCATCACTCCTTGGGAGAGTCAACGTGGGAACGTGAGGATGATATCCGATCACGGTATCCACACTTATTTGACTCACAAGGTATATCTTTTTCTGTATACCTTGATTGTCCTGATTCCTCATGCTTATCACCTTATGGGTAGAATTGCTTGATATCGTAGATTGATGGATTTACATATATGTTACTTGCTATGGACATTATAAAATGATTGCTTGACTAAATTGCTTGTACTTAAATTGGTTTAGCCCCGATGCTCTATCTTGCTTGAATTTGAAATTCCGAGGACGGAATTTTTTCAAGGTGGGTAGAGATGTCACTCCCCGTTCCCAGAATGCGTATTTTAATACGTATATTGCTTGAATGTGTTTATTTAATATTTATCATGTATTATCCTGTATTTAAATTCCTATAACTTCATGTTAATTAATTATCTGCTCTTTAATTTTCATGTTAATTAATTATCTGCATTTTATTTTCTGTACTTTATTTTCTGCAATTTTATTATCTGCTCTTTAATTTTTATGTTAATTAATTTTCTACAATTTTATTTCCTGCTTTTAATTTCTTGCAATTAATTTTCTATTTTTTTACCTCTTTGCCTTGCTTTCGGGTTGGCCTTGGATGAGCCCCCTTAAACCCGGCCCAACAGCTCCCACCTACCACCCCCTTTGCTATTTAAGCCACATCTCCTTCTCTCTCTTCATTACTCATTCTCACCATTACTTCTTCTTCCTCTTCCACACCACTTCTCCACCTACCAGCAGCAGCAGTAGGCAAGTGCAATCTTGCTTCTCCATCATCCATTCTTATGGATCATTACTCTTCCTCTCATGATCCTGAGAGAGTTTAGTGCTTGGCATTTTTGATTTCTGTGGCTTGTTTTCTCTAGATCTAAGTTGTTACATTTTCGGTTGTACATGGGTTCTTGATCTCCCAACTTGGCGTGTATTTCTGGCACTGGAGCGAAGGCTCCATAGGACTTGGAGTTTGGGAGATGTTGCACGTACACGTTCTTACGTGCTCGCGTAAAACATCAGCCCAGTCACGCACACGTTCTTACATGTCAGCATGTATTTTTAGTCACGCACACGTTCTTACGTGTCAGCGTGTATTTTTAGTCACGCACACGTTCTTACGTGTCAGCGTGTACTTTTAGTCACGCACACGTCTATACGTGTCTGTGTGAATTTTGAGTCACGCTCACGTTCTTATGTGCGTGCGTGGATTTTAGTCACGCTCATGTCTTTACATATGTGCGTGAATTTTGAGTTACGCACACATCTTTGTATGCGTGCGTGGATTTCCTATCACGTTCGCTCTGTACTTGCGTGCGTGACTTTTCACGCTCACGCTGTGCGTGCGTGGATTTCCTATCACGTTCGCTCTGTGCTTGCGTGCGTGACTTTTCACGCTCACGCTGTGCGTGCGTGGATTTTCTATCACGTTCGCTCTGTGCTTGCGTGCGTGACTTTTCACGCTCACGCTGTGCGTGCGTGGATTTCCTATCACGTTCACGCTGTGCGTGCATGAATTTCTTATTACCCTTCACACTATGCGTGCGTAGATTTCTCATCACGCTTTTTCATGCTCATATGCTCATGCTTGCCAGCGTGAATCACGCTTCACGCTCACGCTATGCGTGCCAGCATGAACCACTTTTCACGCTCCCTCCTTCATGCTAGACTTGGCGTGACTTATTGACCCTAGCATAGACTTGTTGGCGTGACTTCCTGACTTTGGTGTTTCTATTTTGTTCTCTAATTTATTCATTTAATGGTGGCACGATAATTCTTCTATTATATCCCTATGCCTTATTTTGAACTTGATAATCTTAGCATGTTAATGATTGTGTATTAGTGCCCTGTGTCTTGATTGATTGATGGATACCTAGTAAGGCTGGAACTTAACCTTGAGAGCTATAGACTCGACCCCATTTAATGCTAATTTACTTTCACGCCTTGTCACCATTGATGACGATGGTTGTCTTGACTAAATTGATCATGCGTTCCTAGTTGGAACTA
Organism: Iris pallida; assembly: GCA_029216955.1. NCBI lineage: Eukaryota > Viridiplantae > Streptophyta > Magnoliopsida > Asparagales > Iridaceae > Iris > Iris pallida. The sequence goes on from JANAVB010028196.1 coordinate 11,765,190, forward strand.
AGAGACTGGCTAGTCATCTTATTGAATTGAATGAATGAGACACGTTAATGTTAATGAACTATTGTAATCGACTGGCTGATCCCGAATATTGACATACATGCACATGCAGGCTTCAATCTATTTATTTATTTATTTACTTATTTATTTTACAAAAGAAGTATGTGTACCTTATGGTCAAGGCATGATTACTCCGTGGTTAGATTTGATTGTTGCATTACGCTATGTAAGACCTACAACATAGCCGCACGGGTATCGTTGTAGAGTTGCGCATATCGTACCCCGTACGAAAGTACTCATTTGAATGACCATGATCCACGACATGGGATTTTACTCAACGTAGGGACTATTAAGTTAAATAAAATAAATGATGGCATGGAGAGAATGAATTCCCGAGTTCTTACATGGCAGCCCCCTTGGGACGAGTAGTACCCGACGGGCCGGCTGGTTTCCACAGATACGGCAAATCTGCCACACGGGCAGGGAGCGGTATCTGCTTATATTATTATTGTATATTGTATATTAATGACAGGCGTCCCGCTGGGACTCGTCTAATTCATGCATGGCGTAATTGATTGACTGGATAGACTAGCCATGCTCGCATATAGTAAGAACTGAGGAATCCCTATTGTATAATTCCAGGATAACTTGGAACCCACATTAGCAAGCCGTAGTAGTTGATTGGCCGTTCAAGATGATTTGTTTGTGTACTGCACTACTCTGTTACCTAACTGGGATGATCAGAATGTCAGGACATGACGGGCCAACTTCTGTCCTTGTTTGGTTGGGAGGTTGGTTCGAAGTGTCGTGATGTGATGTGAATCCTAGTGGAAAGCAGAGATCTATTATCATTATATTCTTTTACTTACTGGTTTAGTCCTTCATATCGTCCTTCCTTGTGGTACTTGCTATTAGAGGTCTAATCTCTCTGGTTTTGCATGGCCAGATTTAGAGCCGGTTCCCGAGGACTCGGCTTACTTCCACCTCCAAGATGGTCAATACTAGAGGAATGATCGCAGGAGGACTCGAGTGGGTCCCTTACTTCACCGCTCGTTTTGCTATTTACTTTATACTTAGCCGTTTGGCACCGACATGTTAGTCGGATTGTCTTGTACTTACTTTTACATAATTGTAATTAAGTCAGACTGCAGCTGATAACGATTGTGTACACTTTGCTATATCATCTGGCTATGTTTTGTAAAGCCAGATCTCAAGAACATTTTGACTGAGCGTTTGGGACGCCTTACTGCTTTATCTTACATGTTCTCTATTTCTGTTTCCTTGTTCGAATGATTGAGACAATAGATGTGAAGTGAACATAGAAAGACTTTTATGTAGTATGCACCCCCTCGTCTGGTTAGACAGCATTGATCGTATTATACGGTATTCATCTACCCGTAATACCATCAGCTTTGAAATGATCTCCATATCTTTAACTTCCAATTAAACATCACTACTTTTATTAGCTACCTAAAGAAGATTTCCTTTAAAAATAACCTAGGACACAATAGGAAACATGAAGACCAACCCACTCTCTGAAAGTGAAACATGAATATACCTATACTTGCCTATAATCTTCATAAACAAAAAATCAATAAAATAAACACCTTGAACCTAAACCAGGAGTTGAGAGTGATCAGCAAGAACATAGTACCAATAGCATTAGGTAAAGTCATGGACCTTCCAAGTGCTCGAGTGGAATCAGTAGCAGAGAGCATTTAGTTTAGTATGAGTATCTTCACATAAAATTACCACTAATAATCACAAACAGGAACATGTTTTTTTCTTCAAAACATAACTACTTATTCCAACAGATACCACACCTAACAGTTGTTCTTCGATTCATTGAACAATGGCAACTCACAAGCTACACATCAAAATACTATAGGAGTATCAAAGCCAAATGCAACTCAGAGGCAAAGAACCTCATTTCAGAACAACCTTCAAATTTGTATCAGAGATTATACTCAACTTAGAGCCATGCCAGATCATCATGGCCATGTCAACATTGACTACCAAGACTTGTAAAAAATACGAAACACAAATTATGGTATCAATATCAAAATTGGACATTAAACTTTTGTTTGTACAACTCATTTTTCTTTTACCTATTCTCTTACCAAGATATGATTTTACTGATCAATATTTTCTTTATTTTACAGTTTCATAGGGTGTTTATGTGTCTATATATTTAATTAATTAATTTTTCCCATGTGGTTAAACTGATAGTGCACGAGAACTCTTGCCTATTCTTTAAGGAACTGCTCAATTCTCTTCTGTGAATCATATGAGCAAACTAATTCTAGCCTTGTGATGCCTCAAGAATCATATGAGCAAACTAATTCTACCCTTGTGTAAGATAACTGCAAAATTTATGATTGGGAACAAGATATAAAGACAAAATTTGTGATTAGAATCATACGACAGAATTCTTGCTTAAGATTTAGAAGTCATTTCTTCCACCGCTGACCTAGAGGGAGAACCAGAAAATTGTGAATACTTTTAGAAAGAACGGAGGATCGAGAAAATACAAAAAGATAAAACCCTAAAAAAAACCCATAATATTAAACCTAGAAAAGATTTTAAAAAACCTAATATTAAACTCTGGATTGCCCTTCCCATCGTTCGCCCGCCGGAATCGTCCTCTGGAAGGGCGCTAGATCAGAGGAATTCGAGAAAAGGATTGTCGAAGAGGGTGTAATGGTGGTGATCGTCAGAGAAGATAGTGGCGAGGCCGTTGAGGAAGTTGTGGGGCTGGAGGATGCCCTTTCCCTGGTTGGCGTACTTGGACGAGGAGAAGAAAAAGGAAAAAAAATTGAGGTTGGGGTTTCTGAAGGGAGGTGAGAGCGTGTGTGTGTGTGAGAGAGAGAGAGAGAGAGAGAATGGTGGAAAAAATTATGGGGAGAGGGATTTTGGTGTAGTGGAAGTGACTACACACAGATCCCTATCGCGCGGGCTGAAATGCAGCTCCAAATTTTTGGCAAAATTTCAAGCGGTAAAATAAAAAAAGATTTTACAGCATTCAGGAAACACTATAAATAGATATTTTTATACCACTACAGAAAGAACGCTATTGTTGATAACATTCTATAGCAGGGACACTTGAACGCTATATAAAAACTGCTATTGTAGGCCATATTTGTTGTAATGGTAGGTTGAAATAGACTATATGTGGACTAACTGCTAAAAAAAATAATCTCTAATAAAAAATTATATGTGTTGTAACTCATGACTTTTCACTTTTCATCTCCTTGTAACCTACACATGACCTTTGGCCCTTCATTTCTTCATAACCCCCAACCTCTCTCCCTATATAAAGAGAGGTTGGGATAGCTTGTATGGTGCACTTGAGTGATTTATATTATACGAGTATACTTCGTCACATCTCTGGCGTGTTTGAGTTTTTGCCTTACAACACGTTATCAGCACTTTGCTCGTGCAACGCCGGAGACCCGACGTACCGTTCGTTTTTTTACCTCCTTCCACCGTACGGTAAGAAAGGTAATTTTTAAACTGACGTTTTCATCCTAAATAACTAAATAAGGTACTTATTTTTGTCATATACTCATATATAAGAGTATCTGTTATGCATTATCTAGTACTTGTGTCAAATGAAGAAATTTTTTTAAAAGAAATTTTTTGGACTAATTTTTTGGAAGAATATGTTTTGTTAAAACAAGTAACTACAGTAGTATTGAAGAATATACTTTTTTTGTTACAGCAGACTATTTGATAAAAGAAAAAAAGATGAAAACAAAAGTTTTTTTTTCTTTTGTCATATTCTGCATTACTTGCTAAACTTTGCTGTTTGTCTTTACTGTTTGTAATACTAATCTTGTTTTCAAAGAAAAAAAACATATACATATTTTGTCTCAAGTGGGTTTTTGAACCCAGGACCTATCGGACCAGAACCTTAAACTAGCCCTTTAGACCAACTTCCCCATTTTAGCTATTGTCGCATTACTGCTCCTTCCTTCTTGTTGTCTGGGATTTGGAGAGCTAACATTTAAATGCTAACATTTTTTTTTGGTAATGATGGATATGAGCGCCTCGGTAGTAATTTTTTTTATGTTGCTCAGCGAATCATTGTAGCAGATGAATAATAAAATTATATTTTTTTTGTCGTTATTTTTTGGGCGTCGCTTCATTAGACGTCGAAAAAATAGTTGACATTTTATTGGTGCCGCTTGCTTGGGCACCAATTCGTTTGTGTGCTGTTGCTTGCTTATGTTGTACGTTTTTTTTTGCGTAATTACGAAAAGAAAAAAACAAACTTGAAAATTTTGAAAAATGGTTTTGGCTACATAAACAAATTCTGGCACCGCCAAATTTGGGCCTTCAAAAATAACATTTTTGGCTAATTTTTTTCAAAATTAACGCTCATTTTGAGCACGCACTAAATTGTCACCTATTTTGCACAGTTCGTAAATAGTGTGAATTTTTTGAAAAATCTTATTTATTCTTACATTTGAATTTTTTTTTTACGAAGTCTCTTCGAATAAACTCACCTATTTGGGTATGATGTCAGAAAGAACTTGGGACTTGGTTTTAAGCGGTCCCTGGTGACCCTTCACCCTCATTTTTTCGTCTGGTCATATTCACGTAGAGCTACTGAAAAAGGTTGACCGAATATTATTTTTGCTCAAATTGTATTTATAATTATGCATTTTTGCAAGAAACTAATTGACCGATCTATATCGGCCCGTCGATCAATATAAGAGATTTTTTTTATAAAAAAAATGTTTTTATTTACGATTGGTTGTTGTTGCTTATACAAACTAAATCCATATAAAGCCGTCGTTTTATATGTTGACTGATCAAGATTTTTTCTTCTGTTGTAGAAAAATGTCGATCAAGATTGATTTTTCCATCCTTGAAGCCTCTGGCAAGAACTACTTGGATTGGACGCAAGACATCCAGAACCATCTAGATGCGCAGGGCCTCTTGGACGTCACCTATAACGAGTAAGAGCGCGAAGTGGAAGTCACTCGCTCAATGAACGCCAAAGCGATGATTCTATTCCGCAGGCATTTATCTGACGCCATGAAGGCGGAGTTCATTGAAATCTCCTCGCCGAAGACGCTATGGGACTCTCTGAAAGAGCGCTTCAACCACCAGAAGACCATATGGCTGCCTGAAGCGCGCCATGACTGGTTGAACCTGCGCTTCCAAGACTTCAAGAGCGTAACTGATTATAACAATAAAGTCTGCAGGATTCGATCACTTCTCCAATACTGCGGTAAGATATTAACCGACAGTGATCTATTGGAGAAAACATACACCACATTTCCTTCCTCTGACAACTTGCTCCAGAAGCAATACCGTCAGTCTAAGTTCACCAAGTTTCCTGAGCTCATCACCCAGCTTTTACTAGACGAGAAGAACCGTCTCATTTTAATGAGAAACAACAATTCTCGTCCTGCTGGAACAAAGGCAATTCCAATGCCTGATGCAAACGCTCTCCGTGGACCAAATCCACGGTGGAAACGAGACAAGGGCCAGTCGTCCCAGCCAAGGAACAGAAGCGAGTTTAAGTCTCGTCACCCAAAGCGAGGTTCTAACAAGAACCAAGGACCTTTGACTCCTAGACAGTCTCATGGTAAGAACCAACGGGCCAGTCGTCCCAAAGCGAGAGTGGAAGGCCAAGCGCCTACTCTCTGCTATGAATGTGGTGCTTATGGTCATATGCAACGGACTTGCAGGGCAACCCCCCAAGAAGTTGATAACTATCACAAGGGGCTGGACCGAAGCAAATCTGGTCAACGAGTATGAAAATCTAAATCTTGAGACCCCCGATTTTGTAGCAGAAATGGAAGAATGAATCTCCATTTTCTCTCTATATTTGATTTAAGTCATGAAACTTTTGGTGGTTTGTATTTTCTGTTTTTTCGATAAATTAAAGTTCTATTTCGAGCACTTTCCTCAAACGTGTCACAAATTTTAATTTTCTTTACTTATAGTCATGGACCACGGGACAGTAGATTGTCTGGTTGATAGTGGATCGACTCACACTATCTTGAGAGATAAATCATACTTTATCTCCTATACGCCTAAAGTAACCTCAGTGACAACCATTTCGGGACCCTCAACCCTTGTTCAAGGTTTTGACAAAGCCCGTTTTTTGTTGTCCAATGGTACTTCCGTTGAAGTATCAGAGGCCTTATATTCTCCAAGGTCCAGTCGTACCTTACTGAGTTTTAAGGATATTCGAGAAAACGGATTTTATGTTAAAACTGCTCGAGAACATGGCTTCGAGTATCTTTTCATTACCTCCACTCAGTACGGCCAAAAGCGTATCATGGAGAAGTTGAAAAGTCTTTCAAGTGGTTTGTATCTCACTACGATACAACACATCGAGAGTAATCTCATCATTCGCCGAGCGCCAGTTGATGAGAGCATTTTTATGCTATGGCATGACCGGCTGGGTCATCCGGGTCAAAATACGATGCTTCGCACTTTGAATGCATCACATGGGCATCCTCTTGGAGGAAAGAATTTTGTTATAAATCCGAAAAGCCTTTGCCAAGCTTGCTCGATTGGGAAGACGAATCTCAAGCCGCTCCATGTGAAACCTACGAGATTGGTTTCTCAATTCCTTGAAAGAATTCATGGAGATATTTGTGGACCAATCTAACCAACATGCGGACCATTTAAATACTTCATGGTTTTGGTTGATGCATCGACTAGATGGTCACACGTAGTGTTGTTGTCCACCCGAAACGCAGTATTTCCTAAACTCCTCGCCCAGATCATTAAGTTAAGGGCTCACCATCCGGATTATCCGATAAAGTCTATTAGACTTGATAATGTCGCGGAGTTTACATCAAAGACTTTCGATGATTATTGCATAACTTTGGGAATAAATCTTGAATACCCTGTTGCGTATGTTCATACCCAAAATGGCCTAGCAGAAGCTTTTATAAAGCGACTGCAAGTGATAGCGTGGACCTTGGTTATGCGCACCAAACTCCCACTATCTGCATGGGGCTATGCAATTTTGTACGCTACAAATTTGGTCCGTCAGAGGCCCATGGCCACCCAACCACTTTCCGCGTACCAGCTGGTTACTGGATGTGAGCCTGACGTCTCACATTTACGTGTGTTTGGGTGCCTAGTCAATGTTCCAATTGAGCCGATAAGGCGTTCAAAATTTGGACATCAGAAGCGACGGGGAATATATGTCGGTTATAACTCCCCGTCCATCATTCGCTATTTAGAGCCCTTGACAGGCGATCTCTTTACCGCGAGACACGCGGATTGTGACTTTGATGAAGCAATCTTTCCGTCTTTAGGGGGAGAAATGCACGCTAACGTTGATGAGGAACGACGTAAATTAGCATGGCATGTGCCCGCTTTTGCTCATCATGATCCTCCCCTCTGCACATAGTGATAAGGAAGTGCGGAGGATTCTAGGTCTGCAAGATATTGCAAATCAAATGCCAGACGCATTTAGCGACCTAGCAAAAGTCACGAGATCAATTATACCTGCTGTAAATGTGCCTGCAAGGATAGACGTCCCTGAGAGACGCCATGTTCCTGTGAAACATGTTGCTCCGGTCGAACCCGCCGAGCAAAGGACGCTGGCATCGGCCGTCCAGTCCGCCGCTATTCCCAAGAAGAAGGGAAGACCGGTTGGTTCCAAAGATGTTCTGTCCCGGAAGCGAAGAAATCTTGTTGAAAGCGTTTTGCCACATGAGATCATTAAGCATCACGGCGATGTATTAGAAGAGCGCGTTCCAGATGAAACGCCTATTCTTAATCTTGCCGATAACTTCAAAATATCCGTCAAGTATGCTAGCTTAGACGATATTTTGAAGCGAAATGAAACTGTCATCGATGCTGTGTTCATATACTCAGTGGCCACTGACATTATGAACAATGATGACATGGAACCTCACAGCGTTGCTGAGTGTCAACGACGAACGGACTGGCCACAATGGAAACAAGCAATCCAGGCTGAATTAGATTCCTTAGCGAAAAGAAGCGTGTTTGGACCTATAGCTCCAACACCGCCCAATGTTAAACCAGTTGGTCACAAATGAGTTTTTCTAAGGAAGCATAATGAGAGAAATGAGATTGTACGATACAAGGCTCGTCTTGTGGCGCAAGGCTTCTCACAACGTCCTGGAATTAATTACGAGGAGACGTATTCTCCCGTAATGGACGTCATAACCTTCCGCTACTTAATCAGTTTAGTAGTTTCTGAAAAACTGAATATGCAGCTCATGGATGTGGTCACAGCCTATCTCTACGGGGATCTGGACAGAGATATACATGAGAGTCCCTGAAGGACTAAAGATGCCTGAATCAAGTAGTTTCCGACCACGGAACGCGTTCTCGATTAGACTAAGGCGTTCGCTATATGGATTGAAACAATCTGGGCGAATGTGGTATAACCGCCTAAGCGAATACTTGATCGGTTTGGGATACATTAGTAACGAACTTTGCCCATGTGTGTTCATAAAGAAATCCAATTCAGGATACGCAATCATCGCGGTCTATGTCGATGACATGAATCTCATAGGAACCGAAAAAGACTTGTCAGAAACTGCTGATATCGTGAAGTGGGAATTCGAGGTGAAGGATCTTGGGAAGACACGGTTTTGCCTCGGCCTGCAGATCGAGCACCGTAAAGATGGAATTCTTGTCTATCAAGCGAACTACACCCAAAAGGTGTTGAGACGCTTTAGTCATTTTGACGTTAAGCCGTCCGCTACTCCCATGATCGTCCGCTCTCTAGACATTACTAAGGACCCATTCCGTCCAAAGGAGGACGACGAAGAGATATTGAGTCCTGAGTGCTCTTATCTTGGTACAATAGGCACTTTATTGTACTAGATCGGACATCTCGTTTGCTGTGAATTGTCTAGCTCGACACAGCACCGCGCCAACACGTCACCATTGGAATGGCATAAAAGACATTTTCCGCTACCTTAAGGGTACTACGGACTTGGGCTTATTCTATCCCTACGCGGTTTTGAGTGAGTCCAACGCTCTTGGCACTCGAAGCAACGCGACCCTTGTTGGCTACGCCGATACGGGATACTTATCTGATCCGCACAAGGGGCGTTCCCAATCTGGTTATGTCTTTACCATTCGGAACACGACAATTTCTTGGAGGTCTCGCAAACAGACCTTAGTGGCTACTTCAACGAACCACTCTGAGCTACTCGCGCTCTATGAGGCGACTAGAGAGTGTATGACTTCGAGCTGTTATTGGCCATATTCGAAGTACATGTGATCTTCCATATGACCTAGATGAACCTGTTGTCGTCTATGAGGACAATACCGCTGTTATTGATCAAGCGAAACATCGTTACATCAAAGGGGATGCTACCAAGCACATATCGTCCAAGTTGTTCTTTACACATGAACAACAAGCGCTTCAGAAGATTGAAGTGCAACACATTGGATCGGAGAATAACCGTGTAGACTTGTTCACCAAGTCACTGCCGAAACACTCGTTCCAAAAACATGTCAGAGCAATTGGACTTAGAAAACTTTCAAAACTAGCCTAAGTGAAACATGTTTTCTGCACCCTGTTGTGTGCATGTGAGGGGGAGCGCCCCAACGAGCGCCTCCAAAAGCTCTGTTGTGCGTGTATCCCGCGCCCTGTCGAGTGCGAGTGAAAAGGGGAGCATCCTGATGTATGCTTGTGTACTCTTTTTTTTCTTAGACCAAGTTTTTTTTCATTGAATTTTCCTTGGCAAGGTTTTTTTTTAACGAGACACAGTTCAAATCCCTTATTCACTAAGGATTATTATGATCAGGGGGAGTATCCAGTTGTATACTTCTAAACCATCGTGTACTATTTTGTCCTTCGATCATCGGTTTTTTCCAACTGGATTTTTCCTGACAAGGTTTTGACGAGGCACCTTTGCAATGGTTAGTTTACCCCCATCACACTGACCTGTGTGTACTCTTTTGTCATTCGACCAAAGTTTTTTCCACTGGATTTTCTTTGGCAAGGTTTTGACGAGGCACAAGTAGGTGGTCAAATTTTGAAGGTGCAAGCTACAAACAGACGAAGAAACTCAGAGGTGTTTACAAGAAGAATTTCTGGAGAGCCAAAAGGGAGTGTTGTAACTCATGGCTTTTCACCTTTCATCTCCTTGTAACCTACACATGACCTGTGGCCCTTCATTTCTTTATAACCCCCAACCTCTCTCCCTATATAAAGAGAGGTTGGGATAGCTTGTATGGTACACTTGAGTGATTTATATTATACGAGTATACTTCGTCACATCTCTGACGTGTTTGAGTTTTTGCCTTACAACAATATGAAAATAAAAGAAAATTTATAATGGGTTACAGCCGACACCATCCAACACCTGAATTCCCCTGGGGAGACTCGAGCCAATAAGAAGGACGACTTCAGCGCGCTCCGATGCACAGTCTTCCCACGGTTCGAAAGCATTTTTCTTGTGTTTTTGGATATAATAGTTTTGGTCAACTACATAACTTGCACAAAAATCAAACACTCCACACAAAAAGGGAAGCCAAACCACATTTTTGTATAAGTTGGTTTGTAAACAACTTAAATCGAGTCGTGTGAGCCATTTCTAAATACTTATTAATTATATTTTAAAAATTAATTAAGTATTTAACTAAGTAGCTTAATTAATTATAACTAAATAATTTTAATTTAAGTGGTTAATTTGCATTTTCTTTGATTGTTTGAATCAATTCCTAAGACCGACAATATTTATAATAAATTTATATTTATTTATTTTTTCAAAAAAAATTTTATGTGCATACAATGCATATAGACGTTACTAGTTTAATATAATATTGTTTCAAAGTAGTTCAAAAATAAACCGTCCAAATCGTATGCATATTTCTTAATTAATTAAAATATGTTAAAAAAAAAGTTTTAAAACTAACTTTTAGTTCTAATTATAATTTAGTCTAAATTAGCAGTCACAATTAAAAATAAAAAAAGCTTAATCATCTTATATTATTTGACGACCTACACACATCTATAACAAATTCAAAATAAAATATAAATATATCTATAATAAATTATAATTAAAATATAAATATAGATAATAAACTTTAATTCAAATATTTACTAATTTTTAAAAATATTTTACTTGCATAGTACATAAGGAAATTTACTATATAAAGATAGTGGAGACATGACTCTTGAAGCTGGACGGATTGAATTCCCATGGAGGAGCATAATTTATCAAAAAAAAAAAAAAAAATCGCGGAAAGTCAGTTCGTCGTAGCCCTTATAAAAGCTTATAAATGTGCCAGATTGTAGCAGCTGTTTGAGAAATTATGTGCGTGTGAAATACTGGAATTGTTTCCTTTCCACGCAATTTGTTGAGATTTTTGTTTCCAGCCCTGCTTTCGAGATCGTTGGTGTCTCTTTATTAGACGAACGGATCTGGTATAAATTATAATGGACTAGAGTGGATTGAAATAGACTAAATGTAATCTAACTTCTACCAAAAAAAAAATAAAAAAATAAAGAAAGAAATCCTACGAAAAAAAACATTTTTTTTTTTTTAGAATGGATTCCAGCCGACACCATCGAACACCTGATTCCGCCGCTGGGAGACTCGAGCCAATAAGAAGGACGACATCAGCGTGATCCGATGCACAGTCTTCCCATGGTTCGAAAGCATTTTTCTTGTGTTCTTGGATATAAACAATTTTGGTCAACCACAAAACTTACACAAAAATCAAACACTCCACACCTACACACTTGACACTTCCCACAAAACCAAGCAACCATGCACCGACTCCATACGCTATGCTGGTGGCCTACTTCCGTCCGACACCAAGAAACTACCAACACCAAACTCCAGCACACGTAACACGTTAACCGCGTGGGGGTGGGACCCACCAAATCCTTTCAAATTCCCTCCCCACTTTCCTCTCTCCCTCTCTTAAGTCGGTCAACCAGTCAGTTTTGCCGGCCAAACCCCACCCCCACCCCCACCCCCACCCCCACCCCCACCCCCATATATTCTCTCCTCCCTTTCTTTCTTTCACTCCAATTTTTTTCCCCATCATTCAACTCTTTCTACAATTCCAGCCAGAGCAGTAATGGCGATAGCGATGGCCCGGACCACCCTGTCCTCCCTGCAGACGGTGCTCGACGCCGCCGAGGAGTGGAGCGACGAGGACTGCCGAACGCCCACGGCCGCGGAGTCCCGCATACCCCAACTGGAAACGTGCCCTCCCGCCCCCATGAAGCAGAGGCCCGCGGCCCCGCCGGCACTGCCGGTGCGTAGCAGCAACTTCTTCAACCCTCCCTGTCTCGACTCCGTCTTCGCTCTCCGCACCTAAACCGTCTTCTCCACGGCCCCTATATAGTTTTTTTTTTTCCTTCTTTTTTTTCCCGTCTGTTGTGCATTAAATGTATAATATATATATGGTTCTTGCTGCTCTGCTGTTAACAATTCAACGCCGGTGTGCTAGTAGAGGAATTTTCTGAAACATGTTCATTCTCATTTTTTGTGGACTTCAAATTGGTATGATTATTTATTTGCTGGACTGGATTATTGCGGTTTAAGCAAAAGAAAAGGTTGACAAATAAAAAACAAGAAGAGGTCGACTAACACGAACAGTTCCAAGATGTGAGAGCTGAATTCTCCTTCAACTCGCATAGGTATCCATGCTAAAGAGATGAGATTAGAGTCCATTTTTTTTCACCCACCAAAATTAGGATATTTGTTCACCCTTCAGTAATTGATTGACATGTGTCAAATTCTTTAGGTGGAAAATGGGAGGAAGGAAAAAGTTGAGGGGAAAGTGAGAGGAAAATTTTAAATGATGGTGTTTGGAAAGGGGGGAGAGAACATGGGGGAGGAAAATTTGAGAGAAAAAAGTAGGTGGGTCTCACCAAAAAAATTTTCTCCCAAATGTGGGAGGAAAATGGAGAGAGATGAGAGGAATTTGAGTGAATTTATCCCACCACCCCTCAAAAAGTTAAAATTAAATCATCATTTGAGAATACCAAGGAGGAAATAGTAATTATACCTATATCCATAAACAAATAAAAAATTGTTTTTAAACTTTTCCTTCCCCTACTTTTTGTCCATCCAAACAAAGGAAGGGAAAATTAACTTTCCTCCATTTTCCTTCCCCTCCATTTTCCTTCCCCTCAAATTTTCCTCTCCCTCCCCCAAATGTTCCCAAACACAGTGTTAGTCAAAATCACTTTGAATATTTACAAAACCACTTCCAAAGTGGTTTATGTTGAATGAATTTGACATGTGTTAATTTTTTGTTGGAGGGTGAACAAATACTCTAATTTTGATGGGTGAACAAAAATGAACTCATGCAGATTAAGTAACTGGAAGAAAGTTCCCTCGGACAAATTCTACTCCAACGATTTTGTTGGCAGCTGACAATTTGCAGACATGAACATGAAGACGACTTCTTTCAAGAAGAGGAGCCTGATGTACTGACACCGTCATGTTGTTTTGACATAACTTTTAGGTTGAATTCTGCTTGAATTGAGGGGAAAAATAATAAGAGAGTTAAGGAGGGTTAAGTCGGAAAAAAAATTAAGCGAGGGGAGATTCATAACATATAGTCTTGCTTGAATTGTAGGAAGAGTTAAATGGGATTCAAAATTTTGAGTGGAAGGTGAATTAATAAAGATACAATAGCTACAAAAATGTTATTATTACATGTGGTATGAAGATTTTTCATTAAAACTTTGTCAAAATAACAAATATTTATAACTTACAACAAGCACTTTTACTTCTCCTGTTAACCTCCGATTTGGTATAGAAATTTTTTTTTAGACAAAACAAGATTAAACTTGGTCTCACTTAACACTCTATGACCCACTATCATAAATCTCCACCATCAAATCAAGCAGATTTTTTTTTCTCCCTTAAATCTCTTCACCCTCAATTGTGAAAGTTAAAGTGTAAATATAAGTTTCTTCACGTATTAAGGTTTACAATTGTTCATTGTGGATATGGAGACGACAACTAATAACAACTTCCTGCAAATATCATCTAAAACCTTTCTGTCAAGCTTTCCGCCATAGTCTTAAACATATTATTTAGATTATTTCCACCATTTTCTACACGTTGAGGTGCCAACTGAATGCATAAAATGGAAAGAGTCAGTCACGTAGACTCTGCAACATGACAGAATAAACCACCAAAAATAGATATTAATCAATGAAATAGTATGCAATCAATAGAACCACACGTGTGCGTTTGCACCTTCTCAAGTACACATTAATTTCTAATCTCCAATGTACAAATCCTTTCTCATCGATCGTAACCCAAATTTTGTGAGAACTGAGGAATGATTCATCAGATTTACTTCGAGCTGGTAGGGTCTTCAAAGCATTCTTTTGGTCCCTGATAGTAAGAATATCAGCTCTTAGTGTTGAAGTAACAATGCACCTAAAAATAAGTGAGTAAGGAATAAAAATCAAAACCTTAGTTTTTTAGTATCTTCTCTAAACTTGTATTTTGTTGCTCAGAGCTGATCTTTGGAGCTCAGAGCTGCCGCCGGTGAACTAGTGCTCGGACATGGTGCAGAAGCAGTGGGTCCTCGGTGAGCCATCGACACGGGAAACCTCTGCCCGGGCTTTTCGAGTATCGGAAGAACTCCAGTTCCAGGAAGGTGGTGGAACGGGGCAACCGGAACGAAATGGCAGAGAGGGGAACCATTCACCTTGTACATTCCCATCCCGTAGCCCATGCCCGTCCCCGTCCCTACGCCCATCGGCAAGAAGTGAGGCACTGCTGCACCGCGGACGTGCTGCATCATCATCATCATCGGATGAACGCAGAAGCCACCTCCCGCGGACATGATCTGCATGCGGAAGACTAGATATGAACTCGAAACACATCCTGAAGACGTTGTATAGGAAATCACTTCGTCACCTGCAGTTGCATCTGGAGCGCATTGAGATACTCTATGGCGTCATCGAGCATCGAAGCTTTGTCGGTCTTGAATATGCATAATCTCGTATCAGTATCAGCCACACCCTGTCTAAGAACTAGCTAGTCGAAGAAAAAAACAGAGGGACTAGAAGGAGAAGAAAGAAGTGCACCTTGTTACAATTTGGTATGAGCTCCTGGAGTGCTCTCATCTTCTCGTTGA
This sequence comes from Iris pallida, assembly GCA_029216955.1. Lineage (NCBI taxonomy): Eukaryota > Viridiplantae > Streptophyta > Magnoliopsida > Asparagales > Iridaceae > Iris > Iris pallida. Next base: position 11,780,277 of record JANAVB010028196.1, read on the forward strand.
TCCGATCCCTTCGCCTCTGTTCATAAGTCGTCTATATAGGCTTAGCGGCATCGACTAGCTAGGGACTAGTTAGAAAGATCAGGTTTCGAGTTAGAACTCACTCTTTCTGATAAGTTGTGCACTTCTGCGACACGATTTCGCTTCGTGCCCTTTCCCTGCGACGTAGAAGGCTTCTTTAGTCGTAGCGGTTCGCCTTCAACATCCTACACAAAGGTAGAAGATGTACGAATAGAGTTATGTTACTTCCTTGAACTAAATAGTTCGATATTTTAGTTCTGACTCACTTCGCTCTGGTAGCCCAATTCTTCTCCTTCACGACGCATCCTCTTCTCCCTGTGATTATGATCATTAGACGCAAAGCTTGAGCTCTGAATCTGATCACGAGTTATGGTGAAATTGCCGGTAGTCTTGTGGTTATTCTTCCTAGAAGTATCTTCCTCACGAACAGCCTCAGGAATGTCATTGACGTTCACCTCCTGAGCAGGCTTTGGTGATGATCCCAATTCTGACTTCGATGGCTCTAAGACTGGTCGATGCCGGTAGCCCAGTGAACTCTTCTGGCAGCTACGAGACTCGATCAGTATCGACTCCACTGGGTTGCTAGGCACTGCAGCCGTAGCCTTCTTGTTGCTCTCCTCTCCTTTACTCTTCAAGCCCCCACCGTCTTGATCTTCGTCAGCATTGTCAGTACCACCAAAGCCACTATCAATGGTTCTGCGCTCGGAACCATTCCCTAGTTCCACATCGTTTGAACCTCTGTTTGCTTGGCGTAAGCAACCGCTCCTGCTAGCAGAATCGATGCAATTCGGATTAATCTCATAATAGTCGGTTAAGTTTTCCGGGCTGTAGACGTTGGGGAGGGACTCCTCCACTGCGTAGTTCCAGGGATCGACATTATCATCCAGAGCATGAACTCCATAGCCAGCCGAAAATCCAGACAGTTGGTGGAAATTAGCCTTTGGTTCTACAGGTCTAAAATGCCCAATGTGCGGATATGTAGTCTCTTTGCTATAAGTGGTGTGGAGTGAGCTCTTCCATGGCGCTTGCAACACTACTGGGCCATTATCCCACAGAAGTTCGGAAAAATCGTCGTTCCTTCAGTAAATATATATCCACACATCACTTAATTAGCAACCGAGAAAAAAAAAAAACTAGGCCTTAGGAAAAAAAAAAATACTAACACGAGTAACCAAGAAGGATGAAGCAAGCAAACCTACATGAAAGACGCATCAGAAGAGCAATTGGCCATCTTAGCTTGCAAGAATTGCGCGGCTCGCACTTTCTTATTGCTGTATGTTCAAATAATTGATAAGAATTCGTATTCTCGTGATGTCGAATCCTTCTCTTTCAGTTCATGTTGCATAACTGAGCCTACTAATTTCTACAGAACATGAAATTAAGAGATGAAATCAAGAGAACCAGCTCAATCAATGACATATATCAGTAGCAAAATTCAAACAGATATAGCAAAACACTCAACTTATTTATCCAGTATATTTACCTCTGTGTAACCTCCCAAGCTAATAACTGAAGCAATCGAAACTTGCAAACTGTAAAAAAAAAAATCATCAAGAAAGCACTCTGGAACCAAGTTCTTCACAGCATAGAGCTGTGAAGTTGGAGAACAGTTGTGATAAGCTTTCTGACCAGTGCAATCATTGGGAATCCAAATCCGAATGAGCATTTGGTCCAAAGTCTAGGCTACAATAATTAATGGCACAGAAAAAGATATGGGTCAGACCTCTGGAAAGTCTGCCCTCCTTTTCTTACTCCCATCCAATGGCCAGGATTGGCTCAGCCTAGTCTTCAGAACTTCTAGAACTAAGGACAAACGTCAGTACTGTTGCCAACACTGTCATGAGAAGATTTTACCATTGTTTTATGTTGGTATTTCTCTCTCTAATCATCATTAGCTGACTATAAATAAACTTTGAGAGCTGTAGGTTTGTTTGTGTTGGCTAGATTAACCAAGGAAGATTGGGATTATACTAACTAGTCTACATGTACGTATTTTGCACAATTTTAATTAGAATATCATAAGATTAGTTGTCATCTTTCTGGTTTTTTTTCAGGTGATTATTTATGTCTATGTGCTTTTTTTTTACAATGTCAAGAGATTGGAAGTAGCAATTTTGTTTTTTTTAATTTTTTTTTTATTAAGAATAATAATATTCGAAAAATGTTAAGGAAAGATAATTTTATAATGATTGGAACATGAAAAGTTGTATGAAAAAAAATGAAACTTCATAGCATGCAAAATTTATTGTTTTGACTTGAAACATAAATGACATGAAGTCTTTATTAAATACTCGAAGGTATTTTAGGAATTCAAAAGTTTCACCACCAAGTTTTCATATTATATAGTAGAATAGATATAAAAGCAAGATTAGTGGAGGATTAATGACTGTTGAGAAATCTAAGAGAAATTCGAAGTATTTTTTAGGAAATTGTCGCTTGTAGAGATGAACATAGGTTGAACTAATGTACAAAATCTGTGTGATTGTAAATCACTTGTTTAACCTTCAATTTGCAGGATAGATTAATCCAAGATATTGCTAATAGCGTGTTCTACGCAAGCATAGATAAGTTGCAAGATTACGCAATGATGTGCATTTTTTTTTGGTCTGTCATATCCAAGTCTAGTCCTTAGTTGGCAATGGCTGCTTGAACAATTAATTTTATAACATTGATATCAATATCGGTCAATTTGGAGCAGGTACAATTCAGCTTAACTTTATCAAAACTTAGTAATTAAAAGCCTTCTTGATATTTACTATTGCTTAATTCTTCGTCTTGCAATCCATCTTCTTCTCAATACATTCAGAGGACATGACAGTGTGTAAGCTATGTTTGTATATTGTAATCTCTTCAGAGTCAATTAACACGAGAGAAGAAGAAAAATGCTGAAGATACATCGTTCTTCCGATTTGGTTGCTCTATGTGCACACAATCTAGCTCCGAGATCGGCTTTCGAGTTTTGGGGGGAAAAGTATATTGGGTCAGATTTTGGAAGCGACAGAACCTTTAGTCCCTAGAATGTTGACTCTATAATAAAGATATTACCGACTCCTTAGCAACGAAAAAATTTATGTCGCTAAATAATTTCAGAAATTTATCAACACACTAGCGACGAAATTGCGATGAACCATCTTGTTCATTAAACTAAATTGTCAATTACTTGAACATAAGTCACTAGTTAGTCACTAATTTAGCGACGAATTCAGGTTAGTCACTAAATTACCATAATTTTGTAGTACGATATTGTTCGCTGCATCAAGATATCTCTTGACACGCCGGTGGGGGGACAGCGCGTCAAGCTCACGTGCCCCGTGTGCATGAAATGCGGTGTCGAGGATCGATGGCGGAGTCCGGGAGTGGGGAAGGGGGGATTAAAGATAGGGGATGATGAGCATCCCCACCACAGCAAACAAATGGGGTCAATAATAGGCTGTGCCCAGCAATAATGAGCAATCGATAGGTAACATGCATGCATCTTTGCAACAGAGAAACACAAGGATATGCTGGTAGCAGGCACTGTGGGGCTCTTCTCAATAGAGGTGGATGAACATGACATGCCTGCGTCTGTCTATGGCATTCATTCAAATTCTTAGTTTCCTGTTTTTTTTTTCCCCTTCTTCTGATTTTCTAATATTCTTCACAGATTTTTGTTTTGGAATAAAAACGGTACACAAAGATACATTGCAAAGCTCGCAACACCAAATACAATGATCGACTTTTGCAGAAAATTAAAGATCGCAACAAGCCAAAACCCAAGAATAATAAGTGGGAATTTAACCGATAAAAAACTACTACTAAATAAGGTTAGAAGACTTACAAGATCGCTACAAACCTCGTAATTCCACTAAATGAAAGTACACAAAGATAAATCCATTATAACAACTTTCTATATTTATATGTATAAAAAAGATCCCATTTTGTTTCTATTGTTTAATATCATGTGAAATATTGACTTACATTACCTGATTTTCGAGGTGACCCATTATGAGTGGTCCAAATTTTTATCTCATCTAGCCTCCCATACAAGGGTGCATCCAGAACTTTAATCAAAGGGACTTCTTTGATAAAACAATAAGAAACATTCAAATAAAATTATATATATATATATATATATATATATATATATATATATATATATATATATATATAAATTTAACATTAGAGATCATGTAACCTAATGGTTTTGAAGTTTGCTTTATATATGCTAGATACAAGGTTCCAGTCATCTAATTGTTATAAATTTTGCAAAAACATTAACATTCTTTTTTGTAGTAACCAATTTTACAAATTGAAATCGTGCATAATCAAAAAAGTATATGCATAATTTTCTGATACTGAACAAGAATGGATTAAACTTTCTGCTTATATGTATACTGCATCAATTCACTTCCTCCTTTTTCTTTTCTCAAGGTTGAGGTATTATCTCTCTCTCTCTCTGAAATGATTTTGCAGGCTGAGTGCTACCTTGTGGAAACATTTGACCGTGATTTAAGGAAAATACTTATAAATCCAAGTGTTCAGGAGCGAGAGTGAGGTCCCTTTAATTCTTGGTGTGAGAATATGACGCTGGGACGCTGGGAAGGCTGCCCCTAGAGAGGGTAACTTTGAAGGATATTTCGCAATATCGGCCAATATTGATGAAGCCAACGCGTATAGGTCGGTTGTAGCATGTCTCCATCCGATATCGAGCGCTATGGGTCTCTTTTCCGGTAAATTTTGTAGGAAAAAAATGAACGAAAAGAATAGAAAAATAGTGTCAACGTAGAACAGTTTTGTGCGGAAAATTGATATTGTTATGGTGTGTCAATAAACAAAATTTATCGATAAATTGTAACAATTACCATTTGTCGAAGTTGATATCTATAAAGTTACAATAATCATCCATACTAATATCATTTCTTTCAAAACTATTTAGTTTGGTTACATTTTACCTAAATGCAAGTAAATAAATAATAGTATAATTTATTGGCAGTGGAATATTATTTTATTTAAAACTAACGAGAAACAACATGTAATATAGAGAAATATGTCTAAATATGTCAAATGTATTTCTAGTTAAAAAAAAAAAAAAAAAAAAAAAAAAAAACTTCTTGTAAGTTCTATTGTCCAAAACGAAAAATCCGAAACAACTGAAACTGTAGAAACCGTCGACGTACACCAGTACTTATAGAAAATGTCTGAAAACGATTCCGATACGATACTGGAAACCTTTGCTTTTGAAGGGTTGTTTCTTGGGACAACTATGTGGCTGGTGTGCCTTTGGGCCGATGTGTTGAGATCAGTTTTGGAAGTGCTGCCTACGTATCGATCGGACTTTCTAACCAAGTATGCATATGCGTTGGAGCTTTTGAGCATCTTGCAATTTCCCCGTGCAATAAAGAATCCCTCCATATTTCTCTGACCTCGTTTGGTTCTCGGAATGGAAGGGAAAGGAAATCAATTCCTTGTCATTTCCTTTCCTTTGGGAAACTTTAATTCCTATTGATTTTCATTTCCGATGCTTGGCAATGCCAAGAAATTTGGAAAGGACAGTGAATACTTCAATGTAGGAAAATATGATTCCTTGCTTGGATGGATGGAAATCACTTTCTCCCCTAATTTTCTTTCCGTTGGAAATCACTTTCCTTTCCTCCTCAATTCCTTTGGCACCCAAACATAGGAAAGTAATCACTTTCCTTTCCCAATCCGGAGATTCCGGGAACCAAATGTGGCCTTAAGGGATCCAGTTTAAACGGGAATTTTGAATTTACACTTCTGTTGCCCATGTTGCAAATGTAATGCCAGCAGTTCAGACAATTGGAACACTTGGGTCTCAAAGTATTATAAATAAAATGTTTCAAAGCAGATTTGTCGGTTAAATATATTCTGGTACCTTCATCTTTTATGAGCTCAAGATTATAATATCCAAGGCCGGCCCTGATATTCCGAGGACCCTGTTCAGAAACTGAATATAAAATCCTATTTTATGTTTAAAAAAAAATCGATGTCATATATTAATGGTGCTAAGTTTAATTTAATTCTTCTTAAAAAATGACCAATGTGTATAAGTAAAAATTAATAAGAAAATATAGTTTAACTTTCATGTATTGAGAAAAATTGTATTGATCGAACGGCAATAATGTCGAAATATTGCAGAAGAAGCTTGTTAGCAAAGAAAAGGCGAAGCATATTAATCAATGTTCTATATACATGGTAGCAAGATTTTTTTTTTTTGATTCAAATGCATTTTGGTTTGAATCATCATTTATTTTTCAAAAACTCGTGTTTTACTTGTTAGATTATGTTCAAAAATATACCAAGTTATTTTTTTTCAAGTTTCAATCTTATATTTATTTTCCTCAAAGGCTAGAGGTTTCTGGCTGGCAGGTAAAAGCTATTTTCACAAATCAAATTCAAATAATACGCATCGAAGAAATTTGAAACCACATTTTAAAACTTGTGTTTTAGTTGCTAATGAAAATTTTGTTCAACAGCATATCAAATTATTTCTTGAAACATGTATTATTTTCTAGTAGAGGCTAGAGGTTTTTGGATATAAAAACTATATTCAAAAAAATATATTAATAAAATAGAGATGTAAGAGATTGAACCTTGTACCTCTCACAAGCAAAACAAACACTTTACCACTTGAGCTACATTACTATGTTAGCATGTTTTACTATGAGGGCCATGTTCTGTCGCTCCCGATGAACATGCTCAGGACCGGTCCTGATAATATCCTTATAACGATAGTCTGAAGACTAGATAGACTATATGAATATTGTAATGACATTGGTACTGAGCAAGATGTATTAGTGATTCCTGATTGACATATCTTGATCATTCTTTATAAAATCCAAATTATTACATGAGCATCATGTTTCCATTTATGTTGTCAATATCTTACCGGAGATATGTTAAGTATTTATTGATCCGATACGATACAAATAAGCTGATAGCTAGTATCGATTTTTTTTTTTTTTTTTGTATACTTCAAAATCTAAATTCTGGATTTATGAAAGAATTATGTTATATTCACATATTGATTTTGAGACATAAATATAAAATTTAGAGTTATTGTATTACACGATACACAATATACGAGATACACAAGTAAATTAATACACGATAGGTATCGCGAATTGACAGCCTAGGTTTCCACTCGTAAGGACTGCAGTTCTTGAAGAATGAGTGGAACTTGAGGGTGCCTTCAGGTTTTACATGGCGTAATTTTCCCTATATATGAAATAAATCTTTCGGCCTAGAAATTCAATGTAAGAAAGCACCCAATTAATTCCACCTCCTCATTGGATTATTGCTTTTAAGGCATCGTTATTAGCAAGCAAATAATAGCTTGGAAATAAAGAAAACGTAAGTTTTGGTTTGGGATTGGAGAAGATTTAAGAAAACAATTCCAAGGATACTATGTATTGGAGGGCGGGGACATTTGAATTAGATGTTGGGATTGTGGCCTTGGTGGACATAGGAGGACATGGTGCACACCTTACAAGGACTCTACACCCAACCTCATCAAATCTCTCACTTCTATGCGCCCTTGGGGTGCACCAATTTCTCACAAAGTAGTGACTCAAGCCATGTGATTGGACTTTGAGCTTTGCAGTGAGATTGTATTTTTGTTCGTCCACTGAAACTAGAATATTTATTCATCCTCCAACAAAAATTTGACACGTGTCAAATTCTTTAGTCAAACTACTTTGAATGTTTACAAAACCACTTCTAAAGTAATTTATGTTGAATATTTTTGACACGTGTCAAGTTTTTGTTGAAGGATAAACAAATATCCTAGTTTTGGTGGATGAACAAAAATAAACTCTTGCAGTGATATATATATATATATATATATATATATATATATATATAGTGATCCAAGGAATAGTGAACTAGGAGCTAGGTATTTTATCCAAGCTTGGGCTACACACAGAAAAAGACATGCACCAGTGGGAACACTAAACAAAGAGAAAGTTAGATGCCTAAAGAGCAAGGGACAAAATCCCCTTTGACGCTGTTGGCAACCTTGTCCTTCTATTGGCTACTACTGTATTTTTCAAGAACAGGAGAGGCCACTTTGCTTTTAAGAAAAAATGTTAAACATCACTTTCCAGTTGGGGTCCTGCCTGATAATTAATTTCCCTGGATGAACTTTAAAAGCCTGACCACCATCACACCAAAACTTCAGAATCATGGTTCGAATGTCTTATGTTATGGAGTGAGAGTTGGAATTCACGCAACGGTATAACTATTATAAAATTCGCTTAAAATGTACGCCAAAGGAGATTGAGCCCAATGAGGTTGAACCGAGATGGCGGGTGTTTTGGAGCTCTAATACCATGTTTTCAAATCTATGTACAAATAAAAAAAAAAATCGTAGGGCCTTCTTTCATTAGGGTCAGCTATGAACTATATATATAAGGAAGGCATAACAAGGAATTAGTGGACCTTGTCTGTAGGGTTTTCTGATCAATCTAATTTCACAAAAAAAAAAAAATAATAATAATAATAGAGAAGGGGGAAATAACACGCACAAGTATTGGATTATATCTCGTTTCAGGTTGAGCCCTCAAATGGGGTGACGATAGAGTTTGTAATTTATTCTCATATCAGATAGCTAGGAGGTGAGATCATGAGGTGTACATAATTGGGATTGGTTCAGACTTTACATGGAATTTTTCTTTTAAGGCATATGGTCCAGTCCAATATCGTACCTTATGGACCAACTCCGGTTTAGATCACACCATGCTCCCAACAACAAGAACACACAGAATCTAACGTGATTCACTTCTCAAATCGATCTAGAAGCAACATCCACGACAGCGGCAGACGAAATTTTTACTATATTCAGAAGATCATTTACAAGCTACGCCATAATACTCTTTTTTATACACGTAGAATATTAGGTCTTTTTTACTATATTCTGAAGATCATTTACAGGCTGCGGCCTAATACTCTTTTTATAGACATAGAATGTTAGGTCGATCTGCAATCAGTGCACTAAGATCTAGTCACTTAACCAATTAAACTAGGAAGGGTCCAGCCAATTAGATTTCACACAACCTAATAGTCTGATGTTAACCTAGCTAGTGCACCCAAAAAAAGTACCTAATCACAATCTTTCTGTCACACTTGTTTATTTAGGACAAATCACTTCAGAAGAGTTTATTTGTCAGACAGGACAGGGAAGTAGAACCTGTGACTTGCAAGTGGTGAGTGTGGATTTGAGGCTTTTGTAAAGAGAGCTGTTGCCTACAATGAGAGCCAGAGGTGAGGTGAAGACTTGTGCCAGCAAAGAAATCTTCCAAAAGAAAAAGGAAAATAAAAAAAACTGATTGCTTCTCAAGAGGGAAAAGGAAAGCAGTAGGTTGGTCTGTGCTGGTGTCCCTCTCTTCTTCTTTTTTCTAAGTATCATGGGGATACAGTTGATTGCATGTCTCCCTAGAGTCTCCTTCATGTCTTTCTTTCCAGAGGGCCTTGCCATTATTTTAGCACTTCTGCTTCACTAGATAATACTAAATAATTGAGAACTTGCACACAAGTCATTGGTTCCACAAAGATGTCACCTATGTTTCAACAACATCTCTTTATTCCACTAACTTTTCTGATAACAACCTACAACCAAGAATTTTAATTTAGGCTGATTAACTGAAGGTAACTAACTATATTATTACCCACCCCACCCAAAAAAAAAAATCCTTATATATTAGTTGTGCAGGTAATGATTATGTGCCCTGATAATTGGAAGTTATTATGTAATCCAGCAAAATGATATACTTGACAGAGGCTGATGACTGACTAGTCATGACACTCGAGGAGAGGAGCATGATGGTTACGCTATCTTGCACGGACACAGAAAAATCGTCTCTGCATGTATGTCGTATCCGTTTCTGCATTTTTATATGTTCGTATCGTGGAGCATAGGTGATAAGTATCAGTATCGTGCGTGCGCTTATCTATATCGGATGAATCTGCAATAACATATGAATAGTTATGTCCGGACTCAATATGAGGCTCCCGAGACAATTGTTTCAGACCCAAAATTTTAGAGGGTACCAATTCTTTTTTATAGTGTATATAAGTCAAAAAATTAAAAGGTAAATTTATTTTCGTAGTGTATGTAAGTCCTGGTCTTCTAAAATCAAGTCTGGGTCTTATTTTTTAGGCAAAAATTAAATTGTATGTCTAAAGTCTATGGATTTAAAGCCACATAAAGATTTATCAAATCTATGGATCAAAGCCAAGGAAAGATCTATAACTGATATAAATTTTTAGATTTTTTAAGAGAGTCTGTGGCCGCCGGAATCGGATATTTCTTTTTTTTTTTCTAATAGAACTAACAGAATCACTCTCCCTTTCCAAATAAGATTTTGATTATTTTATTTATATATAAATTATTGTCGATTGTCTTATTTTTAGTTTACTTATAATTTATTGGAAAAATGTGTTATTCCCTAATGCCTATAGATATTCCTGGCGTGAGTGGATCTATCTGATCTAGTGGCCGGAGTCGGCGACTACGAGGAAGTTTTGTTCCTAAAAGACCTATTGGAATCAGCTCTTTTCCATTATGTGAGTTTTATAAATTATTAATATATTCTTTGTATAAATTGTTGTTGATTATCTTGATTTGTGGTTGACTAATTATTAAAAAAATTATGATCTTGTCACTTTGATTGCATAGTTATTCCTATTTAAATTGAAATAAACTAATACAAAAACTGAGAAATTTTTTTGTTGCTGATTGTTTATGTGTTAATTATTATTAGTTGTTGAAAATTGTGATAATCTCATTGTATCTTCGTCGATAGAAAAAATAATATTACATAAATATTAAACTTTGAGGGATCATTTTTAGAATTCGTCTCATGTCTTAACATCTAAAGTCCGGCACTAGGAATAGTAAAGTTTGGTTTCTAAACTCTGATAGCTTACAAATATGCAACTAGTGAATAGTAAACGAGGAAGGGATGGAGTTGTTGAAGACTGTTCCTTGTTTCTTTCTTAGTCAGTGTCTACATGATGACCTTTGTTTCAAATGTTTGGTCATTTTCGATAGCAATTAATTTTATCCCGATTGGAATGACATGTGCTTTTGGCTAACCAATTGTGATGAACATATACTAGAAAGGAATTGATTAGAGGGGAGAGTTGGTTTATACATCATGGTCACAGTCGTCTCTGTCACCATTACTCTAGGAACTTAATTTGTCAAGACATTCCTTCCACGAACGTCCGGGAATGACAGCTGAGTCCATGTCAATCTCTCTGGAGTCTAATCTTTGGTTAGTCATGCATGGTTCCTGTCAAAACACTAGAATTTATAGGTGGGAAGGAGCTTTGCGCGCCTAAATCTACACCATTTCTCCTAACTAACTGACAAGTTTTGACTTAGGAAGAGGACTTGAATTCATGACAGCCAAGTAGCTAGGATTTTAAAAAAAAAAAAAAAAAAATATAATATATATATATATATATATATATATATATATATATATATATATATATATATATATATATATATATAGCAAATGACCTCTAGCCTAGTGGTTAAGAGAGATACATGCAGGTAAATTGTCGCCACAATTACCCAGTGCTTCAAAAAAAATAAAATAAAAAATATATATATATATATATATATATATATATATATATATATATATATATATTGGAACCAGGTAAATTGTTTCTGGAATGGCTCCCACTGGAATTCGAACTCCTGACCACTCGGGCCGCATGCATCTCTCTTAACCACTAGGCTAGAGGTCATTTGCAATAATTGTTGTACTCAATATTTGAACCAAGGATTTCTTAAATATAAGTCTAGCAATATAACCACTACACCACAATGTTTATATATATATATATATATATATATATATATATATATATATATATATATATATATATATATATAGTAGTGTTCTAGAACCACTCGGATGGTTTTATATTAAGGAACCACTATATGTTACATGGGTTGGATTGGAATTGAGTGAGTGAGATTAAAATGTAGTGGGGTATACACCTTTTAATCTCAACCATCCAATCTAAATCCAACTCATATAACATAGAATAGTTCCATAATATGAAATCATCCGGATGGTTCTAGAACATATATAGTTGTGTACTCCAATAAATATAATTGTGTTGTAATCCGGTTTAGGGATACATGAAAATCACAAGAAGTTTTTTTAAATTCTTGATCAATAATGAAATATACGTTTGTTGCATTCTTGTTGGATGAACATCTTAAACTTATTTGACTCTGGTGATTTGTTTATTTCCTTTTGTTTGTAATTGCTTGTGTTTTCTAACACGGGGATCATGTAAATTGTAGAATCCAGTAGGGTCAACATTTTCCGATTTAGAATGAGAGTTGAACCAAGAGTTGGTTGAGATTGAAAAATAAAAAAAATTGGTTCGCATTCGGTTTGAAAATACTAAAAAAAAATTATTTGATTTTGATTTCGGTTTCGGCCCAAAACCGAAATAGACTTGTGAAACTATGTAATATCCTCAATTCTATATATATATATATATATATATATATATATATATATATATATATTTATATATATATATATATATATATATATATATATATATAACTTTAATAATTTAACAAGTAGTCCAACTTTCGGTCTAAATTTACAACACAACAATATGTATAAAATTATTATTTTTAATATAATTAACCACCACCACAACTTTTGGTATGACACATTAAATAACAAAAATATAACAACCGAAGAAACCGTCGTTCGATTTGAATTTTTAAAGTTTTAGTTTATTCGATTTCTACTATTTTGATTTGGTTAAAAGCGAATTAACCGAACAGGAGCCGACCAATACAAGGTCACTAACTATTAGTCTACTAGCTAGGGCCTGGTCACTTATGCCACGTGGCTGCTGTCTTTGGGAGATTTCAGGCCTATTAGTTTACTGAATCTCTCATTCTCTGTGCTCTACATAACTCTCTCTCTCTCTCTCTCTCTCTCTCTCTGTGGTTGGAATGGCAGAACGAGAGAATTCGCCTACTTCTTCAACAGACAGTTGTAGCTATCCTTCTCTTTCTTCTACGTCCGAGTCTCCGACAAGGAAAGATTTCAGCACAGACTCGAAGCTTGGCCTTGGCCTCATCTTTAAAACCTCCTTCTTCGACCAGGAGCACTCTTCTACTGCGAGGTATCGGACTCATATTACTCATCACAACAACTTCATCGCATCTCTACATTTAATTATATATATGCTGCTTCTTTTTCCTCGTCTCCTTCATTTTATGCATACACAAAATGCAAAACCTAGCTCCACTGTTCTATTGATCTTTACTTGGTGCCAAAATTCTTCTGCTTAGTCCAATCTTGATTCTCGTTTCCTACTCATACATACATATTTCATTTATTTCAAAATTCTGTGCTTCGCCACTTTATTACTCTTTATTTTCTTCAAGTTGAATCTCTCTTTTCCTCATAACAAAGTTCACGGTCCCTTGATCTTTCTTCTAATTTGAAATATTAAGAAAGTTATGCAAAATCTATACATTGATTAATTCTATCATATATATATTTTATATTAATGTTTTATCTAGTTTTTTTTTTCTTTTTTTTTTGTCCGGCGATACGCAAATGACTTTGTGCATGCTCTTGTTGAGCATATCCGCGTGACCGACTTCCAATCATCTAAGCTTTCTTGGCACTCCAAATAGCCATTCTCTTCTTAAATTTTTTTTCTCCTAGCTATATCTTCTATTAGGCCTATTTGATAGCTAACCCTATTGATTAATTAAAAGTTTCAAGATCAACCAACTACTACTACTTGAATCAATTATACATATCCCCTTCTGATCATTCACTTGAATATCGTCTCTCTTGATGGTTATAGCAGAGACCAAGAAGTCTCCGATTGGCCGCCTATCAAACGCCTCCTTAGGAGCGCACTCGCAGGGAGAGGAAGCCGGCGAAGCCCTGCGACCTTCTTCGTGAAGGTGTACATGGAAGGGATCCCTATAGGCAGGAAGCTGGATCTCTACGCTCAGGACGGCTACGATGGCCTGATAAGGACACTCAGACAAATGTTCAAGACCAACATAATTTTGTGTAAGCAGAGGCGAACCTTTCTTGATTAATTCTTCTAGTTCGTTTGTTCTGCTTGGTAACGGTGTTTTCACCGATTTTGGGATGTTTTTGAACCGACCGTTTATGAGAGTCTTCGTTTGTTATTTTTTTTGAGGCACCCGTTTTGGTCAGCTCAAACCCCAAACCCACCCCCCCCCCCCCCCCCCCCCCCACCCACACACACACACACACACACACACACAAAACCGGTGTAATGTAATTTTGGGTGGCTTTATAAACACCCCAAATCGGTAGGTATTGAGAGATTTTATTATTTTATTACATTTATATTCTCACAAAAAATATATAATTATAACTACTAATACCTTTCCCTATTTAATTTTATTCGTGTGAAAAAAACTTCCAGAACCGCTCGTTAGTGAATTACCAAGCATGAATTAGACTGGTTTAAAAACCGCTACTTAAAAACCACCCAAAATCGGACCACTCATAACCGTCCATAACCGTACTCTAAAAACACCTCATAACCGCTACCCTACAATTGCCAGGCAGACCCTAAGAGTTCAAAGTCTATGGTTTGAACTAACAATGTTAATGTTCCTCCTGTTGTTGATTGCGAGCAGCCCCTGAACTTGCTCAAGAATCATTAGGAATCACTCATGTCCTTACATATCAGGACAAGGAAGGGGATTGGATGGTGGTGGGAGATGTTCCATGGGAGTAAGTCTTCTTGAGCAAAAGTACTATAATCTTGAGTTCTTAACTATCACTCTTTGTTTCTTCATTTCCTAATGTTTCAAACATTTTTCTTTGTGCAGGTTTTTCCTTGCTACTATCAACAGACTGAAGATCACAAGAGCGGACAAATGCTAAAAATGGTCAGAAAGGAATTGAGTGTAGATGTACAGCCATATATATTTCTTTCATTTTTACGTCTTCGTTATAGCTCAATCATAAAAATAAAAATATAGACTGAGGTCTCATATATTACAAGTATAGATTCATAATCATGTTAAAAGAATCTCATCTCCCATTTCCATTTTCTTCCATCTTGCATACTTCTGTAATAGCACTCAACATCATCTATCACACTCATTGCGAGTAAGTGTTTATATTCTCTTCTTTGGAATTGAGAGTGGAAGTGGTCCTTCAAACCAAGTGATTGCGAGGATGGAGAATTTCAATCATCAACTTGGGCATAGTATCCGGAAGTTGTCGAGAATACTTGATCTTGTAATAGTAAAAGGAAAGATGGGGGTACATTAGAAAGTTATGATCAAGTGACCCATGGAAGAACCTTTTGTTCACAAGTCTATGCAAATACACATAATACATAAAACAACACATAATATCGACAGAGCTACCGATACCAAACGAGTACATGTAGATTTGATTTGAGCTGGCAACCAGGGCCGACCCTGGGGTAAGCCGGACAAGACTTGGGACTTGGACAACCTCCCAGCCTCAGCGTGATCCCTCCAAAGGTCAGGAGCAACCAAAATTAGCTCCGGATTGAGCAACCCAATTCTCTGGGCCGGCCCTGCTGGCAACCATGTTCTACCTAATGAATCTTCTTCCAATTAGTATTTACTTTATATGGGGGCATTTGTTGCTCTGATCGTCTCTATTATACAGCATCTTTCTGTTGTATGTATATATATCATGCATCGGTCAAAGCCACATGGCTCCAGTGGTTAGCAGGTGGAGACATTACGCTCTTGGCTGAATGGTTCGGAATTCAAATACACGGAGAAGAGACCTAGGACATACCGTTGAGAAGTGATTCAGTAATAAAAATCTTCATGAATCAAAATTTTGTTTTTCTTTCCAAAAACGAAACCATAGGGTATTATGATTCTGAAACCGCGGTTTTCTTTTCACGGCAGCATTGGCTACGTAGGTCTTGTTAGAAAAATGTTGAATTAAAAGGAGACATGTAAAAAAAATCAAGAAGCATACAGAAGAGAAAACGTTGAATAATCGGATTGACAATTGCTTTAGTAGACCCTTCGCATCAATGGTTTCTTAGTGCAGGTGTGAGAAAATCTCTTTATATATATATATATATATATATATATATATATATATATATATATATATATATATATATATATATATATATATATATATATATATCCGTGGAAATATAGAAACTCGCGCAGTGTTTCATTAGAGAGAGTTTGAACAAAACAGCCCACATCCTACAAATAGTTTCTTTCAAGCCTGAAAGAGTCGATAAAGGACACATGTGGCCGTGGTCAAAATAAAAAAAAAGCAAAAGGGGTAGCTTGCAGTATCGGTCGATACCTATCCAATAGATCCGATGCTAACTGATATTGATACTGACTGATACCGACACTGGGAGTCTCTTTTTCGGCCAATTCGACAAAGAAAATTCAACGAAAAACACCAATGAACAAAGGTGTAAAAGCATAGAGTTCTGCATGTAAAAAACACAAAGTTGACTTCCATATCATTCAATTTCAAAACTACTAAAAAAATAACACAAAAAATACTTAAAATTACGTCTAAATATATATAAAAAATTCTAAAATTGTCATAATTATTTGCTTTATGATACCAAAAGATGGAATACTTCGATTCAAAACCGTCGATACCGTTGATTCCGATACTCATAAAAAAGGTCTGATAGTCTTCTAAGGTACGCTAACACCCAACAGCTGGAAAAAAAAAAAGGCTTCGAGTATCCATCTCAACATGAATTTGAGCATATAATTTGACCATCGAGTTGGTGAGAGAATTGAATTTTGGAAGAAAAAAATTGGGTAACGAAAAGAATAAAATCTAGTATCGCTGAACAAATTGCGGGTCTGTATCGCCTTTTGATTGTTTTGTGAAGCCAGTCTTTGGCAGCTCTGTCTTTGCAAAGTCGCACAAAGACAATCCGTTGAGCTTGTTAATAAGTTTTTGCCAGTGTACCAATGTTATGGTGGCATTTAACTATGAACAGACATCGAGGCTCACATTTATAAGAAAGCAATTTACGTTAATGATTCTTATGTTTTGCACTTATTTTATAAACTATACCTACTTTGAAACTAATTTTACGAACCATTCCCACAGTTTATTTTTTTATAGAAACTTATAACGCTAACTACTCCTATATTTTAGTAAAATTATAAGGCATGGGAGTGGCCAATGTAATTATTTTTGAAATATAAATAATTTCTGTAATACTCATAAAACATAGGAGGATCAGTGTGTTTCTTTATAAAATTTGCATATATATATATATAAGCGTATCCTTTAACTCAGAAATATTTCTCTCTCAAATTGCGTTGTATTTTTCTATTTTCCCTTTTATGTTGGTCAAAAGAACAAGCTTGTACAAGAAATTCAAGCAAAATCGACCGGGAATGGAACAAACAGTAGCGGCTGTACATAAGGTTAATTCGTTGTATTTGTTACATCTAGAGTGAAAACAAATATTGCTTTCGAAAAATAATGATAAATCATGCTGCATCAAAGTTAAAATACTGAAAATCTTGCATCGTTGTTTCCTCCAAACTATGCAAACCAAACACTAAAAGTGCGGAAGATGGTAAGTTCGATCTTTGTCTAAATAGGTTTGTAGGTAGGGCTGGCCCTGAGGATTGGGTTGTCCGAGCCAAAACTTATTTTGGTTGTCCCTTGATCCACGGGTGGATTTATTAAGAGTCCAAGGGGGACACGGCATCCCCAAATTTTTAAAAAATTATCAATTACTACATAGAAATTTTTTGCCGTATTACAATATATAGTAATTTGTGTACAAAGATTAAGTTAGGGATATTTAGACTTTGGGTCTCAAATAAATTTCAAAATTTGTATTTGGATCTCCATATTATACATAATTAGTGTTTGAGTCTCAAAAATGTCACTAATTATTTTTGGTGACACTTTTGAGACCCAAATACTAATTATGTATAACATGGAGACCCAAACACAAATTTTCGAACTTATTTGAGACCCAAAGTCTAAATATTCCATTAATTTAACTCAAGTGGTGGTGCTCTAAGCATCAAAAGCAGAGGCTAGGGTTCGAGCTTCTAAACAATTAAAATTTTCTAAGTACAATTTTTCTCTTCTTCCTTTCTAAAATTTTAGAAATATTAACTTTCCTTCTCTCTTTTTTCCCTTTGCTCATTCTTGTTTGAATTTTTAAATATATTTTTTGCTATTTGAGTTCAATTAATATAATAACTTTTAAAAAAAATTATATGTAATAACACGGCCTCCTCATGAATTAAATTCTGGTCCCGCCCCGGCCTTGATTCTTGTTGTGGACTCGTCTTGGGGGGTCACCAGCGATCCCAACATCTTGTAGCTGCCTTAAGCAGATGGGGGTTGTCCTAGTCCAAAATTTTGTCGGACTTATCTCTAGGCCGGCCCTCCCTGCTTGCAGGTGCCTCAATGGTTTCTTTCGAGGTTTTTGTCGTCAAAAGGCACAACCTTTTCTTTGTCGTAACAAAAAAAAAAAAAAAAGAGTTTGCTCGGTCTTGGTTGGAGAACATCCTGAGTAAGTTTCGCCGTCTATTGGCCACGTAGTTAGAAGACCAGACACTAATTTTCTTTAAAAATAGACTTATCTGCATTTTCCTTTGGCTTGGCTCTAGTTACTTAATTGTTGACATTATTATATACTCTTTATGTCTCAGGCTTCTTGTCATAAGTGATCCTAATATCTTCCTTGCTCGTCCTTGTCGTATCCAATGTCTTGGACTTTGGTATGGTGTCCCATGCCATTCTATCCATCGCTAGTGTGATTGTTTATTTCTACTGCTTAGGTACCGTCAAGGCAAAACAGGCGAAGACTGATTGATTCTTGGATTGCATTCTACAATTCTAAGATTTCATTCCTGTGAGATTTAGAGAAAGTTATGACAGAAATAGTTTAAAAGAAGGAATGTTAAGTTCTGAGAAGGGACTAGAAGGATGGTAGTGTGGAAACCTGGAAGAAGGGACGTTTGGTAACATTTTGGTTCTTATTTTTGGCGGCATTATATTCTTTGTTAGTTAGGAAAATTTGTTATGCGGGGGATAGTTATTTTCCTACAAATTCTTTTGTTTACTAGTTCTGATAAAGTTGATGTAATGTTCATTATTATTTTTCCCTTATACTATAAGAAAATTAGTTGTTCGAAACTCTTATAATTCAGCTATGAATAAGTTTTCTTTAGGTTTGTGCTTTTGTTCTTATTGATAGCTGTTATCAGCTACTGATAATATTGTACGTGGTTTAGTTGTTATTCAAATGTTATATGGAATGGTTGAAATGTTATGAAGCATATATTTGGTTTAGATACGAGTTGAATGCAGGTTCATGGTTCGAAATATTTTTATAAAAATTGTATTTGCAACGGTTATAACTGTTACAAAGAGTGGACAATCGTGACATAAAAATACAATGTAGTCACAATAATAACCGTGACCAAAAAATATAACATTAATAACCGTGACGAATGATAAATTTTTAACAGTAATTATCGTGACGAATTATATTTTCCTCACGGTTATTACCGTTACAAAAAATATAATTCATCATTATTACCTTTACAAAATATTTACCATGTCCAAACCGTAACATTTATACCGTGACGAAAAACATTTGTTACGGTAACAACCGTGAGGAATCGCTTCTTATGGTGTAGTGAGAAATCCGGACAAGTGTGGGAATGGCTCAACCACCCAATCCCAAATCTTCGCAAGGAATCCGACTACTACTAAAAAGTTGGGGGTTACTATGACTCAGGCCAATGCTAAGTGGCATTATATAAAATATTGTTTGCTGTCATTATATTGTCTATTTTTTTACTACAATCTAGGACTACCAAAATTTTGACAATTTTTGACAGCTCATGACTGTAAAAAATGGCAGCTCTAAACACAACAACAACTGCCAAATTTTTTACAATTCAGACTATGCATAAGATTGCATAAAATGGTAACAAATACTAATAATTTGCGTAGTATCTTTAGCATTGATCCGCATGATACAAGTTCTTGGTCACGGGTTCTTGGACAGTACAACACCAATGGAATTGTACAATAGACATTGTATTGTATTGTATTGTATTGTATTGTTAGTATATATTTGTGATAAATGTCATGCAAAGGAGGTTAGTCAACATCGATTTCAAATATCCAAATGAATGGATTTACAGTGAAGTGCTAGTAGATTGGTTTTTATGAAGATTACTCGGAAATTTTGGATTAATGAAAAATTATGGATATGGATTTGAAGAAGCTTAACCATAATTATACCTATTGATTATTATGACATAAATGTTTTTTTTTTTAATTACCAACCTATCTTCATTCTGAAGTTCTACTTTCAACGTATTTATCGTAATTACAAAAAAATATATTGCATATGTAAAAAGAATAATATTTTTTAGTGAGCATGTAGAGTAGGGTACTTTGTGGAGGACTGGCTTATATATACAAATAGTGTTTAGGTCCAAAACTTGTACATTTAGGACTAATGACTAATGGATTCTATGTTTGGATCCAAATAATTATAAATTTTGTAAAATAAATACAAGTTTTAATAATAGTTGTTTATCCAATGATCAATTAGTATAATATCTATTAATATTTAAAGTTACAAAAGTTTAAAATTTGAGTTGACGATAAAAATTTAATAATTGTAGATTTTATAATCCAAATGACAATTATTAGTTACAAAATACTACTAAAATAATAATTATTTATATTTTAAAATATAAATCCAGACTAGATTTCGAAATAACATTGACTAGAAAATAATAGAAAGTGTTCTTTCAGAAGAAAAAAAAAATACATGATAATTGGCATCTATATATATTATACTAAAACAGCTATCATTTATCATTCTGTTGTGGACAATTAGCTCAACCTCACACGTATATCAATATATCTTCATATGTCTCTACAAGCCATCCCAACCTCTCTTTATATAGGAAGAGAGAGGTTGGGAGTTACAAAATGAAAAGTCACTTGGGAGTTACAAAGGTGAAGAGTCACCATGATGAGATGAATTACAACACTCCCCCTTGGCTCTTCACAAACTCTGCTTGTAAACACCTCTGAGCTTCTTTGTCGGTCTGTAGCTTGCAGATTCAAAAATGACCACCTACTTGTGCCTCGTTAAAACCTTGCCAAAGAAAACCCAGTGGGAAAAAAAACTTTGGTCGAAGGACAAAAGAGTACACACAGGTCAGTGTGATGGGGGTAAACTAACCATTGCAAAGGTGCCTCGTCAAAACCTTGTCAGGGAAAATCCAGTGGGAAAAACCGCTGATCGAAGGACAAAAGAGTACACGATGGTTTAGAAGTATACAACTGGATACTCCCCCTGATTATAATAATCCTTAGTGAATAAGGGATTTGAACTGTGTCTCGTTAAAAACCTTGCCAAAGAAAACCCAGTGGAAAAAACTTTGGTCGAAGGGAAAAAGAGTACACGAGCATACATCAGGATGCTTTCCTTTTCACTCGCACTCAACAGGGTACGGGATATACGCACAACAGGGCGTTGGGAGGCACTTGTTGGGGCGCTCCCCCTCACATGCACACAACAGGGTGCAGGAAACATGTTTCACTTAGGCTAGCTCTGAAAGCTTCCTAAGTCCAATCGCTCTGACATGTTTCTGGAACGAGTGTTTTGGCAGTGACTTGGTGAACAAGTCTGCACGGTTATTCTCCGATCCAATGTGTTGCACTTCAATCTTCTGAAGCGCTTGTTGTTCATGTGTAAAGAACAACTTGGGCGATATGTGCTTGGTAGCATCCCCTTTGATGTAACCATGTTTCGCTTGATCAATAACAACGGTATTGTCCTCATAGACGACAACAGGTTCATCTGGGTTATATGGAAGATCACATGTACTTCGAATATGGCCAATAACAGCTCGAAGCCATACACACTCTCTAGTCGCCTCATAGAGCGCGAGTAGCTCAGAGTGGTTCGTTGAAGTAGCCACTAAGGTCTGTTTGCGAGACCTCCAAGAAATCGCCGTATTCCCAATGGTAAAGACATAACCAGTTTGGGAACGCCCCTTGTGCGGATCAGATAAGTATCCCGCATCGGCATAGCCAACAAGGGTCGCGTTGCTTCGAGTGCCAAGAGCGTTGGACTCACTCAAAACCGCGTAGGGATAGAACAAGCCCAAGTCCGTAGTACCCTTAAGGTAGCGGAAAATGTCTTTTATGCCATTCCAATGGCGGTGTGTTGGCGCGGTGCTGTGTCGAGCTAGACAATTCACAGCAAACGAGATGTCCGGTCTAGTACATTGGGCCAAGTACAATAAAGCACCTATTGCACCCAGATAAGAGCACTCATGACTCAATATCTCTTCGTCGTCCTCCTTTGGACGAAATGGGTCCTTAGTAATGTCTAGAGAGCGGACGATCATAGGAGTAGCGGACGGCTTAACGTCAAAATGACTAAAGCGTCTCAATACCTTTTGGGTGTAGTTCGCTTGATGGACAAGAATTCCATCTTTACGGTGCTCGATCTGCAGGCCGAGGCAAAACCGTGTCTTCCCAAGATCCTTCATCTCGAATTCCTTCTTCAGGATATCAGCAGTTTCTGACAAGTCTTTTTCGGTTCCTATGAGATTCATGTCATCTACATAGACCGCAATGATTGCGTATCCTGAAGTGGATTTCTTTATGAACACGCATGGGCAAAGTTCGTTATTAACGTATCCCAAACCGATCAAGTATTCGCTTAGGCGGTTATACCACATTCGCCCGGATTGTTTCAATCCATATAGCGAACGCCTCAGTCTAATCGAGAACGCATTCCGTGGTCGGGAACTACTTGATTCAGGCATCTTTAGTCCTTCAGGGACTCTCATGTATATCTCTGTGTCCAGATCCCCGTAGAGATAGGCTGTGACCACATCCATAAGCTGCATATTCAGTTTTTCGGAAACTACTAAACTGATTAAGTAGCGGAACGTTATGATGTCCATTACGGGAGAATACGTCTCCTCGTAATCAATTCCAGGGCGTTGTGAGAAGCCTTGCGCCACAAGGCGAGCCTTGTATCGCACAATCTCATTTATCTCATTACGCTTCCTTAGGAAAACCCATTTGTGACCAACTAGTTTAACATTGGGTGGTGTTGGAGCAACAGGTCCAAACACGCTTCTTTTCGCTAAGGAATCTAGTTCAGCCTGGATTGCTTGTTTCCATTGTGACCAGTCCGTTCGTCGTTGACACTCGGCAACACTACGAGGTTCCATGTCATCATTGTTCATAATGTCAGTGGCCACTGAGTATATGAACACATCATCGATGACAGTTTCGTTTCGCTTCAAAATATCGTCTAAGCTAGCATACTCGACGGATATTTCGAGGTTATCGACATGATTAGGAATAGGCGTTTCATCTGGAACGCGCTCTTCTAATACATCGCCGTGATCCTTAATGATCTCATGTGGCAAAACGCTTTTAACAAGATTTCTCCGCTTCCGGGGCAGAACATCTTTGGAACCAACCGGTCTTCCCTTCTTCTTGGAAATAGCGACGGACTGGACGGCCGATGGCAGCGTCCTTTGCTCGGCGGGTTCGACCGGAGCAACATGTTTCACAGGAACATGGCGTCTCTCAGGGACGTCTATCCTTGCAGGCACATTTGCAGCAGGTATAATTGATCTCGTGACTTTTGCTAGGTCGCTAAATGCATCTGGCATTTGATTTGCAATATCTTGCAGACCTAGAATCCTCTGCACTTCCTTATCACTATGTGCAGAGGGGGGATCATGATGAGCAAAAGAGGGCACATGCCACGCTAATTCACGTCGTTCCTCATCAACGTTAGCGTGCATTTCTCCCCCTAACGACGGGAAGATTGTCTCATCAAAGTCACAATCCGCGTGTCTCGCGGTAAAGAGATCGCCTGTCAAGGGCTCTAAATAGCGAATAATGGACGGGGAGTTATAACCGACATATATTCCCTGTCGCTTCTGAGGTCCAAATTTTGAACGCCTTATCGGCTCAATTGGAACATTGACTAGGCACCCAAACATGCGTAAATGTGAGATATCAGGCTCACATCCAGTAACCAGCTGGTACGCGAAAAGTGGTTGGGTTGCCATGGGCCTCAGATGGACCAAATTTGCAGCGTGCAAAATTGCATAGCCCCATGCAGATAGTGGGAGTTTGGTGCGCATAACCAAGGTCCTCGCTATCACTTGCAGTCGCTTTATAAAAGCTTCCGCTATGCCGTTTTGGGTATGAACATACGCAACAGGATGTTCAAGATTTATTTCCAAAGTCATGCAATAATCATCGAAAGTCTTCGATGTAAACTCCGCGGCATTATCAAGTCTAATAGACTTTATCGGATAATCCGGATGGTGAGCCCTTAACTTAATGATTTGGGCGAGGAGTTTAGGAAATGCTGCATTTCGGGTGGACAACAACACTACGTGTGACCATCTAGTTGATGCATCAACCAAAATCTTGAAGTATTTAAATGGTCCGCATGTTGGTTGGATTGGTCCACAAATATCTCCATGAATTCTCTCAAGGAATT
Source organism: Iris pallida (assembly GCA_029216955.1). Taxonomy (NCBI): domain Eukaryota; kingdom Viridiplantae; phylum Streptophyta; class Magnoliopsida; order Asparagales; family Iridaceae; genus Iris; species Iris pallida. The sequence goes on from JANAVB010028196.1 coordinate 11,804,886, forward strand.
GGAAAACCAATTTCGTAGGTTTCACATGGAGTGGCTTGAGATTCGTCTTCCCAATCGAGCATGCTTGGCATAGGCTTTTCGGATTTATAACGAAATTCTTTCCTCCAAGAGGATGCCCATGTGATGCATTCATAGTGCGAAGCATCGTATTTTGACCCGGATGACCCAGCCGGTCATGCCATAGCATAAAAGTCCTCTCATCAACTGGCGCTCGACGAATGATGAGATTACTCTCGATGTGTTGTATCGTAGTGAGATACAAACCACTTGAAAGACATTTCAACTTCTCCAAGATACGCTTTTGGCCGTACTGAGTGGAGGTAATGAAAAGATACTCGAAGCCATGTTCTCGAGCAGTTTCAACATGAAATCCGTTTTCTCGAATATCCTTAAAACTCAGTAAGGTACGACTGGACCTTGGAGAATATAAGGCCTCTGATACTTCAACGGGAGTACCATTTGACAACGAAAAACGGGCTTTGCCAAAACCTTGAACAAGGGTTGAGGGTCCCGAAATGGTTGTCACTGAGGTTACTTTAGGCGTATAGGAGATAAAGTATGATTTATCTCTCAAGATAGTATGAGTTGTTCCACTATCAACCAGACAATCCACTGCCCCGTGGTCCATGCCTATAAGTAAAAAAAAAATTAAAGTTTGTCACACGTTTGAGAAAAGTGCTCGAAATTGAACTTTAATTTATCGAGAAAACAGAAAATACAAACCACCAAAAGTTTTATGACTTAAATCAAACATAGATAGAAAATGGAGATTTATTCTTCCATTTCTGCTACAAAATCGGGGGTCTCAAGATTTAGATTTTCGTACTCGTTGACCAGATTTGCTTCGGCCCGGCGCCCCTTGTGATAGTTATTAACTTCTTGGGGGGTCGCCCTGCAAGTCCGTTGCATATGACCATAAGCACCACATTTGTAGCAGAGAGTAGGCGCTTGGCCTTCCACTCTCGCTTTGGGACGACTGGCCCGTTGGTTCTTACCATGAGACTGCCTAGGAGTCAAAGGTCCTTGGTTCTTGTTAGAACCTCGCTTTGGGTGGCGAGACTTAAACTCGCCTCTGTTCCTTGGCTGGGACGACTGGCCCTTGTCTCGTTTCCACCGTGGATTTGGTCCACGGAGAGCGTTTGCATCAGACATTGGAATTGCCTTTGTTCCAGCAGGACGAGAATTGTTGTTTCTCATTAAAATGAGACTGTTCTTCTCGTCTAGTAAAAGCTGGGTGATGAGCTCGGGAAACTTGGTGAACTTAGACTGACGGTATTGCTTCTGGAGCAAGTTGTCAGTGGAAGGAAATGTGGTGTATGTTTTCTCCAATAGATCACTGTCGGTTAATATCTCACCGCAGTATTGGAGAAGTGATCGAATCCTGCATACTTCATTGTTGTAATCAGTTACACTTTCGAAGTCTTGAAAGCGCAGGTTCAACCAGTCATGGCGTGCTTCAGGTAGCCATATGGTCTTCTGGTGGTCGAAGCGCTCTTTCAGAGAGTCCCATAGCGTCTTCGGCGAGGAGATTTCAATGAACTCCGCCTTCATGGCGTCAGATAAATGCCTGCGGAATAGAATCATCGCTTTGGCGTTCATTGAGCGAGTGACTTCCACTTCACGCTCTTCCTCGTTATAGATGACGTCCAAGAGGCCCTGCGCATCTAGATGGTTCTGGATGTCTTGCGTCCAGTCCAAGTAGTTCTTGCTAGAGGCTTCAAGGATTGGAAAATCAATCTTGATCGACATTTTTCTACAACAGGAGAAAAAATCTTGATCAGTCAACATATAAAACGACAGGTTTATATGGATTTGGTTTGTATAAGCAACAACAAACAATCATAAATAAAAACAACGGTTTTGAAAAAACGATTTTTGTTTAAAAATTATCTTATATCGATCGACGGGCCGATATAGAGAGGTCAATAAGTTTTTTGCAAAAATGCATAATTATAAATACAATTTGAGCAAAAAATAATATTCGGTCAACCCCTTTCAGTAGCTCTACGTGAATATGACCAGGCGGAAAAATGAGGGAGGAGGGTCACCGAGGACCTCTTAAGAACCAAGCCCCAAGTTCTTTCTGACATCATACCCAAGTAGGTGAGCCTATTCGGAGAGAATTCGTAAAATTTTCGTCAAATGTAAGAATAAATAAGATTTTTCAAGAAATTTACGCTATTTGCGAACTGTGCAAAATAGGTGACAATTTAGTGCGTGCTTAAAATGAGCGTTGCCTTTGAAAAATTATTAACCAAAAATGTTATTTTTGGGAGGCCCAAATTTGGCGGTGCCAGAATTTGTTATGTAGCCAAAACAATTTTTCAATTTTTACGCCATTACGCTAAAAAAAACTTACAACATAAGCAAGTAACAGCACACAAAAGAATTGGTGCCTAAGCAAGCGGCACCAAAAAAAAATGTCAACTATTTTTTCGACGTCTAATTAAGCGACGCCAAAAAAATAGCGACAAAAAATACAATTTTTTTATTCATCTGTTACAATGATTACTGAGTAACATTAAAAAATGCTACTGAGGTGCTCGGCAGGACACAGATGGCACTGAGGTGCTCGCCGGGGCGCTCCAAATCCATCATTACCAAAGAAAATGTTAGCATCTAAATTTTCTTTTTCAACATGAAATTTTTTTTTTTCAAAAAGAATTATTTTCAGAAAAAAAAAAACTAACAAATATTTTGTTGGGATAAGTACTATTTGATAAACACGCCAAAGTATATTTTGATAAAAAAAATTTGAACAAAATATTTTGTTTTACCAAAGTATATTTTCGTAACAAATTTTTTTTTTTTTTTAACCAAATATATTGTTGTAACAAAATATATTTGATAGAAAAATTTACTCGTATATATTTTGCAAAAAAAATTTTGTTACAGTACCAATAAGAAGACTGTACTTATCCCTGTTTTCCTCAACCATAGTAGAGTGTCAATAGAAGAATAACATGCATTTAAAAACAAGATCAAATTGTTCACCCTGTTAAACAGTTACTTTCAAGCATATGGCTTGAAATCAAAAAAATATCAGCACATATCATAAGATATAGACTGTACCAATAAGAAGACTGAAAAAAATAATATATTCCTATAAATGAGACCATGATAACTTAGTCGACAATTCCAAAATTTTAGTTGTTAACATTAGAAAACCCAGTAATATTTTGTAATACACAGAGGTCTCTCCAAATAGGCAAAAATTACGCTACTTATGAACTATGTATTATTCCTATAAAAAATGTTAGGATTTAAATTTCTTACAAAATAATACTCATGAGTTATCAACAAACATATATTAATATGAACTGACCCAGTCTGCTTATTACAAAATGATATAAAATTTTATTTTCCTATAAAATTAGAAGACTGTGGTATTCAAATTAGAAGACTGCATGTTATTCAAAATTAGAAGACTGCATGTATTCACTGAAATTTTATTACAGTACCAATTAACAAAATATATTAACAAAAAATTTACCTTTCTTACCGTACGGTGGAAGAAAGTGGAAAAACGATTGCGGATACGTGGGATCGGCGACGAGCGACGGGGTGCGCGCGGGGCAACGGTCGGCGGACGTCGAGGCGAGCGGTACGTCGGGTCTCCGGCGTTGCACGAGCAAAGTGCTGATAACGTGTTGTGGACAATTAGCTCAACCTCACATGTATATCAATATATCTCCATATGTCTCTACAAGCCATCCCAACCTCTCTTTATATAGGAAGAGAGAGGTTGGGAGTTACAAAATGAAAAGTCACTTGGGACTTACAAAGGTGAAGAGTCACCATGATGAGATGAATTACAACACATTCTTATTTTTTCCTATTTTTCCTCCTAAATCCTCAACAGTAATAAAAGTAATAATTAATAGGCCATTGGCATCTATATATATTTGCCTCCTGCTGTGGGTGTCCGTGCCGGTCTGCGGCCACGTGACACATCACCATTGGCCCTCTGATTCGGGGTGGACTCGTATGGCCAATGACTGACCGTCACGCGAATGCGGGCCAACTCGATCACCACCAGCGGCGCACAAAATATCTTTTTCATTATAAAAATGGATTATTTGAATCGGAGCTGGGCTGCTCAAGCCACACGGTCCTCTACTCGGATGTGTTACATTTCCTATTTTCAAAAGATGGGTCAATCCTTGTTAGGTATCCATATTTGAATTCAATAAACATACATTTTTAATTCTAAACATCATTCATATATATATATATATATATATATATATATATATATATATATATATATATATATATATATATATATATATATTCGTCGTGTAAGTTTATACGAATCCAGATTCCATACGTTTCAAGAACTGATTCCTCTTTTGACTGTCAGAAAGACGAATCTTGCCTATCCAACCCTTGGTCCAACCTCTCTCAGAAGGGTTTATGTTTTAAGTAGTGACGGAGCTGATATCCAAAATGGGACTGAACTTTAAAAATTAAACTTAAACCTCTTAATTAAAATTATATATAGGATCAGACATTATTTTTGGCCAAGTGTCCGGTCTTGATTAGTCGAATTGTTTGGCCTACGTTAGCGAAAGGACTGACGTCATTTGCTCTGGCCAATACAAACGTGACACATGATAGTAAGGTTTTGATCAGTCTTCGGACTGTCAAGTACTATTGTATTTTGGCTGCACAAATACCAATTCCGCGAGGAAGCTAACTAAGAATATATTTCAAAAAAAAGCAACTAATGCCTCCCATGAGGATAAAGTGCATTTAAACCATCCTTAGACCTATCTCCAATGAGGGTTTCTATCTTCCCTATTTCTATGGAAGAAATTCTTTTTAGAAAAAATTTCTTCCAATGGTGATTTCTATCACCATTTCTATCCTAGGTGACAATGATGTAGGATGAAAACTTTCTAGGAGGGTTTCTACATGTAGAAACTCTCATAGAAATTCTCCTATCTCTCATGACAATTATTATTGGACCCCACACCATTAAATTGGTCCTTTTACTATGTGACACATAGGATAGAAATGGAGAACCATTGGAGAGCATTTTTTTTTTATGTGTACAACTTCTATGTAGAAACTCTTCCAACTAGGATAGAAATCTCCTTAAAGTACAATGCCAAGTAGGATAAGAATTCAATTTTAGAAATCACCATTGGAGATGGTCTTAGGCCTCGTTTGGTTCGCGGAATGGAAGGGAAAGGAAATCAATTCCTTGTCATTTCCTTTCCTTTGGGAAACTTTAATTCCTATTGATTTTTCTTTCCGATGTTTGGCAATGCCAAGGAATTTGGAAAGAAAAGTGAATACTTCAATGTGGAAAAGTGATTCCTTCTTTGGATGGATGGAATCACTTTTCTCCCTAATTTTTTTTCCATTGAGAATCACTTTCCTTTCCTCCTCAATTCCTTGGGCGCCCAAACATAGGAAAGTAATCACTTTCCTTTCCCAACCGGGAGATTCCGCGAACCAAACCAGGCCTTAGAGTTGCCTCGTTCGCAAAATAAGACCTTTTAGAAAACTTAAGCAGTTTGCACCTCCCGCAAAATCGTTTTTGTTCGGAATGCCCCTTTCCGTCAAAATGACGTTAGAACAGCCGTTAGAGCCCATATTTTGGATTAAAAAAGAGGTGCACTTTCCAAAATACCCCTAATGCTAATGATTACATTGTTGCTGCTGCTCTCTTTCATTCTCTCTATAAGAATGTTTGTTTGAAACATAAAACCTAAGCTTTATATTTTCTATTTTTTGACCGGTTGGTTGGAAGGAAAAATAATATATTTTTTTTATATTCCTTTTTTTTTTTACTTATTTGCTCTCATTTAATGTATTGAAGCTTTTTCTTACCTACAGATCTCAAATCCAACTGCAAATTTTTTTATATTCCCTTTTTTTTTTTTTTACTTATTTGCTCTCATTTAATGTTTGAAGTTTTTTTTACTTATTCCTTTTTTTTTCTCAAGATGTGCAAATAGAAATTATGGAAGAACAATTTATTGCTATTGTGGATTAATTAGTCCATTGAAAATAAATTTAATATTAGTTACAGTAATATTATGTCCAAATAGAAATTATGGAAGAACAATTTATTTTTGGATTTTTTGACACGTTTAGTAATATTTAAGTTATTTGTTTAAGTAATACATGTGATGAAAATAAATTTGTACCAAGATTTACAATTTCAGTTAGAATTAATAAATAAATAATTACGATAATAGTCATGACTAATAAATTATTAAGTAAGACTATAATGATGATTACTAAATTATTAATTAAAATTATTATAATATATAAATTATTAACTATAATTATAATTATGATTAAATTATTATTAATTAATATTATAATAAAATTTTAATTAATAAATTATTAACTACGATTATAATTATTAATTAAGATTATAATTATTATAAAAAATTAAATAATATAATATTAGTTGCAGTTATCTAGCTCCAAATACGGTTTATAAAACATGCCCTAAGTTAAATGGCTGGATAGTTCAGGACTAACCGGACATTTGTTAAAAGATTTTTTTTCCAGAAAAAATTTAAGATGAAAACCTACTATTTAGATTATAAACATTTATTTTCGAAAATGACGTCAAGCATGAGAATTCTATCTTTTTAGGAATGTGAGGTTATTTTAATAATCTTTTTAATATTTTGTTTTTTGTTTCCATTTTTTTAGTTCTTATTTCATTTTTTTTTTCATCTTTTTAATAATCTTTTCTAGTTTTTTAAGAGTGACTTTTATTTTCAAATTTGTATAGTTTTTGTTTTTGTCTTTTTTCATTGTTTAAGATTTATCCTCATTTTTTGATTTTTTGGAATATTTTTTCTATTTTTTATTTTTTTTTCATATTTTAATAGTACTTTTTTTGTTTTTTATTTGGTTTTTTTTTTCCAGTTTTTCATCATTTCTATTTTTTAAGAATTAATTTTTTTTGTATTTATCAGTTTTTTTTTTCCCAAAAACATTTATATATTTGTTAAATAAAAAATAATTTATGACAAAATAATTTTAAATAATATTTATCCACTTTTTTGATGGAACTAACCGTTTTTAACAAGTTAATATTAATTAAAATAATTTTAAAAAATAATTTTACTAGCAAAGACTATTTTTCCTTTGTTAATATTTATCCACTTTTTAACAAGTATTTTTTGCTTAACCGTTTTTAACAAAATAATTTTAGAACTAACCGTTTTTAACAAGATAATATTAGATAGTCCAGGGGTAAAATAGTCAACACAACCCAATTTTAACTCCCGTTAACAGAAAAGTTAGCTTAGGGGGTGATTTGAGCATTTTCGTAACCTTTTGGATTTTTCAGATCAGGGAGTCTTTAATTGCGTTTTCGTCACATCTAAGGAGGGTTTAAATGCACTTTATCCCTCCCATTATTATGAATTATCTATGAAATTTGCCAGCGCACTATTCTAATCCAGACCCACGAATGTGATACACCATTTCGACATGTCGATCTCATGACTATTCTATTTTGGAGCATGGAGGCTTTTTTTTGGGGGGCTGAAATTCGCACCCACGTTCATTTCTTCGATCCTTAACACTAGACCATTTCGAGCTCGGGTGTGAAATTTCACATCTTATATTGATATTTCTACAATACATTTATCAATATATATTTTACTAAAAATATATATTGATAAATATAAAATGTACATTGATAGATGTGTTGATAAAAGTATTATATGCACGTTTATTAATATGTTAACATGTTAGGGTACATGTTAACTAAATTCTTGTATATATTATATGCATCTTAATGCTATGAATTTTTATATCTGTGCAACTTGTTAATATGAATATTTAAAATTGTAACTTATTACCACGGACTTTTATGTTTGCAAGTTAATATGATGACCTATTTTATATGTTTTACATGTTAATATTATAATCGACAATAACTTGACGGTATTAACATGCAAAGTAAACAGCAGTTCATGGTAGTTACTCAAAAAATTAGTAATAGTTTAAGGTTGTAGCTTGCAAATTCGAAAATTCATGATAACAAACTGCTAATTTTGAAAGTTCTAACGAGTTGCGCACGTGTAAAATTTCATAATATTCAAGGTTCGTTTGATTACAAGGTGAAAAAATAAATTAATTCCACGTAATTATTTTACTCGGAAAATAAATTCTATGGAAAAATTTCACGGAATAATTTGGGTGTTTCTCATTATTTTTCATAAAAAATAATTATTTTTTATGGAAATTAATATTTTCCAATGGGCTGAACAAGTTTTACTTTCCACCATTTTACAGAAAAATATGGAAAATGAAAGATTTTTGAAAAAATATTTTTTTGGAAAAAATATGCTATTAAATACTACAATTGGTTTAAAATTTGTGGTAGAAATATTTTCCATAGAAAAGAAGCCCAATCAAGCACAGCCTTAGTTGTAAATTACTTGATGGGTCGGGCTTAAACCAATTTCAATGTCGGACTTGAATAAGTTATATGAATGCAAAACTTGTAGGTTAGTAGTCCAAGCACACAAATCAAGGCACGCCAATTTTGGCAACACCAACTTAAGATGCTATACCTTCTATAGGGAGGAAGTTTTCTGAGGCCCGAAATTTAAGGATTTTGTAAAATCCCCATATCCTTATACTGTTTGGGAAGGGAGGAAAATGAAAGAAATGAAAAAATTGAGAAAAAAATGAGAGAAAAATTAAAAGTGGTGGTGTTTGAGAAAAAAATGAGAAAAAAATTAAAAATTATACTGTTTGTAAAATCCACATATCCTTATACTGTTTGGCTCTAGCTTGGCTTGATAAGTAAGCTTGATTCAAGCTCGATAAGCAAGCTTGATTTCTAGCTCGCTCAGCTTTATTTCAAGCTCATTAAGCTTGATTTCAAGCTTAACGAGCTCGATTTCAAACTAATTATGTTTGAATTCAAGTACCTGTAATAGTAATAATTTATTTATAAATTAAAAAAAGTTCCTTAATATCAATTATTACGGACATATAAATATATAATGCACACAACCATATTGTTATACAGACATATATAAATTTAAAATTCAACAAAGAACAAACGAGCTTCTAAATAAGCTCCTAAACGAGCTTCTAAACGAGCCAGCTCGCAAGCTCATAAACGAGCCAGCTTGCGAGCTCAAACGAGTCGAGTACTTCTAAGCTTGAGCTTGGCTCGTTTATTAAACGAACTCCAAAATGAAGCTTGAGCTCAGCTTGTTTACTAAACGAACCGAGCTCAAACGAGCGTTTATCGAGTCGAGCTTCGAGCAGCTTGCGAACGGCTTGGCTCATTTGCAGCCCTAGTGTTTGGAAAGGAGAAAAGAAAATGGGGGAGGAAAAATTGAGGAAAAAAAAGTAGGTGGGTCCCACTAAAAAAATTTCCTCCCAAAAGTGGGAGAAAAATAAAGAGAGATGAAAGAAATATGAGTAAATTTACCCCAACAACCCTCATAAAGGGAATCATAAATTATCATTTGAGAATATCAAGGACTAAATAGTAATAATATTACTATCCATAAACAACAACTAATTATTTTTAAACTTTTTCTTTTCCTACTTTTTGTCCATCCAAACAAAGAAATGAAAAATTAACTTTCTTTTCGTTTTATTCTCCTCCATTTTTTTTTTCCTTAAATTTTTTTTTCCCTCCCGACAAAAGTTAAGAGACGTTTTAAATTTTAAAATTGCATCAAATATTGAGGATCCTTTGAAATGTCATAAGACAGTATCCACATTGTTATTATAATGCGACTTAAACACCGCTAAGAGATTAACATGTGTTTAAATCGTATATATATATATACTCCACTAATTAATAAAAAAAAATTAATTTAACTATTTGTATATATATCTGTAGTTAATAATTTAAAAAAAAAATCCTTCTAAGTAAATTATATTCAATATTTATATTATATTTAAACTAAGTACATGATATTATCTAACTACACGCATATAAAAAAAGTTCAAAAAACATAACTATAAAAAAATCATAATTAAAATATGGGAAAATTTATGAAATGTCCAAAAAACGAAAAAGTTTTATGAAAAACCCACCGCGCAATAACATTTCATCGCGTGTCCAGAATTAGCAAAAAATATATAAAGAGGATTCCGAATGACCTTTTTGTCCTTCCTTCTCATTTATTGAAAACATCCACGAAACTACCCTTAAAAAAACATTTTCGGACTTCATCTTCTTCCATAAGCTGCTCACTTTCGAATCTACGTTTTCTCCTCAAAAATCTTCAAAAACTCGTCGAAAAATGTCACGACCCGATCCCAAATAATTGGGTCGAACCGGATCATGTCCAGCCTGTACCGTTGTAAGACGGCGGCAGTAAGCTGTTCTATATGCAGGTGTTCACAACAACATCTATACATTTGTCACAACTCAATAAACGAAACTTTTAAAACTTTATTCAACATTTGAAAAGTACAACTGGAAATAAAAGAACTGAAATAAAATGCTGAATTCAAATTGACAAAATTCCAAGAACAATGAAACTGGAAACTGAAAATAACTAGCTAAGTGGTCGGCTCGTCGGCCTCATGTCCTGCGTCCTCCAAGGGGGACTCTGGCAACACCACAGGGTACAGAACCGGATCATAATAGCTATTGTACAATAGCTCAGCATCCTCAATATCACCTAAAAATGTTGTCTCCAGTCAGGAGGGAGTAAGTACGAATATGTAACTCAAATTTCAAGTAATAATAGAAAAGTGCAGGCTAAACAATTTAAATAATATATTTCAGCATTCTACAATTGAAAACAATGTGATTTGAATGTGTAATCATCTATGACCGGCTTGGGTTATACAATAGCATCCTAGCGACGCGATACGGCTTATCCCCGTGTGTAAGAGGGGTAAGCTCGCACAATATGTAATATGAGGGATATTGGCCATAAACGTTACACTATTCCTCTAATCCCCACAATCAATCAATCAATATCTGAACCCTAGGAGAGGGTTCCGTGTGGCAATGTGGTTTAAACATGCAGCTAGACAATTACTAAATAAAATACAAGAAAATATAACCGTAACTTGCCTCTGTTTAGTTGACTGGATCGGTAAAGTCGGTTCCGAGGAGGATGTCAGGTTCGTCTCCGAGATCCTACAGTTGAGAACCTTGGCTTAGAACCAATATGAAACCATTCTAGGGGTGCTAGTTACAATCTCTAGAAGTAGACCCTAGTCAGATTTTAAGTTTATTAATTATTCTACCGAAAATCGTCTAACATCGCAAATCTACGTTCGTTGTTATTTAATTAAAATAAGTCGGTTATTGATTAATTGAAAAATGGCAATTATCGGTTACTTTGGCAAAATTTTGTATTTTGGTAATATTATATATAAAACAAATATTTTTTTTAAATGAGAAGAACGTGAATTTGTTTAAATAACAAACTTGTAATTTTTCTAATTACTTAATGTGAGAAAATGATATTAATTTTCTATAAAATAATTAGTTGTTTATTATTTTACGTGTTTACGTCAAACCAACAAAGCAGGAAATAAATAAAATCTATTCTACGCAATACAGGGTCGCAGCAAAGAAAATAGAAAACTGGGCTTATGTCCTTACAATTATTTACATAAATGAATTTAGAAGTAATAATAAAACTCAGGTGAATCCTGAACGCCGGGAAGCGGTCCATTCAGCAGACCGAAGTCCTGCACCAAAAATACTAACAGCAGTAACCGTTCTGAAAATAATTGCAAATATATAAATATTATATTAAAGAGTCTCAGATTGGTCCAATTATAATTCTTAGCTAATGCCTCAACGTCCAGAATGACTGGTTTCGTTTGTATTTCGCTAGGGCCCATTGACCGGTACGGTCATCGCCCAAAAATCCATTTAATAAACCTTTTTGGAAAACCACTTTTGAAACTCATATATATATATTTATATATATAGTTTTACGAAAAATTGGGCAGCATTTCCTCTATATCTGGGATAACCCTATACTGGGAAATTGTGCCAACCACACAAATAATATCCCAAACCAGGGAAATAACCCATGAATTTATTTCCACCACAAAATAAATATATAACCCAAATCACAGAACATTTCCAAAAGAAATTCGGAAAACCTGAAAATATCATAGAACCAACCTAATAGTTCGGAAATTTCGAAATTAACAGAAGATCCCAAACCACAGAACTAAGTCCGAAAGTCACAGAGCATTGCCGAACTAACTCGAAATTTCCGAGAAATCCCAAAGCTTAAAACCAAAACCAATCACAGCACAGCACAAAAATACTACCAAAATGAATTTCGGAAATTTCCGAAATCGAAATCGTCTAAACCGAATCCCGTAACGGGATCGGGGACCAGAATCATCATCGACACGATAACGGGACACGGAGAAAACGGAATTATACCTTGGGTTGCTCGGCTAGAGCTCTCAGATGCAATAATAGAGATAGAAAAATCACGTTCCCGCGGACTCGGAAAAATCCACTTGCGGACAGCAGCGAAAAAACACCGGAACAGCGCTGGACAGCGCTGTTGGAACAACGGGGAGCACGCGGGGCTCTGGCCGGCGCTGAAGGCGGCCGGCGAGACTAGGGCACGGCGGCACCGGCGCGGAAGGTCGCCGGACAGAGATCGGAAGCCGCGGAGAAGGGGTTTGCGGCCGGGAAACAGCGCCGGGAGCGCTGGGTGGAGGCGCGGACGGGATCGGCCCGCACGGGGCAGCCGGGAGGCGTGCGCGGGTTGGGGCGCACGGAAAGGCGGTCGGAGGTGGCGCCGGAAGGTCGGGGTCGCGCGCGGGACTCGGCGTTCGGGCGGGGGTCGCCGGAGGAGGTGGCTCGCAGGGTGCTGGAGATGGCCGGGAGCGGGCGGAGTTCTGGCCGGAGTTGGCGGTGTCGGGCGAGGCCGGCGGGAGGCGGGGCGGCGTGGGTCGGGCGCCGGAGTTGGGGTCGGCCGGAGGGCTCGGGTGAGCTTGGGAATTGGGGTGCTGAGAAGAGGGAGAGTGAGAATAATTAGAATGGGGTGAGGAGAAAGTGATGGTGAGAATTTTGAAGTGCTGGTGGTGGGTGTGTCGGTGGTTTGTTATAAGGAGAGTGTGGGAGAAAACGTGTGGAGGAGAAAAATAAGGGAAGCAGGAGAATAGGTATGGGTGGGTGCTGGCTTGGTCGTGGGTGACCAAGCCAGCTGAGTTTTTTTATTATTTTATTTTTATATAACCAAAATATAGGTTTTTATATATATCTAAAGGCAATATTTAATAAAAAGATTTTAGGATAGATTCGGGACTGAGAACGAAAACTGGGTTCGGAAACCGGAATCTGGTGTTCGGACTCGCGATCGGATAAATTGATAATATATAATAATAATAATAAATAATAACTAAACTAATTATCGTTAACTGGCAAAATCCAATAAATTGAAAATCAGGGTTTCACAATCTTCCCTCCTTAGAAAATTTCGTCCGCAAAATTAAAGGCAGGGTTAGGGGTTACCTCAATTCTCAAACAGATACGGATACTGCTCCCGCATCTTGTCTTCTCGCTCCCAGGTAGACTCGCCTGGTGAGTTGTGCCGCCACATAACTCTGACTATCGGCGTCACAGAGTTTCGGGTTTCTTCTCTCCTCTGTCCAATATTGCTACTGGCTTCTCTGGCACTGTAAGGCAGCGTCCAATTTCCAGCTCCGAATGGTACAAGATGTGGCTTGGGTCCGGGATGTAGCGTCTCAGCTGTGAAACGTGGAAGACGTTGTGGACGCCTTCGAGACTTGGGGGTAGAGCTACCCGGTAAGCCACTTCTCCAATCCTGTTAAGTACTTCGAAAGGACCAATATACCTGGGGCTTAGCTTCCCTGCTCTGCCAAAACGGATGGTTCCTCTGGTAGAGGAGATCTTCACGAACACACTGTCACCTTCTTCGAACTCCAACGGCCGTCGGCTGCTATCGGCCCAATGCTTCTGTCTGTCCTGGGCAATCCTGAGCTTGTCTCTGATTATCTTCACCTTCTCTGCTGCATCGGTCACCATCTCAGGTCCAAGCAATACCCGTTCTCCTACGTCGTCCCAAGCAAGTGGAGTACGGCAACGACATCCATAGAGTGCCTCGAACGGTGTCATACCGATGCTAGCTTGGTAGCTATTGTTGTAGGAGAACTCTACTAAGTGCAAGTGGTCTTTCCAAGACCCTCCAAATTCCAAGACGCAGGATCTCAGCATGTCTTCCAGCGCCTGGATTGTTCTCTCTGATTATTCGTCAGTCTGGGGATGGCAGACGGTGCTGAACTTCAGTTGCATTCCCAAACTATCATGTAAGCTCTTCCAGAAGTGAGAGGTGAACCTGGTATCCCTGTCAGACACAATACTTATCGGAACTCCATGAATCCGGTAGATGTGCCGCATGTACAGTGCCGCCAACTTCTCGGTGGATAGACCCACCTTGAAAGGAATAAAGTGGGCTGACTTCGTCAGTCATTCCACGATAACCTAAATGGCATCCTTCCCTCCTTGGGATCGAGGCAGTCCCGACACAAAGTCCATCGTCAAGTGTTCCAATTTCCACTCCGAGATGTCTAGCGGCTGCAACAGTCCTGCTGGTCTCTGTCTGCTAGCTTTCACTTGCTGACAAATTAAACCTCTAGCTACATACCTGGATACGTCCTTCTTCATTCCGTACCACCACACTATTGTTCGCATATTCCGATACATTTTGTTGGCTCATAGATGTATGGAATACTGCGACTGGTGTGCTTCTTGCATCAGCTTGTTCTTCAGTTCGCCACTTGGTACGCACAGCATCGTACCATGCTTCAGTGCTCCATCGCTGGCGATTGAGAATCCTTCAAGTGTTCCCGCCAGCACTTGATCTCTGAATTTGCAAAGCGTCTCATCTTGGAATTGTACCTCCTTGAGTCTGTCCATTAGACTTGAACGCACTTGCAACTGTATCATTGTTGAATCAGCTCCTGGTACAATGGCTTCTCTTTCCAGTTTCTTTATTTCCTCTTCGGGCAGTATAATCTCCAGTCCAAGTTTTTCCATGTCCTCCAGCAAATGACGCTCCATGGTCAAGAACATTGCCATCGGGTATCGACTAAGTGCATCTGCAACAACATTAGCCTTATCCGGA
The DNA here is from genome assembly GCA_029216955.1 of Iris pallida. Taxonomy (NCBI): domain Eukaryota; kingdom Viridiplantae; phylum Streptophyta; class Magnoliopsida; order Asparagales; family Iridaceae; genus Iris; species Iris pallida. Next base: position 11,819,990 of record JANAVB010028196.1, read on the forward strand.
TGATACTGCAGGTTGATGTCGAAATCCTTCATCAGCTCCAGCCATCGTCTCTGTCGTATGTTCAGCTCCTTCTGAGTGAAAATATATTTAAAACTTTTATGGTCTGTAAATATTTCTACTCTCTCTCCATAAAGGTAGTGCTTCCATAGCTTCAATGCAAATATCACCGCTACAAGCTCCAAATCATGCGTGGGATAGTTCTTCTCATGAGTCCGTAATTGCCTAGATGTGTAAGCAATTACTTTCCCGTGTTGTTGAAGAACGCAGCCCAATCCCTTACCGAAAGCATCACTATAAATTGAGAAACCGCCGGTACCTGAGGGTAGCGCAAGTATCGGCGCCGTTGTAAGCCTCTTCTTCAGTTCCTCAAAAGCTGACTGGCAAGCTTCCGACCAAATAAATTCTTCATTCTTCCTGGTAAGCTTTGTCATCGGCTCAGCAATCCTCGAGAAATCCTTCACAAACTTTCGGTAGTAGCCAGCTAATCCCAAGAAACTTCTGATTTCTGCAACTGAACTTGGTGCAGTCCACTTCTCAATAGCAGCTATCTCCATTAGATCCACCGAAATTCCTTCTCCTGTGACAACATGGCCAAAAAAATCCACTTTGTCTAAGAAGAATTCGTATTTATATAGCTTACCATAGAGCTTCTCATTCCTTAAAGTTTTCAGAACTTTTCTCATGTGCTCTTCATGCTCTTCTTCAGTCTTCGAGTAGATCAGAATGTCGTCGATGAAGATAACAACAAACTGATCTAGATATTCAAGGAAGACCTCGTTCATAAGGTTCATGAATACTGCAGGAGCATTCGTTAGTCCAAACGGTATGACCAAAAATTCATACTGACCATATTTGGTGTTGAACGCCGTCTTTGGAATATCCTCCTTCCTGACCTTGATTTGGTGGTAGCCAAACTTGAGATCTATCTTCGAAAATACCTTGGCTCCACTCAGTTGATCAAACAGGTCGTCGATCCGTGGCAGAGGGTACTTGTTCTTGATGGTGATGCTGTTCAGCGCCCGATAATCAATGCACATCCGCACGGTTCCATCCTTCTTGGACACGAACAAAACTGGTACTCCCCAGGGTGAAGCCCCGTCTCTGATAAATCCTTGTGTCTTCAGTTCGTCAATCTGGTCCTTCATCTCCTTTGTCTCCTTGGGGTTGACTCTGTAGCATCCCCGAGAAATAGGGGAAGAGCCGGGTACTAGGTCGATGGTGAATTCCACACCTCGATCTGGCGGCAATCCTGGAAGACTATCTGGAAAGATGTCCATGAATTCCGCTATAATAGGGTGAGGAGGCCCGGGTTCTTCGGTGATAGAGGAGTAGGTAACACTCTTCATGTCTTCCGGAGCTCGAGAGATTTCAAACTCCGGTTCTCCTGGTGGGCTGAAGATTACACATCCTCTGTGATAATCTATCAGCGTATGCTGCTCACTTAACCAGTCCATCCCTAGGACTACATCATAGTTGGGCAAGGGCATCACAAGTAAGGGTGTTAAAAATTTGTGGCCTGAGATAGTTATGGGACAATTATAAGCCTCGGTGATGGGTATGGGTCCACCACCGGTCATAACTCTACTAATCATCTTGCTAAGTCCCGTATTTAGGTGGTGTGTGGAAATAAACTTTGATGATATGAAACTGTGTGACGCACCCGAATCAAATAATGCTAGAGCAGGATGTAAAAACACATAAATGGAACCTGTGATGACATCAGAGGTGGGTTCCTGCTGTGGTTCTTGCTCGTCTGCTGCTAGGGCAAAAGCTCGTCCGGTCTTCTGCTGATGTTGTCCGAACTGTTGTTGCTGAGTGGATAGAGGAGCTCTTTGCTGAGTTGCGCCGGTCCGGTTGAATACGGTGGGGCAGTCCCTCACTTGGTGGGTGGCAGACCCACAAACTAGGCAGTGTCCCAGTTTCTTCCTACAGATGTTCGCCTGGTGTCCTGGCCTCTTGCAGTAGTCGCAGACAGGGATCTTGTAATGACCCGCTCCACCCTAGCGGAACGCCGATTCAAACGGCAAGTGCAACGACTCGAACAAGTCGTCGACCCGAAGAGTTGGCATCGACCTAATGAAGAATCGATACAAGGCTTACATTGGCCTGTCAAGAGGAATCCAGACTTAGACTTTCAAAGGCGCACTCGGAGTATCGCTCGGCCGATGCGAACATCGCTAAGGTGGGTGGCTCCGATGAACCCGTCTTTGTTTAGCCTAGACATATAACAATACGGACACTAATGCTAGAATCGCTAGGCGATAACACCGCGCATGCTAATAAATGACCCAACGCACCTAGCTAAGGGAATAATTCCATCTTGTATGCTTGTATAGAATATGGAAAAGAATATAGAAAATGTGAGAACTCTCGCACCGCGCTCCACGCTCGTGCTAAGGCACAAGCTTACGTACAAGTCTCTTATGCGTTCAACAATGAAACAATGAATGGTTTACAATAATAAAATGGAAGACTATCAACATAGTCGTTCCGAGTAGAGTATAGCAACATTAAAAGACTATGGGATCGATGGGTCGTCAAGGCGACTCCCACACGGGGAGTTGCAAAAATGTATGAATGAATGAATGAACGAATAAGTGAATGAATGAATCGACGAATGAATAAATAAATATGTAAAGGAATCAATGAACGAACGGACAAGTGAAAGAAAGAAAAGAAAGAATGAATAAAAGATAAGAAAGAAAGGAATAGTTAGCGACAGGTATGACGGGCACGTGCAACGGGGCTCGCTACCCGCGCTCCACAGACGCCAACCTGGTCGATAACGCATTATGGCTAAGGGTTAGCCTACGGCTCAGAGACAACCGTTAAGTTAAAAAGGACAAATAATACGAAATGGTCGTGGACAATTCCCTCGTATACGGGAGGTGGAAGATATAAGGGATTTTCGCGGCATGATCAAAGGGAGGATCGTGGCCGGCCTAGACAGAAACTAAAGGGGGCTTGCGGGTTGCCTGGGTGTGGGCTTGGTCACCCGGGGGACGTAAGTGCCGGGTATTTCAAGATACTATCAACATGTACCAGCCCGCACGTTCTGAATAGTTGCAAAATACTAAAGGAAAAAGGGTCCAAAATGGCTTGTGATGCCAGCGACCGGTGCATATTGAGTTAAGTGGACTTTGCTGGTGGCAATCCACGTGCAAGTCTTTGCATTGAACAAAGTGGTCTAAGTTAACTAAATGAAGTGCCTTCTGAACAGGCTTGAAATATAACACACCAAAGGATAAAGAGTACTTCGTGAAATTGAGTTAGGAAACACGCCTACGTCGCGCTAGGACCTGAGGCAGGGACACGCAATGACATTGAAAGTTTATATGAATTGTTGACTAACTTGGTTTACTTTGGACAGGGAAGACCGGACGGTAAGTATGGATAAGTCGTGCATGTATTTCCATGCGACACTTGAATTCGGCAACACGAGATAGGTTATGATATGTGCCATAAAATTGACCCTAAGGCAAGATTAGTAAGACAATGAATGATAGACGGTGTAATGCCCATATTTGGAATACGAATTTGAATTAAGCTTGCATGTATTTCGGACTTGTATTTTCTTTTCTCGGATTTTGGCCTGTAATTATATTTTGGCTCGACTTGCAGATTTTAGGTTTTCTCGTAAAATGGGTTTTGACATGGCTTGGTTTTATTTTGTGGAGTAGGATTGGTTTGGTTTGGCTTAATATGCTTGGAACACCTTAGCCTATGCTCAACCTTCATTCCACCACAACCCACCCTCATTTAATCCCACCTAACTTTTCTCTCTCCTCTTTACTTTTATTTATTTTTCCTCCATCTTCTTCTTCCTTCCTCCACACAACACCAACACCATAGGCAAGTACACCTTGCCACCAAATAAGCACCACATTTTATTTGTCCATTAGCTAGATTAGGCCATGGAGAACAACATTAGAACTTGACATTTTGTGATTTGGAGTCTCCATTGTTCTAGATCTAAGTTTTAAATATTTTTGAAAATTTTTGGTTTTGATCTATCAAACTTTGATTTTTGCTTGTTTTGATGCTTCTATGTGGAAGAGAATTCAATTTTACACAAGTTAGGACTTTGAAAATCCAAATTTGGTTTTGATTTGGTCAAGTTAGGGGATTTGGAATTTTTGGTGTTCTTGAGAGTTCCTCTTGGTTTGGAGAAGAAGACCCCTAGGCCTGCGCTCTTTAGCACAGGGCTGACCCGCGCTCGGCCCCTCGGGCTGAACTGCGCACTCTTCGGCCAGCGCATTGCTCTGAGTTGAACCGCGCTGGCGCACCTTAGCCCAGCGCCTCCCTCATCCTAGCGCGCTTGACTCCAGCGCCCTTTGGCCTAGCGCACCCCGTCCCAGCGCAAGCCGACTCCCGCGCCGCTCAACTTTGCGCACTTGACTCTTGCGCAGTTCGCTCCCCGTGCAATCCATCATCAGTGCAGCCGATCCATGCGCAACCCGACCCAGCGCAAGCCGACCTCTGTGCAGCTCACCCCTGCGCAGTTTGCTCCCAGCTCACTTGGCCCCCTGCGCCATCTGCCCCCGGCGCACTTGACCCCTGCGCCATCCACCCTCTGCGTACTTGGCCCCCTGCGCCATCTGCCCCCGGTGCACTTGACCCCTGCGCCATCCACCCTCTGCGTACTTGGGCCCCTGCGCCATCTGCCCCCGACGCACTTGACCCCTGCGCCATCCCCCCTGCGCAACCCACTTGCCCATAATGGTGGTTTATTTCTTGGACTTGGCTTTTCTTTTGTGGGTTGGGTTTCGAGATCTTGTTCCACACAGCACGACTATCTTGAACCAACATGACTTGGCACGGTTTTCGATGATTTTGCTTATGACTAATGCGGTTTTCCTTATTCTATGAAGTATGATTTTAGTACCACTGATCTTCTTGGTAGCGACCCGATGGGGTGCACTCTTGACTTGTAACCTGATAACTTGATAGTGGCCCATGGCGGCGCACTTTTGACTCGTAACTTGACTTGACTTGATGTCGTTGCGATGGCTAACTTGACTCTTGTAACTAACTCTAACACCGTGGGTGTTCCTGCTTGCTTGCCTGTGCAATCCACTTGTCTTGTCTTGCATTATGTCTAGGACGTGACTCCCTGGTTCCCACGGCCAGGGATTCGCGCTAATATGGATTAGGCTAATGATTAGATCAAACTAGAACATGGAAAATTTCCAGTCACAGGCAATCTCGTTATCTGGGCGCCTTAATTGGACTTGTAGCTTGCCGACGAGTAGAGCACATTTCTAGCACATTGTCATGTGTTGTACCCTCTAAGTCACCTAAGAGTATATCGTGTCCTGGGCGATGTACCCAACCATACTCTCAACCCGTGGAAGGATAACTGGATAGTCTGCAGGGCTTGGGACTGGAAAATTCCCATTGCATCTTGTTAGTAATTAGGCTTTTGATAACCCTAGTTAGTTAAAGTAGTAAGCCGTAGTAATTGCTTGGCCGCTTATGAATGTATGGTGTCCAGCCTGGTCTAAGTCTCGTCTAAGTCCCTATACCTGGAACTCCTGTACATGATTATTTTACTTATCTTAAACAATAATTGGATAGGGACAAGTGCTATTCAGGCGAAGGGTTACAACCCCGGTCCTTGTTTGGTTTACGGATTGTAATCTGGCTCCCGGAATGGTTCCATATCCCTAGTCGCTTATTGTCATGCTGTACTTTTATTACTTGTACTTTACTTCCATTTTTTTATGTTCTGATATGCTGGTTTTGTTCTTATTTCGTGGCCTCCCTTGTGGCACTTGCTCTTTCTGGGGTTTGACCCAGCTGGTTTTTTGTGGCCAGATTTCGGAGCAGCTTCCGAGGATCTACCGAACCTCCAGCCCGATGGTGGCAACTAGAAGGAATTCGGGCTACGAGTGGATTTCCTATTTTGTTTCACTCACTCTACTGTAAAATTATTCTTTTGAGGCGTTTAGCCGACGAGCACCTGTTAGCTCGATGCACATTTACTTACTGTCTGCCTACGGGCTGTAAACATGATTAACAAATCCTAGGGTTGATCATGTATTACTTAACTCTTGCTAGTCCTCGTATTTTGTACGACTAGCTTCATGATCAGCTGAATATGTAATATTTGGGACGCCTTTTATTGTATATTTGGTGATCTAACATCTTGTAATTATATTACTTGCTTGAGATTGAGACAATAGGCTTGACCTTAAGAGACCGTTGGCTTGTAGTAAACCCTCATATCTAGACAGCCGTGACCGTATAGCTAGGTGGTTTCCATTTCAATATACGTAGCTGGCTATGTTCGCCCCCGCTCTCCAGTATTCTGGTTCTGGGGCGTGACATGGTTTAAGTGGTGGCCCATACAGGTCTTGGCATTCAAGAAATGTGAGGGTTTACCGAATAGATGTCTCAATCAGTACTCGTCCTTGATCTCCTTTCATATCCTCTGAATCTCTGGAATCTTGACCTGATCACATGCTTGTATCGTTGATCTGTCCTGGTCCTTCTTTATTGTTTCCTATGTCATTTTCTTCAGGGCATTGTTCATGAACCAGCCGATCAGCAAGGCGGAGCAACTCCCGCGGACCAGCAGCCCGGAGATCAAGCCCAGCACTCCGGAGTAGCCTCCATAGTTGTGCCTACTGGAGGGGAGCCCCCAGTTCAGCCCGTTCAGCCTGCCGAGCCGTATTATGGCACTTTGGTAGGTCTCATCAGGACCTTGATAGCTTTCCAGGATCGTCGAGGAGACGCCTTGCACCAGGTGGTGGCAGATGCCTTGACCAGAGGCGGTCATCCAGGGAACAGCACGGCCAACAGCTTCAAGTGCTTGAACCCTCCCTTCTTCGACGGCAGTGAAGATGCGATTGCCGCAGACGCTTGGCTTCAGGATACCGAGGTGATTCTGGAAGCAGCTAGGACACCTGAGAATGAGAAGGTGGCGGTGGTACGCCTGCAGTTGCTGTATTTAGCTCACAGTTGGTGGGCAGCGCAAGCCATGGGATTAGTGGCACCCATTGCTTGGACAGTGTTTAGAGAGAGATTCCAGACGAAGTATTTCGATGCTGTAGCTCGGTACGACCTACAGACGAGATTTACCAACTTGAAGCAAGGAGGCAGAACGGTCAACAGTTATGCATCTGAGTTTTCTAGACTTAGTAGGTTTGCCCCCACCTTAGTGGCAACCGAGTTTGATAGGGCCCAGCGGTTCCAGCAGGGACTGCATTTGGAGATCTTATTAGCAGTCGAGCAGTTCGAGCACCAGACGTTCGATGCAGTGTTGAGAGTAGCTAGGAGGCATGAGTACACCTCCTAGAGGATCGTGGATAGGACCGGAGGTAGGAAGCGGTCCCACAGTCAGATGTACCAATCATCAGCTCCAGTCCCGGCAGCTAGGAGTTTGACTATTGGAACTCCGAGGCGGGCGACCTCAATAACGTCGGTTCAGCATTCGACCCCGACGTACCCGCAGCAGCAGAAGCAGAAGCAGACTTTCGCGATGGGATATTCTCATTGTGGGAAGCCAGGCCATGTGGTGGCAGATTGTCGTAGGGCGCAAGGATTGTGCCTGGCTTATTGAGCAGCAGATCACAAGATAGGAGCCTGCCCGAATAGGGGTAGTTCGTCCTCCTCCAACCTAACCATCCATCGGTTAGGGGACCGACACCTATGCAGCAGCAGCAGTACCCGAGGCCATTGTTGCCTCAGGCCCAGGCGTTTCATCAGCAGAACGAGCAGCAGTATACCCAAGCCCAAGTGCAGAGCAGGAAGAGAGGTTTCCAGCAGAGGGGACCCGCAGCTAGAGGACAAGGTCAGGCCATGATGATGACTATGGAAGAAGAAGTTGCACCAGAGGCACAGTGGAGCCATCTTCCCCAGTGTTGCGGATGGCAGTAGCAGCAGAGCAGTTGTCCAGGATCGTTGAAGAGTTTCCAGATGTCTTTCCAGAAGAACTTCCAGGGATGCCACCAGAGCGGGAGATCGAGTTCACTATAGACTTAATCCCCGGAACCGCACCAGTATCAGAGCGAGTCTACAGAATGGCGCCTACAGAGTTGGAGATTTTGTACAAGATGATTGAAAAACTCAGGACCAAGGGATTCATTCGTACAAGTGGATCGCCTTGGAGAGCCCCGATGCTTCTTGTGAAAAAGAAGGATGGTACGTCCAGGTTATGTGTAGATTATCGTACCTTGAACTCAGTGACAATCAAGAATAGATACCCTCTCCCGAGGATAGATGACTTGTTTGATCAACTCAGAGGGGCTTCAGTATTTTTGAAGATAGACTTGCGATCAGGATACCACCAGATCAGAGTCAGAGAGCAGGACATCCCGAAGACAGCCTTCCGATCTAGGTATGGACATTGGGAGTTCCTTGTTATGCCCTTTGGAGCGACCAATGCGCCAGCCGTATTCATGGACCTCATGAATCGTATTTTCATGCCTTACTTGGATCAGTTCGTGATCATGTTCCTAGATGATATCCTGGTCTACAGTAAGAGCGAAGCAGAGCATGAGCACCATCTCAGAATCGTCCTCCAGACGCTTAGAGAGCATCAGTTGTACGCCAAGTTCAGCAAATGTGAGTTCTGGCTCGATCGTATTTCGTACTTGGGTCACATCATTACTCGAGGAGGAGTGGAAGTGGAACTCCAGAAGATTGTGGCTATCGAGTCATGGCCAGTACCTAGCTCAGTTGCAGAGGTTCGCAGCTTTCTTGGATTGGCCGGCTACTACCCGCGATTCGTTTCAGATTTTGCAAGGATTTCAGCACCGATGACCCAGTTGACCCGCAAGGATGTACAGTTCGCTTGGACAGCAGAGTGTCAGAAATTATTTGAGAAGTTGAAGCGAGGTTTGATAACGGCTCCCATTCTCACACTTCCAGATGGGACCGGAGGATTCACAGTTTATTGCGACACTTCAGGCAGAGGATTGTGATGTGTCTTGATGCAGCATGGGAAGGTAATATCTTATGCATCACGTCAACTTCGTGATCATGAAAAGAATTATCCGACCTATGACTTGGAGCTGGCAGCAGTAGTGTGTGCACTTAAGTTGTGGAGGCACTACTTGTATGGAGATAGAGTGTAGATATTTACAGATCATAAGAGCCTGAAGTATATTTTCACCCAGAAGGACCTTAATATGCGACAGAGAAGATGGCTCGAGCTATTGGTAGACTACGATGTGGACTTGCAATATCACCCAGGAAAGGCCAATGTTGTAGCAGATGCGTTGAGCCGGAGAGCCGGAGTTTACCTCCTAACGGTGTAACCAGAGTTATGGGCAGATTTTTAGAAGATAGGAATTGAGGTGGTTCTTCCTACCAGTGTGGCATTGATGGCCAGTCTACAGGTTCAGTCTAGCATAGTTGAGAGAATTCGGATGGCGCAGTCTACAGATTCTAAGATTCAGCGGCTCAGAGCAGAGTGTGAGACAGAAAGAAGACCAGAGTTGTGTATTCATGGAGATGGTACACTTCGGCACGGCACTCGTCTTTGTGTATCTAGTGGAGATATCAGACAGAAAGTTATGGCAGAAGCTCACAGTTCGCAGTATTCTATTCATCCTGGTGGTGCGAAGATGTACCGTAATATTCGTCAGCATTTCTGGTGGAATGGCATGAAGAGGGAGATAGCCCGGTATGTCTCTCGGTGTTTGGTTTGCCAGCAGGTTATAGCTGAACATCAGAGGCCCGCTGGACTTCTTCAGCCCTTGCCGATTCCAGAATGGAAGTGGGAGCATGTGACCATGGATTTTGTGACTGGATTGCCTAGATCCCCGGCTGATCGAGATGCTATTTGGGTTATAGTTGACCGGCTCACGAAGGTGGCTCATTTTCTCCCATTCAGAGTTGGGCAGTCAATGGCTCAGTTGGCAGAGATGTATCTCAGGCAGATTGTCAGGCTTCACGGTGTGCCCGTCAGCATCACCTCGGACCGAGATTCAAGGTTTACGTCGCACTTTTGGCACAGTCTGCAAGAGAGTTTGGGAACTCACCTTCAGTTTAACTCAGCATATCATCCGCAGACAGATGGCCAGTCAGAGCTCACCATCCAGACTCTTGAGGATATGTTGCGGTCATGTACACTTGACTTCGGTGGGTCGTGGGAAGATCACCTGCACCTGGTGGAGTTCTCGTACAACAATAGTTTCCAGGGCAGTATTCAGACGGCTCCGTTCGAAGCTCTGTATGGTAGAAAGTGCAGGTCCCCGCTAGCATGGGACGATGTCGGAAAGAGGCAGATGCTCGGTCCAGAAATGATTGCCCAGACAGTTGAAGTAGCCAGAAGAGTCAGGGATCATCTTCGAGTTGCCCAAGACCGCCAGCGACATTGGGCCGATACCCATCGTCGTCCCTTAGAGTTTGCTATCGGCGACCATGTATTCCTTAGGATCTCGCCTAACCGCGGCGTCATTCGCTTTGGCGTGCGGGGAAAGCTTAGTCCTAGGTATATAGGGCCGTTCGATATCCTGGAGCGAGTAGGAGATGTATCCTATCGTCTTGCTCTTCCGCCGTCGCTAAGTGAGGTACATGATGTATTCCATGTGTCCCAATTACGATGGTACGTCCCGGACCCGAGCCATATCCTGGACCATTCGGAACTGGTTGTTGGTACCAACCTTTCGTATGAGGAGAAGCCCGTGTCTATATTGGACCGGGGAGAGAAGATACTCAAGAACAAGACTATTAGTTTAGTCCGTGTTGCTTGGGGTCATCACCCTCTAGGTGAGTCAACGTGGGAGCATGAGGATGATATCCGATCGCGATATCCCTATCTGTTTGACTCGTAAGGTATAATGTCTTCTTATGCCTTATGCTCTTCATTCCTTGATTGCATGTATGATTGTATGATTAAACTGCTTAGTGTAGTTGTTGTTGCTTAGTGTAGCTTGCTGTGGCAATCTCTAGCTCCTTGATTAAATTCCGAGGACGGAATTCTTTTAAGGTGGGTAGAGTTGTAATGCCCATATTCGGAATACGAATTTGAATTAAGCTTGCATGTATTTCGGACTTGTATTTTCTTTTCTCGGATTTTGGCCTGTAATTGTATTTTGGCTCGACTTGCAGATTTTGGGTTTTCTCGTAAAATGGGTTTTGACATGGCTTGGTTTTATTTTGTGGATTAGGATTGGTTTGGTTTGGTTTAATATGCTTGGAACACCTTAGCCTATGCTCAACCTTCATTCCACCATAACCCACCCTCATTTAATCCCACCTAACTTTTCTCTCTCCTCTTTACTTTCATTTATTTTTCCTCCATCTTCTTCTTCCTTCCTCCACACAACACCAACACCATAGGCAAGTGCACCTTGCCACCAAATAAGCACCATATTTTATTTGTCCATTAGCTAGATTAGGCCATGGAGAACAACATTAGAACTTGGCATTTTGTGATTTGGAGTCTCCATTGTTCTAGATCTAAGTTTCAAATATTTTCAGAAATTCTTGGTTTTGATCTATCAAACTTTGATTTTTGCTTGTTTTGATGCTTCTATGTGGAAGATAATTCAATTTTATACATGTTAGAACTTTGAAAATCTAAATTTGGTTTTGATTTGGTCAAGTTAGGGGATTTGGAATTTTTGGTGTTCTTGAGAGTTCCTCTCGGTTTGGAGAAGAAGACCCCTCGGCCTGCGCTCTTTAGCGCAGGGCTGACCCGCGCTCGGCCCCTCGGGCTGAACTGTGCACCCTTCGGCCAGCGCATTGCGCAGAGCTGAACTGCGCTGGCGCTCCTTAGCCCAGCGCCTCCTTCCCCCTAGCGCGCTTCACTCCAGCGCCCTTTGGCCTAGCGCACCCCGTCCCAGCGCAAGCCGACTCCCGTGCCGCTCAACTTCGCGCACTTGACTCTTGCGCAGTTTGCTCCCCGCGCAATCCATCCTCAGCGCAGCCGATCCATGCGCAACCCGACCCAGCGCAAGCCGACCTCTGCGCAGCTCACCCCTGCGCAGTTTGCTCCCAGCTTACTTGGCCCCCTGCGCCATCTGCCCCCGGCGCACTTGACCCCTGCGCCATCCACCCTCTGCCCACTTGGCCCCCTGCGCCATCTGCCCCCGGCGCACTTGACCCCTGTGCCATCCACCCTCTGCGCACTTGGCCCCCTGCGCCATCTGCCCCCGGCGCACTTGACCCCTGCGCCATCCACCCTCTGCGCACTTGGCCCCCTGCGCCATCTGCCCCCGGCGCACTTGACCCCTGCGCCATCCCCCCCTGCGCAACCCACGTGCCCATGATGGTAGTTTATTTCTTGGACTTGGCTTTTCTTTTGTGGGTTGGGTTTCGAGATCTTGTTCCACACAGCACGACTATCTTGAACCAACACGACCTGGCACGGTTTTCGATGATTTTGCTTATGACTAATGCGATTTTTCTGATTCTGTGAAGTATGATTTTAGTACCACTGATCTTCTTGGTAGTGACCCGATAGGGTGCACTCTTGACTTGTAACCTGATAACTTGATAGTGGCCCATGGCGGCGCACTCTTAACTCGTAACTTGACTTGACTTGATGCCGTTGCGATGGCTAACTTGACTCTTGTAACTAACTCTGACACCGTGGGTGTTCCTGCTTGCTTGCCTGTGCAATCCACTTGTCTTGTCTTGCATCATGTTTAGGACGTGACTCCCTGGTTTCCACGGCCAGGGATTCGTGCTAATATGGATTAGGCTAATGATTAGATCAAACTAGAACATGGAGAATTTCCAGTCACAGGCAATCTCGTTATCTGGGCACCTTTATTGGACTTGTAGCTTGTCGACGAGTAGAGCACATTTCTAGCACACTGTCATGTGTTGCACCTTCTAAGTCACCAAAGGGTATATCGTCTCCTGAGCGATGTACCCAACCATACTCTCAACCCGCGGAAGGATAACTGGATAGTCTGCAGGACTTGGGACTGGGAAATTCTCATTGCATGTTGTTAGTAATTGGGCTTGTGATAACCCTAGTTAGTTAAAGTAGTAAGCCGTATTAATTACTTGGCCGCTTGTGAATGTATGGTGTCCAGCCTGGTCTAAGTCTCGTCTAAGTCCCTATACCTAGAACTCCTGTACATGATTATTTTACTTATCTTAAACAATAATTGGATAGGGACAAGTGCTATTCAGGCGAAGGGTTACAACCCCGGTCCTTGTTTGGTTTACGGGTTGTAATCTGGCTCCCGGAATGGTTCCATGTCCCTAGTCGCTTATTGTCCTGCTGTACTTTTATTACTTGTACTTTTCTTCCATTTTCTTATGTTCTGATATGCTGGTTTTGTTCTTATTTCATGGCCTCCCTTGTGGCACTTGCTCTTTCTGGGGTTTGACCCAGCTGGTTTTGTGTGGCCAGATTTCGGAGCAGCTCCCGAGGATCTACCGAACCTCCAGCCCGATGGTGGCAATTAGAAGGAATCTGGGCTACGAGTGGGTTTCCTATTTTGTTTCACTCACTCTACTGTAAAATTATTCTTTTGAGGCGTTTAGCCGACGAGCACCTGTTAGCTCGATGCTTATTTACTTACTGTCTGCCTACTGGCTGTAAACATGATTAACAAATCCTAGGGTTGATCATGTATGACTTAACTCTTGCTAGTCCTCGCATTTTGTACGACTAGCTTCATGATCAGCTGAATATGTAATATTTGGGACGCCTTTTATTGTATATTTGGTGGTCTAACATCTTGTAATTATATTACTTGCTTGAGATTGAGAAAATAGGCTTGACCTTAAGAGACCGTTGGCTTGTAGTAAACCCTCATATCTAGACAGCCGTGACCATATAGCGAGGTGGTTTCCATTTCAATATATGTAGCTGGCTATGTTCGCCCCCGCTCTCCAGTATTCTGGTTCTGGGGCATGACAAACGGTGCACAAAAGTAAATAGAACGTGTTTGGTAATGATAGCATTGTGGGCGAGTGTCACTACCATATTTCTAGTTTGAGGGTATTTTTTTCATTTTTGATGTTATTTGAATTTATTATAATTCATTTGAATTTATGGGAATTTTTAGGATTTATTGTGGAATTATTTGAATGATGGTTGACTAGGTTGACTTTGACTAGCATCGACTTTGGTAGACTAACCTAGAAGCTAACTCTAGTTGTGTTTGGACTTGGTTAGGTCATATAACCCTAGTTAGACTAGAGTTAACCCATGGTTAGTCATTAGACTCAAGTTAACCATAGAATAGATAAGTCATAAGTCATGATTTATGGTTTTGGGATCAATAGAAAATCACATAGCCTTAACTTATGAAACAAAGCCCAAAGCCCATTAGCTATTGCCAAATCCTAACCCTAACTTAGTTGGTCGGCCACACTAGCATTGGAAATCCCACTCTATAAATAATGTCTTCCATTAGGTTAGCCTCCTTTAGAAAGTTCACTTTTGGAAAGAGAGGTATGCTCCATCTTTAGAAATTCATAGAAAATCCAATTTAATTCCTTTTTCCCTCAAACAAATTGCAATAGGTTCTAATTTAGGTATTCTTGCTGTTTGAATATTTTACTTTCAGTTTGTTAGCAATTTGGTAAAGTTTGGAGAGCAAGGAGACACCCCCTCTTTGGAGCTTTTTGAGGAGTTTCGACACCTATAGGTAAATCCTTAAAACTCCATATTAGATGCTGTTATTCTTTCATTTTGACCTAGATCTAGGTGTCCCCTAGCTAACCCTAGATTTTTGTAGGATTTTGTGTCCATTTCGTGTCCTAAATGGACACGTATCAGTCCACTAGTGTAGGTGTTTGATTAAATGTCCCTAAGGATTTAATGTTGTTGTTTTCGAAATGTTTTTGCATAAGAATGTAGATCTATGTGTGGCTTATGGATTTCTATGTGACTGAACACGAATTAGTGTCGTGTCGTGTCGGTTTGGACACGTGAACACGCACGATTCAGCTGCACGTACTGTTCTGCTACTCGGGGTCAAGTTCTCACTGTGTAGGACACGTGGACATCTAAGATTGGAAACAGCCCTAGGGGCAGACACTGACATAAGGTTCTCAAAGTTTGAGACACTCTCGTGTCGTGTCTGATGAGCACTTGACCCCGCAAGGGGATTCCACTACACGCGCACAGTTTATTTCGGGCCACTGATACGGCCCTAGAACTTTGGACACGACACACTAGGACCCAAAACAGGGTGACACGAACCTAGGTGGACACTAGGCGAACCACCCTGCACAGGGACATGACCCAATTCGTGTCGTGTCGGGTGCACGACACGCGTGCACACACGCACGAGACTGTCCACACTGCACTGTTTCTGTGTGTGTGATTTAGGTTTTATTCGATTTGGACACGTCTGTGTCCTCGTGGTTGGACAGGAATGACTTGCTGGACACGTACACTAATGGTGTTTTCATTACCAACCGTTTATTTTACATTCTAACATGTTTTTATACATCAAATTCCTTTTACCCTAAAATCCTGATACCATGTTTATTTCAGTATTTCCAGTTTTTCAATTTGGATTTTGCATCCATTTTAGTTTAGTTTAATACAGTTAATTGCATGTTTAAGTCCCTAATGTTGTTCTCCTATATGTAATCTACATGTATGTCACCCCCAGTTTTCAGAAACAGGAGTATTTTTGTTATTTTGTATTTTTGAATATTTTTGAAATTAATTTTATTATTTATGATATTATTTTGGGGTTGAAATTTATTTATTATTTATGATATTGTTTTGGGGTTATTTGAGTCGGGTTCAAATTTCAGCTCAATTCGACTTGTATCGGGGACCCGGGGTAGTGTTGACTCTACTGGGACCCACACACTAGTTAGCCATGGCCCACATGATATTAATTTTAGTTAGTGGTTAGTCTAATTATTTATGGAGAGGGTTTGGTTAGATTAGGGATT
Organism: Iris pallida; assembly: GCA_029216955.1. Lineage (NCBI taxonomy): Eukaryota > Viridiplantae > Streptophyta > Magnoliopsida > Asparagales > Iridaceae > Iris > Iris pallida. The sequence continues at coordinate 11,835,824 of JANAVB010028196.1, forward strand.
TAGAATGACTAATTTAGCCCCAACCAATTAGCCCTTTCCTAATACTAATAGAATAGATTAGTGGAGGCATTTTGGACCTTACCATAATAGGACACATAGCCCCATATGACCAGCCAGCTTTAGAGGGGATAGGCTCAAGCCCTTTGATATTTTCTATTCCTTTCCATTCCACTTTCTCTCCCTTGTTCTTCCCCAAATTTCTAGAGAGGGTTTTATATAGATTTCACCACCAAATCCCTTCATTCTTCCACCCAACCTTCTTCTTTTCTTCTCTACTCAAGCCAAGGAGAAAGCTACCCAAGTTTGGGAGGATTCGGAGCTCGTTCGTGTCCTTTTGGAATCTCTACGTGTCGGTGTCGTATTGGAAGGGTTTTTCTTTGATTCTCTCTCCCGGAAGGTATAATCTCTCCTCTAAACTATCCTTACATGCATATAGGATTATTTTTGACCCGTAGGAATGACCCCCATAGTTGTGTCTCCATTTGTGTCCATTTCGTGTCCATTTGGAGGTCATAAGAGTGTCCTTGTGTTGTGGTATTGTGTCCTAGTAGAAAAATTCCTATTTGGACACTTGTATTTATATACATATTGTTGTGGATGATTATTTAGAGATTAAATCTCAGATTTCTAATTTTTTAGATATGTGTTTTCAAAGTATCATATTGTATCATATTTATCTACCTATATATTGTATATATATTTGGTTATATATATGCTATTCTCCCTATATATATATATGTATATATATGTTTGTGGCTTATATTTATATGTATATTATGGTGTGTCATGTGTGTTTCCATTTGTGTTTGGGTAGTGTGGAAGGATTTCGGCCAAGAAAAGGGAAGAGGAGGATTTAGAATGGTAGTGTTGGTGTGGGTATTGATATGTGTTGTATAGAAGGTGTTTGAGAGAATGTTTGTGAGTGATTAGAGTGTGAGAGAGTGGGAGTTTAGAGAGGGGAATGAGTGGTGTGAGAGAGTGGTGATGGGGGGGGGGGGAACCACCTGCTATTGGCAGCAGTGGACAGCCCCCATAGCAGTCTAAAACCACCCCAACACAGCCCTTAAACACCCTTCTAACCCCCCATTGGCAGCCCCCTTTTTCGCAGCCTATAGGCTGTCCTAAACTAGTCTAAAACCTGTCCTTTAGGACACAATGGCAACCCCAAATCAGTCCTCAACCTGCCCCCCCTAAACAGCCTACACACAGCCCAAAATAGACCCGAAATCTGTCCCCAATTGTCCTCAAGCAGCCCCCCTCAAACCTGTCAAAAACAGTCCATAAAACACCCTCCTAACCACCATGGTACATCCCCTTAACCACCTATAAGCTGTCACGCCCCGACCCGGAATCACCCGAATCATCGTCCTCGCTGGGACGTGATGCCGCACGAGCCTGGAGTTACGCTCGTGCAAGGCAAGATGACAAGTTCTCAAATGGTTATCTTTGAATTGAACGTTAACAATGAAAGGAAAACAGAGTATACGAAAACGATTCTCTTTATTGATATTCGAAATCGATTTTACAAAGGCTTTCGATAGCCCAACGGAATTTGCCAGATTGGCTACAATACTCAGGTTCTCTCTTGCCCACAAAGGATTTCTCCGTTCCATACATCATGCCTTATATATCTCGGCCGATGCAATCCTGTCGCGAGTCCGAGCGTCAATGCGATCGCACGCTTCAATACGCTTCGGCATTCCAAGCCTCAACGCGTTCAAGCAACGCTTTGTCGCGAGCAATCCATTTCCTGCACCCTGCATGAAGCTGGTGGGGGATCAGTACGTTCGTCCTCGCATGTACTGAAGCAAAGATCTTCTTTCCAAACCGACATTTTAATATTTATGTTGAATCATGCAAGCATACAATTTAGTTCTCTTTCTATGTTCTCCTTAGGATGAGTTCATGGCATATTCGAAAGCGTAAAGCATGGCAAGCATGTTATTCAATTTGCGTAAGTAAACAGACAAGCAATCTCATGTTTGATTCGTAGCACAACTTAGCAAAATCGACGCACTCGTCCTTGCACCGACGCAAGGAGAATACGTCTATCCATTTTCCCTGTCATGTTATAAGTGCTCGCTATTCAGGATCTGTCCATACAGGATATATGCTTACCTTGCACTTCCAAATCCATCGCCCTTAACTATATGAAGGTCACTAGCTTTTCGGGCTAGAATGGACTTATATTTATCGAATCGAAACATAAGACGATGTTAACTCTGTGCGGTTGCTAACCAACATCAGAGGCCACCGAAATAATCGCAGCAAGTGGCTTATCACATTCACCAGACGATCGCTACCCATCTAAATGAAGTGCACCAATAATACCGTAAACGAATCCCTCCTAGGCCGAACGGTCCCTGCGCCTTGGCGCACCGCGTTCGAGGGAATACCCATGCACGGGCTTTTATATCTTTAAGTCCATTTGACCATGCAACGCAACTTATTTTCAAAAACCAAGCAAGTTCGCTTATCTCTATTTTAATTGGCACAACGCCCGAATGTTCTCAACGAACGCCCGAAGGCCGTGAACATTTCGTAGGGCACCATACCGCATTATTATCTCGTATTTCTCCGTTAACTTTCTATGTTCTTACGTTTCATTCTTCGTTTCAATGTTTCAATAGTATCATGCCTCAACTCAATGTTCGTCAACCGAACGACCCGAAGGTCTCGAACACCTTTCGAGGCATTATGTCATATCCGACAGTTCTGCCATATTCATGCCACAACTGTATTCTTTCGCAACAAAGCCATCTTTTATTATAACGTGCACGTAGGCACGTTTCGACCGTATTCCGATGTTCTATGACTTAGCATTCAATGTCCGTAGCTTGCGCGCTAGGGCGCTCGCCTATTGTCTTTCAATGTTCTAGCCGTTCTAACTCGTGCGTGAAGGCACGGTATGGTTCGTGCACTAAGGCACTCGCCGAGTACAGTTATCCCATGTTCTTGCGGCTTGCGCACCGAGGCGCTCGCCTTTGCGATATCCAATGTTCCATAGCGACTTGTACGTTTGTCGTATGATTCATTTCAATTGTTCTATCTAGTGTTCGACACGCACTACGTTTATCTCTCTATCGAGCCACGCCCGTTTTGTTGATAGGTTAACTCAGCATATAATGATATATTTGACTTATCGAATGAAGGAGTAAAAAGAAGTCAATCCTCCCACCTTGAGTCGATACGCCTTCGTCGTTTCGCCGAGCCGATGCGGCTCGATTCCCTAACTTTGTTGCACGGCCACTCTCCTGACTTAGCCATTCGAGCACTTCGTGCTTCATTGAGTTATACGTCCGATTTGCCTTAGCGTGCCCAAGTCTTAGCCCGTCGCAAGGTGACGATTTGATTTCGCGGACCCCTTACTAAATATTACAAAAGATCGACCTCTAATATTTTCCCGTCAAAGTATAACCTGCACACGAAACCAACTAAAATCAATACTTGCATCGATTCGGACTTGCGCCTTGGTCGATTCGATTTCTTAGAATCTTCGAACCGATTCAACGCACTCATCCTTCGGGGCAACGCGGCGCTTCGTATCGATTCACTCGATGCATTCTTTGGGACAAGGCAACTCTTTGCATCGACTTAGTTCGATGCGTTGCTCGGAATAACTTAACACTTGCATCGTTATTACTCGATGTGATCCTCGGGTCGATACGTTTCTCGGGACAACATAACTCTTCGAGTCAATGACTCAGCATAATGCACCGTACGGAGCGGGGCATTACAGAATATACCACTCAAAACAAGGTTCGTCCCAAACCGAAACCAATACTAATTTCCAGGGGTTTTATTAGATCGTTCCACGATCTCGTCTCACTATCGTTTGGATCGTACAACTTAGTTTGGAATCATACACATATTTTAGGCGTTCCACCAATATATGAATTTCAGCCAAGCTCAGTTGTAAGGTATCGGAACAACGCTAACATGTAACTCTTATTCTCAATTACTTGCCATCTCGTATTCTCGATCGGACTTGGCTCTATTACTTGTTCTCGAAATTCTAGCGTACATGCATATTGATACATACGCGATTTGCCAACAAAAGTCAAGGTACACGATGCGATTCAAAAATCGCATTTCTTAATTTGTATGTTTCATCGAGACTATCAATTCTACGTGTCGCGTCAAGCCGTCGTGCATCCGATCACAACGAGTCTCCGCAACGCCTTGCGTTCGGCGTCACTATCTAACGATTTCTGATGTTTCACTTTGTATCCTATCTTCGACATGATTTTTCTTTTGTTGACTTGCAAAAGCATCAACATTCAGGACTACGTCCGCTAGGTTACTTACCTAGACACCGTGCTCAAATCCTTCCGACGCAAGTTTAAATTGACATTGCACAAAGGCCACAATCTATCCGACACAACAGTTTTTATCGAGGCGACGGTGCTCAAGACAACGATCGCCTTGACACGAGGTCTTTACGACACGTCTTACGTTCGATTTCCTAACAAGTAGGAATTCACTAGCCAAATTCCCAACTTATCCGTCTCGCAACATCGAACTTAATTTTGATTCACGCAAGCTCAATTACAAGGTGAATCCGAATCTAACGACATGACTCGTAAGTCATTCTCTTATCGTTCTCTCTCGTGCATCGCACGAATCTCGCAATCGCCTATCCGAATCACCAAGTTCATTGGTGAATTTCTAGTTTGATCGTTGACCAACATAACCATTCAAGCATTCGTCCGACGAATACTCAAATCTAACTATATCATTCTCAATCGAAAGTCGTTCCAACCATTCTTGATCGTCTAGACTTATCGTCAACATGCGCCGTGTTATATTTGTTATCGGATGGGTCATCTTAGGGTCAGCTGCCCCGAAGCTACGCTCGATAATTGTGGATCATCACCGAAGGACAGTTTAATACGAACCATGCTATATCTTATTTCGGAGCCAAATCACGCTCCGACGATTCTATACGACTACCCAAATTTCGGACAAAACTGTTTCTATCGGCGCAACTGATGCGCAACTATCCTCCGAGTCAAGTCATGCACTACCGTCGATGATTTCGCAAATTTACGAAACATCTACTCGTATCGAGTTCGAGTTTATCTTATTCGTGGGTCGACACACGAGATACTATACGCATCGAGCAATCGTCGATGACTTATAGTCACGTCCTGATCAATCACAAAATTTACGATCAACCAAGTTCGTTCATTCTCGTATCGTTACTTACAAAATTTTGATAGCGCAAGGCGCACTCCATTTTGTATTCTCTTATCGTGCTTACGTTTCCTTGCGTATCGATCTTGATAGTTCATATCAATTTCGATAGCAAGAGGGTCGACTTCGAATCCGTTTCAACGTCAACTTAACTCGCAACACATACATCCAAGTTCGCAACAAACTTTTCCATACACATCCACTCGTTCTCTGATTCGCCGCATCCCGCTATACTTTGATCGCGTAACTGAGTTACCAATTATCCAACATCGAACCCTCGAGTTATACGATCACGCCCTCTAAGTTTTGCGTGTATTCTAGTCGTACTCAAATGAGTGTCGCCGTAGCGTAACCAACTATTTCTTAGGCACGATTACCCACGTCAACCAACTCTTCACCGAAGTCACAATTCGTGCGATTCGATTACAATTCGCATCGTCTAACATTCCTATCGAAATCGCAAGTCGTGCGATTCGATTAGTCTCGCCCAATATTTATACCGAGATCGCAAGTCGTGTGACTCATTTGTAAGCTCGAGTATTCCTTTCCCGTCGATCCGATTTATTGCGTCAAGGCATAATCGTTTTGCTAGTCTCGGTCGTCCGACCAACTTATAAATTTCGTCCGTATCGTTCATCGATACAAGTCTCGCCTTATCGTCCCAACCGATTTTCGAAGAACACTTGCATCAACATATCGTCATACAAATTTTCAATCGAGTCTCGGTACTCTCCTGTCCGTTGCGGACAAACCTTCCGCAATTCTCACAATGCGTCGATGCAATTCATCGTACAAGTGGTATACCATATACCACTCGGAATCGAGTCATTCATCTCCTACGTGGTATGGCATATACCACTCGGAATTCAAGCCATTTCCCTCACGTTACACTTAGTATAAACCGACAATTTCTTCCGACTCACGATTTCCTCAGTGATCGCGCTTGATCACAACCGTAACTTTGATTCTATCAAAATCCGACACAACTCGGTCAATGTTCTCGTTTGCCAACATAAGTTTGGTGTGCAACCGAACGATTCGTTCTATCGATTTACGATTTCAATTCCTTCCTTACGTTGCATCTCGTGCAATAATTTATTTGATATGCGTTGCACCCCGTGCAACAAATTTTACTTTCGATACGCGTTGCACATCGTGCTACAATTTATTTCCGACACTTCCATTTCACTTTGTACAACGATTCATTTCCAATTTCCTTTACACTTCGTGCAACGATTAATTTGATATGCGTTGCACCACGTGCAATAATTTTTACTTTCAATACGCGTTGCACATCGTGCAACGATCATTTCCGACATTTACCGTACCTCGTGCAACGAATTACTCTCGACTTTCCAAGTCAATGCACAATCCGTTTTAACACATTCGGTATTGGCTTATCACTTCTCACTTTCATTTTAACGCATATTCACCATTACTCGTTGCACTTCGTGCATCATTTTATTTCTCATTCAACATGTTACATTGCGACAACATCTCAAATCGTATTTCACAATTTGTTGCACTTGCAGCAACTAACATTTTTACGGCTCGTTTGCATTCAATGTAATATACCCTTCGCGACTTTCTTAGCAAACATCATGTAATTTCCAAAACACATGCGACAAAATTACACGATTGTATTAGACTTATTGTATGGAACATCCAGTGCGACATCGAGTAGAGTCAAGAGTGATATCAAGTGGTGGTGGACAACTTTTCAAATTGTAATTAAGCGAGCGTCCAAAGGAAATTGAGCCTAGAGCTCTGATACCAATTTGTCACGCCCCGACCCGGAATCCCCCGAATCATCGTCCTCGCTGGGGCGTGATGCCGCACGAGCCTGGAGTTGCGCTCGTGTAAGGCAAGATGACAAGTTCTCAAATGGTTATCTTTGAATTGAACGTTAACAATGAAAGGAAAACAGAGCATACGAAAACGATTCTCTTTATTGATATTCGAAATCGATTTTACAAAGGCTTTCGATAGCCCAACGGAATTTGCCAGATTGGCTACAACACTCAGGTTCTCTCTTGCCCACAAAGGATGTCTTCGTTCCATACATCATGCCTTCTATATCTCGGCCGATGCAATCCTGTCGCGAGTCCGAGCGTCAATGCGATCGCACGCTTCAATACGCTTCGGCATTCCAAGCCTCAACGCGTTCAAGAAACGCTTCGCCGCGAGCAATCCATTCCCTGTACCCTGTATGAAGCTGTGGGGGATCAGAACGTTCGTCCTCGCATGTACTGAAGCAAAGATCTTCTTTCCAAACCGACATTTTACTATTTATGATGAATCATACAAGCATACAATTTAGTTCTCTTTCTATGTTCTCCTTAGGATGAGTTCATGGCATATTCGAAAGCGTAAAGCATGGCAAGCATGTTATTCAATTTGCCTAAGTAAACAGACAAGCAATCTCGTGTTTGATTCGTGGCGCAACTTAGCAAAATCGATGCACTCGCCCTTGCACCGACGCAAGGAGAATACGCCTATCCGTTTTCCCTGTCATGTTATAAGTGCTCGCTATTCAGGATCCGTCCATGCAGGATATAAGCTTACCTTGCACTTCCAAACCCATCTTCCTTAACTATATGAAGGTCACTAGCTTTTCGGGCTAGAATGGACTTATATTTATCGAATCGAAACATAAGACGATGTTAACTCTGTGCGGTTGCTAACCAACATCAGAGGCCACCGAAATAATCGCAGCAAGTGGCTTATCACAATCACCAGACGGTCGCTACCCATCTAAATGAAGTGCACCAAAAATACCGTAAACGAATCCCTCCTAGGCCGAACGGTCCCAGCGCCCTGGCGCGCCGCGTTCGAGGGAATACCCATGTACGGGCTTTTATATCTTTAAGTCCATTTGACCTTGCAACGCATCTTATTTTCAAACAACCAAGCAAGTTCGCTTATCTCTAATTCAATTGGCACAACGCCCGAATGTTCTTAACGAACGCCCGAAGGCAGTGAACATTTCGAAGGGCACCATGCCGCATTATCATCTCGTATTTCTTCGTTAACTTTCTATGTTCTTACGTTTCATTCTTCGTTTCAATGTTTCAATAGCATCATGCCTCAACTCAATGCTCGTCAACCGAACGACCCGAAGGTCTCGAACACCTTTCGAGGCATTATGTCATATCCGACAGTTCTGCCACATTCATGCCACAACTGTATTCTTTCGCAACGAAGCCATCTTTTATTATCCCATGCACGTAGGCACGTTTCGACCGTATTCCGATGTTCTATGACTTAGCATTCAATGTCCGTAGCTTGCGCGCTAGGGCGCTCGCCTATTGTCTTTCAATGTTCTAGCCGTTCTAACTCGTGCGTGAAGGCACGGTATGGTTCCTGCACTAAGGCACTCGCCGAGTACAGTTATTCTATGTTCTTGCGGCTTGCGCACCGAGGCGCTCGCCTTTGCGATATCCAATATTCCATAGCGACTCGTATATTTGCCGTACGATTCATTTCAATTGTTCTATCTAGTGTTTGACACACACTACGTTTATCTCTCTATCGAGCCACGCCCGTTTTGTTGATAGGTTAACTCAGCATACAATGATATATTTGACTTATCGAATGAAGGAGTAAAAAGAAGTCAATCCTTCCACCTTGAGTCGATACGCCTTCGTCGTTTCGTCGAGCCGATGCGGCTCGATTCCCTAACTTTGTTGCACGGCCACTCTCCTGACTTAGCCATTCGAGCACTTCATGCTTCATTGAGTTATACGTCCGATTTGCCTTAGCGTGCCCAAGTCTTAGCCCGTCGCAAGGTGACGATTTGATTTCGCGGACCCCTTACTAAATATTGCAAAAGATCGACCTCTAATATTTTCCCGTCAAAGTATAACCTGCACACGAAACCAACTAAAATCAATACTTGCATCGATTCGAACTTGCACCTTGGTCGATTCGATTTCTTAGAATCTTCGAGCCGATTCAACGCACTCATCCTTCGGGGCAACGCGGCGCTTCGCATCGATTCACTCGATGCATTCTTTGGGACAAGGCAACTCTTTGCATCGACTTAGTTCGATGCGTTGCTCGGAACAACTTAACACTTGCATCGTTATTACTCGATGTGATCCTCGGGTCGATACGTTTCTCGGGACAACATAACTCTTCGAGTCAATGACTCAGCATAATGCACCGTGCGGAGCGGGACATTACATAAGCTGTCCCCATGACAGCCCATGGCTATCCCAAATTCCTGTTCCATTTCAGTCCAAATGGACTACCATTTAGCCCCCTAAATGACAGCCCAAACCATGCCATATCAGTCCATGTATTGGCCTATTTTGCTGGCCCAAAACACCCCAAAAAACCTGTCACAAACCACCCTTAAACAGCCTTGAAAACCAGCCTTACTTAGCTATCCCATAGCACCCTTAAACACCCCTTAGCAGTCCTAAAAACCTGCCCCATTGACAGCCCTATTAGCCCCATGTATCAGCCATAGGACAGCCCTGAAATCAGCCTTAAAAATAGCACCAAATATGTCCAAGCAGTTCCCATTTTCCAGCATGTGTGTATGTGTATGTGAGCTTGGAGTGTGTGTGTGTGTGTGAGTATATATGTATAGCTAGTGCCTATAGGTGAGAGCCTATGAGTGCAGTGTTATGGGAGTCAATGATGTGAGGAAATGAGTGAGTGTGGTATGTGGGTGTTAATTAGAAGCTAGAGAATATCATGGTAAGGTAATAAGGGTAAACCAACATGTGTTCTAAGATAAGTTAGATATCTAGGACACCTATAATTCTTGGTAGGTAACCCTTAGATAGGATGGTATCTAACTACCCTAGGGAGCCTAGGCTAGTATCCTGAGAATTAGCAGGGTTTTCTTTGTATTGTGCAAGGTATCGGAAATACCTTGGTAAGGGTAATGTAGGTAATACCTAGAACCTAAGGTGTTTGAGTTTAGAATTTAAGATATGGTTAGAACTTGGTTCTCTTGGTTGGTAATGGTCAAATATAGTGCTCCTAGACTAGTTTTGACTTCGGTTGACCATTTTGACCACAAGTCAACAAAAGTCAACCGGGAGTCAAACTTAGCCTATAAGTGACTAGATTTGACCGAAATCAAACTAGAGTTGACCAGTTGACTGAAAGTCAACAGTTGGTCAATATTAGACTAGTTTGACCCAGAGTTGACCAGGGTTGACCAGTTGACCAAAAGTCAACTGTAAGTCAATCTTTGACCCCGTTTGACCTAGTTTGACTTGGATTGACTCCCAGTGACCTAGTATGACCTAGTATGAACCAGTATGACCTAGTATGACTCAGTTTGACCTAGATTGACCTAGTTTTGACTTAGACTTGCATTCATGACTTAAATTAGTTTCTTTTTTCAGTATAAAACCCTGTTTGACTCATAGTATCTTATTTTAGGTCTGTGATTACTCTGAGCGTCTGTTCACCTTATCAGCTCAGGACCACAGGCGAGTACATTCACTGATAGTTTTTATTGTCATGATGTAACGTCCCAGAACCAGAATACTGGAGAGCGGGGGCATACATAGCCAGCTACGTATATTGAAGTACAATCCACCTCGCTATACGGTCACGGCTGTCTAGATACATGAGGGTTTAACTACAAGCCAACAGTCTCCTATGGTCATGAACAAGCCTATTTTCTCAATCACAAGCAAGTAGTAACAGTTACAAGATGTCAGAGCACCAAATATACAATAGTAAGGCGTCCCATACATTACATATTCGGATGATCATGAAGCTAGTCGTACAAAATATCAAGACTAGCAAGAGTTTTAGTCAATACATGATCAACCCTAGGATTTGTCAATCATGTTACAGCCCGTAGGCGGACAGTAAATAAAGGTGCAATACGAGCTAACACGTGCTCGCCGGCTAAACGCCTCAAAAGAATAATTTTACAATAAAGTGGGAGGACAAAAAGAAACCCACTCGTTGCCAGGGTTACACCTGGTGGTTACCATCTGGCTGGAAGACAGGTGGATCCTCTGGTGCTGCTCCGATATCTGGCCACACAAAACCAGCTGGGTCAGACCCCAGAAAGAGCAAGTGCCACAAAGGAGGCTTCACTTAGGAACTAAAACCAGCATATCACAATAGAATATTAAAGATAATAAATAAAGAACTGATAATAATAGAGATAACAACAGTAAACTGAGTACGAGGAAACTATTCAAGTAGCCAGGTCACAACTCTTAAACCAAACAAGGATCGGGGTTGCAGCCCTTCACCTGAATAGAAACCCGTCTCAAATACTATTGGTACTGTGAAGACAATAAACGAAGAGAGAACACAGAACTGCTCCGGGAGCCAGGTTACAACCCTTAAACCAAACAAGGACCGGAGTTGTAACCCTTCGCCTGAACAGAACTGGACCCCTGATTTTTATTGCTAAGGCCAACATAATTAATCATGGTATTAATGTAAGGTAAAACGTGACAAACATGGCATGGGATTGCAATAAGACAATAAACGAAGAGAGGACACAGAACTGCTCCGGGAGCCAGGTTACAACCCTTAAACCAAACAAGGACCGAGGTTGTAACCCTTCGTCTGAACAGAACTGGACCCCAGATCGTTATTGTTAAGACAAGCATCAATAATCATGTCATGTCACAATCTTGCACAGGATCAGGATAAGACTAAGCTGGAATAAACTACATCCAATCAATCACGGCCAATCAAGAGTACGGCTTGATACTTTTAACTAACTAGGGTTATCACAGGCCTAGTTACTAGCAAGATGCAATGAGATTATCCCAACAGCCACAAGCCCTGCAGACCATCCGATTATCCAGGTCGAATGTCCGTTTGTGAAGAATACAATACGTGACTGTTGCTGGAAATGTGCCCTACTCGTCGGTAGGGTACAAGTCCACCTAATGCACCTAGATAACGGGATTGTCTGTAGCTGGAAACCTCTTCATGTCTACTGAATTATTCTAGTTTATTAGCCTTAGTCAATTGCTGTAGGTATCTCTGACCGTGGTACTCAGGGACCCTATCCTAGACATGATGCAAGACAGTACTGATTTATTTGTACAAACACAATCGCCCACGGTGTCCAGGTCGTTCCTACTTGTCATGTCAGGCTAGCTGTCGTAACAGCATGTCGAGATATATCATGTCAGTTTTCTTGCTAAGAGTGCGCCACCGCGGGCCACTATCGTGTTCTATTCTTACATTATCATGAATGAGAAAAATTGCATAAAATAACTAATAACATATTCTTGAAGCCAAGGAAAAGATCTACAACTTTCATGTTGGGAGTTGAGAGAAATTCTGGCCACAATTCAGCCAAACAGGACTTAAAACAGCCAAAAATAGCCAAAATAGGTACTATGCGGCACTATTCAGCACTATGCGGCACTCCCATATGCGGCTGGACACTATACGATACTATGCAGCACCCTTATACGGCTGGATACTATGCAGCACTATGTAGCACCCTTATGCAGCTAGACACTATGCGGCACTATGCAGCACCCTCATGCGGTTGGACACTATACGGCACTAATCAGCACCCTCATGCGACTGGATACTATGCAGCACCCTTATGCGGCTGGACACTATGCAGCACCCTTATGCGGCTGGGCACTATGCGACACTATGCAGCACCCTTATGCGGCTGGATACTATGCATCACCCTTATGCGGCTGGACACTATGCGGCACTATGCAGCACCCTCATGCGGCTGGACACTATACGACACTATGCAGTACCCTTATGCGGCTAAACACTATGTAGCTCCCTTATGCGGCTGGACACTATGCGATACTATGCAGCACCCTCATACGGCTGGACACTAAGTGGCACTATACAGCACGCTTATGCGGCTGGACCTATACGGCACTCTTATGCGGCTGGGCACTATGCGGCATTATGCAGCACCCTTATGCGACTGGATACTATGCGGCACTATACAACACCCTTATGTGGCTGGGTACTATACGGCACTATGCAGCACTATTCAGCACTATGCGGCACTATTCAGCACTATTCATCGTCCCTGCCAAAATCAGTACAGATGAACATAGAAATGGCCAAAAATGCTTTTGGCCATAACTTCCTCAAAATAAGTCGAAATCTAATTTTTTAAAGGTCTATTTTGGGTAAAATCGAATTCTCTACAACATGGAACAATCAAATCATGAAAATAATGAAGTTTAATAGATCAAAACCCAAGAAAACCGAAAATAATATAAACTTAGATCTATAAAAAATATCCATCAAAATGGAAAATGTCAAGTTCTAAAGTATCTTAGAATCTCGCGAGGAAGACAATAGAACAACAAAAATGGAGTTTCTCCATGAAGCAAGTTGCACTTACCTAAGCTTCTCTTGGTAGGTGGAGAAGTAAATATGGAGAAGAAGAAGAGTAATGAAGAGAGAGAATGAGGGAATAGGTTAATAAAGGATGATGGTGGTGGTAGGTAGGGGTTCTCCCCTTGGTTCATGATGAACCAAGGCAACCCAAGCCTAGCCGAACCAACCCAAAATAAATCGAGCCAAGCCAAGAGATATACGATACAAGATAAAATATGTACACGTATTCCAAGATACATAATACGAACTACATGCATTACAACTCTACCCACCTTAAAAGAATTCTGTCCTCGGAATTTAATCAAGAGATTAGAATTGCAAGGACAAGCTATACTAATCACAGGCAAGCTATACTAATTAAGCAATCAAGAAATTATTCATGCAAGCACGGAATCGAAGGTATGAGGCATAAGAAAGATATTATGCCTCATGAGTCAAACAGGTCGGGATATCGCGATCGGATATCATCCTCACGCTCCCACGTTGACTCACCCAAAGAGTGATGACCCCAAGCAACTCGGACTAACTTGATAGTCTTGTTCTTGAGTGTCTTCTCTCTTCGGTCCAATATAGACACGGGCCTCTCCTCATATGAAAGGTTGGTACCAACAACTAATTCCGAATGATCCAGGATGTGGCTCGGGTCCGGGATATACTGTCGCAGTTGGGATATATGGAATACGTCATGCACCTCACGTAGCGACGGCGGAAGAGCGAGACGATAGGACACATCACCTACTAGCTCCAGAATATCGAACGGCCCTATATACCTAGGACTAAGCTTTCCTCGTACGTCGAAACAAATGACGCCGCGGTTAGACAAAATCCTCAGGAATACATGGTCGCCGACAGAAAACTCAAGAGGGCGCCTATGAGAATCGGCCCAACGACGCTGGCGATCTTGGGCAACTCGAAGATTATCTCTGACTATTCTGACCACTTCAACGGTCTGAGCAATCATTTCCGGACCAAGCATCTGCCTCTCTCCAACATCGTCCCATGCTAGCGGGGATCTGCACTTCCTACCATACAGTGCCTCGAACGGTGCCGTCTGGATGCTGGCCTGGAAACTGTTATTGTACGAGAACTCTACCAGGTGCTGGTGATCTTCCTACGAACCACCGAAGTCGAGTGTACATGACCGCAACATATCTTCAAGAGTCTGGATCGTGCGTTCCGACTGGCCATCTGTCTGTGGATGATAAGCTGAACTGAACTGGAGGTGAGTTCCCAAACTTTCTTGCAAGCTACGCCAAAAGTGCGACGTAAATCTTGAATCTCTATCCGAAGTGATACTGACAGGTACACCGTGCAATCTGATAATCTGTCGGAGATACATCTCCGCTAGCTGAGCCGTCAACTGACCAACTCTGAACGGAAGAAAGTGAGCCACCTTCGTGAGCCTGTCTATGACAACCCAAATAGCGTCTCTGCCAGCCGGGGATTTAGGCAATCCAGTCACAAAATCTATGGTTATATGCTCCCATTTCCACTCGAGAATCGGCAATGGTTGAAGTAGTCCAGCTGGTCTCTGATGTTCAGCCTTAATTTGTTGGCAGACTAGACAACGAAAGACAAACCGGGCTATCTCCCTCTTCATGCCATTCCACCAAAAGTGCTGGCGGATATCACGGTACATCTTCGTGCCACCGAGATGAATGGAATACTGCGAACTGTGGGATTCTGCCATGATCTCCTGTCTGATATCTCCACTGGGTATATAAAGATGCTTACCATGTCGAAGTATACCGTCTTCATGAATGCATAACTCTGGTCTTCGTCCTGCCTCACACTCTGCTTTGAGTCGCTGAAGCTTGGAATCTGCTGACTGCGCCATCCGGATCCTCTCGACTATAGTGGACTGAACTTGCATGCTGGCCATCAATTTCACACTGGAAGGGAGGACAACTTCTATACCCATCTTCTGAAGATCGCATAACAGCTCCGGTTGCGCTGTTAGGAAATAAACTCCGGCTCTCCTGCTCAATGCATCTGCAACAACGTTGGCCTTTCCAGGATAATACTGTAAGTTGATGTCATAATCCACAAGCAGCTCTAGCCATCTCCTCTGACGCATGTTGAGATCCTTCTGGGTGAACACATACTTCAGACTCTTATGGTCGGTGAAAATCTCTACCCTATCTCCATACAAGTAGTGCCTCAAAAGCTTAAGTGCAAACACTACTGCTGCAAGCTCCAAGTCATGGGTTGGGTAATTCCTCTCATGATCACGAAGTTGTCGTGACGCATAAGCTATTACCTTCCCATGCTGCATCAGAACACATCCTAATCCTCTGCCCGAAGCATCACAATACACCGAGAACCCTCTGGTTCCATCTGGAAGCGTAAGAATAGGAGCCGTCATCAAGCCTCGCTTCAACCTCTCAAAAGAATCCTGGCACTCTGCTGTCCAAGCAAACTGCATATCCTTGCGGGTCAACTGGGTCAATGGCGCTGAAATTTGAGCAAAGTCTGAAATAAATTGTCGGTAGTAGCCGGCCAAGCCAAAAAAAACTACGAACTTCGGCAACTGTGCTGGGCACTGGCCACGACTCAATGGCCACGATCTTCTGGGGATCCACTTCAACTCCTCATCGGGTGATGATATGACCCAAGTACGAAATGCGATCGAGCCAGAACTCGCATTTACTAAACTTGGCATACAACTGGTGCTCTTTGAGGATCTGGAGGACAACTCGGAGATGCTGCTCATGCTCCGCTTCACTCTTGCTGTAGACCAGGATGTCGTCTAGGAACACAATCATGAACAGATCCAAATAAGGCATGAAGATACGATTCATGAGGTCCATGAATACAGCCGACGCATTGGTTGCTCCAAATGGCATCACAAGGAACTCCCAATACCCATACCTAGATCTGAAAGCTGTCTTCGGGATGTCCTGCTCTATGACTCTGATCTGATGGTATCCTGATCGCAAGTCGATCTTCGAGAATACTGTTGCCCCCTTGAGTTGATCAAACAAGTCATCTATCCTCGGAAGAGGGTATCGGTTCTTGATTGTCACTGAGTTCAAGTTACGATAATCTACACACTATCTGGACATACCATCCTTCTTTTTTACAAGAAGCATCGGGGCTCTCCAAGGCGATCCACTAGCACGAATGAATCCCTTGGTTCTGAGTTCTTCAATCATCTTGTACAATATCTCTAGCTCTAACGGCGCCATCCTGTAGACTCTCTTTGACACTGGGGCTGCCCTGGGAATCAAGTCGATGGTAAACTCGATCTCTCACTCTGGTGGCATCCCTGGAAGCTCTTCTGGAAAAACATCTGGAAACTCTTCGACTATCCGAGGCAACTGCACTGCGGCTACTGCCATCCGCAATAATGGAGGAGAAGGTTCAACTTCGCCTCGGGAGAAGGAAAACTTCGGCTCGCCAGGAATGCTAAAAACAACCCTGCCAATGTGGCAGTCTATCCTAGCATACTGGTCCCTCAACCAATCCATCCCTAAGTCCACATCATAATCGGCCATCGGAAACTCTATCAATCTAGTGGGGAATTCTCTACCGCTAACTACGACCCGACACGAGAAAAACACTCTATCTACTCCCACAAGTCCGTTACCAGTAAGTATATTGAGCCTTACTGATAATGACTCGGGCTCCAGTCCTATCCGTGTCGCAAATCGTGCAGACATAAATGAATGCGAGGCACCAGAATCAAATAATACTGAAGCTGAAAAGGTGTTGACGAGAATAGTACCTGCCAACACCTCACCTGGTGTTATTCCTTCTTCTCCCATGGTCAAAGCCAGCACTTGACCATGTCCTCTGGGTGCGGGTACCCTCTGTTGAAAATTCCTCTGCCTGCTCTGGATCAGGGCTTGGGCTTGGGCATACTGCTGCGGTCTCTGCTGCTGGAATGCCTGGGCCTGCATCGGTAATGGCCTCGGAAACGGGTACTGCAGCTGCTGCTGCTGCTGGA
Source organism: Iris pallida (assembly GCA_029216955.1). Classification (NCBI taxonomy): domain Eukaryota; kingdom Viridiplantae; phylum Streptophyta; class Magnoliopsida; order Asparagales; family Iridaceae; genus Iris; species Iris pallida. Next base: position 11,853,300 of record JANAVB010028196.1, read on the forward strand.
CTGGTGCTGGTCCTCTAACTGAAGGACTAGAGAAGGCCGATGAACTCCCCCTGTTCGGACAGTTCCTAACCCTGTGGTCCGGGGCACCACAAACCAAGCACAAACCCTGTGCTCTGCGATACTCTGATACCACATGTCCTGGCTTCCCGCAGTGTGAACATCCACTGCGAAAGACTGCTTCTGCTTCTGCTGCTGAGGGTGCGTCATGGTTGAATGCTGAACCGACGTCACTGAGGCCGCCCGCCTCCGAGCTCCAATGGTCAAAGCCCTGGCTGCCGGGGCTGGTGCTGATGACTGATTCATCTGACCGTGAGATCGCTTTCGACCTTCGGTCCTATCCACGATCCTCTGGGAGGTATATTCATGCCTCCGGACTGCTCTCAACACTGCATCAAAAGTTTGATGCTCAAACTGCTCCACCGCTAAAAAAATCTCTAGGTGGAGCCCCTGCTGGAACCGCTGGGCTCTATCGAACTCGGTCGCCACCAAGGTGGGAGCAAACCGACTAAGCCTGGAGAACTCGGTCGCATATCCATCGACCGTCTTGCCCATCTGCTTCAGATTGGTGAACCTCGTCTGTAGATCATACCGAGCTACAGCATCAAAATACTTGGTCTGAAATCTCTCCCTGAATACTGCCCATAAAATAGGGGCCACTAATCCATCGGCCTGCGCTGCCCACCAGCTGCGGGCAAGATCTAGTAACTGCAAGCGTACCACGGCCACCTTCTCGTTCTCTGGAGTCCTGGCTGCTTCTAGAATTACCTCTGTGTCCTGAATCCATGCATCTGCATCGATCGCATCTTCACTGCCGTCGAAGAAGGGAGGGTTCAAGCGCTTAAAGCTGTTGGCAGCGCTATTACCCTGATGACCTCCTCTGGTCAAAGCGTCTGCCACTGTCTAGTGCAAGGCATCTCCACGACGATCCTGGGAAGCTAATAGGGACCTGATGAGACCCACCAAAGTGCCATCATCAGGCTCCGCAGGCTGGACGGGCTGAACTGGTGGTACCCCTTCGGTAGGCATGACTCTGGTGGCTACTCCTGAATGTTGGGCTTGATCTCCAGGTTGCTGCTGGTCCAGAGGTGGTACTCCGCCTTGCTGATCGGTAGGTCCAGGAACAATGCCGCTGAAGAAGGCGACATAGGGAACAATAAGGAAGGACCAGGACAGATCAACGATACAAACATGTGATCAAGTCAAGGTTCTCAGGGATTTGAAAATATGAACAGAGATCAAGGGCGAGTACTGATTGAGACATCTATTCGATAAACCCTCACATATCTTGATTTACAAGACCTGCATGGGCCACCACTAAAACCATGTCACGCCCCAGAACCAGAATACTGCAGAGCGGGGGCGTACATAGCCAGCTACGTATATTGAAGTACAATCTATCTCGCTATACGGTCACGGCTGTCTAGATACATGAGGGTTTAACTACAAGCCAACAGTCTCCTATGGTCATGAACAAGCCTATTGTCTCAATCACAAGCAAGTAGTAACAGTTACAAGATGTCAGAGCACCAAATATACAATAGTAAGGCGTCCCATACATTACATATTCGATGATCATGAAGCTAGTCGTACAAAATGTCAAGACTAGCAAAAGTTTTAGTCAATACATGATCAACCCTAGGATTTGTCAATCATGTTACAGCCCGTAGGCGGACAGTAAATAAAGGTACAATACGAGCTAACACGTGCTCGTCGGCTAAACGCCTCAAAAGAATAATTTTACAATAAAGTGGGAGGACAAAAAGAAACCCACTCGTTGCCAGGGTTACACCTGGTGGTTACCATCTGGCTGGAAGACAGGGGGATCCTCTGGTGCTGCTCCGCTATCTGGCCACACAAAACCAGCTAGGTCAGACCCTAGAAAGAGCAAGTGCCACAAAGGAGGCTTCACTTAGGAACTAAAACCAGCATATCACAATAGAATATTAAAGATAATAAATAAAGAACTGATAATAATAGAGATAACAACAATAAACTGAGTACGAGGAAACTATTCAAGTAGCCAGGTCACAACCCTTAAACCAAACAAGGACCGGGGTTGCAGCCCTTCACCTGAATAGAAATCCGTCTCAAATAATATTGGTACAGTGAAGACAATAAACGAAGAGAGGACACAGAACTGCTCCGGGAGACAGGTTACAACCCTTAAACTAAACAAGGACCGGGGTTGTAACCCTTCGCCTGAACAGAACTGGACCCCTGATCTTTATTGCTAAGGCCAGCATAATTAATCATGGTATTAATGTAAGGTAAAACGTGACAAACATGGCATGGGATTGCAATAAGACAATAAACGAAGAGAGGACACAGAACTGCTCCAGGAGCCAGGTTACAACCCTTAAACCAAACAAGGACCGGGGTTGTAACCCTTCGCCTGAACAGAACTGGACCCCCGATCGTTATTGTTAAGGCAAGCATCAATAATCATGTCATGTCACAATCTTGCACAGGATCAGGATAAGACTAAGCTAGAATAAACTACATCCAATCAATCACGGCCAATCAAGAGTACGGCTTGATACTTTTAACTAACTAGGGTTATCACAGGCCTAGTTACTAGCAAGATGCAATGAGATTATCCCAACAGCCACAAGCCCTGCAGACCATCCGGTTATCCAGGTCGAATGTCCGTTTGTGAAGAATGCAACACGTGACTGTGTGCTGGAAATGTGCCCTACTCGTCGGTAGGCTAAAAGTCCACCTAATGCGCCTAGATAACGGGATTGCCTGTAGCTGGAAACCTCTTCATGTCTACTGAATTATTCTAGTTTATTAGCCTTAGTCAATTGCTGTAGGTATCCCTGACCGTGGTACTCAGGGATCCCTATCCTAGACATGATGCAAGACAGTACTGATTTATTTGTACAAACATAATCGCCCACGGTGTCCAGGTCGTTCCTACTTGTCATGTCAGGCTAGCTGTCGTAACAGTATGTCGAGATATATCATGTCAGTTTTCTTGCCAAGAGTGTGCCACCGCGGGCCACTATCGTGTTCTATTCTTATATTATCATGAATGAGAAAAATTACATAAAATAACTAATAACATATTCTTGAAGCCAATGAAAAGATCTACAACACTATACGGCACTCCCATATGCGGCTAGACACTATACGGCACTATGCAGTACCCTTATGCGGCTAGACACTATGCGGCTCTATACAGCACCCTCATGCGGCTGGACACTATACGGCACTATGCAGCACCCTCATGAGGCTGGACACTATGCAGCACCCTTATGCGGCTGGATACTATGCAGCACCCTTATGCGGCTGGGCACTATACGGCACTATGCAGCACCCTCATGCGGCTGGACACTATGCAGCACCCTTATGCGGCTGGACACTATGCGGCACTATGCAGCACCCTCATGCGGCTGGACACTATGCGACACTATACAGCACCCTTATGCGACTGGACACTATGCAGCTCCCTTATGCGGTTGGATACTATGCAGCACTATGCAGCACCCTCATGCGGCTGGACACTAAGCGGCACTATGCAGCACCCTTATGCGGCTGGACACTATACGACACTCTTATGCGGCTGGGCACTATACGGCATCATGCAGCACCCTTATGCGGCTGGATACTATGCGGCACTATACAGCACCCTTATGCGGCTGGGCACTATACGGCACTATGCAGCACTATTTAGCACTATGCGGCACTATTTAGCACTATTCATCGTCCCTGCCAAAATCAGTACAGATGAACATAGAAATGGCCAAAAATGCTTTTAGCCATAACTTCCTCAAAACAAGTCGAAATCCAACTTTTCAAAGGGCTATTTTGGGTAAAATTGAATTCTCTACAACATGGAACAATCAAATCATGAAAATAATAAAGTTTAATAGATCAAAACCCAAGAAAACCGAAAATAATATAAACTTAGATCTATAAGAAAATATCGATCAAAATGGAAAATGCCAAGTTCTACAGTATCTTAGAATCTCGCGAGGAAGACAATAGAACAACAAAAATAGAGTTTTTCCATGAAGCAAGTTGCACTTACCTAAGCTTCTCTTGGTAGGTGGAGAAGTAAATGTGGAGAAGAAGAAGAGTAATAAAGAGAGAGAATGAGGGAATGGGTTAATAAAGGATGATGGTGGTGATAGGTAGGGGTTCTCCCCTTGGTTCATGATGAACCAAGGCAACCCAAGCCTAGCCGAACCAACCCAAAATAAACCGAGCCAAGCCAAGAGATATGCGATACAAGATAAAATACGTACACGTATTCCAAGATATATAATACGAACTACAGGCATTACACTTGATATCTACTATATCCGATTCAGTTGTAGTGTCTTACTTGATTCTCGACACGATAGTTCACGGACTAGTATACGTCGGATCCTGTCATGAGATGTCATTCTCGGATTTTCCTTGGTATATTGGTGTGTGATATCCATGTTTCATGTACTTATATAGACATTGATTTGGGAGTAGGCTGATCACCTGCTTTTGAATCCGTGTCATGACGTACCATGTCCGGATCCAGGATACTATTCGAGGATAGGGAAATTATTAGGGGTTATGTAATCAAAGCCTTCCTGTCACTATTTTGCTAGCGCCACCCTTGTAGCGCCCCGCTTTCGATAGGCGACGGAACTTCATAATATGCTTGCACCGAGTCAGATCGGCCGGGAACTTAGATGGCCATCTGACTCGATCGCTAAGCTTGGTAAACGTTAACGCCTTGCGGTATCGATTCAAATCGATTTGGACGGAAGTTACGAGAATCGATCCAACTAATGGAACGACTTCTGTTGGAATAAGTCCTAGATGCAGCGGGCTGCGTCTCGGCGAGTGAGCTCTCTATAAGAGTCCCTTCGACGGGACCGGACCGCTGTATGGTTTTCTTGGAGCTTTGCCGCTGGGCTTGATTGAAGTGCTTTCGTGTCGTTTTCATGGATGCAATTACAATTTCGATGCAAGGGGAAAAGAAAGAATTCTAACAAAGCGTTGGTGCCATTACAGAAGCTCGCGTAACTAAGGATTGACGTTGCGTAGCACTTGGACGATCGGCACGAAGCAAAGTAATCGGTGGGTGATTCGAGCCTTCTTTTCTACTCTGTCCCGCAAACTTATTCCTTGCTTCGAATTCATTCAAATCGAACGATGCCAAGTTAATTGCATGCCAATCCACTAAGTCAAGAACTCGAGAAAAACGTATCGATTTTTAGTAATCTACTCGAAAAAATACAAGTTTCTCACATAACTGGAAAAGTTTAAGGTTCTAGTAAAAAGATAGACTATTTCAGCTGCTGCAAAATATTATGAAACGTCGATCATGGGTTATGATGCCTCGGACAAATTGGCGTCTACGGGACGCTAAATCGGAGTACGGCTTGGGGAAAATGAAACGTTGCATGAGTTGGGGGAAATGATAATGTCATTCAATATTGTCCGCGCTACACAAAACGGGTTGCATATATAAACTGTTACGCATTGGCATGGTCATGGACGGCTTGTGCACAAGTTGATCTTTCCTCGATGCGGTATCCGGGGCATCGGAACCGAATCGACCTAGGAGGAAAAATTAAAGTCGTACTTCGGCGCGAGGCATTACGAGACCTGCAGCAGGGCTTGCAACCCACGCTGACAGGTACGTCGTAATGCCATATAAAGTCCCACGTGATGTGTAACATCAACGACCACATATAAGATAGTAGCATGCTCACCTATTGTCTTATGCAGGTGTAAATATTATCTCTGTTTTTATGCAGGGACGAGCACGGCCGTGGTAAAAAATATGATAAACTGCTATGGTTCACTGTATGCTTTATTACGCAAAGATGGCTATCGAATATGAACTGAATTCATTTAGTTCTAATAGAAAGACAACTCTAAAGCATGCCTACCCTAACAATCAGAGTCGGTTTAGACGAGTGGGTTCGTCTCGTCCACTTAGCAAGTGTGCTAATTCCATTCCCCCAATTTCCCCAGGTGCGACGGGCGCGCTCAACTAAACTGGAGCTGAAGTACAGAGAGGCATTTTAAAGCTCTTCCTATGCTGAAGTATTTTGAAGCCAATTCAAGTCGACGGCTTATGTATAAAGGGGTAAATGTATGGGACGGCAAGCGTTAGTTCAGACAACTTGTCGAATGTATTTCCTTATGTTTTCAATCAATGTAGCCGCAACGGCATCCAATATAAATTACGACTTGTACTTCGTTGCAAGCTATGAATGAAAAGCATTTCTATCTTCCTATACTGCGTCTTATATTCTGATGTAATTTGTGAAGTTTCGACTTGGCGTATTTATATCAAAATCAAAAGATAACCATTTGAGAACTTGTCATCTTGCCTTGCACGAGCGCAACTCCAGGCTCGTGCGGCATCACGCCTTAGCGAGGACGATCGAATCGGCAAAGTAACACCGGGGACGAACGGTTTATCGACTCGGGGCGTGACAAATTGGTATCAGAGCACAGTTATGTTTCCTCGGATTTTCGAAAGATGTTTCATTGTTGGAATGTCCGTTGCGATGGCTCGATTGAATGCTTGTCGACATGCTGCGTGAAATAAAAGTTCCATACAGGTAAGCCCGTAGATATTTTGAAAAATACTAACGGGTTTACTATGTTTTGTAGGAATGACTAAGAAAAGGAACAATCCTGCCCCAACCCAAACTGTAGATAGTACGTCGAGCATAAAAAGTACTGAGCCTAGCAAGACGACTATGCAGAAGATGCTACAGTTGATGGAACTGCAGCAGCAGCAGCTTCAGACACAATTCAAAGCCCAATTTGAGGCACAACAAAAACAGATGAATGTCCTGACTCAGATAGTGAGCAGAATGGCGGGCAATACCAAGACGACGGACGAAGAGACCGAAGAAAAGCAAGGCGATCAAGAAGAAAACGAGGAAGAAGAAGCTCAACAGCAAATGATAAGTTCTTCTTCCTTGTTCAAGGCAAAGGAGTTTCGCAAGATGAATCCACCAAAGTTCAACGGCAGAGCAGAGCCTGATGTGATCGTAGGATGGCTTACGGAGATGGAGGACCTGTTTAATCTGCTTAGCATTGAAGGGTCCAGAGAGTAACTTGTGCAGCGTTACAGCTGTAACTGAGGGCGCACGACTGGTGGGGAGCTAAAAAGCAGGAAATCTACGAAGCCGATACAGATGCCACGATTTCCTGGAAGATATTCAAGGAAGCTTTCCTTGAGCAATACGTTCCTCGCGCGGTCCGTCGTCAAAAAGAAGACGAGTTCATGATGTTGCGACAGGGAAATATGCCTGTCGAAGATTACGACTCGAGCTTCTCAAAGCTGGCTAAGTTTGTCGGTGCCTTCCTGCCCAACAAGGAAGCATGGTGTGAACGCTTCCAACAAGGCCTGAACGACGAACTGCGAAGGGACGTCATGAACCAACGATGCCGAACTTATCGTGAATCCTACGAAGCCGCACTTGATAGTGAACGGATCTTTGGCCGCATGTCACAAAGGGCCGTGCCTGTCGTTCGCAACAATTTTAACAAGCGTCCTAACGACGCTGGAGGATCGGGAGTACACAAACGTCCAAACACGTCTGAGAATCGGCGTCCATTTTCGGGATTACACTGCAATATCTGTCGCAGGGATGGGCATCGCCAGAGTGATTGTTACCACAGAATATGTTACGGGTGTGGCGAGAAGGGCCATTCAAAGTCGCAATGTACAAGAACTGTTCCAATGCAACAGAACCCACCAAGGAACGTTCCGAATCCGCATAAGGCGCCAATGCTGCAAGGCGCAAATGCGGTGCCCGTCAACCAGCAGAACCAACGCCACGGAGCTCAAGGCCGAGTTTATGCCTTAACTCGGGACGAGGCGTACGCGTCCGATACTGTTGTAACAGGTATATTACTCTACAAAAGTATACCTGCTCGAGTCCTATTCGATTCGGGTGCGACGCATAGCTTTATATCTGCTGATTTTGTGAAAGAAAATAAAATAACCATACAATCACTGGATATAAATATTAGCGTTAGCACTCCGTCGGGAGTCGATATGTCTGCAAACTTTGTTTGTAGGGATGGCCACATTTGCGTCGGGGGAAGGTATCTATCCTTGGATGCCGTCGTGCTAGACATAAAAGATTACGACATAATCCTGGGCATGGATTGGTTGGGCGCTTGTCGTGCAACGATCGAGTGCGCGAAGAAGAGAGTGGTGTTTCGCCTTCCTGGCGAGACAGAGTTCTCATATTCGTGCGGTACGGCCTCGAAGACGGCGATGATGGTATCGGCAATCTCGGCAAGACGTATGCTGCGTTCCGGCTGTGCGGGATACTTGGCATCAGTTCGAGACACGCGGACGGATAATACAAACGCAATGCAGACTGATGTTGTGGCAGATTTTCCTGATATTTTTCCTGACGAGATGCCCGGGATGCCGCCGGATCGAGAAATTGAATTCAGCATCGACACCTTTTCGGATACACGGCCGATATCAAAGGCGCCTTACCGAATGGCTCCAACAGAACTGAAGGAACTGAATGTGCAATTACAAGAGTTGCTAGACCGCGGATTTATTCGCCCTAGCGTCTCTCTGTGGGGAGCTTCCTTACTGTTCGTGAAAAAGAAGGATGGGTCGTTGCGGCTATGCATCGACTATCGGGAACTCAACAAGGCGACCGTGCAAAACAAGTATCCTTTGCCGCGAATCGACGACTTGTTTGACCAACTGCAAGGTGCGATAATATTTTCAAAAATCGATCTTCGTTCAGGCTATCATCAATTGAAGATCAAGTCCGACGACATATCGAAGTCTGCCTTCCGCACTCGATATGGTCATTACGAATTCCTCGTCATGTCGTTCGGTTTGACGAATGCCCCAGCCGCGTTCATGGATCTGATGAACCGAGTTTTCTGACCTCAAATAGATAAATTTGTAGTCATATTCATCGACGATATCCTTGTCTACTCAAAGAATCGTGAAGAACATGTGGAACATTTGAAGACGGTACTGCAGATTCTACGTGAAAACAAATTGTATGCCAAACAGAGTAAGTGCGAGTTCTGGATGAGTAGCGTGACATTCCTCGGGCACGTAATCTCTGCCGAAGGTGTCGCGGTGGACCCAAAGAAGATTGATGCGGTGGTGGATTGGAAATGACCTGCCTCGGCTAGCGACATTCGGAGTTTCCTGGACTTAGCGGGCTACTATCGTAGATTCGTACGAAGCTTCTCAAAACTAGCGTCGCCTCTGACTCGCCTCACCCAGAAGGAAGTAGTATTTGAATGGAGCGACGACTGTGAATCCAGCTTCCAAGAGTTGAAGCAACGGCTCGTCTCAGCTCCAATCCTTGTACTTCCAGACGGTCCAGAAGGCTTTCAGATATTCAGCGACGCATCAGGAACTGGCCTCGGGTGCGTACTCAAGCAGAGAGACAAAGTCATCTCCTACGCTTCACGGCAGTTGAAGTAGCACGAGAAAAACTACCCGACACACGACCTAGAATTGGCAGCGATCGTCTTTGCGTTGAAGTTATGGCGGCACTACCTCTATGGTATGGCATGCAGAATCTACACAGATCACAAAAGCCTGAAGTACTTATTTATGCAACGGGAACTCAACCTACGACAGCGACGTTGGCTCGAACTCATAAAAGATTACGAGCTAACGATCAAGTATACACCGGGCAAGGGAAACGTGGTGGCCGACGCACTCAGCAGAATGTTTATGGGAACACTGGCCATAAACAAGAAAATACGGCGAGACCTTGAAGCGATGGGTATCGAACTCAAAATTGAGTATCGACACCTGCACCTAGCTCAACTAAAGTTAGGATCGAGCCTGCTTAGCAAGATAAAGACCACATAGAAGGATGACTCATTCCTGAAGAAAATACGCGAGCTGATTTCAATGGGAAGGGCGACTGACTTTGCTGAAGACGGAGACGGGACGATGCGACTGAAGGGAAGGCTTTACGTTCCTGAAACTGCCGAACTCAGAAAATAAATTCTGATGGAGGCACATTATGCGAAGTACTCGTTACATCCTGGAAGCACCAAGATGTACAAGGACTTACGTACAAACTTTTGGTGGCACGGCATGAAGAAAGACGTGGCTACGTTCGTATCGCAATGCATGGCGTGTCAGCAGGTGAAGGCGGAACACCAACGGCCAGGCGGCGAGCTGCAGAACATCGCCATTTCCGAGTGGAAGTGGGACAATATCTCGATAGATTTTATTGTGGGATTTCCGAAGATGCTGCGGGGGAATGATGCTATTTGGGTCATTGTTGATAGATTGACCAAGTCGGCTCACTTCATCGCAATTAAAGTAGGATGGAGCGTCGATCGGTTAGCACAAATCTACGTCGATAAGATTGTTCGACTGCATGGGGTACCGGCCTCTATAATTTCGGACAGAGACGGGCGATTCCTATCGTGTTTCTGGACGAGCCTCCAAGCGGCGATAGGGACCAAACTGAACTTTAGTTTGGTGTACCATCCCCAAATAGACGGTCAGACAGAGAGGGTCAATCAGATCTTAGAAGATATGTTGCGTCTGTGTGCGATCGACCTAAAGACTAGTTGGGATACGTATTTGCCGCTTGCGGAGTTTGCGTATAACAATAGTTATCAGTCGAGCATTCAGATGGCTCCATACGAAGTGCTCTACGGAAGGAAGTGTCGTTCGCCGATATGCTGGGATGAAGTCAGAGAGCGACAAGTGCTTGGACCAGAACTGGTGGAGCAGGCCGTCGAAAAGGTCTGCTTGATTCGAGATAGACTCCGCATCGCACAAAGTCGACAAAAGAGCTATGCAGATCTTCGTCGACGTCCGCTAGAGTTCTTGGCCGGGGACCATGTATTTCTAAAAGTAACGCCCATACGCGGTGTGACGCGGTTCGGCGTTAAAGGCAAGTTGAGCCCGAGATTTGTTGGCCCCTTCGAGATCATTGAGCGAGTTGCGACGGTTGCTTATCGGATCGTACTACCTCCTACCTTAGCTGATGTGCACGATGTTTTTCACGTTTCACAACTTCGAAAATACATGCACGATCCAAGTCATGTGGTTAGCTTCGATCAGTTGGAGCTACGTACTGACTTGTCTTACTCGGAGGAGCCTGTTCAAATTTTGGACCGCAAGAAGAAGGTGCTGCAAAATCGGTCGATGTCCTTGGTCCGCGTGCTTTGGCGGAACCATTCAGTCGAGGAGTCGACGTGGGAGATGGAGGCGGAGATGAAAGAGAAGTACCCTGCGTTGTTCGTTTAAATTAAGGTCAGACCCTTGTTCTTAAGTTTCGGGACGAAACTTTTTCTTAGTGGTATATTATGTAGCGCCCCGCTTTCGATAGGCGACGGAACTTCATAATATGCTTGTGCCGAGTCAGATCGACCGGGAACTTAGATGGCCATCTGACTCGATCGCTAAGCTTGGTAAACGTTAACGCCTTGCGGCATCGATTCAAATCGATTTGGACGAAAGTTACGAGAATCGATCCAACTAATGGAACGACTTCTGTTGGAATAAGTCCTAGATGCAGCGGGCTGCGTCTCAACGAGTGAGCTCTCTATAAGAGTCCCTTCGACGGGATCGGACCGCTGTATGGTTTTCTTGGAGCTTTGCCGCTGGGCTTGATTGAAGTGCTTTCGCGTCGTTTTCATGGATGCAATTACAATTTCGATGCAAGGGGAAAAGAAGGAATTCTAACAAAGCGTTGGTGCCATTGCAGGAGCTCGCGTAACTAAGGATTGACGTTGCATAGCACTTGGACGATCGGCACGAAGCAAAGTAATCGGTGGGTGATTCGAGCCTTCTTTTCTACTCTGTCCTGCAAACTTATTCCTTGCTTCGAATTCATTCAAATCGAACGATGCCAAGTTAATTGCATGCCAATCCACTAAGTCAAGAACTCGAGAAAAATGTATCGATTTTTAGTAATCTACTCAGAAAAATACAAGTTTCTCACATAACTGGAAAAGTTTAAGGTTCTAGTAAAAAGATAGACTATTTCAGCTGCTGCAAAATATTATGAAACGTCGATCATGGGTTATGATGCCTCGGACAAATTGGCACCTACGGGACGCTAAATCGGAGTACGGCTTGGGGAAAATGAAACATTGCATGAGTTGGGGGAAATGATAATGTCATTCAATACTGTCCGCGCTATACAAAACGGGTTACATATATAAACTGTTCACGCATTGGCATGGTCATGGACGGCTTGTGCACAAGTTGATCTTTCCTCGATGCGGTATCCGGGGCATCGGAACCGAATCGACCTAGGAGGAAAAATTAAAGTCGTGCTTCGGCGCTAGGCATTACGAGACCTGCAGCAGGGCTTGCAACCCACGCTGACAGGCACGTCGTAATGCCATATAAAGTCCCACGTGATGTGTAACATCAATGACCGCATATAAGATAGTAGCATGCTCACCTATTGTCTTATGCAGGTGTAAATATTATCTCTGTTTTTATGCAGGGACGAGCACGGCCGTGGTAAGAAATATGATAAACTGCTATGGTTTACTGTATGCTTTATTACGCAAAGATGGCTATCGAATATGAACTGAATTCATTTAGTTCTAATAGAAAGACAACTCTAAAGCATGCCTACCCTAACAATCAGAGTCGGTTTAGACGAGTGGGTTCGTCTCGTCCACTTAGCAAGTGTGCTAATCCTATTCCCCCAATTTCCCCAGGTGCGACGGGCGCGCTCAACTAAAATGGAGCTGAAGTACGGAGAGGCGTTTTGAAGCTCTTCCTATGCTGAAGTATTTTGAAGCCAATTCAAGTCGACGGCTTATGTATAAAGGGGCGAATGTATGGGACGGCAAGCGTTAGTTCAGGCAACTTGTCGAATGTATTTCCTTATGTTTTCAATCAATGTAGCCGCAACGGCATCCAATGTAAATTACGACTTGTACTTCGTTACAAGCTATGAATGAAAAGTATTTCTATCTTCCTATACTGCGTCTTATATTCTGATGTAATTTGTGAAGTTTCGACTTGGCGTATTTATATCAAAATCAAAAGATAACCATTTGAGAACTTGTCATCTTGCCTTGCACGAGCGCAACTCCAGGCTCGTGCGGCATCACGCCTTAGCGAGGACGATCGAATCGGCAAAGTAACACCGGGGATGAACGGTTTATCGACTCGGGGCGTGACAACCCTCACTTCACGTAGGGTGTAGCAGATACCCCATGTCCATGTTATCCAGATTGGCTGGCATGACCCTTTCAGATTTTCATGTGATTGTCGGGCCAAGTGGATAACCCTACAATGATTCCCTAACCGATCATATAGCGCTCTAATAATTTAAGTCATATTTTTATATTTATTTATCCTAGGAGGCTAGGTTCTGTTCGGGAGAAGGGTTACAACCCGGTCCTTGTTTGGTTAAGGGTTGTAACTCGGCTTCCGAATAGTTCCTAAGCAATCCTACATATATATTATCGTCCTATTCAGTACTCACATCTATTATACATTTCATGCTGATTTTTACCCTGTATTTTACATATCTTTGTCTTGTATTTCATTACACTCTCTCTCTTATAGTATTTGTTAATTCATATGGAACTGCTGTTGGTGTTTGTACTTGCTCATTTTTCTGACAGGATACCGTTGACAATTTTACAGATGATTCAGAGGCTGATTGCCCGACCTATTATGGGGACGGGTTAGATGGAGTAGACTTGGACCGTGGCTTGTTAGTAGAGCCACTAGACTTTGCTCACCCTGAGTAGTGTAGTTTAGTTAGGTTTGCCTGGCCTGCGAGCTAGCTAGTACTTTTCAGACTGTAGTATTATATTATATTCTGTGATGTTATGTATAGTTCTGGACTTGTGTGGATCTTGGATTTATTTTCTGCGTTCATCTATCATATTTCCTTTCCGTTCTATCTACCTTAGTTTTACATTTGTGATTGAGACTGTATTGCTATATCACCTCCATTTGGAGTGTATATACTGTACAGGTACCTTTATTCTGTTTTAGTCGTAGTACTTACAGACCCTATATACAGCGTTCTACCGCCGATGCTGCGACGAGGCTGGACGTAACCACGTACTCGTGCCCCTGATCAGGGTGCGGGTCGTAACACGTTTTTGTGGTGGCCCATGCAGGTCAGAGTCGTAATTAGTGCAATCTCGTAATGGTGCTCGACTTAGAGTGCTAATTACGAGCCTGCGACTAGGACGTAGGATCTAGGGTATGATAGGAGTTACTCAATCATATTTTAGGAAAAACTCTGATCTTTTGATTACCATGACAACTCTTCTTGCATTTGAATTCAATTGTCCTCCTTTGATAATATCTTATCTTGTGCCATATTGATCTCTTGGGTTCAATTCGTCTTCAGGATGACAGTGACTCGTTCTCAGGCAGCAGGACCCAGTACAGTTCCAGAGAGGTCAGATCCGGGAGGTCTTCCACCTCCGGCTACGGGAGTAGCAGTCGAGAGAGCAGTAGCCTCAGTCCCTGCCCTTCATGCAGGAGTAGCAGTGGCAGTTCCCGGAGGTCTTCCACCTTCATCTGAGGGAGCTGCAGTTCAGGGAGCTGCCACCTCAGTCCCTGCCCTTCAGACGGGAGCAGCAGCGACGGTTTCAGGAGGTCTTCCACCTCCAACAGCGAGACAGTCCATAGTCATCCCTGATATTCTTTTACAGCCGCCTCCGCTACCGACAGATACTCAGGGGATGATGGCCCTTCTGCAGCAGATGTTGCAGACTCAGAGTGCACAGTCAGAGTTGTTACAGCAGACCATGGAGAACTCCCATCAGCTAGCGATGGCCGCAGTAGAGAGGGGTACACTGGGTACAGTTCATGGAGCACCAGATCAGTAGCAGGGTCAGGGGAGGCCCGGTACGCACCTTAATTTTAGGAAGATGAACCCGAGGGAGTTCAAGGGTACCGAGGGTATCCTATACGCGGATGACTGGGTGGAGGATGACCAGCGGAGTCTGGAGTTGGCAGAGGTCCCGAGAGGACTTTGGGTGACGTCTGCAGCGAGCCAATTTTTCGATATAGCGCTGACTTGGTTTCGTACGGATCCGCGTGCGTCAGTGAGGGGTTTGTCTTGGGAGGAATTCAGGAAGCTCTTTAAGGAGAAGTTCTACCCGGATGTAGCCTTGACAGCTTTGGAGGGACAGTTTGCCAGTTTGGTGCAGGAGAACTCGTCGGTAGACGAGTATGCAGCAGAGTTCTTCCGCCTGAGCAGGTTTGCACCCTGTCTGATCCAAGATGAGGGGTACAAGGCCCGAAAGTTCCGGAGGGGTCTTATACATGCAGTGCGCACTCGTACCTCTGGAAAACGTGACGCGACCTTCGAGCAGATTCTGATGGAGGTGCAGATTGCAAAGGAGGACTTTGGCCTCAAGCCGAAGAGGGGCAGTGACGTTCTCGAAGTTAGCTCGAGTGCGGGGCCGGCAAAGCGCCCACATTTCCAGCAGAGGCAGTTTCAGCAGCAGCAGCCTCAGTTGCAGTTTCAGCAGGCACCGGTGCGTGCCCAGCAGCACCAGGGACAGGGCCAGAGGCAGGCTACTCAGTGCACTTTCTGCGGGAAGCAAGGACACACTCGAGAGGTTTGTAGGAAGAGGTTAGGCGTATGCCTATACTGTGGGGCGCCCGACCACCAGCTGAGGGATTGCCACGCTAGTGGAATCCGAAGAGGCTAGGACGAAGTACAGCATGCTAGAAGAGGCCAGCAGGGGCGAGCTTTCGCCATGACAGTTGAGCCCACTCAGGCAGTAGCAGAGCAGATAGCAGGTTCCAATATTTTGATCTCCTTTCCGCAATTACCTTCTTATAAACTGCCTTAAAATTCGATTTTATCTGTTCTTTGATCGTTGGGTAAAAATTATTCTTGTGATGTGATTTTCTTCTGAGATAAGTCGTATGGGCTAGGTCACCTCGATTGTGAGATTTTAGAATCCTCTAGGGTCATGCTAGCAGGCAGAATGAGGACATATAGTCGGACTATGGACGTATTTCTCGGGTGTGGGAATTTAAGGTTTTTCTGCCAAGCATGCGGCAATGCAAAAATTTTAAATACCATGATTCTAGAGGTATGTACTGTAGTTGAGGACTCTGTGATTATCGTAGCCTTGCTCACTGGCATGACGGAGATTCTGAGTATCATGATGATTGGACAGACGCATACGATTATCAAATTGCATGATTTTTTCTGTGTTTGCTTCGTTTTAATTTTTGAGGATGAATTTTTTAAGGTGGATAGACTTGGAGTTTCTAATTGAGAGTAATTTCAAATTTTATAATTTTAGTCATTTAATTCATGTGATGTCCCAGAACCAGAATACTGGAGAGCGGGGGCGAACATAGCCAGCTACGTATATTGAAATGGAATCCACCTCGCTATACGGTCACGGCTGTCTAGATATGAGAGTTTACTACAAGCCAACGGTCTCTTAAGGTCAAGCCTATTGTCTCAATCTCAAGCAAGTAAGATAGTTACAAGATGTTAGACCACCAAATATACAATAAAAGGCGTCCCAAATATTACATATTGGATGATCATGAAGCTTGTCGTACAAAATGTCAAGACTAGCAAGAGTTCAGTCATACAAGATCAACCCTAGGATTTGTTAATTATGTTTACAGCCCGTAGGCAGACAGTAAGTAAATATGCATCGAGCTAACAGGTGCTCGTCGGCTAAATGCCTCAAAAGAATAATTTTACAATGTAGTGAGCGAAACAAAATAGAAAACCCACTCGTAGCCCGGGTTCCTTCTAGTCGCCACCATTGGGCTGGAGGTTCGGTAGATCCTCGGAAGCTGCTCCGAAATCTGGCCACACAAAACCAGCTGGATCAAACCCCAGAAAGGGCAAGTGCCACAAGGGAGGCCACGAAATAAGAACAAAAGCCAGCATATCAGAATCATAAGAAATAGAAGAAAGGTACAAGAAATAAGGAGTACAACAGGACAATAAACGACTAGGGACGTGGAACCATTCCGGAAGCCAGATTACAATCCGTAAACCAAACAAGGACCGGAGTTGTAACCCTTCACCTGAATAGCACTTGTCTCGACCCATTTATTGTTAAGATAAGTTAAACAATCATGTTCAGGGGTACCATGTACAGGGACTTAGACGAGACTTAGACCAGGCTGGACACCATCCATTCACAAACGGCCAAGCAATTACTTCGGCTTACTACTTAACTAACTAGGGTTATCACAAGCCTAATTACTAGCAAGATACAATAAGAATTTCCCAGTCCCAAGCCCTGCAGACTATCTAGTTATCCTTCCGCGGGTTGAGAGTATGGTTGGGTACATCGCCCAGGAGATGATATACCCTTAGGTGACTTAGAGGGTGCAACATATGACAGTGTGCTGGAAATGTGCCCTACTCGTCGGCAGGCTACAAGTCCGTTTAAAGCGCCCAGATAACGAGATCGCCTGTGACTGAAAATTCTCCATGAACTATAGTTTGATCTAGTCATTAGCCTAATCCATATTCAGTATGAATCCCTGACCGTGAAAACCAGGGAGTCACGTCCTAGATATGATGCAAGACAAGACAAGTGGATTGCATAAGCAGCAAGAATGAACACCCACGGAGTCAGAGTTGTTTATATGAGTCAAGTTAGTCATCAAGTCAAGTCAAGTTACAGGTGTACAAGTTACAAGTCAGGAGTGCGCCGCCATGGGCCACTATCAAGTTATCCAGTGTCAAGATTAATCATGAATTACAGGTTAAATTAAGGGCGCACCCCATTGGGTCACCATGAAGAAGATCAGAAAGCAATAGGATCATAAATCACAAAATTCACGAAAGCCGTACTAGTCATAAGCAAAATACTGAAAACCGTGCCAGGTCGTGTTGGGTTGAGACAGTCGTGTTGGGGGGAACAAGATCGCAAAATTCCAATCTACAAAAGAGAAGCCAAGTCCAAGAAATAAAACTAAACCATTATGGGCAAGTAGGCTGCGCAGGGGATCAGATTGGGCAGGGGGAAATAGATTGCGCAGGGAATGGACTGCGCTGGGTCGAATTGCGCCGGAGTTGGCTTGCGCTGGGAGCGGGATGCACTGAAGCGGGTTGCGCCGAAGATGGGTTACGCTGAAGCGGATTGCGCTGGAGATGGGTTGCGCTGAAGCGGATGGCGCTGGAGATGGGTTGTGCTGAAGCAGATTGCGCTGGAGCCGAGCCGCACTGGGAGCGAGAGGCGCAGCAGTCAAGTGCGCAAATGGGAGGAAGGCGCTGGAGCTAAGAAGCGCCAGCACAAATTCAGCCCAGCGCAAGGCGCTGGCCGAAGGGTTGCGCAGTCCGGCCATGCGCTAAAGAGCGCAGGCCGAGAGTCATCTTCTCCATCAGGCCGAGAGGGTGACTCCAAGAACCCTAGATTTCAAATCTTCACAACTTGATCAAAACAAAACCAAATTTGGATTTTCACAGTTCTAACTTGTGTAAAATTGAATTCTCTTCCACATGGAAGCCTCAAAATAAGAAAAAAAAATCTGAGTTTATTAGATCAAAACCAAGAAAATCCAAAAATGGTAAAAACTTAGATCTAGAAAAATGGGAGCTCCAAATCACAAAATGCCAAGTTCTAATATTGTTCACCATGGCCTAATCTAACTAATGGACAAATAGAATTGGATCCTTATGTGGTGGCAAGGTGCACTTGCCTATGGTGTTGGTGTTGTGTGGAGGAAGGAAGAAGAAGATGAAGAAATTAATGGAAGTTATGAGGAGAGAGAAAGTTAGGTGGGGTTTTAATGATGGATGATATGTTGTGTTGAGGGTGGAGGTTTAGCTAAGGGTGTTCCAATGCATACTAAACCAAGCCAAACCAATTCCTTCTCCACAAAATAAAACCAAGCCAGGTCCAAAATCCGTTTTACGAGAAACTAAAATCCACAAGTTAAGCCAAAACACAATTACAGGCCATAATCTGAGAAAATAAAATACAGGTCCGGAATACATATATGCCTAATTAAAATATGTATTCCGAAATACGGGCATTATAATTCATGTTTTGATTTTTGAGATTTTAATCACTTTAAATTTTAAGCCATTACTTGTGATTTTGACATTTTACTATTGTTTGGTTTTAATTTCGAGGACGAAATTTTTTAAGGTGGATAGATTTGTCACCCACAGTTTTCAGAAACAGGAGTATTTTTGTCATTTTGCATTTTTGAATATTTTTTAAATTAATTTTATTATTTATGATATTATTTTGGGGTTGAAATTTATTTATTATTTATGATATTATTTTGGGGTTATTTGAGTCGAGTTCGAATTTCAGCTCAATTCGACTTGTATCGGGGACCCGGGGTAGTGTTGACTCTAGTGGGACCCACACACTAGTCAGCCATGGCCCACATGATATTAATTTTAGTTAGTGGTTAGTCTAATTATTTATGAATAGGGTTTGGTTAGATTGGGGATTTAGAATGACTAATTTAGCCCCAACCAATTAGCCCTTTCCTAATACTAATAGAATAGATTAGTGGGGGCATTTTGGACCTTACCATAATAGGACACATAGCCCCATATGACCAGCCACCTTTAGAGAGGATAGGCTCAAGCCCTTTGATATTTTTCATTCCTTTCCATTCCACTTTCTCTCTCTTGTTCTTCCCCAAATTTTTAGAGAGGGTTTTATATAGATTTCACCACCAAATACCTTCATTCTTCCACCCAACCTTCTTCTTTCCTACTCTACTCAAGCCAAGGAGGAAGCTACCCAAGTTTGGGAGGATTCGGAGCTCGTTCGTGTCCTTTTGGAATCTCTACGTGTCGGTGTCGTGTCGGAAGGGTTTTTCTTTGAATCTCTCTCTCGAAAGGTATAATCTCTCCTCTAAACCACCCCTACATGCATATAGGATTATTTTTGACCCGTAAGAATGACCCCCATGGTTGTGTCTCCATTTGTGTCTATTTCGTGTCCATTTGGAGGTCATAGGAGTGTCCTTGTGTTGTGGTATTGTGTCCTAGTGGAAAAATTCCTATTTGGACACTTGTATTTATATACATATTGTTGTGGATGATTATTTGGAGATTAAATCTCAGATTTCTAATTGTTTAGATATGTGTTTTCAAAGTATCATATTTTATCATATTTATCTACCTATATATTGTATACATATATATATATATATATATATATATATATATATATATATATATATATATATATATATATATATATATATATATATATATATATATATATATATAGGTTATATATATGCTATTCTCTCTCTCTCTCTCTCTCTCCTCTCTCTCTCTCTCTCTCTCTCTATATATATATATATATATATATATATATATATATATATATATATATATATATATATAAAAAAAAAAAAAAAAAAAAATATATATATATATATATATATATATATATATATATATATATATATATATATGTTTGTGGCTTATATTTATATGTATATTATGGTGTGTCATGTGTGTTTCCATTTGTGTTTGGGTAGTGTG
The DNA here is from genome assembly GCA_029216955.1 of Iris pallida. Classification (NCBI taxonomy): domain Eukaryota; kingdom Viridiplantae; phylum Streptophyta; class Magnoliopsida; order Asparagales; family Iridaceae; genus Iris; species Iris pallida. The sequence goes on from JANAVB010028196.1 coordinate 11,873,735, forward strand.
GAAGGATTTCGGCCAAGAAAAGGGAAGAGGAGGATTTAGAATGGTAGTGTTGGTGTGGGTATTGATATGTGTTGTATAGAGGGTGTTTGAGAGAATGTTTGTGAGTGATTAGAGTGTGAGAGAGTGGGAGTTTAGAGAGGGGAATGAGTGGTATGAGAGAGTGGTGATGGGGGGGGACCACCTGCTGTTGGCAGCAGTGGACAGCCCCCATAGCAGTCTAAAACCACCCCAACACAGCCCTTAAACACCCTCCTAACCCCCCATTGGCAGTCCCCTTTTTCACAGCCTATAGGCTGTCCTAAACTAGTCTAAAACCTGGCCTTTAGGACACAATGGCAACCCCAAATCAGTCCTCAACCTGCCCCCCCCCCCCCTAAATAGCCTACACACAGCCCAAAATAGACCCCAAATCTGTCCCCAACTGTCCTCAAGCAGCCCCCCTCAAATCTGTCAAAAACAGTCCACAAAACACCCTCCTAACCACCATGGTACAGTCCCTTAACCACCTATAAGCTGTCCCCATGACACCCCATGGCTGTCCCAAATTCCTGTCCCATTTCAGTCCAAATGGACTACCATTTAGCCCCCTAAATGACAGCCCAAACCATGCCATATCAGTCCATGTATTGGCCTATTTTGCTGGCCCAAAACACCCCCAAAAACCTGTCACAAACCACCCTTAAACAGCCTTGAAAACCAGCCTTACTTAGCTGTCCCATAGCACCCTTAAACACCCCTTAGCAGTCCTAAAAACCTGCCCCATTGACAGCCCTATTAGCCCCATGTATCAGCCATAGGACAGCCCTGAAATCAGCCTTAAAAACAGCCTAAACATGTCCAAGCAGTCCCCATTTTCCAGCCTGTGTGTGTGTGTGTATGTGAGCTTGGAGTGTGTGTGTGTGAGTATATATGTATAACTAGTAGCCTATAGGTGAGAGCCTATGAGTGCGGTATTATGGGAGTCAATGATATGAGGGAATGAGTGAGTGTGGTATGTGGGTGTTAATTAGAAGCTAGAGAATATCATGGTAAGGTAATAAGGGTAAACCAACATGTGTTCTAAGATAAGTTAGATATCTAGGACACCTATAATTCTTGGTAGGTAACCCTTAGATAGGATGGTATCTAACTACCCTAGGGAGCCTAGGCTAGTATCCTGAGAATTAGCAGGGTTTTCTTTGTATTATGCAAGGTATTGGAAATACCTTGGTAAGGGTAATGTAGGTAATACCTAGAACCTAAGGTGTTTGAGTTTAGAATTTAAGATATGGTTAGAACTTGGTTCTCTTGGTTGGTAATGGTCAAATATAGTGCTCCTAGACTAGTTTTGACTTCGGTTGACCATTTTGACCAAAAGTCAACAAAATTAACCGAGAGTCAAACTTTAGATTTGACCGAAACCAAACCAGAGTTGACCAGTTGACTGAAAGTCAACAGTTGGTCAACATTAGACTAGTTTGACCCAGAGTTGACCAGGGTTGACCAGTTGACCAAAAGTCAACTGTAAGTCAACCTTTGACCCCGTTTGACCTAGTTTGACTTGGATTGACTCCCAGTGACCTAGTATGACCTAGTATGAACCAGTATGACCTAGTATGACTTAGTTTTACCTAGATTGACCTAGTTTTGACTTAGACTTGCATTCATGACTAAAATCAGTTTCCTTTTTCAGTATAAAACCCTGTTTGACTCATAGTATCTTATTTTAGGTCTGTGATTACTCTGAGCGTCTGTTCACCTTATCAGCTCAGGACCACAGGCGAGTACATTCACTGATAGTTTTCATTGTCTTGATATCTACTATATCCGATTCAGTTATAGTGTCTTACTTGATTCTCTACACGATAGTTCACGGACTTGTATACGTCGGATCCTGTCATGAGTTATTATTCCCGGATTTTCTTTGGTATATTGGTGTGTGATATCCATATTTCATGTACTTATATAGACATTGATTTGGGAGTGGGCTGATCACCTGCTTTTGAATCCGTGTCATGACGTGCCATGTCCGGATCCATGATACTATTCGGGGATGGGGAAATTATTAGGAGTTATGTGATCAAAGCCTCCCTGTCACTATTTTGCTAGTGCCACCCTCACTTCACGTAGGGTGTAGCAGATATCCCATGTCCATGTTATCCAGGTTGGCCGGCATGACCCTTTCAGATTTTCATGTGATTGTCGGGCCAAGTGGATAACCCTACCATGATTCCCTAGCCGATCACATAGCGCTCTAATAATTTAAGTCACATTTTTATATTTATTTATCCTAGGAGGCTAAGTTCGGTTCGGGAGAAGGGTTACAACCCGGTCCTTGTTTGGTTAAGGGTTGTAACTCGGCTTCCGAATAGTTCCTAAGCAATCCTACATATATATTGTCGTCATATTCAGTACTCACATCTATTATACATTTCCTGCTGATTTTTACCCTCTATTTCACATATCTTTGTCTTGTATTTCATTACACTGTCTCTTATAGTGTTTGTCAATTCATATGGAACTGCTGTTGGTATTTGTACTTGCTCATTTTCCTGACAGAATACCGTTGACAATTTTACAGATGATTCAGAGGCTGATTGCCCGACCTATTATGGGGACGGGTTAGATGGAGTAGACTTGGACCGTGGCTTGTTAGTAGAGCCACTAGACTTTGCTCACCCTGAGTAGTGTAGTTTAGTTAGGTTTGTCTGGCCTGCGAGCCAGCTAGTACTTTTCAGACTGTAGTATTATATTATATTCTGTGATGTTATGTATAGTTCTGGACTTGTGTGGATCTTGGATTTATTTTCTTCCTTCATCTATCATATTTCTTTTCCGTACTATCTACCTTAGTTTTACATTTGTGATTGAGACTGTATTGCTATGTCACCTCCATTCGGAGTGTATATACTGTACAGGTACCTTTATTCTATTTTAGTCGTAGTACTTACAGACCCTATATACAGCGTTCTACCGCCGATACTGCGGCGTAGGCTGGACGTAGCCACGTACTCGTGCCCCTGATCAGGGTGCGGGTTGTGACAATATATGCCAATGTTGGGGTGGTTTTATTGAGTTTTGGGTTCGAAAATAGGATTGAATAGGGTTGGACTGTTTCAAACCCGAGACACTTCATTGCTTTGAACTGAAACTGGAAATAAATTGGTTTCCTTTCCTTCCCTTCCTGTGACTGAACTATAACCCCCTTTTCTGCTGTCTAGTACTGAACTATACACTCTTCACACCCCCCCACCTGAGAACACATACACACACACATTGAATTCCAGGTTTCCTCACATTCCCTCACACATGTATTGCACTCTCACACACACCTCACTGTTTTCCTAATGACAGTGTACCCTTCACAGTTTTTCTGTGCAACCTACACACACACACACACTCACTTGTATATTCACACAGTTTCCTAGTTTATACCCACTTGACACAATCTCACATCACTCTTTCTATCTCTCTATTTTTCTATCTCCCTATGTATATATATATAATATAATGTATATAATATATATATGTATATCTAATGCATAAAGTATATTATGTATATATGTAGGTATCCTATATATTGTATATGTGTGTGTACTATTATATATATATTATATATATGTATGTATGGTATACATATAGGTAGTCTATATATATATATATATATATATATATATATATATATATATATATATATATATATATATATATATATATATATATATATATATATATATATATATATATATATATATATTATATGATTTCCATGTGTAGGCCTAGATGCAATATAGGTTGTGTGATGTTGGTTTTGACTTTGTGTTGTATAGGTTGTATGGACTTGGTATACTAGCATAGGCTAGTTTAGCCTTGATTAGACTAATGTAGACTTGTTAGGACTTAGAATGATTGTTAAACCTAGTTTAACATAACCTAGACTTGTTTAGACCTAGAATGACTTGTTTGACCTAATTTAGACTTGTTAGACCTAGTTTGACCATAATTGACCTAGTTTGACTTCTAGGGTTGACCAGAGTTGACCAAGAGTTGACTTTGGCCTAGATTCATGTAGAATGCATTGTAGTGCATCTTATTACCATTCTGGACATGTTATGACTTGTGCTGTTCTAAATAGGAGCCAGACACCACTCCTCGGACAGTACTTTCATCTTGGATACTCAGATACCAGGCGAGTACATTCTCTGATCATTTTATATCCTGTTTAGAATTATTTTCCTGCTTTAAATTACTTTACTTGATACTATCACGTTGGTCACACGGATTAGTACTATATGGATCCCTTCTTGAGATGTTATCCCCTCAGGGAGCATCGAATACTACATGTTTTGTGCGTTTCACTTACATGGTGTATCACTATGCTTCACGGTTTATTGATCACTTGTGACATGTATTCTCATGATCACAGAGTCTTCCTTGAATCATCCATTTATGGACATTCCCAGAATTACCCATTTATGGGCCTACCATGTATCACCCCTTGTGGGCCATTGCATGGAATCATAACATAACCTGGCTGGATTCTTGTGTATTGATTGGGGTATGGAGGAGTAGAAGTAGACATGTGAATAATATCCAAGTAGTGTAGTTCCAAGAATCACTCCATAGTATAGTTTCCAGAATCTCCTATGCCATTCATATGTTTATATTGTACTCTGACTCACTAGCCACTGTTAGTTCTCTACTTATAGTAGATATTTCTATTACAGTTCTCTCTCTGTTTACATTCTGTACTTTCTTTCAGTTCTTGTATCTTACTTTACTGCATGATTATATTTTCTAACCTGCTATGATCTGTTGAGATGTATTGTGCTCGCTCCTGTCCTGACTGGACCTGTTAAAAATATTACAGAGGATGAGGAAGAGGCCTGTGTGGATACCTACTACGGGGAAGCTCTAGATGACACCATTGATCCGGATTTCCAGCCGGATCCATTAGCTATAGAGACTGAGGCTCCCTAGTCTAGGTTTTACTATTACTGTTATTTGGGATCTGGATTGTATATATTCTTTCATATTCAGTAGTTGAGACTTGTATTTCTGGATGTTTGCTGAGATGTTATCTTAGACACTTAGACTCTTCTGATCTTCTGTATTTCATTTGAGTTTTATATCTTATCGTACTTCTTCTTCCTTAGTTGTGATTGAATTTACATTCTGCTATGTCACCCCCATTCGGGGAGTATAAACTGTTTAGCATTATATTGTTAGATATTGTGACCTAGGACAGCGTTCTACGGCCGACACTGCGGCGTAGGCTGGACGTACCCACGTTTTGTACCCTTACTCTAGGGTGCGTGTCGTGACAGCGAGCTAGCCTCCCCACCAGTGCATAACAATGTACTGATAACCCCCACAATCTGCTTGCAGGATGCAGGAGATGTCGTCGGGTGTGGAGCTTCCCTCGAACGTGCTAAGGCGCGGAGCTCTCTCTGGGGCCTTGGAGCGTTGCAAGAAGCTGAAGCACCATATACATGACATAATGTATCAGAACATCGCCATGAATCATTCTATCTTGTAAGCCATTTGGCACGTCTTTTATGTTTCAGAGAGGGATAGCTTGAGCGATTTGTAATCTTGGCCTAGTGCCGCTTGTAAACTTCTTGAATGTCAATAAAGTGTTTGAATTTGCTTCAATTTGTGTTCATTTACTTTCCGCTATAAATGGAAACACTCTGTGCGACTCTGTGGCCTAGCTAAAATCGACCGTTTCCGAACATAGCCTTGCACGGGCGCAACCTAGGCACGTGCGGCATCACGCCTTAGCGAGGACGATCGCTCCTGCGGGAGCGGGGCATGACAGATCTGCTTCTAAGGCGTTCTGTCACTGGTCCTTGCCTGATGGTGCTGCTGGTGGTGATGCGAAGGCCTGTTGTTGTTGTTGTTGGGGCTCTTCTGGTTACCCTGGAAGTTGCTAGTTCCAGGATACTCCCTTTTTGAACGAGGAGGTTGGCTCTTTTCCACGTCCTGAGCTCGTATCAGAATATTCTCATATGTCTTGGCACCACCCGCGATCACAGGGGTACGAATTTCTTTTCTTAGTCCATACCTGAATCTTTCAGCACGATCCTTGGGGTCAGCAACCAAGTTCTTGGCAAAACGGCTAAGTTGGCTGAACTCTACCGTATACTCTCCAACCGTCATGTTTCCTTGCTTCAGATCCTGGAACTGTCTTTCCATCTCCCATAACTCAGATGTTGGGAAGAACTTCCTGCGGAACAGCCACTTGAAGGTATCCCAGTCAAGCTGTTTGTCCTGTAGTCGGGGTTCATTCTAATACCAGGTGCTTGCCACATCTTGCAGCTGGAGTCCTACTGCTTCGGTCTTGAGGTCCTCTGGGAGTCGAGCGACGCTCAAGAGACGCTCCATGCTGTCTAGCCATTCATCGGTGTAGATGATTCCCTCGGTTCCTTTGAAAGGTCGAGGGCCCTGCTTCTTGAAACTCTCTATATCTCCGACCTTCAGATAATAATACGCCTCTTATCAAAAGAATGGCCTAAATGATACATAACTTAACTCCTGAATTTATGTTTACCTTGGCAGGTCGTGGCTCTGATGAAGTTATTCCTCCTCTCTCGAGGGCAGCCATAGCCACGTTATGGGCATTCTCCATGCCTTCTCTCATGATCGCGGTCTGCTTACGATGGGCTTCATCTTGGGCTGCGGTCTGTTCACGATGATCTTCTGCTTGGGCTCTCTGGGCTTCAAGCACTCCTCGTAGTATGCCCACTAGATCGGTAGGATCCACGGGCACTGGTGTGGCAGCTGGTGCGGGCACTACCGCAGGAGACTGCGGCTCAGTCCGGGGAAGTGCAGGTTCAGCCGTTTGCGCTGTAGTAGCGTAAACGGGGTGGGGTGCTGGTGCAGCATGGGGACGGTCAGTCAGCTGCAAAGGAGGTGGGTCCCGGTGTCACGCCCCGCTCCCGTAGGAGCGATCGTCCTCGTTAAGGCGTGATGCCGCACGAGCCTATATTGCTCTCGTGCAAGGCAGTTCCATAACGACCGATTATAGCGGCGTCGACGGGGTCATCACACAGAAGTCCCAAGCAGATACATTGAACATTACAGCGGAATTTAGAACAAGAACACAAGACATTCAAAAGAAGCTCTTTATTGATATTGAATACAAGATTACATTTGTGAGCGCAAGGCCAAATTACAAGTCTCTCGTGCTCACTTTTCTTTCATTTACAAGTCACTCTGCTCTCTCTGATCTCTCGATACAATACTTGAATCCAGCGGAAGCTTCGGAAGGCGATGTCCATACATTATGTCCTATATAAGTCTTCAGTCCATACGACCGCACGCTTCGAATCGCCAAGGAACTCCGTGCCTCGACGCATCCAAGTGGGCTCCACGCCACGAGCTTCTACCTGTGCCTGCACATGAACACTGTGTGGGTGTCAGTACTCAACTGTACTGGTGGAGTGAGCTCCTCGCCCACCCATACAAAACCGACACGTTCATTTACTTTGTGCAGCTTAAACCCTTTCGATTATCTTTCTAGTCTTGCCTTAGGATCAGTTTTATGACAGACGCCTTGGCATACTTGTGTCCGAGGACCATCTCGTGCTTACAACAGTAACGTCCACTCAACAACGTTAACCTATCAAGTCGTGCTTGCCTTACGGCCAAAATCAGAGACGCAACTACGTGATAGACTCCATTTACGTACCTCTAGACCTTTCTCATACTTGCATTATTGATGCACCGACTTATACTTGTCTTTCATGCCAAACTCTGGGACGTAACGACTCGGTCGTGCCATGAACTCAATTCGTGCTTCAATATCTCTGAGGCAGCGTCTCCTCGCTTAGTCTTGCCTATACTTTAGTTGTGACAACGCGGCCGTGCCTCATATTTCGAGGTCATGCCCAGCGACTCATTCTAGCTTCATACAACTTGCCCTACGGCCCTTCTCGACTTAACTCGCAATAGCTCAAGCCTAACTCATGCAAACTCTATGCCAAACTTAACTCACGATGCCATATCCCGTGCCGAAGCACGCCGCCTTCGCTGTAGCCAAATATTAGGCCCAGCCATTGTGTCTTCTAACTCCATACACATTCAACTCAATCCAAAGGCACACACACGGATTGCCGCCTGTGCCGACACATCTATTTGAAAGGTCACTGGCTAATAGCCATTCTGGCCATAGCCTGGCATTCGGGACCCTTGCACCGCCGGTTGCGATCCTCGATGCAAGTCCCCGACCTACCGGTTGCTTCATACGCAGCTCGGCTATACGTTGTTCTTCCTAGGCCGGATCGGTCCTTGGCCCAAGGTTTCTGATCCGAAAAACCATCGCCCTTGTCGACAAGTTGTCCATGACCACGCGCCTACGCTAACTTCTAGACTTAACGTAATACATGGTCTCATCATCATCATTTAGTTTATTTGCTTTACTTCTTCCACTTTTCATACTACTTTCGCAGAGCCCAAACCAGGGTTGCCTCGGCGACTGAACCACAGTCCCGACATATTTTCTCTCGGTAACTAACCATCGCTTAGACTTAACATTCTTTGAACTCGGGGGACGGCTACTGCATAGCCTTCCAGCTTAACTTGAACATAACGGGTTTTCCTTAAGTATCGACGGACCGTGGCTAACTTTCCACTGAACCAACCGTGGCTCGTGCCTTAAACCGACTCGTGTTCTACGCAACGCTATCGCCCAAGTCATATTTCATATAACGGGCCTTGGGATCGTGGGACTATTTAACTTGACAACCGCAGAATGAGCGGGACAGTTACTTGGAACGACTTAGGTCGACCGGCATAGCTTTGCCTAACTTACTCAAGCCTACAACTTAACTCGAGGGACGAGCAAAGGCTATGCCAAGCCTTGCGTAGTGGAACCGTGCGTGCTTTATCAAGCGTTTATGCGGGCGACGCCTACGACTTAGGCAAGTTCATAGTTTTGTGTCAAAGACCAACTTTCCTTCTCCCAAGCCACGGGACGAAGGACCGAGTGTCACTTTCAAAGCACGCAGTGCACCAACTCTAAGCCGACCGTGGGACGTTTTCCATGTTCTAACTCATTTCGACCCGTCGGGATTATTCCCTTAGCAGTGTGGATTCGTCTATTTTATTATTAAGCCTACTTGTGCAAGTTGAAAACACAATTTATTATGTGAAGGCAAAGATGAGGCAAGTTCACCGAAACTACCCCACCTGAGCGAGCGGTCGTCTTGACCGAGCGAGCCTTCGAGCAGCCGTTGCAAGGCTAAGGCCGAACACCATCGGCATTTCGATTCCTCCGATTGCCTTTACGGGATGGGGCACTACAATATACACCTCTCAGAACAAGTCTCATCCTCGAGACATTCCTGAAGGCAAGCCATCCTACCATTTCTATGGCCAAGACTTAATCGTACCTAGACACGGGACTATCGTAGTCGTGCAGGTACGCCAGTACTTATCGTATACACTCTGCCTACGCGTTTTCTCGATTCGGAGCCACGCTCGCACTATAATCAATCTTTCCTTTAACACGATTCTAAGATCTCAGCACTCTCCCCTTTTCAAGTCTTGCTTGAACTCATTGTATCACTTGGCTGGATCGTGCACGCATTCCAAGCGTCCCCAAAATACATGTATTCAGCAAAGCCGCATGATAGAGAATTTGTTATTCTCACTCGAGTCGCCTCGTGCACATACCCAGGCGTCCCTGAAATATACGCATGTTAGCTGAGTCTCATGAGCAGGGTTTCCTACGTTCGTGATTCATGCTATCCATTCAAACCAATCCTCAAGATCAATCTTTTGATTACGACTCATGAAATAGGGCATCTCGCTTAACCGCTAGGCCGATCTTTTCGAGACTAAGTCAATGTCAGGATTGGAATCATAGTTCCCCAACAATAATGCCAATACTGACCCCATTCCTTGGGTCAAACCAAAGTCGGTAGTACGGGGATTTCTACCCAAGCTCGCGTCACTCAGATTTCTAAACATCGAGCATGATCACCTATTCGCATCAATGCATTCGTTGCGTAAATTTGAATCCACTCAAATCACCGACTCTAACCAATTCATGTATTCGATCACGAGATCATCTAGCTCGACAATACGTTGTGTCCCAATCTCACGTGAGTCCGATTATCTACGGTAGTTCGTGAATCACCATATAACGTTCCCGCAGAATAATCATTCTCATCAGGGCGTAACTCTTGTTTGAGTCTAGACTCGTTCATTCTCGATACATGGATTGGACCTACGAAATCCTTAAATTTGATTCTTCAAGCACACAATCCATTCTCGAGTCACCTTCGCGTCAAACCACAAGTCGAAGCATACAAATTGCCATGCTATGCTAGTTCAATCACCCCCGCTGTATGAATCACCATACCAGCACTCACGCGGAGTGATCGCCCTAGTCGGCGCGATGCATGTGCGTGGCTGGAGTTGCGCTCGCATAAGACAAGAATGTCGAAGTTGTGGTTATCGACGAAGTAAATCCAAACATTTCATTTCCATCTAATCTAAGTTCGATAGTCCGACCGTCATTCATTCAACTAGAAAATCCTCGAGCCAAGTTTATATTTTTCTTGACGTATTTTAATATCCCGAGTATAGCATCCAACGGAACAATGACATTTGCACGATCGTCATTTGCCGAGTCAGAGTACCCCCGAGTTATCGCATATCGATCTTTGATACGCCTCAATATCATCGACGATATGCGTAACCTGACGATCTTACTTTACAACCAAATTTGAGTCGTGCGATTGATGCTATTGTCCGAACTGGATATGCCACAATTCCTCAATATTCAAGATCAAGTTTGATTCGCTATTCCTCAAGCTCGTTTCAAGATCGTTTTGTTCGAAACTCAAGTCATATTTTATTTGAATAAATCAGAAATCGTAAGCACGATCCTCTAGGTTTTCCTCGATCAAGACATTCACTTTTGTTCATCGTTCTGAATCGTTTTCTAACTCGCGTTGCCTATTGACAAATTGTCCGAACGACTTCTCATTCGGGACTTTCGAAGTCACAACCAACTAAGCGTGACGCATTCTAATGCTATGCGCGATCGTATCGCCTCGCCGACGTACTCGTTATTATTTATAATCCTCAGTCTTCGCTCGAATGATTTCCAAGAAAATTCATACATCACTCGGATTCGAGCCATCCGATCTAGCCTACAAATCACATTCGTATTACTCGCTAACTCGTCCTTCAGATTCGTTTGACGAATCTCTAGCATAATCGCTCACGTCGTATCGACGGGCTAAGTCGTTTGCACTACTCCTCAAAATCCAAATCGATCTTCTACGTACGCCTAAGCGTTAGTCTGATAGAGTTTCTATCGATAGACACTCTAAGTGTATCTTCGTTCCCGACCAAGCGGTACTTGTTATCGCGTGCGATTCGTTTGCACCAAGGGTCGAGGTGCGCGACGCGAAACACAACTTAGCCAAAAGGCCGTGTGCATAGTCATCCCGTGCGGACTATTCCGAGTTTGCACGCTCACTTGCTAATGTCGACGTAGGACTATTTGGGCACGTACGCGACTTTGCTAACTTAGCATGTGTTCTCTATCGAGTCATGTTTAACATCGTTCGGCACAAAGGCCGTTGCCTATCGATGCGTTCGTTTGAACGCTTGAACGAGATTTTGAAAATATTTAGACTTATTGTTTGGACATACCGAGGGACATTCGAGAGAGAGCGCACACTTCTTTAACAACGACGAGCTTTCAAAACTGAGACATTCGATGTGAAGTCCAAGGACGTAAAGCCGTGCTCTGATACCATTATGTCATGCCCCGCTCCCGTAGGAGCGATCGTCCTCGCTAAGGCGTGATGCCGCACGAGCCTAGATTGCTCTCGTGCAAGGCAGTTCCATAACGGCCGATTATAGCGGCGTCGACGGGGTCGTCGCACAGAAGTCCCAAGCAGATACATTGAACATTGTAGCAAAATTTAGAACAAGAACACAAGACATTCAAAAGAAGCTCTTTATTGATATTGAATACAAGATTACACTTGTGGGTGCAAGGCCAAATTAAAAGTCTCTCGTGCTCACTTTTCTTTCATTTACAAGTCACTCTGCTCTCTCGATACAATACTTGAATCCAGCGGAAGCTTCGGAAGGCGATGTCCATACATTATGTCCTGTATAAGTCTTTTGTGACACCCAGTTTCTAAAATAAGGGTAATTTTGAAATTTTGTATTTTAATTTATTTAATTATGATATTTAAATGATAATATGATTTTTGGTAATTTTTTTAATCATTTAAAACTGTTTTAAATTATGACTTATGATTTTGGTATTTGACTAGTGTAACCTTAGAGCCTAGCCATGTGATTAGGATGTTTGACTAGTACATTATAGCCTAGAGGATATTTTGGTCATTTTAGGATTTATTTAAATTTATTATGATTTATGGGAATTTGTGTGTTTTTGATATTAATTAATTATGGCTATGTGTTATGTTAGTCATGACTAGTTGAGACTAGACTAACCTAGAACTAACCCTAGTTGGTAACCCTAGTCTAACTCTAGTCAACCTACTTTTAGTCATTAGAGATTGGTCTTAAGGTAGGAAGGATTACTTAAGTAAAACTAGTTCGTGACTTGTGGCATAAGTCAATGACTTATGACTTATCAATTTTGAGACTTGTGATTAAGCCATAGGCCCATGACTTAGGCCTAAAACCAAATTAAACCCACCCATGGCAACCAACCTAGGGATTCCCACCCCTATTAAATGCCTCTTTTATTTAGGGTTGGCCTCTCTTGAAAATAGATCTCAAGTTTAGGAAGAGGTAAATCCCCAACCTTAGAAATTCCTAATTAATTCATTTTGGCTCCTTTTTAGTCCTAGTCTTTTCCAATAGGATCTAATTTATTGTTATATACTGATTTTGGAGGAGTACCTCAGTTTGTATGCAATTTGGAGATTTGGAGTTGCCATTTGGAATCCCCTCTTTGAAGCTTTTCTTGAGTTTGATACTCAATAGGTAAATCATCTAAACTCATAGTTTTTCCTGATTTCTTTGCATATAAGGTTAGGTTTTAGGGTTTCCTAGCTATCCCCAAAATTTGGGCACAATTCGTGTCCATTTCGTGTCCATATCGGACACGTATCATAGTGATACACTAGGTGTTTGTAGAAATGCCACATAGGAATTTATTTCTTATTTTTGAAATATAATTACATGGATTTGTAGATCTTGTTGTGTACATTAACTTTTGTGAGGGTGTCCTAGTGTTTTATGTCCTTTTGTGTCGTGTTTTGTACGTGGACACGCTGCACGAGCCCGTAGGCCGTGTCCTGCCTATCGGGGGCTAGAACTCGTGATACAGGACACGTCGAGACACAAATTTTTGTGTGAGCCTAGGGGCAATGTCTGCGACCGTGCTCCCAAAATTTGGGAGCACCTCGTGGAGTGTGCGTGGCGAAATCGCCCCCGCACTGGTCGTACGAGCCACGCGCGGGCTGCTGCGCGAGTGCACAGACACCACTGATACACGTGTCGTATCGTGTCTGTGGGACTCATGGACACGTTGCAGGGTGACACATAGGTAGCCCTACCCTAGGTGAACACGTGGACACACGCACGTGTGGTGTCGTGTCGTGTGTCGTGTCCTAGATCGACTGGCACACGTGCACGAGACTATACTAAACTGTGAGTGTCTGTGCGTGCCTGGAAGCTGTTCGTAGGATATGGACACGTTGTGTCATGCTGTTTTGGACACGAATTGACATGTTGGACACGTACACATGTTACACTTCTATTACCAACCAATAGATTTGCATGTTGGTTCATTTTTAATCATCAATTTCTCATTTCCCTGTTTTTCCTGAGACAGTGTTCTTCACTAATTTTTTTCAGTTTTTCAAATTGATATTGGGCAGTCATTTTAGTTAGTTTAATGCAGTTAAGTACCTGTTTAGACCCCTATTAAGGTTCTCCTATAAGTTATTTACCTATGTGTGAGTTTTGGGTTGAATTGTGGGGTTTGGATGTCGAATTTGAACATGTGGGAACTGTCACTGAGTTGGACTGAACTGGGAATTATAAATATGTGGGTTTGGCTTCTAAATTTCTGAATTCTTAGTTCATGTTGTGTTCACTGATTGGTTGGCTTCATGGGTGACTGTAGATTACACATTTCTTCCCTGTTAGTGCAAATGTTTGACACATATTGGGGATTCCTGTCAACAGGTTCAGGAACTGAACCTGAAAAACTAAAATCCCTGATTTACAAGAAAACTGAATTGATCCATTTCAATCCCTATTATTAACTGAATTTTGGTTTTGGTTTAGGGTTGTATATATATGTAGGTATATATTATACATAAATTTTTTGTACAGTAGTTTTGAATGAAACCTCAAATTGAATAGGTTACTTGATATGTTTTGATGTTAACTGAATTTTTTTCAATGCCAAAACCTGAGAAATGTTTTCCCTTCCCTTGATACTTGAAACTGAAATTTAGTTTGGGTTTATGAATGATACCTGATATGGATTGCTAAAATATGAGATATGGGTAATGTGAAAACCTGTGATTTATTTCTAAATGATACTAAAGAACCTGAAAACGGTTATTTATACACATTCCTTAACTTGATTTATCCCTGCACACACAATACCTGTCCCCCTTAACATGTGGTATAGGTGAACACTCATCCACACAAATCTGAGGTTTTGTGTATTGATTGGGTTCCTCTCTTTCACTGTTATCATGGGCAGTCCCCTCACCCACTCTCACATTCACATAGCCACACACACACACACTAATTATATACACACACACTCCTACACAGTCACTGATTTTCTAGATTTTCCTCTCTCACACACTCATACACACATGCCTACACAACTAAATGACACACACACACAAGCCCTCACATTATCACACACACACACACATGTATGGAACTGTCACACTATTTTCAGCCTATGCACTCACACCCTCTCACATTCCTAACACACATGAGTTAACTTCACACTCACACACATATGATTACACTCTCACATTGCCCTAGCCACATCACACACACACACAATCATGACTTTCACACACATATTTATACATTCTCTATGTGTACACACACACACACACACACACACACACACATATATATATATATATATATATATATATATATATATATATATATATATATATATAAATATATATATAAAATATATATATATATATATTATATATATATATATATATATATATATATACTATATATATATATATATATATATAGATGTTCCTAAAAAAAAAAAAAATATATATATATATATATATATATATATATATATATATATATATATATATATATATATATATATATATATATATATATATATATATATAGATGTTCCTAATCTACCTGTATGTGTACTTACATATAAATACATGTATTGTGGGTAATAGTTATATTAGCCTATGTGTAATGTGTAGTAGGTTGTGTGGCAGGTTTTCAATTGCCTATTGTATTTGGCCTATGGCCTAGGTATATGGCCCATGGTTCTTGTGCACTAGCTAACTAGACTTGTTTTTGACTTGTTGTTCTTGAGATGTGAGTGCTAGCAAGGCTAGACTTGGTTGAGTCTAGATTGGACTAGATAGACTAGTTTAGACTTGATGAGCCTAGATTAACTTGTTTAGACCTAGTTTGGCTAGTTTAACCTCGTTTGACCTAGTTTGACTTAATTAGACTAGAATTGACCTAGTTTGACTGTTAGGGTTGACTAGAGTTGACCAAATATTGACTTTAGCCTAGATTGACCCCAAACTTCATGTAGATGCATTGTAGCAGTCTATTTCCTTATTTTAGACTTGTTGTAACTTATACTGTTCTATAGGAGACAGACACCACTCTTCGGACAGTATATTCTCTTCGGACATTAAGGATACCAGACGAGTATATTCTCTGATCATTTTATATCCTGTTTAGAATTATTTTCCTGCTTTAAATTACTTTACTTGATACTGTCATGTTGGTCACACGGATTGGTACTATATGGATCTTTTCATGAGATGTTATCCCCCTCGGGAGCATCGGATACTGCATGTTTTGTGCGTTTCACGAATCATCACGTATCTCTATGCTTCCTCTGATTCACGAATCGCTTGTGACACATGTACTCTCATGTTCACAGAGCCATCATGAATCACCTTCACGTATCACTCATTTTATGAGCCATGTGAAGTTTTACGAATCTTAACATAACTTGAACAGATATTTGTGTATCGATTGGGGATGGGGGAGTGGAAATAGACATGTGAATATTATCCCAGTAGCTGTAGTCATGAATCACTCTCTTAGCTGTAGTCATGAATCTTCTATGCCATTCACATGATTATATTTTACTCTGACTCACTAGTCACTATTAGCTCTCTATGTATAGTAGATATTTCTATTACAGTTCTCTCTCTGTTTTCATACTATATTTCTTCAGTTCATGTATCTTACTTTACTGCATGATTATATTTTTTAACATGCTATGATCTGTTGAGATGTACTGTACTCGCTCCTGTCCTGACTGGACCTGTTGAAAATATTACAGAGGATGAGGAGGAGGCCCTATGTACCACCTATTACGGAGCAGGCTTAGACGACACCTGCGACCTGGTTCCTCTGGAGGATCTAGCTGCAGTACAGGATGCTACTCCCAGAGTCTAGGCTAGATAGCTAGGCTTTAGTTTTCTTTCAGCTTCGTTATTTGATTTTCAGTTGTTCTTCTTAGATGTTGTCATATTTAGAGACTTGTATTGAGCTGGATGTTCTTGAGTTATTATCTTAGACACATAGATTTTCTCTCTCTTATTTGTATTACATTGTGCTTTTGATCTCTCTATCTACCTTTACTATTCTGTATCTGCATTAGATGTGATTGAGACTGTTCTGTTATGTCACCTCCATTCGGAGTGTATATACTGTACAGGTACCTTTATATTGTTAGATGATTGACCTAGGACAGCATTCTACCGCCGACACTGCGGCGTAGGCTGGGCGTTGTTACGTTCTCGTGCCCCTACATAGGGTACGGGTCGTGACACGTTTTTAGTGGTGGCCCATGCAAGTCGAGTTTGTGTAGTGGTATTCGAATTAGAGTACCACTACAGCCTGCAGTAGGATTAGAATATTTTTGGAGGTACTCAATCACATTAGGAAAAACTCTTATTCGGATTCCGTATATCTATATTTTGCCGCTTATTGCCTTCCTTGAATTTAAACTATCATCCTTTGATATTTCGACTCATCCCCAGCAATTGTTTCCTTTTGATCTGTATCTCCAGGATGGTTGAGACGCGATCGCATCGCCAAGGCCAGGGGGACGCCGATGAGAGGTCTACCACCTCTCATACTCAGCAGCTAGTCCCTGGTATCGTAGCCCCAGTCATGCCAGCTGGGGTAGGCGTTTCAGCAGCTTTTGGAGGAGCCCCACCAGCAGTGAGGCATGAGCCGAGTTCGGTGATTCTGGATGTACTTCTTCAGTAGCAGCAGCCACCTGCAGGGACAATTGACGCCGTTCAGCTGTTAGCCTTCTTCCGGCAGTACATGGAGGGTCAGCAGACGCAGCAGCAGAGGCACACAGCAGAGCTCACACGAGGCATTGAGCTGGCAATGACTGCGGTAGAGAGAGTCGTAGCTCAGCCAGCGGCAGCCCCGCAGCCGTACCAGCCACGGGAGAAGGGCATCCAAGATTTCCAGAAGATGCACCCGAGAGACTTTCGAGGGACAGAGGGGATCTTGTATGCCGATGAGTGGATCGAGCATATAGAGGAGATTTTCAGGTTGGCTGAGATCCCGACGAGGCTCCAGATAGAGGCAACGGCCAGCATGATGCAGGATCTGGCCCGTACATGGTACCAGACCGACCCGAGGGTCGGTACAGCAGGACAGACTTGGGCAGCATTCAAGAAGCTGTTCAAGGAGAAGTTCTTTCCAGACGCAGCGCTGGAAGCCCTCGAGATCCAGTTCGAGGCCCTAGTCCAGGGGAACCAGTCCGTGGAGGAGTACACAGGAGAGTTCTGCCGCCTGAGCAGATTTATGGAGGACTTGTCGGAGACGACGAAGGCCCGGAGGTTCCGGAAGGGCTTGGTAAAGGAGGTCAAGTCCTACACCAAGAATGCCCGCAGTGCTACATTTGAGGAGATCCTGGTGGACGCTTTAGCTGCAGAGGATGATCTTGAGCTTAGGCTCAAGAGGGGGCGAGACTCCCAGGGAGGCAGCAGTAGCGGAGGACCGGCCAAGAGGTCGCACGTTCAGCATCAGTTTCAGCAGCAATTCCAGGGTTACGGCCATCAGCAGGGACAGCAGCAGCCCAGACAGCATCAGGCACCCAGACAGCAGGCAGTCAGTTGCCCCTACTGCAAGAAGCCGGGGCATGGATGGGGTGAGTGCAGGAGGAGGCTGGACAGGTGCCTACTATATGGAGTAGCGGACCACCAGCTGAGGGAGTGTTCCCAGTACATAGGCACAACACCAAGAGGAGGAGCCAAGGCTCCGGTAGGTCAGCAACGGGGACCGTTACCGACGCAGCAACAGAGATTTGTGCAGTATCATCATCTGGCTGGAGGAGGCCAGCAGGGGCGAGCTTACGCCATAACTGTCGAGGATGCTCAGGCAGTAGGAGAGGTGCTTGCAGATTCTGTTCTTTTCGATTCCATTCCCACCTTGCCTCATTATATCTATCTTGAAATTCAATTCCATCTGTTCTTATCTGTCTCCTTAATTGTCGATAAGTTTTGATCTGGCATTTCTTTTCGATTTGGTTTTTCTTCCGAGATAAGTCATATGGGCTAGGTCGCCTATGTTATGGAATCTAGAGTCTTCTATAGTCATGATAGCTGGCATTATGAGGACATATAGTCAGATTTTGGATGTATTTCTCGGGTGTGGGAATTTAAGGTTTTTGCTGTCAAGCATGCGGCAATGCGAAAATTTTAAATACCATAATTCTAGAGGTATGTACCTTAGTCGAGGACTCTGTGATTATCCTAGCCTTGCTCACTAGCATGACGAAGATTCTGAGTATCATGATTTTGGACAGACGTATATGATTATCTGACGGTATGTTTGAGACTCTGATTGTGGGGTGTTTGACCTAGGAGACTACTACCATTTTAATTTCGAGGACGAAATTTTTTTAAGGTGGGTAGACTTGTAACACCCAGTTTCTAAAATGAGGGTAATTTTGAAATTTTGTATTTTAATTTATTTAATTATGATATTTAAATGATAATATGATTTTTGGTAATTTTTTTAATCATTTAGAACTGTTTTAAATTATGACTTATGATTTTGGTGTTTGACTAGTGTAACCTTAGAGCCTAGCCATGTGATTAGGATGTTTGACTAGTACATTATATCCTAGAGGATATTTTGGTCATTTTAGGATTTATTTAAATTTATTATGATTTATGGGAATTTGTGTGTTTTTGATATTAATTAATTATGGCTATGTGTTATGTTAGTCATGACTAGTTGAGACTTGTAGACTAACCTAGAACTAACCCTAGTTGGTAACCCTAGTCTAACTCTAGTCAACCTAGTTTTAGTCATTAGAGATTGGTCTTAAGGTAGGAAGGATTACTTAAGTAAAACTAGTTCGTGACTTGTGGCATAAGTC
The DNA here is from genome assembly GCA_029216955.1 of Iris pallida. Classification (NCBI taxonomy): domain Eukaryota; kingdom Viridiplantae; phylum Streptophyta; class Magnoliopsida; order Asparagales; family Iridaceae; genus Iris; species Iris pallida. The sequence continues at coordinate 11,893,347 of JANAVB010028196.1, forward strand.
AATGACTTATGACTTATCAATTTTGAGACTTGTGATTAAGCCATAGGCCCATGACTTAGGCCCAAAACCAAATTAAACCCACCCATGGCAGCCAACCTAGGGATTTCCACCCCTATTTAATGCCTCTTTCATTTAGGGTTGGCCTCTCTTGAAAATAGATCTCAAGTTTAGGAAGAGGTAAATCCCCAACCTTAGAAATTCCTAATTAATTTATTTTAGCTCCTTTTTAGTCCTAGTCTTTTGCAATATGATCTAATTTATGTTTATATACTGATTTTGGAGGAGCACCTCAGTTTGTATGCAATTTGGAGATTTGGAGTTGCCATTTGGAATCCCCTCTTTGAAGCTTTTCTTGAGTTTTGATACTCAATAGGTAAATCATCTAAACTCATAGTTTTTCCTGATTTCTTTGCATATAAGGTTAGGTTTTAGGGTTTCCTAGCTGTCCCCAAAATTTGGGCACAATTCGTGTCCATTTCGTGTCCATATCGGACACGTATCATAGTGATACACTAGGTGTTTGTAGAAATGCCACATAGGAATTTATTTTCTTATTTTTGAAATGTAATTACATAGATTTGTAGATCTTGTTGTGTACATTAACTTTTGTGAGGGTGTCCTAGTGTTTTGTGTCCTTTTGTGTCATGTTTTTGCACGTGGACACGCTGCACGAGCCCGTAGGCCGTGTCCTGCCTATCGGGGGCTAGAACTCGTGATACATGATACGTCGAGACACAAATTTTTGTGTGAGCCTAGGGGCAATGTCTGTGACCGTGCTCCCAAAATTTGGGAGCACCTCGTGGAGTGTGCGTGGCAAAATCGCCCCCGCACTGGTCGTACGAGCCACGCACGGGCTGCTGCGCGAGTGCACAGACACCCCTGATACGCGTGTCGTATCGTGTCTGTGGGACTCGTGGACACGTTGCAGGGTGACACACACGTAGCCCTACCCTAGGTGAACACGTGGACACACGCACGTGTGGTGTCGTGTCGTGTGTCGTGTCCTAGACCGACTGGCACACGTGCACGAGACTACACTAAACTGTGAGTGTCTGTGCGTGCCTGGAAGGTGTTCGTAGGATATGGACACGTTGTGTCATGTTGTTTTGGACACGAATTGACATGTTGGACACGTACACATGTTACACTTCTATTACCAACCAATAGATTTGCATGTTGGTTCGTTTTTAATCATCAATTTCTCATTTCCCTGTTTTTCCTGAGACAGTGTTCTTCACTGATTTTTTTCAGTTTTTCAAATTGATTTTGGGCAGTCATTTTAGTTAGTTTAATGCAGTTAAGTACCTGTTTAGACCCCTATTAAGGTTCTCCTATAAGTTATTTACCTATGTGTGAGTTTTTGGTTGAAATTGTGGGGTTTGGATGTCGAATTTGAACATGTGGGAACTGTCACTGAGTTGGACTGAACTGGGAATTATAAATATGTGGGTTTGGCTTCTAAATTTTTGAATTCTGAGTTTATGTTGTGTTCACTGATTGGTTGTCTTCATGGGTGACTGTAGATTACACATTTCTTCCCTGTTAGTGCAAATGTTTGACACATATTGGGGATTCCTGTCAACAGGTTCAGGAACTGAACCTGAAAAACTAAAATCCCTGATTTACAAGAAAACTGAATTGATCCATTTCAATCCCTGTTATTAACTGAATTTTGGTTTTGGTTTAGGGTTGTATATATATGTAGGTATATATTATACATAAATGTTTTGTACAGTAGTTTTGAATGAAACCTCAAATTGAATAGGTTACTTGATATGTTTTGATGTTAACTGAATTTTTTTCAATGCCAAAACCTGAGAAATGTTTTCCCTTTCCTTGATACTTGAAACTGAAATTTAGTTTGGGGTTTATGAATGATACCTGATATGGATTGCTAAAACATGAGATATGGGTAATGTGAAAACCTGTGATTTATTTCTAAATGATACTAAAGAACCTGAAAACAGTTATTTATACACATTCCTTAACTTGATTTATCCCTGCACACACAATACCTGTCCCCCTTAACATGTGGTATAGGTGAACACTCATCCACACAAATCTGAGGTTTTGTGTATTGATTGGGTTCCTCTCTTTCACTGTTATCATGGGCAGTCCCCTCACCCACTCTCACATTCACACAGCCACACACACACACACAAATTATATACACACACACTCCTACACAGTCACTGATTTTCCAGATTTTCCTCTCATACACACATGCCTACACAACTAAATGACACACACACACACAAGCCCTCACATTATCACACACACACACATGTATGGAACTGTCACACTATTTTCAGCCTATGCACTCACACCCTCTCACATTCCTAACACACATGAGTTAACTTCACACTCACACACATATGATTACACTCTCATATTGCCCTAGCCACATCACACACACACAATCATGACTTTCACACACACATTTATGCATTCTCTATGTGTACACACACACACACACACACACACACACACACACACACACACACACACACACACATATATATATATATATATATATATATATATATATATATAGATGTTCCTAATCGACCTGTATGTGTACTTACATATAAATACATGTATTGTGGGTAATAGTTATATTAGTCTATGTGTAATGTGTAGTAGGTTGTGTGGCAGGTTTTCAATTGCCTATTGTATTTGGCCTATGGCCTAGGTATATGGCCCATAGTCCTTGTGCACTAGCTAACTAGACTTGTTTTTGACTTGTTGTTCTTGAGATGTGAGTGCTAGCAAGGCTAGACTTGGTTGAGTCTAGATTGGACTAGATAGACTAGTTTAGACTTGATGAGCCTAGATTAACTTGTTTAGACCTAGTTTGGCTAGTTTAACCTCGTTTGACCTAGTTTGACTTAATTAGACTAGAATTGACCTAGTTTGACTGTTATGGTTGACTAGAGTTGACCAAATGTTGACTTTAGTCTAGATTAACCCCAAACTTCATGTAGATGTTTTATAGCAGTCTATTTCCTTATTTTAGACTTGTTGTGACTTGTACTGTTCTATAGGAGACAGACACCACTCTTCGGACAGTATATTCTCTTCGGACATTCAGGATACCAGGCGAGTACATTCTCTGATCATTTCATATCCTGTTTAGAATTATTTTCCTGCTTTAAATTATTTTACTTGATACTGTCACGTTGGTCACACGGATTGGTACTATATAGATCTTTTCATGAGATGTTATCCCCCTCGGGAGCATCGGATACTGCATGTTTTGTGCGTTTCACGAATCATCACGTATCTCTATGCTTCCTCTGATTCACGAATCGCTTGTGACACATGTACTCTCATGTTCACAGAGCCATCATGAATCACCTTCACGTATCACTCATTTTATGAGCCATGTGAAGTTTCACGAATCTTAACATAACTTGAACAGATCTTTGTGTATCGATTGGGGATGGGGGAGTGGAAATAGACATGTGAATATTATCCCAGTAGCTGTAGTCATGAATCACTCTCTTAGCTGTAGTCATAAATCTCTTATGTCATTCACATGTTTATATTTTACTCTGACTCACTAGTCACTATTAGCTCTCTATGTATAGTAGATATTTTTATTACAGTTCTCTCTCTGTTTTCATACTATATTTCTTCAGTTCATGTATCTTACTTTACTGCATGATTATATTTTCTAACCTGCTATGATCTGTTGAGATGTACTGTACTCGCTCCTGTCCTGACTGGACCTGTTTAAAATATTACAGAGGATGAGGAGGAGGCCCTATGTACTACCTATTACGGAGCAGGCTTAGACGACACCTGCGACCTGGTTCCTCTGGAGGATCCAGCTGCAGTACAGGATGCTACTCCCAGAGTCTAGGCTAGATAGCTAGGCTTTAGTTTTCTTTCAGCTTCGTTATTTGATTTTCAGTTATTCTCCTGAGATGTTGTTATATTTAGAGACTTGTATTGAGCTGGATGTTCTTGAGTTGTTATCTTAGACACTTAGATTTTCTCCTTCTTATTTGTATTACATTGTGCTTTTGATCTCTCTATCTACCTTTACTATTCTGTATCTGCCTTAGATGTGATTAAGACTGTTCTGTTATGTCACCTCCATTCGGAGTGTATATACTGTACAGGTACCTTTATAATGTTAGATGATTGACCTAGGACAGCGTTCTACCACCGACACTGCGGCGTAGGCTGGGCGTTGTTACGTTCTCGTGCCCCTACACAGGGTGCGGGTCGTGACATCTTCAGTCCATGCGGCCGCACGCTTCGAATCGCCAAGGAACTCCGTGCCTCGACGCATCCAAGCGGGATCCACGCCACGAGCTTCTACCTGTGCCTGCACATGAACACTGTGTGGGTGTCAGTACTCAACTGTACTGGTGGAGTGAGCTCCTCGCCCACCCATACAAAACCGACACGTTCATTTACTTTGTGCAGCTTAAACCCTTTCGATTGTCTTTCTAGTCTTGCCTTAGGATCAGTTTTATGACAGACGCCTTGGCATACTTGTGTCCGAGGACCATCTCGTGCTTGCAACAGTAACGTCCACTCAACAATGTTAACCTATCAAGTCGTGCTTGCCTTACGGCCAAAATCAGAGACGCAACTACGTGATAGACTCCATTTCCTTGCCTCTAGACCTTTCTCGTGCTTGCATTATTGATGTACCGACTTATACTTGTCTTTCATGCCAAACTCTGGGACGTAACGACTCGGTCGTGCCATGAACTCAATTCGTGCTTCAATATCTCTGAGGCAGCGCCTCCTCGCTTAGTCTTGCCTATACTTTTGTTGTGACAACGCGACTGTGCCTCATATTTCGAGGTCGTGCCCAGCGACTCATTCTAGCTTCACACAACTTGCCCTACGGCCCTTCTCGACTTAACTCGCAATAGCTCAAGCCTAATTTATGCAAACTCTATGCCAAACTTAACTCACGATGCCATATCCCGTGCCGAAGCACGCCGCCTTCGCTGTAGCCAAATATTAGGCCCAGACATTGTGTCTTCTAACTCTATACACATTCAACTCAATCCAAAGGCACACACGCGGATTGCCGCCTGTGCCGACACATCTATATGAAAGGTCACTGGCTAATAGCCATTCTGGACATAGCCTGGCATTCGGGACCCTTACACCGCCGGTTGCGATCCTCGATGCAAGTCCCCGACCTACCGGTTGCTTCATACGCAGCTCGGCTATACGTTGTTCTTCCTAGGCCGGATCGGTCCCTGGCCCAAGGGGGACAGCTACTGCATAGCCTTCCAACTTAACTTGAACATAACGGGTTTTCCTTAAGTATCGATGGACCGTGGCTAACTTTCCACTGAACCAACCGTGGTTCGTGCCTTAAACCGACTCATGTTCTACGCAACGCTATCGCCCAAGTCATATTTCATATGACGGGCCTTGGGATCGTGGGACTATTTAACTTGACAACCACAGAATGAGCGGGACAGTTACTTGGAATGACTTAGGTCGACCGGCATAACTTTGCCTAACTTACTCAAGCCTACAACTTAACCCGAGGGACGAGCAAAGGCTATGCCAAGCCTTGTGTAGTGGAACCGTGCACGCTTTATCAAGCGTTTATGCGGGCGACGCCTACGACTTAGGCAAGTTTATAGTTTTGTGTCAAAGACCAACTTTCCTTCTCCCAAGCCACGGGACGAAGGACCGAGTGTCATTTTCAAAGCACGCCGTGCACCAACTCTAAGCCGACCGTGGGACGTTTTCTATGTTCTAACTCATTTTGACCCGTCGGAATTATTCCCTTAGCTATGTGGATTCGTCCCTTTTATTATTAAGCCTACTTGTGCAAGTTGAAAACACGATTTATTATATGAAGGCAAAGATGAGGCAAGTTCACCGAAACTACCCCACCTGAGCGAGCGGTCGTCTTGACCGAGCGAGCCTTCGAGCAGCCGTTGCAAGGCTAAGGCCGAACACCGTTGGCGTTTCGTTTCCTCCGATTGCCTTTGCGGGATGGGGCACTACACCCGACGTGCTTGAGGAGGTGGGGTATGATTGGTAGATAAAACCTCATCTTCAGCATGGCCGGAACGGGTAGTCTTCCCTTTGGCCATACTCTGGAAGGTTTAGGATGCAAACATAAGCAAGGTATCCTACCCATCTATAATCAAACAAAAATATTTATATATATATAATTTGGACCTATGTTATGACAAATCAATGTTCTAGTGTTCTAATTGTTTCTAGGTATATTTTCCTAAGTTGTTGTTTACGACCTGCATGGGCCACCACTAAAAATATATCACGACCCGATCCCAAATAATTGGATCGAACCGGATCATGCCCAGCCTGCACCGTTGTGAGACGGCGGCAGTAAGCTGTTCTATATGCAGGTGTTCACAACAACATCTATACATTTGTCACAACTCAATATACGAAACTTTTAAAACTTTATTCAACATTTGAAAAGTATAACTGGAAATAAAAGAACTGAAATAAAATGCTGAATTCAAATTGACAAAATTCCAAGAAAAATGTAACTGGAAACTGGAAATAACTAGCTAAGTGGTCGGCTCGTCGGCCTCAGGTCCTGCGTCCTCCAAGGGGGACTCTGGCAACACCACAGGGTACAGAACCGGGTTATAATAGCTATTGTACAATAGCTCAGCATCCTCAATATCACCTAAAAAATGTTGTCTCCAGTCAGGAGGGAGCAAGCACGAATATGTAACTCATATTTCAAGTAATAATGGAAAAGTACAGGCTAAACAGTTTGAACAATATTTTCCAGCATTCTACAATTGAAAACAATATGATTTGAATATGTAATCATCTATGACCGGCTTGGGTTATACAATAGCGTCCTAGCGACGCGATACGGCTTATCCCCGTGTGTAAGAGGGGTAAGCTCGTACAATATGCAATATGAGGGATATTGGCCATAAACGTTACACTATTCCCCCAATCCCCACAATCAATCAATCAATATCTGAACCCTATGAGAGGGTTCTGTGTGGCAATGTGGTTTAAACATGCAGCTAGACAATTACTAAATAAAATACAAGAAAACATAACCGTAACTTACCTCTGTTTAGTTGACTGGATCGGTAAAGTCGGTTCCGAGGAGGATGTCAGGTTCGTCTCCGAGATCCTACAGTTGAGAACCTTGGCTTAGAACTAATATGAAACCATTCTAAGGGTGCTAGTTACAATCTCTAGAAGTAGACCCTAGTCAGGTTTTAAGTTTATTAATTATTCTACCGGAAATCGTCTAACGTCGCAAATCTACGTTCGTTGTTATTTAATTAAAATAAGCCGGTTATTGATTAATTGGAAAAATGGCAATTACCGGTTACTTTGGCAAAACTTTGTATTTTGTTAATATTATATATAAAACTAATATATTTTTTTAAATGAGAAGAACGTGAATTTGGTTAAATAACAGACTTGTAATGTTTCTAATTACTTAATGTGAGAAAATGATATTAATTTTCTATAAAATAATTAGTTGTTTATTATTTTACGTGTTTACGTCAAACCAACAAACCAGGAAATAAATAAAATCTATTCTACGCAATACAGGGTCGCAGCAAAAAAAATAGAAAACTGGACTTATGCCCTTACAATTATTTACATAAATGAATTTAGAAGTAATAATAAAACTCAGGTGAATCCTGAACGCCGGAAGCGGTCCATTCAGCAGGCCGAAGCCCTGCACCAAAAATACTAACAGCAGTACCCATTCTGAAAATAATTGTAAATATACAAATATTATATTAAAGAGTCTCAGATTGGTCCAATTATCATTCTTAGCTAATGCCTCAACGTCCAGAATGACTGGTTTCGTTTGCATTTCGCTAGGGCCCATTGACCGGTACGGTCGTCGCCTAAAAATCCATTTAATAAACCTTTTTAGAAAACCAGTTTTGAAACTCATATATATATATATATATATATATATATATATATATATATATATATATATATATATATATATATATATATAGTTTTACGAAAAATTGGGCAGCATTTCCTCTATATCTGGGATAACCCAATACTGGAAAATTGTGCCAACCACACAAATAATATCCCAACCAGGAAAATAACCCATAAATTTATTTACACCAAAAAATAAATATATAACCCAAATCACAGAACATTTCCAAAAGAAATTCGAAAAACCCAAAAATGCCATAGAACCAACCTAATAGTTCAGAAATTCCGAAACTAACAGAAGATCCCAAACCACAGAACTAAGTCCGAAAGTCACAGAGCATTTCTGGACGAGTCTACAGGCGGCGCTGGGCACTAAGTTGAACCTTAGCTCCGCGTACCATCCGCAAACCGATGGCCAGACAGAAAGAGTGAATCAGATCCTGGAGGATATGCTACGTCTGTGCGCGATAGATTTGAAGACTAGCTGGGACACGCACTTGCCGCTCGCGGAGTTCGCATACAACAACAGTTACCAATCGAGCATCCAAATGGCTCCCTACGATGCGCTTTACGGGAGGAAGTGCCGATCTCCGATTTGCTGGGACGAAGTTGGGGAGCGACAGGTGCTCGGGCCAGAACTAGTCGAACAAGCCGTCGAAAAGGTCTGCATGATTCGAGATAGGCTTCGCATTGCTCAGAGTCGACAAAAGAGTTATGCAGATACTCGTCGACGACCGTTAGAGTTCTTGGTTGGGGACCATGTGTTTCTGAAGGTGACGCCGATGCGGGGCGTCATGCGATTCGGGGTAAAAGGCAAGCTGAGTCCGAGATTTCTAGGGCCCTTCGAGATCCTCGAAAGAGTGGCGACCGTTGCTTACCGGATCGCGCTACCTCCTGCCCTGGCCGAAGTGCACGACGTCTTCCATGTCTCCCAACTTCGGAAGTACATGCATGATCCAAGTCATGTTGTTAGTTTCGATCAGTTGGAGCTACGCGCCGATCTATCATACTCGGAGGAGCCCGTGCGAATTTTGGACCGTAAAAAAAAGATCCTGCGGAGCCGATCGATGTCCTTGGTTCGCGTACTCTGGCGCAACCATTCCGTCGAGGAGTCGACGTAGGAGCTAGAGGCGGAGATGAGGGAGAAGTACCCTTTACTTTTCGTCGACGAAGGTCAGACCCTTGTTCTTAAGTTTCGGGACAAAACTTTTTCTTAGTGGTATATTATGTAGTGTCCCGCTCCCGTTGGGGCGAAGCGCTATGTAATAGGCTCGTGCCAAGTCAGACATGGTCGGAAACATAGATGGCTAGTCTGACTCGGCGACGAGTTTGGTATACAAAAACCACGGCATCAATAAAATCGATTTGGACGAGTGATATGAGTACCGTTCCAACTAATGGATCGACTACTGTTTGAATAAGTCCTAGATGCGGTAGGCGACGTCTTGGCGAAGGAACTCTAAAGAGAGCGACGTAACCCGTCTGCCGTTGGTTTTATTGGTTTTCTTGGCTTTCTGAACGAATTGTTGCGTGGATTTGATAGTGTGCTTTCGCGTCGATTTCTGAATGCGTCTTTGGGAATTTCGAAGGAAGGATTGAAGGAAGGGTTCTAATTCGATGCTCGTGCCATTGCAGGAGTTCGTGTAACTGACGCTTGACCGTCGCGAAGCGTTCTCCTACTCTCGGCGCAATCTCCTTAGGTGGGTGGTTCTTCGGCCCCTTCTTTTCTACTCCTTCCCGCCAACTAAATTCTTAAAGTTCAACGTTCAAATCGATGATGCTAACGGGATGTATGCTTGCCACTGAGATCAAGAGCTCAGGATAATATATCAATCTAGAAAAGTTAACTCTGAATCGATAAGTTCACACTAAGTAGAGAAAAGATAAAGTTCTAAGAAAGAGATAGAATATATTTCATGCCATGCAAATCACAACTATGAAAACCTTGGTGGCGCACTACCAAAAAAACCAACTTTAGCGACGACCAGATCCGTCGCTTATCCGTCGGTAACATAAATTACCGACGTAATGGCGACGGATATTTGATGAAAATGGCCGTCGGGAAAAACGTCGTCGCTAAAAAACGTCCATCGCTAAGCCGTCGGACAAATAATTATCCGACGGACTAGCGACTGGTTAGCGACGGTTGTCTTTCACCTACTTAGCGACGGATTAGCGACATGTTCCCGTCGGTTTACATGCCATATAATATTAAAATATCCGTCGCTAATCCGTCGTCAATAGGTCGGTAAAAGCGTATCAGAGAGGTTCCTGATACGCAAAATCAGTCGCTATTCCGTCGCCATTCCGTCGTTAACCTCGATGTTATAGCGACGTATTAGCGACGGGTAGGTCGTCGGCCTGGTTCTGGAAAGCTTCCATATTTCCAGAACCATGTCGACGGATAATTGGTCGCTCATCCGTCGCTAGTCCGTCGTCATCCTCGACAGCTTAGCGACGGATTAGCGACCAACTATCCGTCGCTAAGTCTCTGGAAACCTACCATATTTCCAGAACCATGTCGACGGATTCGCCGTCGCTAGGTAGTCGCTCTTCCGTCGGTAACTGCAAAATATTTTATATCACCCAGGTAGCGACGGATATTCCGTCGCTTTTCCGTCGGTAACTGCAAAATATTTTATATCACCCAGTTAGCGACGGATATTCCGTCGCTCTTCCGTCGGTATCTGCAAATATTTATATAATCCGTCGCTAGTTAGTCGCTAGTCCGTCGCTAAATGTAACATCAATTAAAAAAATTACAGAAACATTCTATTTCCTTTTCGTAAATATTACACATTCATAATATCCAATATCCAAACATCCATGTACGATCAACAAATATCCAAATATCCATCCAAACATCCATGTACGATCAACAAATATCCAAATATCCAAATTCATGATATCCAATATCAAATATCCAATAACAAATATCCAAATATCCAAATTCATAATATCCAAATATCCAAATTCATAATATCAAAAAACAGTACAAATATCATTTTTCCGGAGATGGATCGCGTGGTCGTCTCGGCGCCGCCTCGGCTCTGCGGATGTACTCTTCCACCATGTACGCCGGCACCTGGGACAACACATGCTCTGGAAGCGTGCGGAGCTGCTCTGCCGACATCATGTCCATGAGCCCAATGAGCGCAGTATCCGGTACCAGGCGGACCTCGGCATTACGGTCAAATGAATAACGTCCAGGGTCGGAAGGACCGGCAACCGCAGTAGACGTACCGGGAGCAGACGGATCTGGACCGAGAGCAGAAGGACGCGGAAGGCGCTCCAGCACATCCGACATTAGACTCCGCATTTCCGACATATCGGAGGTAAGAGTCGCAAGCTGCGTCCTCATATCGTCCGACGGGGGCGCGGGAGGAGGCGGGGGCGGTGGATATCTCGGAGTCGCGCCCTGCAACGACGCCGCCATGGAACCTACGTCGTAGACGCGCCCTTTATTAAAGCCGCCGACAGACTCTACGAACACGTCGTCGTAGCGAGCGGCCATAGAAGAGGGTGTCTGGGTGGGCGTCGTTTCGCCGACAACCTCGGCAGGGGGCTCAATCTGACTAAGGGCCTCACGATATGCAGCCTATCCAATGAATGTGTTTATACTATAAGTTTTCCTAAGTTATAATCTAAATCCTATGTTTCCCTAAGTTATAATTTGAATCCTACGTTCACCTAATTAAGTTAACAATAATTATATTACTAATATAAATCTCATAAACGTAATTACTTACATCAGTCGCCTGGGCCCTCGCGTCGACGAAGCTCCCGTCTGCCCGCCTCTTGTGTGTATGCAGGAATACATCGTAGGCGGTGACCGACTCCGGTTCTCTCCCCTCCTTTACCGCCTGTCGTGCCTGCATACGAAATATACGTCGAATTTAATTAACTACGTATATTAATAGTACCGAATTTAATAGTGAAATGAAATTTGCGGTATCTCACCAAATCTGCACGCGTCGCTGCGTGGGGCTTTGAACCTCCCGTATGCAGAGCAGCGACCTGTCTGCTCGCCTTCGCTTTCTCTGATTTCTCCCTGTACTGAGCAGTATTCATCTTATCCAACATCTGCTCGTAGTACTCCTCCCGGAGCCACTTCTTCCTCGAATGCGCCGTACGAACGTCGTACACCGCATCCCGTATCTTCTTCCCGGCGGCGGCTTTGTAGGCCTTGCGAATCAACTCCTCGTGATGGGGGGGCCACCAGAACGTCGTCTGACATACAAATTAAATTATCACGTAATTAAAAAATTAGTGGATTAAAGAATAATTAATAATTAACCAAAAGATATATATATACCTTCATCTCCTCGAGCCAGACGTACTGCATGTTCTGAGGCATCTCAAAAAAATTGAGGTAGGGGCCATGGTAGTTTTCCCGGATAATTTGCCCGAGTATCCGGGCAGCATCAAACGGGAAAAACCTACAAAGAAGCAAAGACTGGATTATTAACTTGAATAAATGAAACAAATTTAATAAATTAACTTAAATTTACTTACGTATCACCCGCGGGCCATAGCTCTCGTCGGTTCTCGCCTATCGGCCTCTCTGGAGGCGTCGGAGGATCCGCGGGTCCGCGGATGTACTCACCGGTAGCAGGATGAAGCTGAATCCGGGGGTACTCCGGAGCCCACCCTGCAGTAACTGATGGTGTACCCGCTGGTGCATCCGGGGGCGGAACGGATCCGCTAGCGGATGGAGTCTCAGGCCTCGATGAAGATGAATGTAGCGCAGAGGTAGATCGACGGCGGGAAGAGTCTGTGGTCGGGCTCTCCAGGTCGGGATCGGAGGACTCTATATCCGGGGAATGTGGAAGGCGACCACGACCGCTACCACCACGTCCACCACGGCCAGTGCCGCTACCACCACGCCCACCACGGCCAGTACCGCCACCACCAGCACCACCACGGCCAGTACCGCCACCACCAGCACGAGTGGTAGTGACCATGACCTGTAAATAGAACACATAAATATAATTAACAATATAGAAGTATAAATGAATATAAAACTGAACTAAAATATATATACCAGCAGCAGGGCGGTGAGTGCCGTCAAGACAATGAGAACTAAGAGTGCCATCTGTAAAAAGAAAATCATACAATAAGTAGATGATCGAACGACAAAAACATAAACTGAAATAAGAATGTGTCCGTCTAAACTGAATTCACTAAGTTAGTTGTAAGTGCTTCTAATATATACCGATATTTAATCTAATCATCGTTATCGTCCTCGTCCTCATCGTCATCGTCATCGTTCTCATCCTCATTCTCATCGTCGACTTCATCTATATCATCATCCTCATCGTCGACTTCATCTGTATCATCATCCTCATCCTCATCCTCATCCTCATCCTCTTCTTCTTCTTCTTCTTCTTCTACTTCTTCTTCAGGCTCAATACTTGGGACAAGACGCCTCTTTCTCCCCTGGTTGACAGCTAAGTCTTATATATCAACCTCTTCCTCCCCTCTATTTTCCTCAGCATGAGGTATATCGACATCTTCCACGTCCATGGTATCCGACTGTTGTCCCATGTATTGGGGCTTCTCGATTTGGTCCTCTTGGTATGCTGGGTCTCCAACGTTGGATTGTCCTTCGTCTTTCCTTTAATATCCATTACGGTATTGAAGACATTATCGAACACGTTCTTTTCGATATGCATGACATCAAGATTATGCCTTATAAGATTATCTTTCCAATAAGGCAAGTCCCAGAAGATACTCCGTTTGGTCCAGTTATGGCTTTGTCCGAACCCCTCGACACGATGGTTCGATGGATCTTCCATTGCGGTGGGCAATTCCTTTACAGCTTCCCAAATATCGTATCCCAAAAATCTGGCAGGAGGTTGAGAAAATTCTTGTTTTCCATATCTGAACGCGTCCTTATTCTTTCTCCAAGGATGGGTCGCGGGCAGAAATTGACGGTGACAGTCAAAGAAAGAAGTTTTTCCTCCATGCCTAAGGCGGAACGCCTTACTATTTTCCATGCATATCGGACAAGACATGTTGCCGTGCGTACTCCATCCCGACAGCATACCGTATGCTGAAAAATCATTGATTGTCCACATGAGTGAAGCTCTCATCTGAAAGTTCTGTTTCCTGGAAATATCATAGGTCGTGACGCCGATCTCCCATAGCTGTTTCAGCTCATCCACCAACGGCTGTAAATATATATCGATGTTATTCGTCGGATTTTTAGGACCGGGTATGATAGCTGTCAGAAACATATAAGGAGTCTTCATACACATCCATGGTGGCAGATTGTAAGGGGTAAGAATGACCGGCCAGCATGAGTACTGAGATCCCGACTGTCCGAAAGGGGCGAAGCCATCAGCACATAGCGCCAGGCGTACATTTCTAGGCTCTGCAGCAAAATCTGGATGACACAAATCAAAATGTTTTCACGCCTCTCCATCCGAAGGATGTGACAATTCTCCTTCGTCCTTTATGCGTTCTTCGCTGTGCCACGTCATGTGTTCTGCTGTATTTAGAGACATATACATCCTCTGCAAGCGCTTCGTGATCGACAAGTAATGCATATACTTGTAAGGACGTCGTTTTCTAGTCGACTTTCCTTTTCCCTGTACTGGCTTGTAACGATCCGCATTACAGAAGCTGCAACTTTCTGATACGCAATTCTCTTTGTAGTACAACATGCATCCGTTGCGACAACAATCTATCTTCTCGTACCCCAGTCCCAGTTGTCGGACCATCATCTTTGACTTGTAGAAGTTTTTTGGTAGCTCTTTTGATTCCTTCGGTAACACCTTCTTGATTACTTCTGTGATCCGATTATAGCAAGCTTGTGGCAAGTTAAAATCAGACTTTATGTTCAACAACCGCATCGTCACTGACAGTGCGGAACGAGTCTCACAACCAGGATATAGAGAAGTATCTGCGTCCTGAAACATGTCATAGAACTCCTTCGCCTCGGGATTAGGATCCTCCGGATCAAAATTAGGCCCTGCCGCATCATACACCATATCTCGTGCAAGGTTCTGCAGATCTCCATAATCAACAGAGCATCCGTGGTCTTCGATGACATCCGTTGCAGCATTATCATCAAAAGCATAAGTAGCAGCTTCCGCAGCCTGTCTTTCCGAATATAGTTCACCTTGCGATGACCACAGGCCGTAATTACGTACGAAACCCTTACGGGTCAAATGATCTCTCACAGTCACCACTTCTTCGTAACGTCTATTGTGACATTTAACACATGGACACTTAATTTTGTTACCGTCCATGTACTGAGCTTTGCTCATTGCATAATTAAGAAATACTTCCACGCCTGCCTGAAAATCGTCACTCACACCAATTCTACTCTCGTGTTGCCGTTTGTACATCCATGTACGATCAACAAAATAACGACTCATCCTCAATTTGGATGTGAAAATCTGTATCGTAAGACAAACTAAACATAAGAATAGCCCGATACCGATACTCATAAATTTGGATTAGGGTTAGGATGTTAGATATAAGTGAACTAGGTGATGTAGAGTACAATATAGGGAACTGTGAATGGACTGAAAGTTGCACATGAGAAGGTTCAATGAAGGGCCCATAAATGGGTTCACATGATAAGTTAGTAAGAATCCACATCACTATACATACTCCCCCGTCTCAGGAGTGTGTCTGGCTCCTATTTAGAACAGCACAGGTCACAACATGTCCAGAATAGCAAAACAGAGCTCTACAATGTATATCGGTATCGGACTATTCCTACGAGTATTGGTATCGGCGATATCAATACTCCTGTGAATAGAAGATTGCAATATAAGTCTAAGCTATCTAGCTAACATGTATACTTGCATTTACATTGTATCATAACTTGTATCTAGTTACCTTGCTAATCATGTATATACTCTTAACATATATGTGAAGACACTATACTAACATGTATTTAAATCAAGGTTCAAAGTATCGGTATCGGAATCGGTAGTATCGGCGGTATCGGTAGTATCGGCGATATCGGTAGTATCGGTAGTATCGGCACGCGATATCGGTAGTATCGGCGGTATCGGTAGTATCGGCGGTATCGGTAGTATCGACGATATCGGTAGTATTGGTATCGGCGATATCGGTAGTATCGGCGGTATCGGATCGAAGTATCGGATGTTTAGTGCAGGGTACGTGACATTGTGAAAGCAATACAAAGTAGCAGTAAAAGGTAATGTGATGCTCAAGCAGCAATGCACAAACTAAATATGTACAGGACATCTTGATGATGGCAATTTCATGACAAGTGCAGTATAAAATTGGGTTCCTAGCAATATGGGTGGTGCACAGATGCTAGGATATGCATCTAGGGTGTTTAGAGTGTTAAACAAACATGGTATAACCAAAACGACAGACTTCACACCACAGAACAGTGAACACAAAGAATAAATCATAACCCGAGCCTCCCCCTTGGCCAAATAACCCATCAAACCCTCTCCAATTCACATGGCACAGCCCACACATATATAACAGTATATTAGCAACATTATAGACTAATTACAATTGAAAATGGAGTGAGAACCCTGCCCCCATTCCCGACCCCCCCCCCCCCCCCTCCGACCCCCCTGCCCCCATTCAACACCCCCCCCCGACCCCCCTGCCCTCTCCACCCCCCACCCCCTGACCCCCCTGCCCCCATTCAACACCCCCCCCGACCCCCCTGCCCTCTCCACCCCCCCACCCCCCGACCCCCCTGCCCCCATTCCCCACCCCCCCGACCCCCCGACCCTCATTCCCCACCCCCCCCCACCCCCTGCTCCCATTCCCCACACCCCCCCGACCCCCTGACCCCATTCACCACCCCCCCCCCCCCCCGCCCTCTCCACCCCCCGCGAAGCCGACCCCCCCCCCCCCACTCCCCCCCCCTCCGGCCCCAAAACACAAAATTAGAGAAAATTAGAGAGAGAGAGAGAGAGAGAGAGAGAGAGAGAGACCTGGTAGAGAGAGAGAGAGAGCCGCGCACGAGAGAGGGAGAGCCGCGAGAGAGAGAGAGAGTTTTGGGGGGAATGAAAAATTCCCCCCCGTCGGTTCAATTTAAGTTAGGGTACAGAATCTAGCGACGGAATAGCGACGGAATAAATTAGTCGCTAAACCGTCGCCAATTAAAAGGTGTTTTTCGACGGCTATATCCGTCGCTAAGTAGTCGCCAAAGTTTCCGCCAATGTTATAAAGATTTTGCCGCCAACATTTGCGACGAATAAGCGACGAAAAATAATCCGTCGCTAATGTTCGTCGACTTAGCGACGGAAACCCGACAAATTTTTACATCTAAAATTGAAAAAAATTATGTTGTGTTGTCTGTCGCTAATCCGTCGCTAAGATGTCGAAAATTGGTCGCTATTAGCGACGGAATCCTTCCGTCGCTAAAAGTCCGTCGGTAAAGTGGGGTATTTTAGTAGTGGCGGTACATCATGCCTCGGAGAATTTGGTGCCTACGGGATACTAAATCAGAACGTACGGTTTCGGGGGAAAGGACCCTTGCGCCAGTAGGAATGATTATGTGGTTTGATAATGGTTACGCTATGCAATTTACTTTATACATATTAAGCTGTTCATACATTCGCATGGTCAAGGACGACTTGTGCACAAGGTGAGCTTTCCTCGAGACGGTACCCGAGGCCCTGCGACCGAATCGGCCTAGGAGAAAATTATGGAAATCGTGCTTCGGCGCGAGGCACTGCGAGACCTCCAGTTAGGCTCGCTACCTGGACTGGAGGGCGCGTCGCAAGGCTACGTAATTGTCCTTCATGGTGTCGATATTACCAATGACCGCATATAGGATAGACTGCATGCTCACCTATTGTCTTGTGCAGGTGGTAAGTATCATGTATATTTTGTGCAGGAAAGAAGCACGGCCGTGGTAAGGATGCCTTTAAATTGGTTATGTTGTTATCCTTTAAAATGTGCCTTCGATATGAACTGTAACTCATATAGTTCTAAATAGAAAGATCACTTCGTATGCCTGAATCCTTAATAAGCAGTGTCGGTTTAGACGAGTGGGTTCGTCCCATCCACTAGCAAGTGTGCTAACCCCCAACTCCCCAGGTAACGAGCGTGCTGCGGGAGCTCGAGACTAAGCTGGAGCTGAAGAACGGGAGGCGGCACGGAGCTCTCCTATTTTGAAGTATTTTGATGCCCAATTCAGACCGAAGGCTTTTGTTCAAATGTATAAAGGGGCATGAATGTATGGAACGCCGAGGATTATTTCAAGACGAGCTTGTCGATAAGTTTTCTTTTGTGTTTCAAAGATGTAGCCGCAACGACATATGTAATGTAAAAATGACCTTGCACATATTTTGCAAGTTTATGAATGAAAAGCTAAGTTTCTTCCTATGCTATGTTTTCAACTCTCTGCACTGTTTAATTTCAACGCGTCGAGTCAAAAAGGAATTTTCGATTACACATCCTTGCCTTGTGCAAGTCCATTCAGACTTGCACGGCATCACGTCCCGACCCGTGGGGATCGATTTATATCGAGTCAAGGCGATGGCGACCGATTCGGCGAGTCGGGGCGTGACATTAAAACGCAGGAGAATGGTCATGCTCAGTGTTAAAATGCAGGAGAATGACCATTCTCCGTGTTAGAAACACGGAGAATGCCATTCTCCGTGTTAAAACGTATAGAGAATGATCATTCTCCGTGTAATTTAGTACGGAGAATGCCATTACACGGAGAATGGCCATTCTCCATGCTAAATTACACGAAGAATGGTCATTCTCCGTGTTAAATGACACGGAGAATGGTCATTCAAATGTTAAAACACAGGAGAATGGTCATTCTCCGTGTTAGATTAACACGGAGAATGCCATTCTCCGTTTTAGTAACACGGAGAACGCCTAATTTACACGGAGAATGGTATTCTCCTTGTTAAAATACAGGAGAATGACTATTCTTCGTGTTATATCGACAGAGAACAGTTGACAAAAATCTAATTTTTTTTATTTTTTTATTTTGTTGAAAGAAATTTAACATGAATAAAGATTCAAGAGTTTTCGTTTTTCTTTCAAAACGATGCTAACTCTTATGGAAAAGAAGAAGAAAATCTTCTCTCCATAATTGATCTAATTGTCGGAAATGAAGAAGAAGAAGATGAGCGATGATCGGTGTTCGACTGAAAAAAAGCACGGTGAACTACGAACGATCTTTGCGATCTCTGCTGAAGATGAGAGCAATGAAATTCAGATCTCTTGTGAAGAAGAAGAAGAAGAATACGACGAGAATCGCAATCCAAATCTGAGTTTGTGTGGAGGGGTAGTTATGGTATTAATTTTGTAAATACAGAGCATCTAAAGGGAATCTTAGAATACTTAACGTGAAAATATATAATTCTGGGCATTTCATAAAACACATCCTGTGGGTGGGTTTTTCATAAAAACCAACCCCGAAATTGGATTTCTCAGCAATTTTCAGATTAAAATATATTAATTCAGATTTAAAATATTTTAGTATAATTTTATTTTATATGTAATATTTTAACATCATAGATTATTTGTTTGGTTAGCACAACACACACGTGAAAGTGACTTAGTAATAAATAATATGCATTTGGCGAAGGCTAAATGCTCTTAAGCCGAGACAATCAGCTATTTAATGCTTAAGGCAAATATCTTTCAAAAATCCTAGAGTGACTCATGAGTTACTTAATTTTTAAAAACTTATCAAACATAAATCATTGAATTATCTTTTTCATGTTACATTGGATTCCCTGGTTTCAGTTTTCTCCTAAAGAATAAAATCTCGTAAGTTGTAACACTGTTATATTGAATTCCTTGGTTTCTGTTTTCACTTATTTACTGTCCTCACCAAATGAACCTCTTGTATTTTTCTTTTAGTTTCAGTGGAAAGAGAATCCAATATTTCTCACTGAAGGCAAAGATTCTAAAGCCAGGATCTGATCATGGAACTATTTATATAATTGGGCTTTTGATCAAGAACACGATAGGGAAACATTATGGGAAGTCACATGTCAGACACATGTTGTGCATTCAATAATGCACGCCTAACCAAAACTTATCCACATATGGACCATATCACAAAAAAGGCCTTGAAATTTTCTTTGATTTGTGCAATCATACTCGCAATCATACTCCCGACTTTTAGTTTAAAATAAACGTGGTATTATTTTAGATTTGATGGAACACATAATTGGGCCTTCCAAGCTTGGACTTTATGCACACTGTATCATATGTTTTTTGCGTCCATTATTATTTAACTTCCACAATTTTTATACATAGAAAAACTAATACGTTCTTGTGGTTCGATCCATCGATTTTTTGTCATCCAGTCAGGAACTTATGTTTCTTCCCAGTAACAACAAGGTTCACTCGAGTTCGACACAGTAATGAGAATTGACTAACTACTTGTCCGCACTATCTATATCATATCATTCTTGGTTTACAGTTTTTCAATAATTTTGATTGATTGATAGTTTAGTATCCATATTTGTCATTCATTTAAACTTGGAACATAATGGACAATTGTTTACCTATTATTTATGGATTATGTTAACATGTGTTTTAGGAACAAATGATAACACATTAATAAATGTACATGTTACATAGATACTTCTACCATCATATTTATCAATGCACAAATCACATAAAATATAGGTTGATAAATATAAAATGTGTATCAAAAAAAAAAATGTTGGTTGGAGTATCCATATAAATTACGCAGTTATTAATATGTTCATGTACCCCTATGACACATGTTAACATAACTCATTATTTTTTTATGTACTTTTCAAAAAAAAAAAAACTCATTATTTATTTATGTGATTTTGTTAACATGTGTCATAAGGGCACATGTTAAGGCTAATTAATACATAACATTTTTAGTTTAAAATTTGTGATCAACATCCTTGCATTGGAAAATGTTATCAAGATTAGATGCAAAAAACAATTGTATTGAAAAATTATTTTATTGAATCTTGATAACATTTTCTAATACAAATAATTATTTTTCTAATGTTTATTAGATGTTGATTGTAATTTTCAAAGTAAAAAAGTTACCGAAGAGAAAGGCAATGCCATGGAAGGGCCAGCCGTTGGGCACCGTAACTTGAGGAGAAAAATAAATGAGTTTTTATTGCAACTGCATTTTCTTATACATACTGCTAATTTTAGCCATGCATGGGGATTCCCTCGAAAACCCACTTAATTAGCCTACCACAACGAGCTACGGAAGGGCCAGCCGTTGGGCACCGTAACAAAAAAAAAAAAAAAAAAAATGCATATACACTTATGTCGACCGATCGACATTCGCCAACCGGTCCGCCGCAACCTGGCTAGCTCAGTCGGCCTACGACCTCGGGTTCCTCCGCTCGCCGGACCGCGACTTGTCGAGGATCGACCACATGACCTGGACGTCCTCGTACGAGCACGCCATCACCTCGCATTGCAGGTTCTTGCCATACTGATCATATTGGTGATCACTTCCTGAAACAATCAATGTTGCCATTTCTTTCTTAGGCTCTTTATGCACACATAGTTTATGATCAAGAACTAGCTAGCTAGACTCTTGAAGAAAAACTAATAATAATACAAATACAAAAGAAGAAGAAATTAAGCAGAATAGAGGAAATTACTAGTTTGAGACTTGTTGTTGTGATCTCTAGTAGGAGAGTTGAAGATGGTGCAAGCCTTCTTGAAGGGGGAGGTGATGGTTTTGACCCAAGAAGAACCCATTGTTTGATGAGTAAATATAAGCAATTTGAATGGATGAAAGTGAATATTTTGCTCTAGCTAGTCGTGACTAGTGAGTAGTAGCTGCGCTTGTAGTAGTGTTGAATGGAATGGAATGGAATGGAGCACTATATATATAGATCAAGTCTTTGGGTCTGTATGTATGCAGTACTGCAGTGCCCACCCATTTTGGCAGTGGCACATGCATCACATTATTCCAGAGCATTGGTCAGAAGTGTTTCTTCTGATAACCGCGTTTAACTTTCTTCCGAGATGGCGTGTGTGTCAAACATGGACTGCTAGTGGATTTTAAACTCCAGCAGTGATTGTTGATGGTTGTCTTTTCTTTTTTTTTAAATCCACGTCCATACACAATTGAGAAATTCGAACCTTGTCGATTCCTCCAGATGTTCGCTCTAATATTACTACTAGACTAGAGAACTTGGACGAACGATTATAGATGGTTGTGTCGGTCGGGTCTATGGTTCGATGATATTGTATATATAATTGTCACTTGTAATTAGTGACATGAGTTTTAATGCCATGTGCTTAAAATTTGTTGTTACTGATATACATGCATGAGTGTCAACCCTTTACTGGTGTATAAAATATAAATGCCCCATATTTAAGATCGAGAAACTGTTACTTTGCCCAAACAGAATTTGTACGTAATGCCAAGGCTTGAACCTTAAGACTTTTGGATGGTGGTGGTTGGGGGTGGTTTACGTAATGCCAAAGGCTTAAATCTAAGATCTCTTGGGAGGAAGACTCATGAAGAAACTGCTACTTTGTCCACACAGTTTGTATGTAATTAACGCCAAGGCTTAAAATCAGGGCCGGTCCGGAGGATTGGGTTGTCCTATCGTTGAGCTAATTTTGGTTGCCTCTTGACCTTTACACTGTGTTTGGGAACATTTGTGGAGAGGGAGAGAAAAATTTGAGGGAAAGGAAAATTGAGGAGTGTAAAATGAAAGTAAAGTTCATTTTTGGAATTTTTTGACTTTCATCCCACTTATTAATATGACTTTGTACTTACATCCCACTTTTTATTTTTTTTAGACTTACATCCCACTTTCGTCACTAAAAGTATTTTTCGTGACAAAACAAATACTTTTTGTGACAAAATAAATATTTTTTGTGACGAAAAATGGGATGTAAGTCTAAAAAAAATAAAAAGAGGGATGTAAGTACAAATTCATATTAACAAGTGGGATGTAAGTCAAAAAATCCCTTAATTTTTCCTTCCTTTGTTTGGATGGACAAAAAGTAGGGGAAGGAAAAGTTTAAAAATAATTTTTTATTTGTTTATGGATAGAGGTATAATTACTATTTCTTCCTTGGTATTCTCAAATGATGATTTAATATTAACTTTTTGAGGGGTGGTGGGGTAAATTCACTCAAATTTTTCTCATCTCTCTCCATTTTCCTCCCACTTTTGGGAGGAAATTTTTTTGGTGGGACCCACATACTTTTTGCTCTCAAAATTTTCTCCCCCATTTTCTCTCCTCCTTTCCAAACACCATCATTTAAAATTTTCCTCTCACTTTTCCCTCAACTTTTTTCTTCCTCCCATTTTCCACCCTTTCCAAACAGTACCTTATTGTCAGCTAACTTTGATGGTCATTCGTGACCTTAACTTTGGGGGGATCATACTGAGCCGGGGGGGAGTGTTGCCCTAGCAAAGAGAGATTGTCCAAGCCCCAAGGCTTATCCGGCTTATCCCAGGACCGACCCTGCTTAAACCTAACCTAAGACCTCTTGAGTGGATGACTCCATCCCAACACTTTCGATTGGATGGTTCGGGAATCGAATACACGGTAACACAGTCTATTCATCCTATTAATAACTTGTGCGGCCACCCCATCCACAACCACACACAAAATAAAATTGAGTGTGCATCTCCCATGGCTTACCTTTGGGGGTGCCTCACTCCTAATCACTAGAGTTCGAGCTTATATATATATATATATATATATATATATATATATATATATATATATATATATATATATATATATATTTCGGTAACACAGATTATTCATCCTATTAATAACTTGTGCGGCCACCCCATCCACAACCACACACAAAATAAAATTGAGTGTGCATCTCCCATGGCTTACCTATGGGGGATGCCTCACTCCTAATCACTAGAGTTCGAGCTTTTATATATATATATATATATATATATATATATATATATATATATATATATATATATATATATATATATATATATATATATATATATATAGCAAATAACCTCTAGTCTAGTGGTTAAGAGAGATGCATGTGGTCCGAGTGGTCAGGAGATCGATTCCTGGTGGGAGCGTTCGCCACAATTACCTTCTTTCAAATATATATATATATATATATATATATATATATATATATATATATATATATATATATATATATGTGGAAAATTCTTCAATACATTCCATGAAAAAATTTGTATCGATACATCCCAAATCTGAACCATTGGATGTTCATTCAATGGTTCGGATTAAGTAACCTTTCTTAGACTATTAATAGAGGTCAAAAGTCAAAATTAGCATTAAATGATGTTCCCTACTCTATTATTCAATCCGAACCATTGGATCACATCCAATGGTTTAGATTTTGGATGTATCGATACAAATTTTTTTTATGGAATGTATTGTAGAAGGACCATATATATATATAATGTATTGTAGAAGGACCATATATATATATATATATATATATATATATATATATATATATATATATTGAAGCAATGGGTAATTGATACGAACTCGCCTCCACTGGGGCTCGAATTTCTGACCACTTGGGCCACATGCATCTCTCTTAACCACTAGGCTAGAGGTCATTTGCACATATATATATATATATATATATATATATATATATATATATATATATATATATATATATATATATATATATATATATATATATATATATATAAGGAAGGGTCAAGATCCACACACTTTTTGCATTCCCATGCATCCCCCCTATTTGCACCGTTGGATGGTGCTTTAAGTCATCTAATATTAATTAACCGTTGATTTACCAATGGTTAAGATTAAATGACTTAAAGCACATCCAACGGATGTGAACATGAGGATGCAAAAATTGTGGGGATGCCTATCCTTCCTATATATATATATATATATATATATATATATATATATATATATATATATATATATATATATATATATATATATAATTCTTTTTACATATATTTTTATTTAGAGAAAATTTATGAAATGCCCAAAAAACGAAAAAGTTTTATGAAAAACCCACCGCACAATAACATTTCATCGCGTGCCCAGAATTAGCAAAAAAATATAAAGAGAGTTCTGAATGACCTTTTTGTCCTTCCTTCTAATTTATTGAAAACACTCACGAAACTACTCTTAAAAAAAAATATTTCGATACTTCATCTTCTTCCATACGCTGCTCACTTTCGAATCTAGGTTTTCTCCTAAAAAATCTTCAAAAACTCGTCGGAAAATTTCGGAATGACCGAGACAAACAGCAAAAGTGCTAAAACGGAGGTCCAAACATCATTTTTTTGCGATTCTAAAATTTCGGAAGGTCTTCTAACTTTAAACAGTTAATCTCAAGCTCCTCGAAGATACGCTCATTTTACGATAAATCGGACCTCGTTTCGACCTCTCAGTCAAAAGTTATGGCCCTCCAAAGTTTCAAATGACCATAAAATGCAGGAGAATGGCCATTCTTCGTGTTAGAACATGAAGAATGTTAATTTCGCATGAGAGTGGCCATTCATTCTCCGTCTTAATTTACACGGAGAATGACCATTCTCTGTATTAGTAACACGGAGAATGGCATTCTCCGTCTTAATTTACACGGAGAATGGCCATTCTCTGTGCTAATTATACGGAGAATGTCTTTTCTCCGTCTTAATTTACACGGAGAATGGCCATTCTCCGTGTAATTTAGCATGGAGAATGGTTATTCCAGTGTTAAAACGCAGGAGAATGGCCATTCTCCGTGTTAGAAATACGAAGAACGCCATTCTCCGTCTTAATTTACACGGAGAATGGCCATTCTCCGTGTAATTTAGCACGGAGAATGGTCATTTCAGTGTTAAAACGCAGGAGAATGGCCATTCTCCATGTTAGAAATACGGAGAATGCCATTCTCCTTATTAAATAACACGGAGAACACAATTATTCTCCGTATTATATATATATATATATATATATATATATATATATATATATATATATATATATATATATATATTTTATATATATATATATATATATATATATATATATATATATATATATATATATATATATTATATATATATATAATTCATTTTACATATATTTTTATTTAGAGAAAATTTATGAAATGCCCAAAAAACGAAAAAATTTTATGAAAAACCCACCGCACAATAACATTTAATCGCGTGCCCAGAATTAGCAAAAAATATATAAATAGAGTTCTGAATGACCTTTTTGTCCTTCCTTCTAATTTATTGAAAACACTTACGAAACTACTCTTAAAAAAAATATTTCGATACTTCATCTTCTTCCATACGCTGCTCACTTTCGAATCTAGGTTTTCTCCTAAAAAATCTTCAAAAACTCGTCGGAAAATTTCCGAAAGACCGAGACAAACGGCAAAAGTGCTAAAACGGAGGTTCAAACATCATTTTTTTTGCGATTCTAAAATTTCGGAAGGCCGTCTAACAGCAAAACAGTTAATCTCAAGCTCCTCGAAGATACGCTCATTTTACGATAAATCGGACCTCGTTTCGACCTCTTAGTCAAAAGTTATGGCCCTCCAAAGTTTCAAATGACCATAAAATGCAGGAGAATGGCCATTCTTCGTGTTAGAACACGAAGAATATTAATTTCGCATGAGAGTGGTCATTCATTCTTAGTCTTAATTTACACGAGAATGACCATTCTCTGTATTAGTAACACGAAGAATGGCATTCTCTGTCTTAATTTACACGGAGAATGGCCATTCTCTGTGCTAATTATACGGAGAATGTCTATTATCCGTCTTAATTTACACGAAGAATGGCCATTCTTAGCATGGAGAATGGTTATTCCAGTGTTAAAATGCAGTAGAACGGCCATTCTCCGTGTTAGAAACACGGAGAACGCCATTCTCCGTCTTAATTTACACGGAGAATGGCCATTCTCCGTGTAATTTAGCACGGAGAATGGTCATTTCAGTGTTAAAACGCAGGAGAATGGCCATTCTCCATGTTAGAAATACGGAGAATGCCATTCCACTACCAAAATACATGGATTTATCGACGGCCTTATCCGTCGGTAGTCCGTCGCCAAAAATAAATACCAACGGATTATCGACGGATATTTTGGTAAAACAGCCGTCGGAAATAACCTCGTCGCTAGAACATATCCGTCGCTACTCCGTCGCTCAGCGACGACTTAGCGACGGAATACCGTCGGCGCATTTAAATATATATAGCGACGGATTACCGACTAGCTTTCGTCAAAACATGTATCAGGATATAGGGTTAGCGACGGAAAACTCCGTCGCTAAAGAGTCGGCAAAACCGTATCAGTAATTTTCTGATACGCAATATCCGTCGTAAATTTGTCGGTAAAAGCGTATAAGAGATTTTCCCATGCGGCAGGTCGTCGTTATGCCGTCGCTAATCCGCCGAGGTGTACGACGGATTAGCGTCGTATTAGCGACAAAACATCCGTCGCTAACTGCAAAATTTATGGACATCAAACAGAACCAGGTCGACGGATATTCCGTCGCTAAACCGTCGCTCAATGTAAAATTCTCCAGGTAGCGACGGATATTACGTCGCCAATCCGTCGATACATTAAATTCCTACAGTTAGCGACGGATAGTCCGTCGGGACTTTGTCGCCAGTCCGCCGTAAGTTAGTCGCCAATCCGTCGCGAAAGCTAAAATTTATGGACATCAAACAGCACCAGGTCGACGGATCGTCCGTCGCCAATCCGTCGCTTTATTGAAATGCTCCAGGTAGCGACGGTTTTTACGTCGCCACTCCGTCGCTAACCTCAGTTTCTCCAGTTAGCGACGGACTATCCGTCGCTGAGTGGTCGCCATCCCGTCGCTAACTTCTAATTTTTGAAAAAAAAATACTGCAAACAGACTCTTTCCTGTTTATACAACACATCCAACACAATATCAAACATGCAAAATATCCATATACAACACCATATATCCATATCCAACACGAATATCCAACGTATCCAATATCCAACACCATATATCCATATGCAAAATATCCATATCCGACACCAATATCCAACGTATCCAATATCCAACAAAATATTACCAACACAATATATCCAATATCCAACATTAAATTATCCAAACATAAAAAAAATATCCGAACATACAATGTATCCAAATGTCTACAAAACCAACAACATAAACAAAATCAAACCCCGTCCGTCGGATCGTCTCGTGCTCGTGCCGCCGCATCCGCTTTGCGTATGTACTCCTCCACCGTGTGTGCCGGCACTTGGGACAAGACATAGTCTGGAAGCGCACGTAGCTGCTCTGGCGACAACATGTCAAGGAGCGTCAAGATGGTGTTATCCGATACGATGCGGACGTCCGCAGAGCGGTTAAACGAAAGCCGTCCAGGGGAAGAAGGACCAGGTCGATCCGAAGCACCGGCAGCAGCAGTAGACGGACCAGGAGCACCACCAGATGAACCGGGAGCACCAGCAGACGGACCGGGAGCAGACGGACCGGGAGCAGACGGATAGCGCCCCAACACTATCGCCCGCAAATCTGACACCGCGGAGGTCAGAGTCGCAAGCTGCGCCCTCACATCGTCAACCGGGGGCGCTGGGGGAGGCGGAGGCGGTGGATATCTCGGGGACGGCTACAACGAGGGTGCCATGGAACCTAAGCCGTAGACGCGCCCTTTCCTAACGCCGCTGACGGATTCTACGAACACGTCGTCGTAGCGAGCGGCCATAGAAGAGTGCGTTTGGGTGGGCGTCGTTTCGCCGACATTCTCGGAAGGGGGCTCGATCTCAAGCCGACTAAGTGCCTCACGATACGCAGCCTATCCAATGAATGTGTTTATACTATAAGTTTTCCTAAGTTATAATCTAAATCCTATGTTTCCCTAAGTTATAGTCTGAATCCTAAGTTTATCTAATTAACTTAACAATAATTATATTTCTAACATAAATCTCATAAACGTAAGTACTTACATCAGTCTCCTCGGCCCTCGCGTCGACGAAGCTCCCGTCCTTCCGCCTCTTGTGCGTATGCACGAATACATCGTGAGCGGTGACCGTCTCCGCCTCTTTCCCCTGCTTCACCGCCCGTTGGGCCTGCATACGTAGAATTTAATTAACTTCGTATATTAACAGTACGAAATTAAATAATAGAATGAATTTGAATTTGCGCTATCTCACCAAATCTGCACGCGTCGATGCGTGGGGCCTTGATCCCCCCCTATGCAGACCCGCGGCCTGTCGATTAGCCTTAGCTTTCTCCGATTTCAGCTTGAACTGCGGAGTATCCATCTTCTCCAACATCTGCTCATAGTACTCCGCCCGGATCCAGTCCTTCCTCGTATGCGCCGTACGAAGGTCGTACACCGCATCCCGTATCTTCTTCCCGACGGCGGCTTTGTAGGTCCTGCGGATCGCCTCCTCGCGATGGGGGGCCACCAGAACGTCCTCTGACATACAAATTCAAATATCACGTAATAAAAAATTTAATGATTTAAAGAATAATTAATAATTCACCGACGGATTTATACTCTCATCTCGTCGAGCCAGACGTACTTCATGTCCTGAGGCACCTCAAAAAAATTGAGGTAGGGGCCATGATAGTTATCCCGGATAATGCGTCCTAGAATCCGGGCAGCATCCCACGGGAAAAACCTATAAAGAAGCAACGACTGGATTATTAACTTGAATAAATGAAACAAATTTAATAAATTAACTTAAATTTACTTACGATTCACCAGCGGGCCATAGCTCTCGTCGGAACTCGCCCACCAGCCTCTCTGGTGGCGTCGGGGGATCCGCGGGTCCGCGCATGTACTCCCCGGTAACAGGATCAAACTGAATCCCGGGGTACTCCGAGGCCCACCCTGCAGTAACTGCTGGGCCCCCTGCTGCATCTGCTGCTGCATCCGCTGGTACATCCGGTGGCGGAACGGATCCGCTAGCGGATGGAGTCACAGGCCTCGACGACGATGTCGGTGGCACCGAGGAAGAATGACGGCGGGAAGAGCCTGTGTCCGGGCTCTCCAAGTCGGGATCGGAGGTCACATCCGGGGAATGCGGCTGGCGACCACGACCGCTACCACCACGCCCACGCCCACGCCCACGACCACCACCACCACCGCCGCCGCCGCCGCCACCGCCACGACCACGGCCAGCACCACCATTACGGGTGCTCGCAACCATGCCCTGTAAATAGAACACATAAACAAAATACCGACAACATAGATTTATAAATGAATATAAAACTAAACATATCCATACCAGCAGCAGGGCGATGAGTGCCGCCCAGACGAGTAGGCCTAGGAGTGCCATCTGCAAAAAGAAACTCATACAATAATACGCAAATATCCCAAACTGAAATAAATCACTACAAAAAAAGTTGGCTTTTGGGACAACACTTTAAGAACTCTAGTTTTAAACGTCCTAAAAAATTATTATTTGGGACTGCTATATTTTTTTGTAACAAAAAACGAATTTATTGGTGACAGATTGAAAAATGGATCTCTTATTTGGGACTATTAATAATTTTCGTTCCAAATAAATTTTGAGACCGTCTCAAATAATCTCAGCGGGTATGCATATGTTTGAAGTTTGACTTATTATGTCATACTTTAATCTTTATCTTCTACTTGAATCATTAAAGCCAAAAATTTCTAGTATACCTCACTACACCAAAATGGCTAATTAGGAACACTAGGGGCTTGTTTGGAAAATGGATTTGGATTTTGGATTTGGATTTGGAAATCCAAAATTCAAATACAAATCCAAATCATGGTTTCAAAATCCAAATCCAAGTCCAAATCCAACTCCAACCAAAAATAGGATTTGAATTTATGATTAATAACTAAATTATAGTCATGATCAATAATTAAGCTATTAATTAATTATAGTTATTATTAATTATAAAATTAGTAATTAATGATTAATAATTAATAATTAATGATTAGTTATTATTAATTATAAAATTAATAATTAACAATTAGTTAATTTTTAAATAAATAACGATTAGAAATTATAATTAACGATTAATAATTAATAATTAACGATTAATAATTTTTAATTAATGATTAATAATTAATGATTAGTAATTATAAAATTAATAATTAACGATTAGTTAATTTTTAAATAAATAACGATTAATAATTAACGATTAATAATTAATAATTAATAATTATAAATTATAATTAATTTTTAAATAAATAACGATTATTATAATTATAAATTTAATAATTAACGATTAAGAATTAATAATTAACGATTAGTTAATTTTTAAATAAATATTAGTTATTTTTTAATTAACTATAAATTAAATATTTTAAAAATAATAATTATAAATTAATATAATGATGATTAGTAAATTATTAATTAAATTATCATAAAATATGATTCTAGTCGTGATTAAAATATTATTAATTAATATTATAATAAAATAGTTATTAACAAATTATTAATTAATATTATAATAATACTAATAGATTATTAATTATGATCATAATTGGATATTAATTAATAAATTATTAATTAAGATTATGGTTATGATTAATAAAATTATTATAATTATGATTAATAAATTAATAAATTATTAATTAGGATTATTATAAATTATTAAATAATAAAATTATTAATTAGGATTATTATAAATTACTAAAACATGTCGTGATAACGAGATATTTATCATCATTTTTGACACTTTTTAAAAAATGTCTTAGATATAAATTCAACGATACTATTGAAATATCATATAATATAAAATAGTAAAGACGACATTTTTATAGTGTCATGGCGAAAATTATTTTCCCCCCAATTTTTTTTATTTTGGCGCCCAGCACCTCTCATCCCGGTTAAAAGTGTTTTTCCCCTTCCTCCTTTACTACTCACACACAAAGACTCTTTTCCCTTTCTCTCTCTCTCTCTCCTTTTCCTCTTCTTAAAGACGATTATTGGAAACATCGAACGCGATCAACTCAGGCAGCGGCGCCAGAAAATTCGGTAGCTCTCCGTCGACAGTCCTCCGCCACCACAACCTCACCCTCATCATTATTACGGAGACAGCGCCATCACTATCCTGGCCTCCTGTAGTCTCCTTCTCCATCAAGCCTCCTACATCCCACACAAACCCTAGCTAGAGGAGGGACACGACCACGGGTGAGCTATATGCTAGATAGTTAGGTTTTTACTTATTTTTTTTCGATTTCAAAACTTAGGGGTAGGGTTCTGATTTTTGTGTGCTTGTTTGTGAAATTTCTAGGGATGTACATGTGTTAAAGCTACCAAGGAAGAAGCAAACGTAATGCGGTACATAATATCTCTCAAATCTCCTAAAATTTCTCTTTTTTCCCTCAATTTCAATAGGATTCTTTGGTCAATTCGATCAATTTTTAGGGTTTCGATGATCAAAAGCTTCGCATGTTACTTTTTTGATATTTATAGATTTTTAATCGATGGCTCTGAAGCCGGAGCAACTGCTATTCTCCATCCTATGCCTTATTCAAGTTTTTTTGTTTGGTTCCTATAACACTCCTCCCCGAATTCTATGGTGCAGGTTTCATTTGCTTTCTCTGATTTGTGGTATAAAGATCTAATATTTGGGAGATTGAACCATATTCTCATGCTCTCATAATCTTTGTTCAAAATTGATTTTGGCATCTACTGAAGTATTGATGCAACAAGTAATCAGGAGTAGTGATAGTTGCCACATAGTTAAGAAATTTGTTTACCAAGGAAAAAAAGGAATTTTTTTTATTTTTCCATGGTTTAGATATTTTGTGACAAAAATTGCAACCTTCTGTTGAGCTCACAAGCTTCTTTGTACATTTGCAGGCTTGCAACCATATATTTTAACAATACCATACAAAGTCAAATAACCTGAACGAAGTGCATATTTATCATTTAGCATAGATAGGCTAGTTGTGGGTATTCTTAGAAACAAATTCACATGATAATTTTTTCGTATAGTAATTTCTGGATTTATTACTCTCTAGGGATGATTTTTTTTTCTAAATTACGGGTTCTAAACTTTTAATGTCTTAATATTAATCTTATATAACCCCCCTCTCTCTCAATCTTTTCTGTCCCCAGGGTATTGTAAGTGCTTTTGCGCAATATCTTTTCTCACTCTGTTCTATAGACATTTGCCACAATAATAGAGGTTCCCTAAAATCAAGTTGTGTTTGTACATAGTAGTTAGGCATTTTTTTAGTTGACTATCAAATGCCTCAAGGGAAAAATCTCTTCTTAAACATGCTTGATACAATCTACACTTCATAATTTTTGACTTGCTGTAGTATGAAAATCCTGCATAAATGTAGTCAAACATAAAATAATAATCCCCAATCCATACCTGAATTAAGCTTTTATTACATTTAACTTATAAGCTAATTTTCTACCAGTCAATGCATAATTTGAATGGCATTTTAAAAACATCATCTGTGTTACTTCCTTGGAAGTTTCTATATACAACATTATTCACATTTTACCCATTATCTTCTTTGTAATGTTATAGACATTGTTATTTGCATTTACATGGTTTTGCAAGCTCATTTAACATCCATTTATTCTTTGTGGAAATGCCATAACATGGTAGCAAGTTTCATTCCAAGAGAAGTTCAGATGAATTAACATGCTGCCAAATGCTCTTATATGGACTTTTCTTTCAGTCCTTTGTAGGCCATCATATTTATTCTTTTTGAATGCCAATTGCATTGAAATATATATCAGCCTTGTTTCAAATATATATATATATATATATATATATATATATATATATATATATATATATATATATATAGAGGAGGGATCGGATTCACCCCCTATTCTATCCACCCCATTATCATCCCTATCTCAATCGTTGGATCAAATTAAATTAGCGCATGAGATTAAATCTTAATCTAAGATTGGAAAACAAAACAAAGAAATTAACCTACCCGGTCGAATCGGTCCCCTCCTCTATTCTGCTAGAAACTCTTGTGCTCCTCCAAACCGTTCGACTCCTCTGTTCCTCCGCCCATCCCTCCGCCCATCACTCCTCCCCTAAACATGTGAAAGCTAACTCATGAAAGATCATCGTATCATCTATGGACTTAATTTATTTTGGGAAGCTAACTCATGAAAGTTTATTTTTTGAATTTTAGATGCTAAAAGTATATCCCAGATAAAATAATTTGAGTTCCTGGGAGATTAGATATGGCTTGGGACTGTTAATTGTCAGGTGATTCTCAGTTTTAACCTTACACTGGGTCACTGCAAGGAGCAATCATGGCGGTTGGTGCATCTGAGCCATTTTGTTGAATCTCCCTTTGGCCCGTGACTTAATTTCACAAATCTTTCAGTACTTACTGGTTTGCTTTGGTAGTTCTTACATGTCGAGTGTGCATCCTTGTAGGTGAATGTCACTGCAGATCATCTTATCATCTTGCCGCCTTCCTGCAAACCTTGGCCAAAATTATTGAGGATCCAAAGGACCTTACTTTTTAGGGTGTTACTATGTGATTGGTGATTCTTGATGAACAATTATTATTATTATTATTTTTTGTTTTGTTTCCGCCAATGGATGAAGTTTAGAATGGTTACTGTGTAATATGATCAAGCTACTATGTACAATCCGGCTTGCAGTAACTTGTAAGGTTTGGAGGATTTTTTTGGTTCGTTTTAGTTCCTGAAGGAATGTTGTTCCAATAAAGTTTTGTCTGGAAGTTTTGGCGATTTAATGAATCTGAGATTATAATCAGATACAGCTTTTACTTGGATTCTAGAGATTGAATGTCTCTGATACTTGGTAAGCCCACTTGCAAGGCAGGTCTAGTGAAGGTCAATTAAATTA
This sequence comes from Iris pallida, assembly GCA_029216955.1. Taxonomy (NCBI): domain Eukaryota; kingdom Viridiplantae; phylum Streptophyta; class Magnoliopsida; order Asparagales; family Iridaceae; genus Iris; species Iris pallida. Next base: position 11,928,006 of record JANAVB010028196.1, read on the forward strand.
ACTGGACCCAAACGCAGAACAAAAAAAAAATTTAGATTGTCAATTCCATGCAGTTTAAGACTTGTTGCTCTGTACCATCTCAGTGGCTCTATACCTCTACATCTACATCTAGGAAACTTAACTAGCTTGGATCTTGACCTCTCAACAACAATTTTATAGATGAGATACCATCTTCATCAACTCAAATGTCAAAATCTTGAAAGACTTGTTGCTTTTCCCATAATCATTTTTGGAAAAACTACTGGCATTTCTTCCTTCGATCACACTTAATGCTTGGATCAATATTGAAGGCATTTGCCTACAATAAAATTTGAGGTTATGTTGCACGACAAACAATTATATACTAAGTACTAAAACTTCTGAAGGGAAGATTATTCCTCATCTTTGCCTTGCTAAATATCCGGCACTGGAATCCTTCTAACTAAAAAACTGAGATCTTACAACATCTGAGATAATGCACTAGAAACTAGCCACTTGCTAACTATCCTGCACTGGAATCCTTTGAACTAAAAAACTTGAGATTTTACAACATCTTGAGATTATGCACTAGAAACCATACACCAGAACTCATGTACTTGGAAGAAAAATGACTGTTAAAACATGCCAATGGAGCATTAGTAAATATGCAAATTTGGTAAATATACACCATAATCTGCAAGTTACTGGTAAAGAATAGGTCAACTCTAAATATTTAAAAACCTTCGCAAACAAATAATTCCTAGTGTAACAAAAAAATTCTAGTTCTCCACTAATCTCAATTGTATGAAGTTCTACAATTTTTTAGCTTGAAACAACCTCTCCTATTGTATGCTTTGGTAATACCAGCACAAATTTCTGCACAAATATATATTTTTTGTTCCCGAAGGTGGACTTGCATAGTTTCTGTGAAAACTGCAGCCAAGAACATATGCTTATTTGTCCATCCTCAAGAAAAAATTACAATCTTCCTCAAGAACTGGACAGGTTGCAAAGCAGAGTGATGGGCGGAGCGATAGGCGGAGAAACAGAGGAGTCAAACGGTTTGGAGGAGCACAATAGTTTCTCGCGGAATAGAGGAGGGGACCGATTTGAAACGGTTTGGAGGAGCACAATAGTTTCTCGCGGAATAGAGGAGGGGACCGATTTGATCGGGTAGGTTGATTACTTAATTTCTTTGTTTTGTTTAATTCCAATCTTAGATTAAGATTTAATCTCATGCGCTAATTTAATTTGATCCAATGTATGAGATAGGGATGATAATGGGGTGGATAGGATAGGGGGGTGAATCCGATCCCTCCCCATATATATATATATATATATATATATATATATATATATATATATATATATATATATATATATATATATATATATATATATATATAATTTAAATTTTCTTCTAGTCATAATTTTCTTCTAGTCCAAAAGGTCGAGAAAGGGGTGTGTATGTGTGTTGCACTATTTAAATTTTTATGTTGGCGACTCTTGCTTTAACTCCATAATTTTACTTTATGAATGTTTTAATTTATGGCTCGAGTTTGCCGTAATTGAGCAAACTTGTGACTTTTCTAGTATCCGTTTGTTAAACACTGAAAAAGAATATATAGGGTTGAAACCTGTGTCCATTTGCAGCCTTGACAAGTTACATACAGTATTTCTTGCAGTTTCTAATGTCGTAGCTCTACTTGTTAGACCTACAGATAGACTACACAATTGATGACATCAGAATTTTTGCCAGTGATCAAGCAATAGAGATTTGTAAAGGAAACCTAGAGATTTTTTTCTCCGTTAGCTAACTGATTAGGAATTTCTAGTTGGAAGGAACAATTGGGAAAATTTTGCTTTAAATATCGGTGTCCGTAGTAACACAAATGGCTCTCCTCCTACCTTCATAGATGCTATGATGAAGCAATGGTCGTATCAACCATATAAAAAGTGGAGCAATCTCTCATGGTTCGAGGTGTTTCCTTTCATGTTATATTGGGGAGGCACAAGCCCAACATATACTCCAAGATGGTCAAGTATGTATCTTCCACTTTTTATTTTTCATGTGACACATGCTTTAGTGTTAAGTTCTAGAGCAAATTTAGTATCCTGAAGTTGAAACTCTGTTATATTTTTTCTTTCAATGTTTGAAGTTCTAGAGCAAATTTAATATATTGAAGATGTAATCGTCTATAAATATAAGAGATTCATGTGTTCTTCCACTGGTTTTGATAGTGGTTCTTAGTGATGAACTCACAATCAATTATTTTCCAGATAAGTCAAACTTCAATATTTGATGATTCTTGATATCTATAAATGAGAAGTTTTAGTGAAGTTTTAGAACAAAGATCATTGTATATTGTTTATACAAATGCATAAAGATGATATATCTTTGTTACAAATTTGCCTCTTTTTCATTTTGGTACACTCGACGGTTTGTTAGTGTTGAAAATTTGAAGTGAAAATTTTAATTTGAGTGTTCATTATGTACTTTTGCTGGTGTTTTTTTCTGAAACCATTCATCAATGGTAGAAAAGATTTGATTTTGTGTCTAAGAAGGAATAAAAAAGGGCACACTACAAAAAAGCGTCTTTTTGAAGCATCTATTGCATTTTCACCTTCAGTCAATCCATCAATATGGTCGTCTTTTCCATGTAGTACATTCTCACTCAAAACAATGGTGGTACATGTTTATAGTTTTGCATTATTTTGTTATTGTTGACGACAACTAGATTAACATTTTTCTTTGGATCATTCCTTCCTGGTATTTAACATGATATTTTACCTACTTAACAATAAATATTAACATGTCTCTATTGGTGCATCATTGCATGGTACTAGAGGTGCTCTTAGGGGAGTGCATCATTGCATGGTAATAGAAGCTGAAGGTACTATTGCAGGTGTGAGTTCTCTCTTCTTGTTCGATTTGCTTTCTTGCTATATATCAAAAATATTATTTAGCATGTATTTTGTTCAACTGATGTTGGAGTATGGTTGGAAGCAACTGTGGTGATTTAGTATTGGTAGATACATATTGCATCTATTTGTTGATGCCCTGAGTCTTTTTTTAATTAATTACTTTTCTTTTTGAGACAATGTTGATTATTTCTTCTCTTTAGACTTGTAGAAAAAGAAAAACCAGATGGCTTATTGGCAAAGCAATTAAGGTGAGGCAATTTTAATTTGAATAGCTTGTTATTGTCCCATCTTTTACCTTCAAATATTATCCCTTAACAATCTATCTCCTCCATCAGTCAGTCATGTATGGTGTGTCTAGAACCTAGTGTTATATGTCTATAACTTTAGTCCAAAAACTACAAATGTTGGCAGATTATTGACAGTTCTGATACTATATTGGCAAAAATTAATTATGAATTGCTGAAAATTGATTTTTAGGCACACTCAATAGCTAAATATGTTAGACAATGATATGTGCATGTGGCAGTTTTTTCCTTGATCCTACTCCTTTGGAACTTGACCATGCAATAATATATGTTCACATAATCTAGTTAAAGCTGAAACACAAATCAAGAAAAAAAACAAGAATGCAGATTACAAAGAACTTTTTTATGTGGAAATCAAATCAGGCAGCAACATGTTTTAGATATGCCCTATAGAAAATCCAAATCCCAAATTTTCCTACTATTTTACTTATGATTCGTTTCTAAGAACAAATTGCGACTTTAAATAAGCCCCACAGAAACCATAAATAACCCTTGGGGTAAATTGCAAGTAGAATTCCTGAAGTATTACTAGTTATGGTTACAAAAGTACAACATACATTCAAAATAGCTTATGTCAAACTCAAGTTCCTTTGCAAAGGTCCTGAAGGTTTTGTGAACTGAACCAGTTTAGGGACCAATTTAGGATTCAAGACACCCAACTACACCTATGATACTAACGTAGTAAATTAACTTGAGTTGACAAAGTTGACAGCACGGTGTGATCTGTGTAGCCATCCTGTCTCATTTACCTTGAGGAAGACGGTAGAAAACACATAATTGTAGCTATGTTGATAATAGCCATAATTGAAGCAAATATTTTTATTAGGATGTGTTCATTATCGTCATCTCGACTGAAGAGTTAGACCATCTTCTTATTGCTTCATTAGTTTAAATATTGATAACATGAAAATTGAGTATTCACTGAAAGTTGTCCATGTGTTTTACATATTTGGCACCCTAACAAATTTTTGATTATTTTATTGTCATTCGTTTTTAATACTATTTGTACTTACTCCAGTCTTCCCGAGCAAATATTATCATTGCTTTGCCCATGTGTTTATATATTTGGCAAGACTAATAGTAAGAGATTGACCCAAATCTTTCTCCATCGTGTGTAATCTTATTGTGTCCTCTGTGTTTTTATGAGTGTTCAAAATCTTTTACTATATATTTCTGTGGAGAAAAACTATATGTTTCAACGCAGATTAGTAGTCTGGTCTGCTAGTTCTTTCATTGTTTCTCGGTCTTGTGTAGGTGTCATCCTAAAGAAAGCGAGAAAAATAGGGAAATGAAGGCATGGAAGTTTTTTTACAAGAGGATGTCTTATAGACACTCTTGTTGTATTCTCAGATGACATTGTTCAGATTGCTGTAAAGGTAGTTTGGGGGACTTATGGTTATATAGTCTTCTCAAATTATTTTTCTATTTCTAATAATCTTAATGTATCAATTCCAGGATATTTTACTTCTAGAGAAATCTTGATGGTGATGGTACTAAGGTTGCCACCAGAAAAATTGAGTCTCATGCTTGTATTTTGGATTCAGAAAGAGATATAAAGCCATTGGGGTTTGGCATTAAGGCCATCCTTTTGCTGCATAGTCCTCAACAAGGTTTGTGCTTCTTTTTTCATTAGTTTCTATTCTTACTCTTCGTAAGTAGTATTCTCAAGAAAGTATAATTTTTTGTTGGAAAAGGATAATTTGAGACATGAACTGGAGATAGACGCCCCCCCATTCTTCCTATGGTGCTATTGATGGGAGGCAGTGTGGGTGCTTTCCGCCTTCCTGATATACTCAAGTAAGTCTCTGTCGCAAATTACTTTTCCATGAATCTGAGGTCCCAATTAACTTATAACTAACCATATTTCTGGCTTATTCATTTGTTTCCAGGTAGCCAATGCTGCTGGCAGCTATGGATGTGTGGATCGGTTTGTCAATGGATGTGAAAAATAAAATATATATATTTTGGACTTGTGTAAAAAGTCGTAGATTTTATTTTGTAAATTAAGTGAATGCTTGCTGATGTAAAACTTGATGGGAACAGTGATGTAAGACTTGGATTTCGTTTTGTGAACAATGGGATATTGCCTTTAAATATGTTTTATAGAAATTGTTTTGTTAATGTTGCGGCTACGCTTTGTTAATGTTGCGGCTACCATATGCATTTCCGATTAAATAAAATAGTTCTGTATGAATTTTTGTTGTATATAAAATTCAATCATATATTTTATATATAAACAGGAAATTAGTAATTCCATAATAATTTAAATAATTGTTAAGTTTTTTCGCACGATTACAGTACTTTTTAAAATTCCGTCCCTTATTTATTAGGACGAAATATATCTGTTACAAAAACTTATTTTTTGGGACAAATTAATAAACCGTCACACAAAAGCATAAATTTGAAAACTTTTGAGACATTTTGCCTAACCGTCCTTTAACAGTAATTAGGACGGCAATATCCGTCCCTAAAATTTTTGCCACGCCACCCTAATGGGACCGGCCATTCCCGTCCCAAAGGCCGTCCCAAATATTTGTTGGGACGGTAATCGCAGTTTTTAAGACGGTTTTTTGTTGTCCCCAAAGGTCACTTTTTTTGTAGTGAATATTACAATCAGAAGTGAAGTACGAATAAAAGCTAGATACACAAAATCTGATAAAATCACGCACCAATACAACAAAGTACAATTCTTTTAAATTTTGATGAAAGGGCATCTTGTGTTCCACTAGACTTGTAATTGTAAATCCAAATGTAATAGGGTAATTTAGGATTCGAGACTAGATATTGGGTGCTTCAAGATATAACTGAAATATAGCGATATTTAATCATCGTCATCGTCCTCTTCCTCGGCCTCGGCCTCATCATCATCATCATCCTCATCCTCATCGTCGAATTCATCTGTATCCTCATCCTCATAAAGTTCTTCTTCTTCTTCTTCTTCTTCTTCTTCTTCAGTCTCAATACTTGGGACAAGACGCCTCTTTCTCCCCTGGTTGACATCTAAGTCTTGTATATCAACCTCTTCCTCCCCTCTATTTTCATCAGCAAGAGGTATATCAACCTCTAATTCAACATCCATGTCACAAGACTGTTGTCCCAAGTATTGGGGCTTTTCGATCTGGTCCTCTTGGTATGCTAGGTCTCCAACGTTGAATGTATTTCTAGATTTAATCTTGCATACTGCCCACCAGTCAAAGCGATCTCTACGACGCCTTGGGTAGCTTGTATAGTAGACTTGAACAGCCTGACTTGCTATCGCAAACGTGTCGGACCCTCTATACCTCCTGCGATGATTTATATCGACGAATCCAAATTGTTTATCGATTCTCCAACCGATATTTGGTGTCATATCGAACCACTCACATTTGAACATAACAATATGCATATCAAATGGGGCACTATATTGTAATTCTACAATATTCCGAAGCACTCCATAATAGTCAAAGTCCGGCTCGTCGTCATAGATTGTGCCTCTTATGCAAACACCAGAATCCTTCGTACTGAAGCCGTCATTGAGAAATTCGGCATTTATAGGATGTTGAGTTGTCTTAAACTTGAAGCCATTAACGACATAGCCGGGCCAAGTCTTTGCATGCTTCTTCGGTCCCAATGACAAATAACGAATGCTCTCATTTGTGAGTGTACTTGGTTCAGCTAATAAAACCTGTAAACTTTAAATGTTTTAGTTGCATATATATATTTAAATGGTAGCCGCATAACATATTATCTCAGTTACTTACGTAATCTCGAAACCATGACGGAAAGGTAAAATCAACCTCTCTTTGAAGTCCCTCATCGGTAATATCGGGTGTCCTTATTTTGACTTCATCTCTAAATACACTGTTAGAGAGAATAAAAATTAGTGTAGTTTACCTCACCAAATTAGAGATTATAACGAGGTGTAGTCACTTACTTCTCCAAATCTCTCACTTCTTGTATGTCACAATTTAACAAGACATATCGGTGAGCGGCATCATACTCATCGTCACTCAACCACCGTTTCTTACTAGCCCCAATAGGCTTGCCCCTTAAATTGAATATACCTCCTTCCTCAACGTCTTCGTCATTCCTTTGAGGTCTATTTCGATTTGTCTCAACATGAGTATCGAAATAAATGGAGCAAAAGTTTGACACCTCCTCGATAAGATATGCTTCGCATATCGAAGCCTCTATATGAGCCTTATTGCCAACTTTCTTCTTTAGATGATGTAGATACCTAGAGAGACAAATTATCTTGAGAATTAACAATGAATTGTAAAATTCACTTAAATTATATCGATTTTTATTTACCTTTCAAAGGGGTACATCCATCGATAATGAACAGATGCACCGACACGGGCTTCGTATGCTAGATGAATCGGTAGATGCTCCTTACTGTCGAAGAAACCCGGTGGAAATATTTTCTCTAACTTGCAAATTGTTAAGACAATCTTCTCCTCAAGTTGTATCATATGTTGCACCGTGAGCTTAGTTGAACAGATATCCCTGAAGAATGTAGACAGCTCGGCCAACGGAACCCATACAGCAGAAGACAACAACTCTCTCAACGCAATGGGCAGTAATCTTTCCATAAACACGTGGCAGTCGTGACTCTTCATTCCTGTTAGCTTGCGTTCATTGAGATCAACGCATCTAGACAAATTCGACACATAGCCGTCGGGAAATCTTAAAGTAGATATCCACTTGCAGATTATTAATCTATCTTCCTTGCTCAATGCGTATGGCGCTATCGGCTTAGTTACTTGTCCACCAGCTCCCCTTTGTATCAAGTTTAGATTATGACGTTTGCATATCTCGGCCATGTCTTGTCTTGCTTTTGGATTGTCCTTCGTCTTTCCTTTAATATCCATAACGGTATTGAAGACATTATCGAACACATTCTTTTCGATATGCATGACATCAAGATTATGCCTAATAAGATTATCTTTCCAATAAGGCAAGTCCCAGAAGATACTCCGTTTGGTCCAGTTATGGCTTTGTCCGAACCCCTCGACACGATTGTTCGATGGATCTTCCATTGCGGTGGGCAATTCCTTTACATCTTCCCAAATATCGTATCCCGACAATCTGGCAGGAGGTTCAGAAAATTCTTGTTTTCCATATCTGAACGCGTCCTTGTTCTTTCGCCAAGGATGTCTCGTTGGCAGAAATTGACGGTGACAGTCAAAGAAAGAAGTTTTTCCTCCATGTCTAAGGCGGAACGCCTTACTATTTTTCATACATATCGGACAAGACATGTTGCCGTGCGTACTCCATCTCGACAGCATACCGTATGCTGGAAAATTATTGATTGTCCACATGAGTGAAGCTCTCATCTGAAAGTTTTGTTTTCTGGAAATATCATAGGTCGTGACGCTGATCTCCCACAACTGTTTCAGCTCATCCACCAACGACTGTAAATATATATCGATGTTCTTTGTCGGATTTTTGGGACCGGGTATGATAGCTGTCAAGAACATATAAGGAGTCTTCATACACATCCATGGTGGCAGATTGTAAGGGGTAAGAATGACCGGCCAGCATGAGTATTGAGATCCCGACTGTCCGAAAGGGGCGAAGCCATCAGAACATAGCGCCAGGCGTACATTTCTAGGCTCTGCAGCAAAATCTGGATGACACAAATCAAAATATTTCCACGCCTCCCCATCCGAAGGATGTGACAATTCTCCTTCGTCCTTTATACGATCTTCACTGTGCCACGTCATGTGTTCTGCTGTATTCAGAGACATATACATCCTCTGTAAGCGCTTCGTGATCGACAAGTAATGCATATACTTATAAGGACGTCGTTTTCTAGTTGACTTTCCTTTTCCCTGTACTGTCTTGTAACGATCCGCATTACAGAACCAACAACTTTCTAATACGCAATTCTCTTTGTAATACAACATGCATCCGTTGCGACAGCAATCTATCTTCTCGTACCCCAGTCCCAGTTGTCGGACCATCATCTTTGACTTGTAGAAGTTTCTTGGAAGCTCTTTTGATTCCTTCGGTAACACCTCATTAGTTAATTGTGTGATCCGATCATAGTAAGCTTGTGGCAAGTTAAAATCAGACTTTATGTTCAACAACCGCATCGTCACTGACAGTGCGGAATGAGTCTCACAACCAGGATATAGAGGAGTATCTGCATCCTTAAACATATCATAGAACTCCTTTGCCTCGGGATTAGGATCCTCCGGATCAAAATTAGGCCCTGCCGCAGCATACACCATATCTCGTGCAAGGTTCTGCATGTCTCCATAATCCACAGAGCATCCGTCGTCTTCGAGGACATCCGTTGCAGCATTATCATCAAAAGCATAAGTACCAGCTTCTGCAGCCTGTCTTTTTGAATATAATTCACCTTGCGATGACCACAGGCCGTAATCACGTACGAAACCCTTACGGGTCAAATGATCTCTCACAGTCATCACTTCTTCGAAACGTCTATTGTGACAATTAACACATGGACACTTGATTTTGTTATCGTCCATGTACTGAGTTTTGCTCATGGCATACTTAAGAAATACTTCCACACCTGCCTGAAAATCGTCACTCACACCAATTCTGCTCTCGTGTTTGTCGTTTGTACATCCATGTACGATCAACAAAGTAACGATTCATGCTCGATTTGATGTGAATATCTGTATCGTAAGACAAACTAAACATAAGAATTAATAGCCCGATACCGATACTCATATCGTAAGAAAAACTAAACTTGTGGATAACACGCTAGGCCTACGACGAGGCTACTTAGTATCACAATCTAACATAATTAGTATATAATCATGTAACTGGTGGATCCGCTAGCTAGTAAGCCGGATGTACTTAATATCAGAGAGTATCAGATTAGTATCAGTATATAGGTTAGGTAGACCGTATCAAACGCATATCGGAATAGTAGGCCGAATAGGAGGCCGAGATAGTCGAATGAGAAGAAGGGAAGAAAGGAGGAGCAGATGGGTCCAGAGCCATGGTGGAGGAGGAGAAGTAACATGAGAGCAGTTTCCGCCGTAACATCTCCTGGCTCTGCTGGCAACTGAAGTCCAGATGCTACAAAGGACGATCCTTCGCTGAAATCGACTACAACACCCATCAGTTCAAGTTTATTCCTATATGAGTATATTCCAATGCCATAGAGGAAGGTCAACAAACTGATGGCTTCTATGGCATTGGAATCTATTCATATAGGAATGAACTTGAACTGATGGGTGTTGTAGTCAATTTCAGCGAAGGATCGTCCTTTGTAGCATCTGGACTTCAGTTGCCAGCAGAGCCAGGAGCTGTTACGGCGGAAACTGCTCTCATGTTACTTCTCCTCCTCCACCATGGCTCTGGACCCATCTGCTCCTCCCTTCTTCCCTTCTTCTCATTCGACTATTTCGGCCTCCTATTCGGCCTACTATTCCGATACCGATACTTTGAACCTTGATCTTAACCCAAACCTATATACTGATCGATACTAATCTGCTACGCCCGATACTAAGTATATACGGTCGATACTGATAGCGATAGTCCGATACCGATAGCGATAGTCCGATACCGATAGTTCGATCGATATCGATAGTTCGATACCGATAGCGATAGTCCGATACCGATAGCGATAGTTCGATACCGATAGTGATAGTCCGATACAGATACACATGGACCTATATATCTATATATCACTAGTAGCCATACTCCTCTACATACTACTCTACACTAGGATCTAGTAACCATATACTACTCTACACACTAGCTACGTAGTCATACTCTAAAATAAGGTAAACTAATTTACCCACACATTAAAACCAACCCAATCAAATCTTAGGCAAACTATTCATATGATATCAATCGAAATACAAATAGGTCAACTAGGCTAGTTCTAGGTCAAATTAGGAGTCCAAGTCAACTCTGTCAAAACAAACCTTAATTAGGCTAAACTTCTACCTTAGCTAATCAAATATATAAACTAGACTTCACGACGTGTGTCTGTGTGTGTATATATATATATATATATATATATATATATATATATATATATATATATATATATATATATATATATATATATATATATATATATATATATATATTATTAATAAATTACTTAAAATTATGCCTATATATATATATATATATATATATATGTCTGTGTGTGTGTGTATCCGCGTGTCTGTGTCCGTGTGTCTGTGTCCGTGTGTGTCCGTGTGTGTGTGTGTGTGTGTGTGTGTGTGTGTGTGTGTGTGTGTCCGTGTGTCCGTGTGTGTGTGTGTCTGTGTGTGTGTGTCCGTGTGTGTGTCCGTGTGTGTGTGTGTCCGTGTGTGTGTGTGTGTGTCTGTGGGAGAGGAGGAGGAGGACTCCTGCGCGGGGACTCCAGAGTCCCTCCTACGCCCCCCTGCCCCGACCCCCCCACCCCAACCCCTGCCCGACCCCCCCCAACCCCTGCCCGACCCCCCTCTCCCACCCCCCTGCCCCCCCCTGCCCCGACCCCCCCAACCCCTGCCCGACCCCCCCCCAACCCCTGCCCGACCCCCTCTCCCCACCCCCCTGGCCCCCCCTGCCCCGACCCCCCCAACCCCTGCCCAACCCCCTCTCCCACCCCCCTGCCCCCCCCCTGCCCCGACCCCCCCAACCCCTGTCCGACCCTCCCCCAACCCCTGTCCGCCCCCCTCTCCCACCCCCCTGCCCAGACCACCCCCCCCACCCCTGCCCGACCCCCTCCCCGACCCCCCCTGCCCCCTCTCCCACCCCACCCTTGTCCCGACCACCCCACCCCCTACCCGAACCCCCCCTGCCCAGACCACCCCCCCACCCCTGCCCGAACCCCTCCCCGACCCCCCTGCCCCCGACCACCCCACTCCACCCTTGCCCCGACCACCCCATCCCGTACCCGAAACCCCCCTGCCCCACACCCTCTCCGACCACTACGACAGCCCCCCAATCCCCCAAATCGTAAAAGAGAGAGAGAGAGAGAGGGGGAGATAGAGAGAGAGGGGGGGAGAGAGAGCATACCTTAGAGAGAGAGAGAGAGGGAGATCGTCGGTCGGAGAGAGGGAGATCGTCGGAGAGAGGGAGAGGGAAGAGAGAGAGTGTTTTGGGGGGGGGGAATGAAAATTTCCCCCCCGTTGGTTCAATTTAAGTTAGGGTACAGAAATTAGCGACGGATTATTCCGTCGCTAAGTCGTCAGTAAATCTCGCGCCAATATTTTAGGCTTTTGCCGCCAAAATATGCGACGTTCTAGCGACGGATATAAAACCGTCGCTACTTGGCCGACGACCTATCGACGGCGTAGCGACGGATATGGACATAAAAAAATAAAAAAAAATTGTCCACTGCTTTCCGTCGGTATTCCGTCACAAATCCGTCGGTGATCCGACGGTAATAGCGACGAAAAATTTTCGTCGCTAAATGGCCGTCGCTAAAATACTGTAATTTGGTAGTGTTCTCCGTATTAAATAACACGGAGAACGCAATTATTCTCCGTGTTAATTTACACGAAAAATGACATTCTCCGCGTTAAAACATAGGAGAATGACCATTCTCCGTGTAATTTAGTACGGAGTGGCATTCTCGTGCTAAATTACACGGAGAATGGCCATTCTCCGTGCAAATTAACACGGAGAATGGTCATTCAAATGTTAAAACACAGGAGAATGGCCATTCTCCGTGTTAGTAACACGGAGAATGGCCATTCTCCGTGTTAGTAACACGGAGAATGGCATTCTCTGTGTTAATGTACACGGAGAATGCCATTCTCCTTGTTAAAATACAGGAGAATGACTATTCTTTCGTGTTATATCGACGAAGAACAGTTGACAGAAACCTAATTTTTATTTTTTGTTTTGTGGAAAGAAATTTGACATGAATAAAGATTCAAGAGTTTTCGTTCTTCTTTCAAAACGATGCTAACTCTTATGAAAAAGAAGAAGAAGAAGAAGAAGAACTTCTCTCCATAATTGACCTAATTGTCGGAAAACAAGAAGAAGATGATGATGAGCGATGATCAGAGTTCGACTGAAAAAAGCATGGTGAACTAACGATCTTTGCGATCTCTGCTGAAGATGAGAACAATGGAATCCAGATCTCTCGTGAAGAAGAAGAAGACGAGAATCACAATCCAAATCTGAGTTTGTGCGGAGGGGTAGTTATGGTATTAATTTTGTAAATACAGAGCATCTAAAGGGAATCTTAGAATACTTAACGTGAAAATATATAATTCTGGACATTTCATAAAATCCATCCTGCGGGTGGGTTTTCATAAAAACCAACCCCGAAATTGGGTTTCTTAACAATTTCCAGTTTCATTTACTACGAACAAGCTGCCACTTAGAGTCCATAGAAATTTTGGTGGACAATTAACGAGAGAATTTTGGGGGTCCAAAGAATTCTCCTAGATACTAGGCCCCGTTTGGTTCGCGAAAAGGAAAGGAAATCTATTCCTTGGTGTTTCCTTCCCTTTGGTAAATTATAGTATTTATCGATTTTTTTCATTGTTTGAAATATCAAAAAAATTGGAAGGGAAAATGATACATAAATGTTGAAAAGTGAATCTTTGATCGGATGGATGGAACCATTTTCTTCACTGGTTTCTTTTCTATTGGAAATCACTTTCTTTTTCCTTCTCAATTCCTTTGACATCCAAACATAGAAAAATATTATGTTTTCCTGCATACTCTAAGAATTTATTATTATTATTATTATTATTATTATTATTATTATTATTATTTTGTCTTGTATTTTATTCCTTTCCTAGTGAAAAGTATAGTCCCGTAGTTTAGTTCACAACAAAGAAAGAAACTGAGGCATGTAGATGTAGCTCTATGTTTGGAAATTGGAGGTCTTTGATACAGTAGGGATATCAAAGCTTTGATACCTTCTACGTATGACAGGTGGACCCCCTCAAAATTTATGTATATACACTACCAGAATAAGTCGTTTTAGCGACGCCTAAAGACGTCGCTAAAACGACAAATTACGTCGCTAAAAATATTTACCGACGCAATTACCGACGTTTTGGACTTGTCGCGGAAACGTAAATCGCTGATCTTTAAAACGTCATCGAACGTCGCAAATACCGACGTTCACCGACGTATGATTACGTCGGTATATCCTAGGATATTACCGACGTCTACCGTCGTTTCGTCGGTGGATTAGCGACGTGTTGAAAGTCGCTACACGTCGGTAAAATCCTGGAAACTTACTGACGTTTACCGTCGTTTAGTCGGTGAATTAACGTCGTTGAAAATATCGCAAAACGTCGGTAAAATACTGGGAATTTGCTGACGTTTACCATCGTTACGTCTGTGGATTGGCGACGACTATTATATCACTAAATGTCGGTAATTCCTGGAATTATTACCGACGTTCATCGACTTTTACCGACGGGGAGGAGGGGGTCGACGGTCTCCGGAGGAGGGGGTCGGGGAGCGGCGGTCACCGAAGGAGGGGGTCGGGGAGCTGATGGGGGGGAGGGGGAGGGTTGGGGAGAGGAGAGGGAATGGTTTGGGTTGGGGAGAGGAGAGGGGTCGCCAAGGGGGGTGGGGGTCGCCGAGGTCGGTGGGGGTCGCCGAGGGCGGTCGGTCGGGGGCCTAGGGGGGTGGGGGTCGCCGGATCGGGGTCGGGGGGGGGGGGGGGAAGGATGAAAGAAATTTGGGAGCAAAAATAATGGGGGGAATGAAAACTCGAACCTGACCTATATTTTCAATTTAGCGACGTGATATTAGAACGTCGGTAAACGTCGCTAATATCACTAATATTAGCGACGTTTACCGACTTATACGCGACGTGAGCTCTTTAAAATGCAAACGTAGTTTAAATACGTCGCAGGACGTCGCTGTCAGTCGCTAATAATGACGTCTTGCGACGTTATAAAAAAAACGTCGCTAAATTATTTTTTTCCTGCGACGTTTAATTTCTTAAAACGTCGCTAATTACGTCGGTAATATGACTTATTTTGGTATATATATATATATATATATATATATATATATATATATATATATATATATATAAATTATAACTTGATACCCTCAACTATCTAAAATATTCAACTTGATACCAATTTTGATAGGTATTAACTTAATACCCTAAACTATATAATAATTTTATATTGATACCCAAAATTTTAAAAATAACAAAATTACCCCTCCCTCCTCCTTCTCCAGCAGCACCCCCTCCGACCGCGACCGACTCCTATACCAGCCCCGGCGTTCCCCGGCAAACCCCGCGCTCCAGCCGCCCCGTGCCCCACGCGCCCCGCGAGCCCCCCCCCCCCCCCGGCGTCGCCCCCGTGCACCCCTCCCCGTGCCCCCCCCCCCCCACCTCCGGCTGCTTCTCAAGCGCGCGATCAGCCACCTTGCACAACTCCGGGCAGGCCAACGCGGGGTGGGGGGAGGGGAGTTCGCGAGCTGGAGGGGGCGGGTGTTGGCCCAATGATTGTATCATATTTTTGAATATGGTTAATATGTTAAGTTTAGCATATCATTATCACTAATCTTTATACTATCGCTATAGCATTTATACTTATACTTATACCTTTGGTGATATATGCCTATTGGTTTACTTTTTAGTGATATGAGCTTATCTATCTTAAATTTAATTGGGTCGCCAAAATCAAAACTATGTTTTTAATTGTGGTCATTCAATTAAGTTTAATCATTATGATATCACTAACTTTTATGCTATCACCGTAGCACTTATACTTAAACTTTGCATAGTCCTAATGTGCTTTAATTTATCATACTTGCTACTATGTATATTGCTTTGTTCGTCTAACATGTACATGCAGAAAAGCAATAAGCAAGATCAATGTGGACATGCAATGAAGAAATCATGGTGGGCCAAAGACGACGGATCCCACAAGATTTCTCTGAACCACCCGACGACATCTCTGGATATCTTTGGACAGCTGCCGCCAAGGAAAAAAGCCAGCACCTATCAAAGGAAGAAGCCAAGCCGTGCCATCATCATTTCAAGACTCTGAAGAAGCCTGCACCTGCCTAAGTATATCTGGAGTCTGTAATGAGTCCTAGGAATAATTGTAAACACAAGAAATGGATGGCAAAATCGAAAGCTAGGGCAAAAATAAGCCCAGGATCATTTTTGGTGGAAAACGGCATACCGACGGTATACCGGTGTATACCGACGGTATACCGGTTTTTGTTCACAGAAAGTTTCTGTTTACAAAACCGGCATACCGACGGTATACCGGTCCATACCGACGGTATACCGCTTCCGAAACGTTGAAATTCCAACGGTCGGATTTCCAGCCGTTAATGATCCCAACGGCTATATTTCTAGCCGTTGCAATCCCAGACCGGTATACCGCCGGTATGCCGGATCATACCGGCGGTATGCCGGTTCGTGGACTGAAAAGTTGCCTTGAGCTCTTTTCAATGCTTTGGTTATAAATAGCCTTGAACCCCTTCATTCAAGGTTGATGCTTTGAGCCTAAAAATTTCTAAACCACCAAAGCCTATCCACAAACAACTCTACAAAGCTTTCATTTGCCATTCACAAATTGTGTTAGAGTTATTGAGTTGAAAAGTGAGATCTTCATCCTATTGTATAAGGAGATCAAAACCTATTGTGAAAGGTTGAAGTTGGAGAGTCTTCGTATCCAAACTCTCGGTTGAAGTTGGAGAGTCTTCGTATCCAAACTCTCGGTTGAAGTTGGCGAGTTCTTCGGATCCAAACTCGTGTTGAAGTTGGCGAGTTCTTCGGATCCAAACTCGTGTGTAACTATTTACTCAAATAGTGGATTAAAGCCGGAGAGAGTTCCGGGACTGGAGTGCCTCTTGGGAGGATACCAGGATACATCGTGTGTCGGTATTGTTATTGCTTCTTCTCTTGCACTTATAATTTTAAATTGTCCATTAGCTTGTGCTAAGTGCTTGATTAGTTAGCTTGACCCTATTCACCCCCCCTCTAGGGTTCCTACAGCGGGGAGGTCGCCGACTGGAGGGAGGGGTGTGGGGAAGGTCACCGGCGGGAGGGGGAGGGGTTGGGTGGAGCTAGGGGGGAAGGTCGGCGGCGGGAGGGGGGGGGAGGTCGCCGGCGGGAGAGGGGGGGGGGGGGGGGTTGGGTGGAGGGGGGGGGGGGTGTCGCCGGCGGGAGAGGGGGGGTGTGGAGAGGAGGGACAATTTTGTCCAATTTTTTTTCAAGGTATCAAGTTAGTACCTATTAAAGTTGAGGGTATCAAGTTGAAAAACTGAAATAGTTGAGGGTATTAAGTTGTAATTTAGTCTATATGGCTAAATTACAACTTGATATCCTATATATGTGTGTACACGTTTTACGAAACAGAATAAGTCTACCCGTTGTACATATGGGATATCAAATTGATATCCCTAGTGTATCAAAGTTTTTCCCTGTTTTTGATCCTCACTTGGGCACAACCTACTGATTGTAGGCTCAAACTCTCATGTCCAATATATTGCTCTCCACTTCTTATGATTGTCAGTGAAATGAAAAGAAAGATGTTACAGTTCCAATGCTGTAGCTAAAAAAAAAAGTAAAAGTAAATTAAAACCATGAATGGCTGAATGAATGGTTTGAAAGATCCATAGGATTCTCATATGTGGGGGTTTGGGGTTTTGAGGATTCTGAATGAATGAATGAATAGTTAGTTAGCTTAGTATATCTGCCATACTTTGAAGATGGTGCATGTTCCCTTCCCCATTGGCCATTCCTCCCGCCCACCCCCACTCGCTCTGACTTTTTGCTCCCCCATAATATGAAACATGTGCATGTCAGTGCTCATCATTTCGTCAATATACAAACCATATATGCATGTCTAATTATCGACCATGTCGTATAAATGGATACCGATACAAGACGCGACGCATTCTAGACACGGGGATACAGATTTGGCATCCAGTTTGATGTGTCTATAACTTCGGATGTCCGTGATATGTTCTATATTTGAAATAATACTACACAAGACAAGACATAGATCAAATTTTGGAACGTCCATATTTCCTATTTACTTATCAACATGTGACATGATCATTCTCATTGTTTTCGCTTATGGTTAATTTTTTAATTCAGGTTTAAGAGTAACCATATATAAGTATAAAGGGTGAAGTTAGACAAATTTATCCTCGTTCAAAAATTAGTGGAATTTTGGGACATAATTAAAGAATAATTTGATTTTCAATCGAAAAAGACGATCACTACAAATGTTAAATGGTATTCTCACGAAGGTTTGACATTTATAATTTTTACCCGCACTGTAAAAATGTAAGATCTCATTAGCCATTTTGGACAAGATGTGGGCAAAAATAATAATATTTTATTTCAAACAAAACCAACCTAATTAAATTTTGTAGTAGTAAATGTGTTTCCTAAGTGGTATAACCGAACTCAAGGGCTCTTGTGGTTACCAAGAGATTTAAGATCATGCCTGGATTGTAGAAGATCAGTAGATCGAATCACGGGAGCATATTGTTCCTTCCATTTATAATAATGATATGATTCCACTTCTATCCGATGTGTAACTAAATTACCAACACAATTGTCACACTCTTTTGAGCGTCAACTGAAAACGAGATACAATCCAGCAATAACCGCAGACGGGTATTGTGACAGCCTAAGCGATGCCATGGACGTGTTGAAAGTAATACTATTATGTCAAAGTCCAAAATATTTTAATAATGATCATGAAAACACTATTGCTCTTGTAACAATTAAGTATTAGACTAGTTAAGAGGTGTAGGACTGAATTATAGACAAATTTAAGTCTAAAATTAATTTTTGTTTATGAGCTGATGAATTTTGTCCAAATAAAAATATAGTTCAATAAACTTAAAATCAAATTAAAAGTGTTTATATGAACTATTCCAATTTTTTTTTAAAGTATGTTATTAAAATTGAGCCTGATCGGACAGTCCATGGGTAAGACTTACAAAACTTTGGACTTGGATAACTTCCTTTAAAGCCCAAACCCCAAGGTCATTTAATTTTCTTAGGACTAGCGTAGTCCACACTCAATTTTAACCTATATTTATATTAAATACAATTTTTTTGTCTACTAGATTCAAATGACTAGTATAGTTATTATTTTTCCTATTCCAGAAAACCACGGAAAAGAGAAAAAAATAGAAAAATTAGTTTTTTTACGATCAACCATGCAATCAAATTGGTTATTCCTCGGGAAGAAAAAGAAGAAAACTGTGGATATGTTAAATTTCAAGTTTTAGGAGGTCAAGGGACACC
Organism: Iris pallida; assembly: GCA_029216955.1. Classification (NCBI taxonomy): domain Eukaryota; kingdom Viridiplantae; phylum Streptophyta; class Magnoliopsida; order Asparagales; family Iridaceae; genus Iris; species Iris pallida. The sequence goes on from JANAVB010028196.1 coordinate 11,947,374, forward strand.
AAAATTAATTTTGACTAGGACAACATACCCCTCCGGCCCGGGGTGCTGATAAAATCATACAACCCAACTTTTCTTTTCTTTTTGCCACAATGATCAAATTAGAGAAGTAGAGAAACAAATCAAAAACTTTGAGTCACAATAAGCTGCACAACAATGTATTTGTCAATGAAGCTAGTACATAAAATTTGAAACTTCATATACTAAATGTTGGACAGCAAATGTAAGCTATAACTACCAACAATCTAGTACATGTTATTGAACTTGAACCAAGTTTACCATGACAATATATATATACACATATACGAATCCAGGACATAGAACTCGAAGAGGCCACCAAATCCAAATCAAGAATGCATCAGAATGCTTTGTTGGTTGTCCATATGGCATGCTCTTTGTTGATGAACTCAGCAGCTTTGGTGTCCAAGCTATTGGTGTTGCTTGTCCACTCACCATGCTCCTTCTTGATGAACTTGGCAGCTTTCTTGTTTATATCACTTGCCTCGGCATCAATTTGCCGACGTCGACCGCGCCGCCGGCGGTCTTCATTGTCCGACTGCCTGCTTCCTCCAGATCGCTCCTGCTTGATGCAGAAGAGCGATAACAAGCACTTACTTCCTCTTCTCATACTTGGATCTCTTGGTACGTATTTTCTTGGTTCTTAGCTACTACAATAATCCATGCTTGCAATACTAAGTACTCTTATAAGGAGGAGGGGGAGATTAAAGCTTGTGATTTAGAACAAAACGTGTGTTAATTGATATCAAATTAGTTTGATCGTAAGAGTTGTCATTAAAGTTCTTCCATTTTATTCCTTTGACCGATATTGTCTTCTAGGGATGTGTAGGCAATGCCAAAGTTTGAAGAAAATCTTTCTTTCTTCTTCTTTGTTATAGTTAGTTGAAGGTCCAACGTTTTTTTCTTTCTTTCTTAATTTTAAGTTGGTTTCACTCCGCAGTACATTTAAATGTGTGTTAGAAGTTGAAAGATTTTTTTTTTTTTCAATTTGTTGGAATGGAAATTGAGCGTGATTTAACATGGGTCACTAATTTGTTCTGATACACTGTTAAAGTCTGTGTCACTATACCCTAACTTTGAAGTAAATGACATGTTCAATGGGTCTCACTTGACTCGATCTGCCTTATGATAAGGACAAAATTCCTTCCATTTTGTTTGTTACCCATTTTTTGTTGGATTGTATCTCATTTTCGGTTGAACGCTCAAATGTTAGGTGACAATGGAGTTGATAATTTAGTCTCACATCGCATAGGCGATGGGATCATGTGGTATAGATAAATGAGATTGGTTCAGGCCTTACATGAGAATTCTTTTTTAAGACATATGAGCTCAATCCAATATCGTACCTCATAGGCCAACTCCGGTTCGAGTCACACCGCGTTTCCAACATTTTTTTGGTATCCAAATGGAAAAAATAAATATATAATTTTTTCAAAGTTCTTATTCTGTGAACCAAACATAGCCTTGGCTCTCTCTTCAATAGTCTTTATTACTTGATATCTTTGTCAAGTGATTATTGAGACGGCTGTTCTCTACTTTGAAAAAAAATAAAAAAATATGGCCATCGTCATCTCACCGATCGCCTTTTTTTTTTTTCTTCTTCCGCTTTTTGTCAAACAACAAACATAGATACTAACACTTGAAAATATAAAACTCCACTTGATCATCTATAACATTATGTTGTTCTAAACCTTTTTTTTTTTTTTTTTTTAGGGTGTCCACTTCTTATAAAACTCCACTTGATCATCTATAACATTATGTTGTTCTAAACCTTTTTTTTTTTTTTTTTTTTTTTTTAGGGTGTCCACTTCTTATAAAACTCCACTTGATCATCTATAACATTATGTTGTTCTAAATTTTTTTTTTTTTTTTTTTTTTTAGGGTGTCCACTTCTTAATGGTTCTTGGAGGCATGCCTCCAAGGGGTCTCGAACCCGTGCCACTGCGCCGGGGTGCTCCACCGTTCCCAACGGACTACGGCCAATGGAGAGCATCGATGATTACGCAGTCATGTATCAGTATAAAGTGTTTCATGTAGGATGTTTATATTATTGGAGAGAAAACAAAACAAATTTGTACAGACGTAAAATAGTTTATCAATTCAATTTGAACACAAACACTGTTTATTCCGGGGTTCAAAAATTCACAACCCGTGCCCGTCAATTTGCAGGGTTCTTGAAAGTCTTGTAGTAGCCATGAAATGAGAATGTAGGAGAGCTCAATTTGAGGATGTTGCTTGCAAGAATGCTAAAACTTATTCGGCCTTATCAAGAGAATGAAGGACGCGTGCAACTAAAAGCTTCCATCTCCAAATGAATAATGATAATTGGCTATTCTATTATCTTGAGACTTACAACTAGTTTGAACTATGGGGTGACCATTATTCGGTTTTGAACCGAAAATTGAAACGAATCGAATAAGAGATTCGATTGATTTGAGAAAATTCTATCAATTTCGGTTTTGAAAATACTAGTTCTTATTCAATTTCGATTTTGAGTTTCAATTTTGGTCCAAAATCGAATAAGACTTGTACAATTATGTAAATATCCTCACTTCTATGCATTGTAATTAAAATGTGTATATTTTTTAAAACAACAATTATATTTATGTGTTTTTGAAACCAAAGTTTGATAATTTAACAATTAATCTAACTTTAGACGCAAACACGGCAAATATGTGTATAAAAAATATATAATTTTTAATATCATTTAACCACAATTTCAACTTTGGACCCTACCAATTATACGATAGAAATAGTCTAATCGAACGAACCGAATCGTTATTTGGTTCGGTATGATTACGGTTTTAAATTTTTAGAATTTTGATTTATTTGGTTTATACTATTTCGATTCAGTTAAAACCGAATAAACGTAACGCTTGCCACTAGTTTGAACTAAGGTAGTGTTTATAATTTCGACGTTGCTATTTGGCCCGCGGATAGGCCAGTCCGTCGCCACGTGGCACTTCTCCATTGGTAAGTCAACGACGTGGGTCCCATGCTAACAGGGGGGACAACGGGAGAGTGCCATGCAGACGGACGGACTGGCCCGTTTGCGAACAAGAAAGCAATTCCGTTATAATTTTCAGCCGGCATCCTGACCAACACGGTAAATAAATTTTGTTTTCTTTCAGTTTTTTTATTATTATACAAAAAAAAATGATCAAAATAATAAATATAAGTGGCTCACGAGAGCATTTGACTGGAAACTAAAGACTAGTTTAAGTTACAGTTTGAGGATGCCGTGCATTTCCGAGACACTCATAATGCTGGTGGATGTTGAAAAAGTCATTTGCACACGGGGCATAGAAATTTTACTATATTACACTGAGGCCTCGTTTGGTTCGCGGAATGGAAGGGAAAGGAAATCAATTCCTTGTCATTTCCTTTCTTTTGGGAAACTTTAATTCCTATTGATTTTCCTTTTCGATGTTTGGCAATGCCAAGGAATTTGAAAAGGAAAATGAATACTTCAATGTGGGAAAGTGATTCCTTCCTTGGATGGATGGAATCACTTTCCCCCCTAATTTCCCTTCCATTGGGAATCACTTTCCTTTCCTCCTCAATTCCTTGGGCACACAAACATAGGAAAGTAATCACTTTCCTTTTCCAACCGGGAGATTCCGCGAACCAAACGAGGCCTGAGAGAATAAAATTTGAAAAAGGATTATAAACAAAAAAACTGAAACGTTTATACTAAGGACGTTTCAATTGAAGATCAGTGGATCGAGCCACGGAACATATTATTTTTTTCATTTATTTGATAGGAGTTAGAGGACAATGGACCCAACAGACATGTAATACAGTATACACAAAGTTCCGTACGTATTGTCGCATCTAAAAAAAAAAGTTGAAACTCAGTAAACACGCAACTAAATCCCCAACTATAGACTAAAAATGAAAAAGAATAAAAAAAACAAAAGCAGCTTTACTATGGGCATTTCCTTTTATCAAAGGACGTTTCCTACGCAAAATAAATCTCTCAACAACAAAAACGTCATTACTAAAGAACTTTTTTAATATAATTTTTATAGATAATTGAAATTAGAAAAAAATTAATTAATTATATATCATGTTATTGTAACTGGTTTGGTTAGGGAATATATATAGACTTGAAAAGTTTTGAGTTCAAATCTTAGTGGAAGTTGTGTTCTTTTTTACTTTCTGATAAAAAACTATTTTCCTAACCAACTGAACTACAACATCATTATACATATCACACTAATTTTTTCTAGTTTCAATTCTCTATAAAACTTATATAAAAAATAACAAAAAAAGAGAAACATCCTTACTAAGGACAATTTTGTTATTGAAAATTTATTTTGCACATGAAACGTTCTTAGGAATGACGTTTCTGTTGTGTAAAAAATAAAACAAACTGAGATACAACAACATTATATATGTCACACCAATTTTCTCCAATTTTAATTGTATGTCAAACTTATAAATAAAATAAATAACCAAATGGAAAAAAAAAGAGGAAAATATCCTTACTGTTTCTATTGTGTAGAAACATCCTTAAGAATGATATTTCTATTGTGTAAAAAAAATAAAATCAACCGAGCTACATCAATATTATAATCACACCAATTTTTTCTCATTTTAATTCTCTATAAAACTTATTAAAAATGTCCTTACTGTTTTTGTTACGAGGATTTATTTTGCACAGAAAACGTCTTTAGGAATGACGTTCTATTGTGTAAAAAATAATAAATAAATAGAAACGACCATAGTAAGGACGTTCATGTGCATTATTTTTTCTTTTGTATTCTTTCTAGTTTTAGTATTTGGTTTAGTAGAAGATTGGAGGTTTAGTGGGTGGTGTTTAATGGATTTCAAGGGAAACATCCTTAATAGGAACATTTTAGTTCTCTGTCATTTTTATTAAACTTTATTTTTTAGTACAATATAGTAAAACTTCTAAGCTCTGTCTGAAAATTTCCAATGTTGACATGACTTAGAGCTTTTGGTTGGAATGGGAAAAAATTTTGATACAGAAGGTGTATCAAAGTTTTGATATCCCCTACGTATGACAGGTGGGTCCCTCACTCTTCGTAAAATGTGTACACATAAATATATACATACACTTTGAAAGAGACCCACATGTCATATATATATATAGGAGTATCAAAACTTTGATACCCCTTCTGTATCAAAGTTTTACTCGTTGAAATGGGGACAAAGGCTAGCCAAAAGTCTATTATTATATTAGAGCTCTCAAATAAAGTCAATTGTTTGATTAATTATTATTATTTTAATTCATAATGTATATAGTTGCTCTACTTAAATTTATTTTCAATTTCAATAATATCTTACACTCATAAGTTTTCTAACTCTAAAGATTCCATACCAATACCTTCAACTTCAAGGACTCCATGTCCATAAATTGTCAACATTTTCTAAGATTTGATTCTTGTTATGATCAATAGGATTCTTTGGATCATTTGAGAATCATTTGAGAGGAATGAGAGCTAATTCTTCTTCCCATGACGGAACAAAAAATTTGAACTGGGATAGACTAGAATGAACTTTGATAGACTAGTCGTGAATTGACTCATATATAAAAACTAAGGAAAAAAACACAAAAAAATTGTTATAGACAAAGAAAGTAATAAAAAGTTTGGATAGTTTTTTTTAAAATAAATTGAAGAATAATAAGATAAATTTTGTCAGCCAGTCTGACAAAAATAAGCGGGCTTAGGTTTTGTTTGGTTTGGATTTTTTTTTGTTTTGTTTGGTTTAGTTAGTTAGTTTTTTCCCCTTGTTTTAGTGATTAAACATTAATAAGTTCTCTTTCCATCCTAGCAACAATTCAAAAATCTTCCATAGTAATACCACAATTCCATTTGTTTCCATTCAAATAATTCCTCACTTAATGCTCACAAGTAATTTTTCCAAACATTCCTTTCAAAACCATAATAATAGTTAACTTTGCACAACGTCTTAATTTTTCACGTACAAAATCAACTATTTTACCAAGAGCAAATGAATTGAATCCTTTCATTATACACCAATATTTTTCCTATTATTCACTTACAATTGATAACTTCATACAGTTAATTTCTCAAGACAACCAGCCCATTACTTGTCCTGTAAAGTCGTACTTATACATTTACTACTCCCTTTGATTGCAGCTAGTCATTTGAATCATTTCCATTTACTTGCATACCTAAATTACTCAACCGAAAGTTTGAAAATCTTATTGTGAGCATTAAGTGAGGAATTATTCGAATGAAAGGAAAAAAAAAAATGGAATGGTGGCATTAATATGAAAGGTTTTTGAATTATTACTAGGGTGGAAAGTGAATGAGTGTGATTGTATGAGGATGAGATTGCGGGTTAGAGGAAAGAAGAGTTGCCTATGTAAACTTTACAGAAAATTTGATTGAACGATTTTTTAGCGTAATTGGATAAAAGATAATAAGTTCTGAAAATTTTAGAATAGAAAAACATTCCGCCATACCATTTGACGGAAATCCAATTTCCGCCAAACCGTATGGCGAAAATTGAGCAAATCTGGTTTTTTAGGAGTTTGCTTGGTTTGGTTTAGTTTAGTTTCGTTTGGTTTGCTTTGGTTTATCTTTTTGTTTGATTTGGTTTTATCTTTTAGTTTGTTTTAATTTATTTTTTTGTTTGATTTTATCTATTAGTTAATTTGTCATTATCTAGGATAATAATAAAATATTCAGTTAATATATTAATATAGATAATAACAACTCAATATATTAGTATAGATAATAAATAAATAAATATTAATATATATATACAAATAAATAAATATACAAATATATTAGTGTACAAATATATGAATAACAGGAAATATATTGGTGTACAAATAAATACATTAGTATAGATAATAACAACTAATATACAAATTAATAACCAATTAATATAAATGATAACAAATTAATATATTAGTATACAAATAAATATACATAAATATAGATAACAATAAATTAATATACAAGTAACAAATTAATATATTAGTATATTAATATATATATACAATTAAATATAGATTCTTTTCTGGAAAATATACAAATTAAATATATAGAAATAATATATTCAAATTAATATATTAAAATTAATTTATTCAAATTAATTTATACAAATTAATTTGGATAACAGCTAATTAATTTTTGCTATAAACCATATTAGTTAATATATTAACTAAACTAACAAATTATATATACAAAATAATATATATATATATATATATATATATATATATATATATATATATATATATATATATATATATATATATAACAATTTGATATATACAAATAAATATATTAGTATTGATAATAACAAACTTAACTACAAATTAATATAGATAACAATTTGATAAAGTATTCTATATTTAATTGTATATATTAATATATTTATTTGTATACTAATATATTAATTTCTTATTATATATACTAATATATTTATTTGTACATATTAATTTGTTATTAATACAAATAAAAAATATAGAAATTAATTTGTATATAAATACATCTATATTTACTTTTATATCAATTTGTATATAAACTAATATGGATAAGAATAAGATTTATTAGTTAATATAAAATAATATATTTACTAAATATTTTATTATTATCCTAGATAATAATAAATTAACTAATAGATAAAATCAAACAAAAAAAATTTAAAACAAAATAAAAGATAAAACCAAATCAAACAAAAAGATAAACCAAAGCAAACCAACAAAACTAAACCAAACCAAACAAACTCCTAAAAAATCAGATTTGGCGCAAACGGTGTGGCGGAAGGTTTTCCTATTCTAAATTTTTTAGAACTTCTTACCTTTTATCCAATTTCGTTAAAAAAATTATGATTCAAGCAAATTTTCTGTAAACTTTATATTTAATCACTAAAACAAAAGAAAAAAAAAATAAATAAATCAAACCAAACCAAACCAAATAAAACGCAGACTAGCGACTGACTACCGAAAATTATCCCCTTCCTCAATTTTGTACTATACCAAATTTTCTGAAAAAAAATAATTGAATGGTCCGGAGACTTGTTAGCAATTCCGCAAACGGAAAAAATTCAGGACGGCAAAAGTACAAGTATAAATCGGCTCACTGTAAATAAAATACGTTCAAAAATTCGATCAAATATTCGAAAAATGAAAATATCGAGGTTAAAAACTTTACATTCTTAAATCTGTTGCCAATTTGGTTTATTAAACAGATTTTCACCACGTTTTTTTTTGCCAAATTTTTCAATAATTTATACGAAATACGTTTAAAATTTTACATGTTTAAAATTTACGTACTAATTTGAATATGTTAAAAATATGCAAGTATTATACGTTTCTGAAAGATACGAAAACATCTGCATATAATACGATTTTTATTTGGATGATTGCTAACAAGGATCCGGAGTCCACCCAGCCTTAATGTGGCTACGCCTCTCCTTCCTATAACACGTTAGGGTTGCTGACACAAAGAGGATAGTGTTTGGTCAACCAAAGCCAAGGCACATGCTTCAGCAAAGAGTCGGATGCAACACAAATTAAGTCCCATTTAATTAAGCCTTCCATATATCGAAGTTATGTCATAACTAGCATATGTGCACGTGACTTGTACGTATTTTAACATTTTTAAATTAGTTTAGAAAGACTATTTAGGAAGACCAAATGATAGTCTTCCTAATTACTAAGTTGTCCTTATTAAAATTAATGGACAAATTTTAATTATGTCGTAAGACAAAAACTCAAACACGCCAGAGATGTGACGAAGTATACTCGTATAATATAAATCACTCAAATGCAACTTACAAGCTATCCCAACCTCTCTTTATATAGGGAAAGAGGTTGGGGGTTATGAAAAAATGAAGGGCCAAAGGTCATGTGTAGGTTACAAGGAGATGAAAGGTGAAAAGCCATGAGTTACAACACTCCCCCTTGGCTCTCCAGAAATTCTTCTTGTAAACACCTCTGAGTTTCTTCGTCTGTCTGTAGCTTGCACCTTCAAATTTGACCACCTACTTGTGCCTCGTCAAAACCTTGTCAAAGAAAATCCAGTGGAAAAAACTTGGTCGAAGGACAAAAGAGTACACACAGGTCAGTGTGATGGGGGTAAACTAACAATTGCAAAGGTGTCTCGTCAAAACCTTGTCAGGGAAAACCCAGTGGAAAAAAACCGCTGATCGAAGGACAAAAGAGTATACGATGGTTTAGAAGTATACAACTGGATACTCCCCCTGATCATAATAATCCTTAGTGAATAAGGGATTTGAACTGTGTCTCGTTAAAAAAAAATCTTGCCAAGGAAAACCCAATGGAAAAAAACTTGGTCTAAGGAAAAAAGAGTACATAAGCATACATCAGGATGCTCCCCTTTTCACTCGCACTCGACAGGGTGCGGGATATACGCACAACAGGGCGTTTGGAGGCGCTCGTTGGGGCGCTCCCCCTCATATGCACACAACAGGGTGCAGAAAACATGTTTCACTTAGGCTAGCTCTGAAAGTTTTCTAAGTCCAATTGCTCTGACATGTTTCTGGAACGAGTGTTTTGGCAGTGACTTGGTGAACAAGTCTGCACGGTTATTCTTCGATCCAATGTGTTGCACTTCAATCTTATGAAGCGCTTGTTGTTCATGTGTAAAGAACAACTTGGGCGATATGTGCTTGGTAGCATCCCCTTTGATGTAACCATGTTTCGCTTGATCAATAACAGCGGTATTGTCCTCATAGATGACAACAGGTTCATCTGGGTCATATGGAAGATCACATGTACTTCGAATATGGCCAATAATAGCTCGAAGCCATACACACTCTCTAGTCGCCTCATAGAGCGCGAGTAGCTCAGAGTGGTTCGTTGAAGTAGCCACTAAGGTCTGTTTGCGAGACCTCCAAGAAATCGTCGTGTTCCCAATGGTAAAGACATAACCAGATTGGGAACGCCCCTTGTGCGGATCAGATAAGTATTCCGCATCGACATAGCCAACAAGGGTCACGTTGCTTCGAGTGCCAAGAGCGTTGGACTCACTCAAAACCGCGTAGGGATAGAACAAGCCCAAGTCCGTAGTACCCTTAAGGTAGCGAAAAATGTCTTTTATGCCATTCCAATGGCGGCGGGTTGGCGCAGTGCTGTGTCGAGCTAGACAATTCACAGCAAACGAGATGTCCGGTCTAGTACATTGGGCCAAGTACAATAAAGCACCTATTGCACCCAGATAAGAGCACTCAGGACTCAATATCTCTTCGTCGTTGTCACTCCCCGTTCCCAGAATACGTATTTATTTAATAGTTACCATGTATTATTCTGTATTTAAATTTCTGTAAATTTATGTTAGTTAATTAATCTGCTCTTTAAATTTTCATGTTAATTTATTTTCTGTAATTTTATTTCTGCACTTTATTTTCTGCTTTTATTCCTGCATTTATTTTCTGCTTTTACCTCTTTGCTTTGCTTGCGGGTTGGCCTTGGATGAACCCATTGGACCCGGCCCAATACTCTCACCTACCACCACCCCTTCATTTGAAGCCCAAAACCATTTCTCTCTCTTCATTACTTCTTTCCATTTCACTTCTTCTTCCTCATAACTCTCCCACCAACCTAGAAGAGATAGGCAAGTGCCAACTTGCTTCTTGATGGATCCCCATTTTTATTGTTCCATCATCTTCCTCATTTGATTCTAAGTCTCTTTAGTACTTAGCATTTTCAATTTCCATGGCTTATTTGTTGTAGATCTAAGTTTGATACATTTTCGGATTTCTTAGGTTTTGATCTAGTAAACTTTGTTATCTTCAAGTTTCGATGATTCCATGTTGTAGAGAATTTCGTTCTACCCAATTTTGACCTATGGAAGTCCATATTTGGGCTTGGGATGAAGGATTTATGAAGCTTGGAAGCAATGGCTTCCATGGTTCCCATGGTTCTGTTCTCAGAAAATTCGGAGAAGAAGAACAGTCCCAGCCGCATGAAATCTTCAGGCGCATGGAAATCTTTATTCCCACAGCCGCATCAAATCTTCAATCTTCAGGCGCATGGAAATCTTTATTCCCACAGCCGCATCAAATCTTCATTCCTCAACGCATGGAAATCTTTATTCCCACAGCCGCATCAAATCTTCATTTCTCAGCGCATGGAATCTTATTCCACAGCGCATGATATTTATTTCCCACAATCTCATTCCTCAGGCGCATGGATTATTTATTTCTCAATCTTATTCCCCAGCGCATGATATTTATTTCCCACAATCTCATTCCTCAGGCGCATGGATTATTTATTTCTCAATCTTATTCCCCAGCGCATGATATTTATTTTCCACAATCTCATTCCTCAGGCGCATGAGATTATTTATTTCCCAATCTCATCCCTCAGGTGCATGAGATTTATTTATTCCCCAATCATTTTCCACAGTGCATGAGATTTATTTATTCCCCAATCATTTTCCACACTGCATGAGATTTATTTATTCCCCAATCATTTCCCACAGCGCATGAGATTCTTTATTTCCCAAGCATTATTTATTTCCCAATGTTTATTTTCCGAATTTGGCATTAATTAACATTAATTGTTATCTTGATTAATTATTGATCATGCGTTCCTAGATGGAACTAAGAGACTGGCTAGTCGTCTTATTGAAATGAATGAATGAGACACGTTCATATTAAGTATGAACTACTATAATCGATTGGCCGATTCCCGAATCTTGATATACAGGCATACATGCAGGCTTTAATTTATTTATTTATTTATTTTACTATAAAAGAAGCATGTGTACTTTATGGTCAAGGCATGATTGTTCCGTGGTTAGTTTGGATTGTTGCATTACGCTATGTAAGACCTACAACCTAACCGCACGGGCATCGTTGTAGAGTTGTGCATATCGTACCCCGTACGAAAGTACTCATTCCGAATGACCATGATCCACGGCATGGGATTTCACTCAACGTAGAGACTATTAAGTTAAATAAAATAATGATTGCATGGAGAGAATCGATTCCCGAGTTCTTACATGGCAGCCCTCTTTGGGACTATTAGTGCCCAACAGGCCGGCTGGTTCCCACAGATACTGCAAATCTGCCACACGGACAGGGAGCGGTATCTGCTTATATTATTGTATATTGTATATTGATGACGGGCGTCCTGCTGGGACTCGTCTAATTCATGATTGGCGCAATTGATTGATTGGATCGACTAGCCTTGCTTGTCCATAGTAAGAACTGAGAAATCCTTATTGCATAATTTCAGGATAACTTGGGACTCACAGTAGTAAGCCGTAGGAGTTGGATGGCCGTTTAAGTTGATTTGTTTGTGTACTGTACCTACTCTGTTAACTAACTGAGATGATCAGAGCATCATGACATGACGGGCCAACTTCTGTCCTTGTTTGGTTGGGAGGTTGGTTCGAAGTGTCGTGATGTCATGTGAATCCCAGTAGCGAGCAGAGATCTATTATTATATTCTCTTATTTACTGGTTTAATGCCTCATATCGTGCTTCCTTGCGGTACTTGCTATTAGAGGTCTAACCTCTCTGGTTTTGCATGGCCAGATTTAGAGCCGGTTCCCGAGGACTCAGCTTACTTCCACCTCCAAGATGGTCAATACTAGAGGAATGATCGCAGGAGGACTCGAGTGGGTTTCTTACTTCCCCGCTCGTTTTGTTATTTACCTTATACTTTGCCGTTTGGCACCGACATGTTAGTCGGATCGTCTTGTACTTACTTTTACATAATTGTAACTAAAGTCAGACTGCAGCTGATAACAATTGTGTATATTTTGCTACATCAGATCTGGCTATGTTTTGTAAAGCCAGATATCAAGAACATTTTGACAGAGCGTTTGGGACGCCTTACTGCTTTATCTTACATGTTCTCTATTACTGTTTCTTGTTCGAATGATTGAGACAATAGATGTGAAGTGACCATAGTGAGACCTTTACGTAGTATGCACCCCCTCGTCTGGTTAGACAGCATTGATCGTATTATACGGTATTCATCTACCCGTAATACGTAGCTGGCTGAGTCATTCCCCTGCTCTCCAGTATTCTGGTTCTGGGGCGTGACAGTCGTCCTCCTTTGGACGGAATGGGTCCTTAGTAATGTCTAGAGAGCGGACGATCATGGGAGTAGCGGATGGCTTAACGTTAAAATGACTAAAGCGTCTCAACACCTTTTGGGTGTAATTCGCTTGATGGACAAGAATTCCATCTTTACGGTGCTCGATCTGCAGGCCGAGGCAAAACCGTGTCTTCCCAAGATCTTTCATCTCGAATTCCCTCTTCAGGATATCAGCAGTTTCTGACAAGTCTTTTTCGGTTCCTATGAGATTCATGTCATCTACATAGACCGCGATGATTGCGTATCCTGAAGTGGATTTCTTTATGAACACACATGGGCAAAGTTCGTTATTAATGTATCCCAAACCGATCAGGTATTCGCTTAGGCGGTTATACCACATTCGTCCGGATTGTTTCAATCCATATAGCGAACGCCTCAGTCTAATCGAGAACGCGTTTCGTGGTCGAGAACTACTTGATTCAGGCATCTTTAGTCCTTCAGGGACTCTCATGTATATCTCTGTGTCCAGATCCCCGTAGAGATAGGCTGTGACCACATCCATGAGCTGCATATTCAGTTTTTCGGAAACTACTAAACTGATTAAGTAGCGGAACGTTATGACGTCCATTACGGGGGAATACGTCTCCTCGTAATCAATTCCAGGACGTTGTAAGAAGCCTTGCGCCACAAGGCAAGCCTTGTATCGCACAATCTCATTATTCTCATTACGCTTCCTTAGAAAAACCCATTTGTGACCAACTGGTTTAACATTGGGTGGTGTTGGAGCTACAGGTCCAAACACGTTTCTTTTCGCTAAGGAATCTAATTCAGCCTGGATTGCTTGTTTCCATTATGGCCAGTCCGTTCGTCGTTGACACTCGACAACGCTGCGAGGTTCCATGTCATCATTGCTCATAATGTCAGTGGCCACTGAGTATATGAACACATCATCGATGACAGTTTCGTTTCGCTTCAAAATATCGTCTAAGCTAGCGTACTTGACGGATATTTCGAGGTTATCGGCATGATTAGGAATAGGCGTTTCATCTGGAACGCGCTCTTCTAATACATCGTCGTGATCCTTAATGATCTCATATGGCAAAACGCTTTCAACAAGAATTTTTCGCTTCCGGGGCAGAACATCTTTGGAACCAACCGGTCTTCCCTTCTTCTTGGGAATAGCGGCGGACTGGACGGCCGATGGCAGCGTCCTTTGCTCGGCGGGTTCGACCGGAGCAACATGTTTCACAGGAACATGGCGTCACTCAGGGACGTCTATCCTTGCAGGCACATTTGCAGCAGGTATAATTGATCTCGTGACTTTTGCTAGGTCGCTAAATGCGTCTGGCATTTGATTTACAATATCTTGCAGACCTAGAATCCTCTGCACTTCCTTATCACTATGTGCAGAGGGGGGATCATGATGAGCAAAAGCGGGCACATGCCACGCTAATTCACGTCGTTCCTCATCAACGTTAGCGTGCATTTCTCCCCCTAACGACGGAAAGATTGCCTCATCAAAGTCACAATCCGCGTGTCTCGCGGTAAAGAGATCGCCTGTCAAGGGATCTAAATAGCGCATGATGGACGGGGAGTTATAACCGACATATATTTCCCGTCGCTTCTGAGGTCCAAATTGTGAACGCCTTATCGGCTCAATTGGAATATTGACTAGGCACCCAAACACGCGTAAATGTGAGACGTCAGGCTCACATCCAGTAACCAGCTGGTACGCGAAAAGTGGTTGGGTGGCCATGGGCCTCAGACGGACCAAATTTGCAGCGTGCAAAATTGCATAGCCCCATGCAGATAGTGGGAGTTTGGTGCGCATAACCAAGGTCCGCGCTATCACTTGCAGTCGCTTTATAAAAGCTTCCGCTAGGCCATTTTGGGTATGAACATACGCAACAGGGTGTTCAAGATTTATTCCCAAATTTTATGCAATAGTCATCGAAAGTCTTCGATGTAAACTTCGCGGCATTATCAAGTCTAATAGACTTTATCGGATAATCCGGATGGTGAGCTCTTAACTTAATAATTTGGGCGAGGAGTTTAGGAAACGCTGCATTTCGGGTGGACAACAACACTACGTGTGACCATCTAGTCGATGCATCAACCAAAACCATGAAGTATTTAAATGGTCCGCATGTTGGTTGGATTGGTCCACAAATATCTCCATGAATTCTTTCAAGGAATTGAGAAACCAATCTCGTAGGTTTCACATGGAGCGGCTTGAGATTCGTCTTCCCAATCGAGCAAGCTTGGCAAAGGCTTTTCGGATTTATAACGAAATTCTTTCCTCCAAGAGGATGCCCATGCGATGCATTCATAGTACGAAGCATCGTATTTTGACCCGGATGACCCAGCCGGTCATGCCATAGCATAAAAATGCTCTCATCAACTGGCGCTCGGCGAATGATGAGATTACTCTCGATGTGTTATATCGTAGTGAGATACAAACCACTTGAAAGACTTTTCAACTTCTCCATGATAGGCTTTTGGCCGTACTGAGTGGAGGTAATGAAAAGATACTCGAAGCCATGTTCTCGAGCAGTTTCAACATGAAATCCGTTTTCTCGAATATCCTTAAAACTCAGTAAGGTACGACTGGACCTTGGAGAATATAAGGCCTCTGATACTTCAACGGGAGTACCATTGGACTACGAAAAATGGGCTTTGCCAAAACCTTGAACAAGGGTTGAGGGTCCCGAAATGGTTGTCACTGAGGTTACTTTAGGCGTATAGGAGATAAAGTATGATTTATCTCTCAAGATAGTGTGAGTCGTTCCACTATCAACCAGACAATCTACTGTCCCGTGGTCCATGCCTATAAGTAAAGAAAATTAAAGTTTGTTACACGTTTGAGGAAAGTGTTCGAAATAGAACTTTAATTTATCGAGAAAACAGAAAATACAAACCACCAAAAGTTTCATGACTTAAATCAAATATAGAGAGAAAATGGAGATTCATTCTTCCATTTCTGCTATAAAATCGGGGGTCTCAAGATTTAGATTTTCGCACTCGTTAACCAGATTTGCTTCGGCCCGGCGCCCCTTGTGATAGTTATCAACTTCTTGGGGGGTTGCCCTGCAAGTCCGTTGCATATGACCATAAGCACCACATTTGTAGCAGAGAGTAGGCGCTTGGCCTTCCACTCTCGCTTTGGGACGACTGGCCCGTTGGTTCTTACCATGAGACTGTCTAGGAGTCAAAGGTCCTTGGTTCTTGTTAGAACCTCGCTTTGGGTGACGAGACTTAAACTCGCCTCTGTTCCTTGGCTGGGACGACTGGCCCTTGTCTCGTTTCCACCGTAGATTTGGTCCACGGAGAGCGTTTGCATCAGGCATTGGAATTGCCTTTGTTCCAGCAGGACGAGAATTGTTGTTTCTCATTAAAATGAGACTGTTCTTCTCGTCTAGTAAAAGCTGGGTGATGAGCTCGGAAAACTTGGTGAACTTAGACTGACGATATTGCTTCTGGAGCAAGTTGTCAGTGGAAGGAAATATGGTGTACGTTTTCTCCAATAGATCACTGTCGGTTAATATCTCACCGCAGTATTGGAGAAGTGATCGAATCCTGCAGACTTCATTGTTATAATCAGTTACGCTCTTGAAGTCTTGGAAGCGCAGGTTCAACCAATCATGGCGCGCTTCAGGCAGCCATATGGTCTTCTGGTGGTCGAAGCGTTCTTTCAGAGAGTCCCATAGAGTCTTCGGCGAGGAGATTTCAATGAACTCCACCTTCATGGCGTCAGATAAATGCCTGCGGAATAGAATCATCGCTTTGGCGTTCATTGAGCGAGTGACTTCCACTTCGCGCTCTTCCTCGTTATAGATGACGTCCAAAAGGCCCTGCGTATCTAGATGGTTCTGGATGTCTTGCGTCCAATCCAAGTAGTTCTTGCCAGAGGCTTCAAGGATGGAAAAATCAATCTTGATCGACATTTTTCTACAACAGGAGAAAAAATCTTGATCAGACATCATATAAAACGACAGGTTTATATGGATTTGGTTTGCATAAGTAACAACAAACAATTGTAAATAAAACAATGGTTTTGAAAAAACAATTTAAAAAAAAAATCCTCTTATAACGATCGACGGGCCGATATAGAGAGGCAAATTATTTGCTTGCAAAAATGCATAAGTATAAATACAATTTGAGAAAAAAAAAAAAATTTCGGTCAACCCCATTCGGTAGCTCTACGTGAATATGACCAGGCGAAAAATGAGGGAGGAGGGTCACCAGGGACCGCTTAAAAATCAAGCCCCAAGTTCTTTCTGACATCATACCCAAATAGGTGAGCCTATTCGGAGAGACTTCGTAAAAAAAATTCAAATGTAAGAATAAATAAGATTTTTCAATAAATTCACACTATTTGCGAACAGTGCAAAATATGTGACAATTTAGTGCGTGCTCAAAATGAGCGTTGCTTTTGAAAAAAAAATTAGCCAAAAATGTTATTTTGGAAGGCCCAAATTTGGCAGTGCCAGAATTTGTTTATGTAGCCAAAACCAATTTTCAAATTTTCAAGTTTGTTTTTTTTCGTAATTACGCAAAAAAAATGTACAACATAAGCAAGCAACATCACACAAAAGAATTGGTGCCTAAGCAAGCGGCACCAATAAAATGTCAACTATTTTTCCGACGTCTAATGAAGCGACGTCCAAAAAATAACGACAAAAAAAATACAATTTTATTATTCATCTGTTACAATAATTACACAAATATGAGCAGCAATATGCACTTATACTTTTTCCTTTTTTCTTAAGAGACTAGAAACCATTCAATAAGCAGCTTGAGAAATTGTAACACATAAAAGAATACTGCAAATAATGGGGGAAAACGTATATGGGTAGTTTATAAAACTAGGGATGCTTATTCTTAGAAAAAAATATATAAGATTACTGCAAATATCCACATATGGTTTAATAATAGTCAATTGTTGCTTAGTTCATGAATGCACTGTTATATGGAAGTATCTGTTCATACATAACCACACAGGAACATATTAGCAATCTAGTATCGATTGGCTTATTGTTCTTTGCTATAATAAAAATTATTATTGTTTAGTTGACATAAGTTAGCACAAGTAAAATAGAAATGAAATAGCACATGCCTATATACAAGCTCAAGATTTTATGTATTACAAGGTGTGGCGACAAGTAGCAAAGGAGATTAAATAACATCCGGCTATTTACTGCTTGATATGTAGTTTTAGTGATTTGGAAAATAGAATATGATTCCTCTCAACTCCTGAACAATAATTGAGACAACTTCTATAATTTTCATATGCATGCTCTTGCCCTAAGAAAACCATAGAATATGTTGTTAAAAAATTACCTTTCTTACCGTACGGTGGAAGGAGGTAAAAAAAAAACCAATGGTACGTCGGGTCTCCGGCGTTGCACGAGCAAAGTGCTGATAACGTGTCGTAAGACAAAAACTCAAACACGCCAGAGATGTGACGAAGTATACTCGTATAATGTAAATCACTCAAGTGCAACTTACAAGCTATTCCAACCTCTCTTTATATAGGGAGAGAGGTTGGGGGTTATGAAGAAATGAAGGGCCAAAGGTCATGTGTAGGTTACAAGGAGATGAAAGGTGAAAAGCCATGAGTTACAACAAATTAGTATAAGTATGTAAGGATATTTTCGGAATTCAAAAGTTTTACCATCTAAGTTTTCCTATTATATAGTAGAATAGATTTATTATATTAAATTGATGCCATGAGCTGTAACCAATAATTTGTTTTGTGATTTGACATACTACAATCAACGTGAAAAACAAAACAATAGTGGGTCAAAAAAAAATGAATTTTGATTTACCCTTTTTTTTTTGAAAAATGATTCTTATTTCATGTTGTTTCATCTACCCTCAAGCAACCAAAACATGTTCTTATTGTTCTTTTATGAGCTTAAGCAGCATGATCTCCCTCTAATTTTAATAATTTATAACTAATATTTGTAAAACAAAGAAAAATAGAATTTTGACATCTTTGTACGGGAGTTCAAAATTATTATAATGATTATCGATAGTTATTATGTATCCATAATTTAATGTCATGTATGTATAATTAATTGTTACTAAAAAGTCATTCCCAACATCATACAAGTCTTCTTATGTTGGAAGTCTTGGTTGTTGTTGGTTACTTACCGGTGTGCATGAAATATAAATGGGAAAAGAAATGTTTCCTCCAAGTCACCAAACTCTATTATATTTCTAATAAAGACTCCGAATCTCATTAATTCTTAAAAGACACTCATATCAATTTTTAAAATAATAGTGTTTGGATTTATCAATATATTTTTGGTCTACTTTCGTCCAACATAGGGGTTAAGGTAAGTAATGGACGTTTTGTCCCAGTTAAATATCCAAAACCCTTTCTTCGTCGTTTTATTTTCGAAGAAAAATAAACTCTACAGTCATTCTTCTCCAGAATTAATACCATGAATATGATGGATTTGCAAGAAGCTCTCAGCCATAAAAATAAAAAATATCTAAGAAGCATATTTGGGTGGTACATTTGATTTTTTTTTTAAAATAAGTTTAAACAATTTTTTAAATTAATTTATATATTTTTATTTGGTCTTTCTGTAGTTTTGATCATATCATTTCATTCTAAATTTATAGACTTAAAAAACAAGTACGTAGTGTTTTTGTTAGGGTCAAGTCTTTTAATTGTGTCTGTGTGAGATTTCAAAAAAAATATAAAATAAAATAAAATAGTTTCGATTAAACTAACAATTATGAAATATTTTTTAGTAGCTTAAGTTAAAATAAGATTGTAACCAACAAATGTTTGATTTTTGCAAGTAAACTTCGTTGACTATGTAAATAAAATAATAGAAAATGACGTACTTATTTTTGCAATCTAGTTGTTGGGTTAACCGACTAGATCCATCGTTCCATTGGTTATTTTGACTAATAGATATAAAAGAAAAAGTGGATAGAAGGAAAAAAATAGAGAGATTAGTTTTTTCTCATAATCTAATAAAATCAATCCGTCCAAACGTAGGAAAAAAAGAGTGAAAAAAAAAAGAGTGGATGCTCATCTTGATTTACATTTATACAATTTATACAATATATAAGAATTATATTTTTTTAAAAATAGTTCAATAAAGTCAAATGGTAATAAATATTGTTAATTGAGGATATAATTGATAAAATCTATATAAGTTTTTTTTTTTCATACCAAACAAATGAAAGTGTACCACTTCCATTTTTCTTCCATCCTATACCAAACACAAAGCAAAGAAATAGTCTTTTTTTTCCATATGGATGGAAAATATATATCTTTGGTTTTTCTTTTCTTCCACTTTTCTATCATTTCTACCAAACACAACCTTAATCCAAATATATGTTGGAGTGGGTGGGGTTCCCAACCTATGTGGAGAAGACCCCGGAGTGCGACGAGCGCCGTTCGTGTGTCGAAGAAGCTCGGGGAGGAAGCGGGGCTGCTGATGGAGCTACAGAGAGCTGCTGGAAGCAGGGGGGCCGAGTTCGGGCCGAACTCTGCCCCAGGCAGAGTTCTGGCCGAACTCTGCCTCCCCATTCCAGAATGTGGTCGGCCAGTACTGTTTGCCCGACACAGAGTTCTGGCCGAACTCTGTGTCGTCGGGGGCTGAAGCGGATTTTTGGTGACTTTTCACCACTGGATCTAATCCAACGGTCCAGGTTGGTTGCGGGATTGGAGAGTTAAGTTGAGTTTTCTCAACCCTAATTCATTATCGCAAGTAACACACAAGAAAGAGAGAGGAATGAGGCAAGAGTGCCATTACAACTTCGTGAGAGAAGACGGAGGATTGAAGGTCGTTTTCGAAGGAGATCGTGTTTCGGGTAATCTCTACTCGTCGTTCTCGCTCTTCGTAGCCTTGTAATCATTGTTCTTACTTCTGAGTGTTGTGGGGATCCGATTTGGATCGGGAGGAGTTTGTAGAGGGTGTAATTCTTCTATTCCATTAGTGAAGGCTTCTCAGGGTTGGACTCCGATCGTCCCGTGATTTTTCCCGCAAGGGTTTTCCACGTCAAAAATTCTCCGTGTCTGCGTGGATTGTTTTGTGTGGTTGTTTTTGGGTTCGTGCGTTTGTATTGCTCGGTCCTCTCGCATGTACTCTCCGGTTTGGGAAAAGGTTTCCGCGCTTCTTTCCCAACAGAGTGGTATCAGAGCCAGGTTCTGGAATTCAGAAGGAGTGTCAGTAGTTGACAGAGAAACCAGAGAGGAGAGATGGACGCGAAGCCGGTGCGCATGGTGAATCTGAACGGCACAAACTATCACTATTGGCAGAGCAAGATGAAGGATTTGCTATTTGTCAAGAAGCTGCATCTACCCGTATTTGCATCCGAGAGGCCCAGTGATAAATCCGAGGAGGACTGGACATTCGAGCACATACAAGTGTGTGGGTACATACGGCAGTTTGTTGACGAGAACGTGTACAACCACGTTGCCAATATTGAGCACGCGAAGACGTTGTGGGATAAGCTGGAATCCTTGTATGCGAAGAAGACCGGGGTAAACAAGTTGTTCCTGATCCGAACGATGATGGGTCTGCGATACAAGGATGGGGCGTCTATTTCGGATCACTTGAGTGAGTTCCAGGGCGTGGTTGACCAGCTATCTTCTATGGGAGTCAAGTTCGACGACGAAGTTCAGGGACTGTGGCTGCTGTGTACTTTGCCAGACTCGTGGGAGACCGTACGAGTATCTCGCTTCTGCTCCAGAGGGCGTGGTCAGTCTGGAGTTTGCCAAAAGCGGGGTGTTGAATGAAGAGATGCGGAGACGTTCTCAGGACACTTCATCCACATCCCACCACTCAGAGGCACTTGTTTCAGAGAGCCGCAGAAGGAACAAAAGCAGGGGTCCAGATGGTAGCAGAGACAAGAGCATGGAAAAGTCCAAGGGTCGTTACGAGGACTCAGAGTGTTACCATTGTGGTAAGAAGGGCCACATCAAGCGAAATTGTTTCGCTTGGAAGAGAGAGAAGAAGGGCGACAAGGGAAAGCAAGAAGAGAACACTACAGCGGCGACCTTGATGCATGGAGGCGATGTGATCGTCGTGGGTGATGAGGTCATTACTAACCTCGCCTGCGATGACAATTCTTTGCTGGTGGACTCAGGGGATTCAGCACATGTATCTCACAACAGGGCACTATTTGCCACTTACACTACAGGCGACTGTGGAGTGTTGAAGATGGGCAACGGAGATGTGTCGAAGGCGGTTGCCGTTGGAGATGTGCATTTGAGAACGAAGACGGGTGCGGTTCTTGTTCTCAAGGATGTTCGTCATGTCCCTGATATCCGTTTCAACCTGGTGTCGGTTGGAAGGTTGGATGACGAGGGATTCTTCGGTCTCTTCGGAAACAGTCAGTGGAAGCTTTCCAGGGGTTCGATAGTGATTGCCAGAGGAAGCAAGAAGTCCGGTCTCTACTATATGGAGGGGAGCGCAGAGGGGGCATAGGAGGTGAACGCAGTCAGTGATGCGTCTACCGAGTTGTGGCACAGACGGCTCGGCCATATCAGCGAGAAGGGGATGAGCTACTTGGTGAACAGGAAGGTGATTCCGGGGCTCAAGTCTACAAAGTTGGAGAAGTGCATGCACTGTTTAGCTGGGAAGCAAAATAGGGTGTCTTTCCAAAAGTTCAAGAAAGCCGGCGTTGCTCGAGTTGATTCACTCGGATGTCTGCGGTCCTATGAAGGTAAAATCTCTTGGTGGTGCTTCTTACTTTGTAACCTTTATTGATGACTGTTCCAGGAAGGTTTGGGTCTATGCCTTAAAGACCAAGGATCAGGTGCTGCCTACTTTCAAGGAGTTTCAGGCCTCTGTTGAAAGGGAGACGGGCAAGAAGTTGTTGTGTGTTCGGTCCGACAATGGCGGCGAATACATCGGTCCCTTTGATGCGTATTGCAGAGAGCAAGGGATACGACACCAGAAGACTCCGCCAAAGATACCTCAGCTCAATGGTGTAGCGGAGCGCATGAACAGGACACTGATGGAGAGGGTGCGGTGTTTGCTGTCAGAAGCAAACTTGCCGGGCAGTTACTGGGGTGAGGCTCTTCTCACAGCTGCTTATGTTATTAATTTGTCTCCTAGTGCTCCTTTGCAGGGTGATGTGCCTGACAAAGTATGGTACGGCAAAGAGCCGTCATACAATCACCTGCGGGCGTTTGGTTGTAAAGCTTTCGTGCATGTACCGAAGGACGAGAGGACCAAACTTGAGCCGAAGACGAGGCGATGTGTCTTTGTCGGCTACGGTCGGGATGCGTTTGGCTATAGACTCTACGACCCAGTGGAAGGAAAGCTCTACAGAAGCAGGGATGTGGTGTTCGTCGAGGATCAGACCATGACCAACACTCAGGATTCCGAGACGCCTTCTGAGGCTGAGGAATTGCCTGAGTTAGAGTCATTTCGCTTCGAGCAGTTTCCAGAGGACATCGCAGAGAATCCAGTTATGGGGGAGCCAGTACATGGAGTTGCTCCCAACCTTGATCATCAGCCTGCTGATGGTGGTCAGGGTGTCCCTCAGGAGAATGAGCATGCCGGGGAGGCAGTTCCTGAAGGGGAGGAGGCTGTCGGTATACAGCCAGCACCAGTGGTTCCTTTGAGGAGGAGTGACAGGGATCGTCGACCATCTACGAGATACTCACCAGATGAGTATGTGCTATTGACTGACGGGGGAGAGCCCGAAAGTTTTGCAGAGGCTATGGAAGACGAACACAGACATGAGTGGATGGAGGCTATGCAGGAGGAGATGAGTTCTTTGTACACCAATTCCACTTATGATCTGGTGCGGTTGCCAAAGGGCAAGAAGGCTTTGAAGAATCGATGGGTGTTCAGAGTGAAGCAGACGGATGATGCTACTCGCCCTCGATACAAAGCGAGGCTGGTAGTCAAAGGCTACGGTCAGCGAAAAGGCGTGGATTATGATGAGATCTTTTCGCCTGTCGTCAAGCATTCGTCTATTCGGGTGGTGCTAGCATTAGCAGCCAGTCTCGACTTGGAGGTCGAGCAGATGGACGTAAAGACGGCATTCCTCCACGGTGATCTTGAGGAGGAGTTGTACATGGAGCAGCCAGAGGGATTATGTGAGAAGGGCAAGTCACATTTGGTCTGCCGGTTGAGGAAGAGCTTATATGGTCTGAAGCAGGCTCCGAGGCAGTGGTACAGAAAGTTCGAGTCGTTTATGGGGGAGCATGGTTATGCATGGACGACGTCGGACCATTGTGCATTTGTGAGGTATTTTGCCGAGGATGATTTCATCATTTTGTTGCTCTATGTTGATGATATGCTATTAGTGGGTCGGAATGCCACTAGGATAGCGGAGTTGAAGCGCCAGCTGGGCGCGGCCTTCTCTATGAAGGATTTGGACGCAGCGAAGATTATTCTTGGGATGGAGATCAGCCGAGAGAGAGAGTCCAAGCTGCTACACTTGTCCCAAAAGAAGTACATTCACCGGGTACTTCAGCGTTTCGGGATGGACGGGTCGAAGAAAGTGAGTTCCCCTCTTGCGGCTCACTTTAAGCTCATTGAGGAACAGTGTCCATCTACCGAGGACGAAAAGGAAGATATGGAGCGGGTTCCATATGCCTCAGCTGTGGGGAGCCTTATGTATGCTATGGTGTGTACGAGGCCAGATATTGCTCATGCAGTTGGTACGGTTAGCAGGTATCTTTCAAATCCTGGAAGGGTACATTGGAGTGCGGTCAAGTGGATTCTACGATATCTTCAGGGCACTGCTGGTTGGAGACTTTCCTTTGGTGGTGACGAGCCGAAGCTGGTTGGGTATACCGACGCTGATATGGCTGGAGATGTAGATACGAGGCGATCGACTTCGGGCTACGTGATGATGTTTGCGGGAGGAGCGGTGTCGTGGCAGTCGCGGTTGCAGAAGTGTGTTGCCTTGTCGACGACAGAGGCAGAGTACATTGCGACGACAGAGGCTTGCAAGGAGCTGTTGTGGATGAAGAAGCTGCTGCAGGAAATGGGACTGAAGCAAGAGCAGTACACTTTGCTTTGCGACAGTCAGAGTGCTATCCATCTTGTGAAGAATCAGACGTTTCATAGCCGGTCCAAACACATCGAGACTCGGTATCATTGGATACGAGATGTGGTTGAGAAGAAGGACGCGGAGCTTGAGAAGGTTCATACAGATGACAACGGAGCTGATATGTTCACGAAGATTCTACCAAGGGGGAAGTTTGAGTACTGCAGGCAGATCGTCGGGATGACGATATCCTCCCCATAGTTGTGAAGGGGGAGATTTGTTGGAGTGGGTGGGATTCCCAACCTATGTGGAGAAGACCCCGGAGTGCGACGAGCGCCGTTCGTGTGTCGAAGAAGCTCGGGGAGGAAGCGGGGCTGCTGATGGAGCTACAGAGAGTTGCTGGAAGCAGGGGGGCCGAGTTCGGGCCGAACTCTGCCCCAGGCAGAGTTCTGGCCGAACTCTGCCTCCCCATTCCAGAATGTGGTCGGCCAGTGCTGTTTGCCCGACACAGAGTTCTGGCCGAACTCTGTGTCGTCGGGGGCTGAAGCGGATTTTTGGTGACTTTTCACCACTGGATCTAATCCAACGGTCCAGGTTGGTTGCGGGATTGGAGAGTTAAGTTGAGTTTTCTCAACCCTAATTCATTATCGCAAGTAACACACAAGAAAGAGAGAGGAAGGAGGCAAGAGTGCCATTACAACTTCGGGAGAGAAGACGGAGGATTGAAGGTCGTTTTCGAAGGAGATCGTGTTTCGGGTAATCTCTACTCGTCGTTCTCGCTCTTCGTAGCCTTGTAATCATTGTTCTTACTTCTGAGTGTTGTGGGGATCCGATTTGGATCGGGAGGAGTTTGTAGAGGGTGTAATTCTTCTATTCCATTAGTGGAGGCTTCTCAGGGTTGGACTCCGATCGTCCCGTGGTTTTTTCCGCAAGGGTTTTCCACGTCAAAAATTCTCTGTGTCTGCGTGGATTGTTTTGTGTGGTTGTTTTTGGGTTCGTGCGTTTGTATTGCTCGGTCTTCTCGCAGGTACTCTCCGGTTTGGGGAAAGGTTTTCGCGCTTCTTTCCCAACAATATATATCTAATTTATTAACCCATATTATATATACTTAAGTAATTATTAATATTCTTGAGACAAAGATTTAATAAACACATTAAATCAAATAACTGATTAACAAAAAAATTACTATTATTTATAAATCATAATCGAACCGTCTTGGTTTATTGGAATAAACCAAACATACTACTACTCGGTTTGATCGGATAACCAAATTTTAAATTAATCTTGAACAAACCTAACTCTCACGATCTGATTGGATTGAGGGGAAAAATAAATAAATAAAGTCAAGTGGGGTTAAGTGAAAAAAAGTTAAGTTACAAGAAATAACCTCAATACCTATAACTTACTTTAGATTGGAGGAAGAGTTAAGTAGGATTTGTTTAATAAGTCTTATTTGGATTGGAGATTTTGAGTGATGGAAGGATTAATAAAAATATAGTAGTTATCCAAACAGCCTTAATACTTATGTCATAAAATTAAATTTGATTGAATTTTTAATTAGAATTTATCAAAATATCTTCACAAATGAGGAAGCTACCAAACAGTATATTGAAAGCAAGAGAAAATAATATTTTATAGGACAAATAAGAAATATATATTACTTTTCAAAATTAATTATCTCAATTCCTCTCAATCTTCATCGTTAATACTCCGATTTTGAAAATTAAAAAATAGACAAAAGAGGGTTAAACAAACTCTCTATAACCCCCTCCTAAATCTCCACCCTCACTCCTAAATTCCACTAAGCATAATTTTTATTTTTTTTCACTTAACTCTCTTAACCCTCAAACCCTTTCCCTCGCTTTTAACTCTCTTAACCCTCGTCAATGCAAGCAAACCTAAAAGCATCATTAGTAGATGGTGGTCAAAATTTCATCTTGAGGTCCAATGTATAATGGATTGGACCGTTGGATTTGTACGATAATAATAGAAAATGATAAAATGAGCTTTGGTCCCAAAGATTGTGTGGCCATAAATTAAAGTGAGCAAAAAATAATATAAATATAGAATTAGGCTCCAAAATGGGGTTTACTATTCTAGAAAATGATTTCCTACATTCTGAATCTAGAAATTCTCGGGCCTAACCTATAACTCATGTGAATGGGTTGGACCTGAAAATATAGAAATTAAAACCTAGGATGGATCTTACTATTCTACAAAATGAGCTCCTATATTCTAAATCTAGAATCTAGAAAATGGGTTGGCCTTATTAATGATGCTTTAAGAGGCTTATTAGAATTTTACGAGATACAAGGAATTTTATTACAAACACGCCATATTATTATTGTTGGGGGCCTTACTGAAATTTCTTGGGTGGGTGGGTGTTGACAAATGCTGGTACGTGTATCTTTCAAAACACAGCACCACAGCAGAAAAGGTTGAAATTGCTCGCGTCTTTGTATCCGCTTCTTTCCCCACGCATCTGTACTGTGTACTTTTTCTCTCTTTCAATTCCAAGTCTTCCTTATATATATCCCTCAAGTAAACGTAAGTTGTGAAAGAAAGAAAACCCATCTCCATCTCTATCTCTGGAATCGCCATGGAAAAGGCTCAAGGTATGCCACTATTTCCTTTTAGTCCCTCCTCACGCCCCCTTTATTGTTGGAATGTGTGAACGATAATGAATGGGTCATCTTTAAAATAAAAAAAATCTTCCCAATTACTAGAATAGAATTTGGGGATCTAGATAAGAAAATATTCATAGGTTTATCAGAAAAATGTGTTTTCTTATTTAGTTCTGATTTTTAAAAGTGAATGGTGGATTCTAATTGCCAACTATTAGTTGATGCATTCTATTTAACATTGTTTCTCATTGACGTTTGGTGCTGTTAAACTTTGTAGGCAAATTTGTTCCGGCTCTTCCTTCTAGGGGGAAAAACACTCTATAATAAAGCCTCTTCGTAGAAAAAAAAAAAATCTATGTGGCATACGAAAATGGATTCCACACAAATATTTTATTTATCTATTCTACTATTATAAAACTTAGATGGTGAAACTTTTGAATTCCAAAAATACCCTTACATAGTAATTAGGAAGACTATCCTTTGGTCTTCCTAAATAATCTTCCTAAACTAATTAAGAAATGTTAAAATACGTGCTGCACATATGCTAGTCATAATAAAAAACCATTATTATTTTTGTTTAATGACAGTTAGTATAGGAATAAATATAGAGATCAACCATTGGAGACATATTTTTTATAGTTGCGTTTCTATATGAAAAAAATGGACAGACATAGAAACCTTCTTAAATGGTTTGGCACATAAGATAGAAACCCAAAAATAGGGATAAACATTGGAGAAGGCGTTATTAACCCGTACTTTATGTATAAACATGTTACATTGGATCACACTTCTTGTTACTCTATTTATTTATCATTAACCACTTTAATCCTCTCGTCCCTTTAGTTTTTTTGGCAATGTTGTACATTTCAACACATAATGTTTTATACTAGAAACTCTATGGGTCTGCTTGGTAATGCTGTTTTCACCGGTTTTGGGGTGTTTTTGAACCGACCGTTTATGAAAACCTCTACTTGTTTTTTTTTTTTTAGGCACTGGTTTTGGTCGGCTCAAAAACCTTGCAAAACCGGTGTAATGTAATTTTGGGTGGCTTTATAAACACCCCAAATCGGTGGGTTTTGAGGGTTTTATTATTTTATTCCATTTATATTCTCACAAAAATATATAATTATAACTACTAGTACCCTTCCCTATTTAATTTTATTCGTGTAAAAACTTTTAGAACCGCTAGTTAGTGAATTACCAATCATGGGTTGGATTGGTTTAAAAGCGGCTACTTAAAAACCACCTAAAACCGGGCCCCTCATAACCGCTCATAACTGGTACTCTGAAAACACCTCATAACCTATGTACACTCCCCGCTTCTCCGCCCTTTTCTTATATAAATTCTTGCAATTGCAACTAAAGATTACTTTAGTCAATATGATTTGTCATGTGATTCATTTGTTCACGATTTGTTGTTCAGTTGTCGAGACCAAGGACGGGACTATCTCTGTAGGTTCTGCATTCCCGGCCCATCCTGAAGGTAATATTGATGATTTTTTAGTTGTACCTTGCGTACTCCAATATTCATTGAAAGACAGCTTCATTTTCTTCCCTCTATTTGTTTGCGATTCATTCATTTTTTATTCTTCGGTAATACAAATTGAATGTTGATGATTTTATTGTTCTTATTTGAGTTGGTTGCATACTTGCATGTGGCTCAGTTGTTCAGGACAGGGATCACAAATTTTTATCAAAAGCCATTGCCGAAGCATATGGTGGAGTTGAATGCAATGACGGGGGGCCCTTTGGTGCGGTTATAGTTCGTAATGATGAAGTAGTTGTGAGCTGTCATAATATGGTTCTGAAGAACACAGATCCTACTGCCCACGCTGAGGTGACTGCTATTAGAGAAGTAAGTTTTAGAAACCATTCAAATTTATTCCTTGTTCCTTGTTCTTTGATATCTTATTGTCAAAGTCTGCAGATTTCTGAGTAGTGAACTACTCGGATACTTTTTCTATTTCAAAATTTTGTCCCTAGCCCCTATTCTCATTTGTTTAATACAAACAAAGGATTAGTGGTATTCTACACAGTATTTATTTGCACATTATCGTCTATTAAGTTTTCTTGAGTTGTGTTTTGTATCACATAAGATCTGATCTATTAAGTACCGTTTGCTTCTTGTTATGGCGATGGTTCCTACAGGTGAATCAATTCTTAAGAAACTTTTTGTTGTGCATCCTTCACTTTTGAATGCAGTAGTAATACCTTTTATGGTTCATCAAAGGGTTGATTTGATAACCAAATTCAATGCTTGGAGTTAATGTAGATTAATTACTTTTGCAAATTTCGTCACTCAATACTGATGACTTGCTTTTGGAATTTAAGCATCAGGTCAATATTAGAGAAGTCTCTACATGTATTCCGTATAGGAAATTTCATCATTTTTCCTTGATTACAAAATCTTTATCTTAAAGGTGGTCTTTGTACAGAATAATTTACATGGGAATTGATTAAATTTGTAGTAAACAGTTGACTGGATAATGTACATCCTCTTTCCTTTCTCTTCCTTGTGAAAAGTGGAAACCTTAGTTTCTTGACACGGTATCGTAGCCATCATTCTTGTGGAGTCCAAAGATAAGTAGATCTTGATAGAAGAGGGAAATGTGATAGAATAGAATGGATGGATAGATTAATTGGTCGGAGGCCATGTCGTTCGACCGGTATAAGTACTATATGGTGTTAGTCCCGGGGCTTGATCAAAGATGGTAGACTCGATGTCGAGATCAGAGGTTCAACAAACTTTCACCTTCTGATTATTCTCGAGGTCCAAGAGGAACACTATAATATAAATCTGATTACAAAAGCAACAATAATCAGAAAGTAAATCTCACGTTCTTCCTCGCAATCGCAGTTGCTGACGGACAGAACTGAGTTCAGAAAATAAATCTCACGTTCTTCCTTGCAATCGCAGTTGCAGACGGACAGAACTGAGTTACAACTCAGATGAAGGAGAAGAAAGAAGAAGAGGAAAGGTTCTTGCTGGGGTGATTAAGATCACCGTTGCTCAAAGCAAGATTCGCCCCAACACGATCTGCTCCCAGGAACCAGCAAGTTCACGAAGAACTTTTGGAACGCTCGTAAGTCAATATTTGAGACTTGAACGGGCTTCCTGGACTTTACAGACTCCCTTAACTCTCTTCTTGGTGCATCTTTCAAAGGAGGCCAAGGGGCTCTATTTATAGAGTGGAGTTGAGACTTCACCTCTTCTCCTATCCGATGTGGGACTAAAATACCAATACTCAAAAATAGAGTTTGATATTTTAGATCATCCCACAATCAGCATAGAAGTGTGCCAGTCCACGCCTACCCCCCGAACACTCCCGTGCATGCACGAGACATCCTGGAGTCCGTATCCGAGTCCAAGTCCGCACAACAAAAATCAACTTACATCCTTGTTGGATTTAATCCTTTTTCCTTCTAGGAAAATACTCCCACATGGCACAAACTTGTGCTCCACTACACCTCATGTGCACACCTCAACACAAGCAATGCATTATATTGAGATACTCATCATTTGGTGTAGCCGATGTGGGACTATATTTTCTAGTCCAAAGGCAAAAACACCAACAATCCCCCACATATCTCAATATATGGGTTGAGCGTTCCCCACAGTGACTGCCCATCATGCATTAGGAGAGATGTCGCTACGACTTGAATCTTCCCGCATAGGTTAAATAACAGCATGATACAAGAATGGACTAAGCCTTGAATTCTGCACCATAACTGCAATTCTTCCTACTCACATAATGACATCATCTGTGCTTCTGGCTGCACATTGAAGGCCTTGTGCTAGCCTGGTTTCAGTGTATAATTTTTGGGCGTCTACAAGTTTACCCTCAAGAGACGGCCTGATATCTCTGTCCATACACTATAGGTGAGTTCTTTATAAAGAGTCATGGCATGAAGCATTGCACTTCTTTGCGGTGCTACGCCGCTATGACATGGCTTAAAGCCGAGGCTTTACCCCACCTGGGTACCTCATCGTAGTGTCATACTACTGTAGCATGAGGTCACAAGCCTCTTTGTAGTGCCAAACTACCCAGCATGAAGTCTTGCGCTTCCGTGCGGTGTTACGCCGCTATGACATGGCTCGCGAAGCCGAGGCTTTACCCTACCTGGTACCTCTTCGTGGTGTCATGCCACTGTAACATGAGGACATCGTCCTCTTTGTAGTGCTGTCTACCTCTCTTTATTACGATTATCATACAGCATTAGGCTACCTGCCTATTTGCGGTGCTACTCCGCTGTGACTAGGCTTGCAAAGCCGAGGCATTATCCCTACCTGGGAACCTCATGGTGGAGTCACCCCACTATAGCATGGAGTTACACTCCTTGTAGTGCTGCGCTACCGTGCTTCCTGTAAAGCACTCCAGGCATTCACTCTGCCTGAGAACTCATTAAGGCATTTAAGCCAACCTTCCCACAGGATCCGTTTTTCGCAGAAAACAATAGTAGACAACAGTGGTTGTAGGTCCGTAACCTCTCTATGTCACAGAGGACAAGTACCCACCGTTCCTGATATTCTTCTGGTTAATAGTCCTCCCTTGAACCAAAAGCTAGATGTCTAGTAGATTTCTCTTTGAACTAATAACATAAAACTTTATGGTAGGATTGTAATAACACAATATCAGAATGCCTTCAAGCCCATTTTACAAGCTGTGTCATCGACCAGCTGGCGCTTGAGGCCCTTGGTGAACGGATCCGCCAGGTTCTCCTGACTCCGAACATCAATCACTGCAATAACACCCCTCTTGATGAGATCGTGTACTGCCCTGTGCTTCAACCGCACAGTCCTCTTCTTCCCGTTGAAGAGGTCATTTGATGCCACCGCCGCAGTCGCCTGGTAGTCGCAGTATATCGGTATCGCCGGTATTTGCGCCCCAACCACTGGAAGATCATACATGAGCTCCCGAAGCCATTCTGCTTCCTCCGCTGCGGTATCAAGTGCAAAGAACTCAGATTTCATGGATGACCGCGAGAGCATAGTCTGCTTCTTCGATTTCCACGATATAGCAGCTCCACCCATTGTGAAAATGTATCCACCTGTGGACCTCTCGCTCTCCACTTCTGAGCACCAGCTGGCATCACTGAAGCCTTTCACGACCGGCGGATCTCTGCTGTAGTGCAGTGCATATGTCTGAGTCTTCTTGAGATATCTCATAACCCGTTTCACAGCTTTCCAGTGCTCAATGCCTGGGTTGCTCGTAAAACGACTCAACATTCTCACAGCGAAAGCTATGTCAGGCCTTGTGGCAGTAGTAGCATACATCAAACTCCCGATTAAGCTTGCATACTCCAGCTACCTGACATTTTCCCTTGAATTAGGCTTCAGTTTCAGATCACACTTGTACGGCGTATCGATCCCTGGAAGATCCTGATACCCGTAACGAGTGATCAACTTCTCAACATAATGAGACTGTGACAGCGCTAGTCCAGTATCTGTCCGGATGATCTTGAGTCCCAAGATAACATCAGCATCCCCCAAGTACTTCATACTGAACTTCGTCGAGAGGAACTTCTTTGTCTCCGTGACACAGCTTATATCCGTACCTAGGATTAGCATGTCATCCACGTATAGACAAACTATGACTCCTCTTCCGTCAGCAAACTTCGTATAGACACACTTGTCTGTTTCACTGACCCTGTAGCCATTTGACCTTATGACTTTGTCAAACTTCTCATGCCACATTTTGGGAGCTTGCCTTAAACCGTACAGAGATTCCACCAACTTGCAGACTTTGTCTTTAAGACCTTTGACGACAAACCCTTCTGGCTGTTGCATATAGATTTCTTCGGTCATCTCGCCATTCAGGAATGCCATTTTCACATCCATCTGATGTATCACCATATTATGTATCGCTGTGAAAGCAATCAACATTCTGATGGTGGTCATCCAGGCTACTGGAGCATACGTGTCAAAGTAGTCGATCCTCTGCTTCTGAGAAAATCCCTTGGCCACCAACCTGGCCTTGAACTTGTCAATAGTTCCATCTGCTTTCATCTTCTTCTTGAAGATCCATTTGCATCCGATGGGTTTCGCTCCTTCAGGAAGATCAACCAACATCCAAGTGTTATTTGAGGTGATGGAATCAATTTCATTGTCAATCGCCTTCTTCCAGAAAACCGCGTCTCTGGTCTTCATCGCCCCATCATAGGTAAGCGGATCTGCTTCCACATAATAGGTGACAAATTCATTTCCGAAGTCCTTCGGCCTCCTCACACGCTTCGCTGACGTCTCAGCGAGTTCTGGTTCAGCCGTTGTTTCAACAACAACCTCATCTTGGACAACTGGCTAATTGAAGATCTCAGTCTCCTTTTTACCTCCATCATTCTCCGAAATGTCCGTTAGAACAATGTTCTTATGCCTTGCAATCTTGTCTTCAAAATATTCAGCATCGCGAGATTCGATGATATGATTTGACTCAATATCAAGAAATCTCCGAGCATCACTCTTCTCGGCATACCCCAAGAAGATTGTCTTCGTAGTCCTTGTCCCCAGCTTCTGAATCTTCAGATCTGGGAGCTTCACATAAGCCAGACACCCCCACACTCGAATGAGATTCAAGTTAGGTCTGACTTAGAACCAGAGTTTATGAGGAGTTACGTCCGAAGTTGCATACGGCACTTTAAAAAGTGGCCGTCAATACAGCTTTTTCCAGTAGCATTTAGGAAGACCCGCAGTTTGCAGCATTGAGTTCATCATTTCTGTCACCGTTCTGTTCTTCCTCTCCACTACTCCGTTAGATTGAGGAGAATACGGAGCAATTGTCTCATTGATTATTCCATGTTCTTTGCAGAACGATGCGAATTCATGAGACCTATACTCTACATCTCGATCACTTCTGAGTAGTTGTAGATTGGTTTAACGTTCAGCTTCAGCCCTGAAGTCTCTGAACTACTCGAATGCTGCATCCTTCTACTTGAGAAGTCATGCGAACGTGCACTTCGAGAAACACTTCGAACTGTCCTCTGTGGAGAGTTGATAAAAGTCACAGATATCTGAGTGTACTAACTCCAGATGATCAGTACTTTAGTTCAATCGTCTGAGCAGCTTCCCAACAGTCTTGTATCTGCACAGACCTTAAACTCCTCCACCTCCTTACCCCCACATTCCGAAGATAAGGTTCTGGTAGGACAACTTGAGTCTGCTTCTGTCATAGAACAACTCTCGGTCCACTCAATGAAGTAACTTCATCGCCATCAGCAGAAGTTCGAACATTCCTTCAGCACCGAACATCTTTTCGAAACATGTTCCTCGCCAAGAAATTACCATCTGGCTAGTACGAATGTCCATCTTTCAAGTCTGTATCAGATAACAGACTTTCTGAGATCAGATTGCCAAAAAATCTCTGGTACGTGCAATACGCATTCCAGTGTCCTTGTCGGTGGTTAATAACCACTGTCTCGATCTTCAGAACTTCTGCTAGATATATGTTCGCCATCGAGACCTTCGTCATAACATGGCTCGTCCTTGGTGAACAGCTCCTGCTATTTTGGTTTGGGCTTGAATTTGCATTCACGCTTGTAATAGCCCTTCTTGCCACAGTTGAAGCAAGTCACGAGGGACTTGGACTTCTGTTGCTTGAACGAAGGACCGTTTACTTTCAGATTAGTGGAGTCCTTCTTCTTGTGATGAGAAGCCACCTGCTTCCCCTTGAACTCTCTTGTCTGCACCAAGTTGGCCTTAGCCAGTTGTTTGGACAGAGAGTCCATCTTCTGTTGAGATCGCATTTCGTCCTCAACGTGGATCTCTTGTAGAAGATCTTCCAAGCTAATGTCCAGCTTCTTACGATGCATTCTAGCATAGAAGTTGCTCCAACCAGAAGAAGTTTCGAGACTATCCCTCCAACGACAAACTTGTCGACGAGGGGCATCTTCTCGTCATCTAACTTCTGGCACAACTTCAGGAATTCCTTCACTTGAGGTAGCATCGCCATCTCGTCTTCGAAGAGCCACTTGTGGTACTTCTCGATGATGAAGATTTTGGACATGTTCTCATCATCTTCATATAGCTTACCCAAAGAATTCCAAATCTCTTTGGCCTTCACCTTCTTGGAATATGACTCTACCAGAGAGTCTTCCATAGAGTTGAGAATCAGCAGTTTACAGATGATGTTTTCCCTCTTCCATTTGCTCTGCTTGACGAGTGCAGCAGCAATAGGATCGACAGTTCCTCCTTCTGGAATCGTCGGTTCATCCTCAATCAACACATGGTCTACGTCCACGAGTTGAATATTAAGGGTGACCTTCCTCTTTCAGATTTGGAAATGTTCTCCGTCGAATTTCTCCAACTTGTTAAAGCTGGTATCGATGAGAGAAGCACGAGAGTTCTCCATCTACAAGGATCTTGCTTTGAGATTGTTAGTCCCGGGACTTGATCAAAGATGGTAGACTCGATGTCGAGATCAGAGGTTCAACAAACTTTCACCTTCTGATTATTCTCGAGGTCCAAGAGGAACACTATAATATAAATCTGATTACAAAAGCAACAATAATCAGAAAGTAAATCTCACGTTCTTCCTCGCAATCGCAGTTGCTGACGGACAGAACTGAGTTCAGAAAATAAATCTCACGTTCTTCCTTGCAATCGCAGTTGCAGACGGACAGAACTGAGTTACAACTCAGATGAAGGAGAAGAAAGAAGAAAGAAGAAGAGGAAAGGTTCTTGCTGGGGTGATTAAGATCACCGTTGCTCAAAACAAGATTCGCCCCAACACGATCTGCTCCCAGGAACCAACAAGTTCACGAAGAATTTTTGGAACGCTCGTAAGTCAATATTTGAGACTTGAACGGGCTTTCTGGACTTGACAGACTCCCTTAACTCTCTTCTTGGTGCATCTTTCAAAGGAGGCCAAGGGGCTCTATTTATAGAGTGGAGTTGAGACTTCACCTCTTCTCCTATCCAATGTGGGACTAAAATACCAATACTCAAAAATAGAGTTTGATATTTTAGATCATCCCACAATCAGCATAGAAGTGTGCCAGTCCACGCCTACCCCCCGAACACTCCCGTGCATGCACGAGACATCCTGGAGTCAGTATCCGAGTCCAAGTCCGCACAACAAAAATCAACTTGCATCCTTGTTGGATTTAATCCTTTTTCCTTCTAGGAAAATACTCCCACATGGCACAAACTTGTGCTCCACTACACCTCATGTGCACACCTCAACACAAGCAATGCATTATATTGAGATACTCACCATTTGGTGTAGCCGATGTGGGACTATATTTTCTAGTCCAAAGGCAAAAACACCAACATATGGCATATTTTTATATATACTAAACTGTCTCTAACACCCCGTCAAACTCACTGTGAGTTTGACCATAGAAGTACAAATGAAACAAAAACTACTAACAACAAGTAAAAACCAACTAACACCTCCCCTCAAACTCAAGAGGATCTATAATTAAAAGTTTGCCAGTAGAAAAGAGTGTCTCTGAACATATGGTAGTGAGACACTCCCAAGGAGTCCACATCTGCATCTGAGAAGTAACATATGGTAGTGAGACACTCCCAAGGAGATAATGTTGTTGAACATAGTGGCAATCAACATTTATGTGTTTCGTCTTCTTATGAAACACATGGTTACAAACAATCTGAACAACACTAGTATTGTCGCAATGCTAAAGAGTCGATCTAGAAATAGAGAGACCCATATCAGTAATATGCCTTCAAGTGATCTCGATAGTAGTAGTAGTAGTAGTAGTAGTAGTAGTCAGATACTCAGCTTGGCACTATTTCTGAAAATCACATCCTACTTCTTTGAATTTTAGGAAATAAAAAAAAATTCACCAAGAAACACACAAAATCCAGTAGTAGATCTACAATCAATAACATCACCAGTCCAATCAACACCAAAATAAGCACAAAGATCTAAGGGCGAAGTAGCGGAGAAGAATAACGATCTAGTGTTAGTGCCCCCCTATAGTGAAGAATCACCAGCAGAGCAACATAGTTATAATACGGACACAGATACAAACAAAGTAACAATATGTATTACATGAGAAATATAAGGACAATTGATAGTGAGATAAAGCAACATGCCAACTAACTGTCTGTATCGAGACAGATCTGAAATATTATCTTTATTATCAGAATGCATCTTGAGATTCAACTCAAGAGGTATAGGTACCGTACAAGTATTAGTAAGCTCTGCTAATATCTCACGAATAAACTTGTCTTGCGAGAGAAGGTATCCGCGAGTAGAATGATCAACTTCCAAACCAAAATAGTAGCGAAGATGACCAAGACCCTTCATCTCAAATGCAAATGCTGCTTCACTTGCATAATATCTGCAAAATGACCACCTATAATCTCATATCGTCAACATATATCATAAGTAGCGTCCCATAAGAATGCGTGAACAAAGCATGATCTTAAGAACTCGTACAAAATCCAGCAACATGAATAACAATATTAAATGTAGAAAACCATCCCGAAAGGCCTACTTGAGATCGTATAAGGCCTTACAAAAGTGACAGACATGGCAAGAAGAATGAGATAAACCAAGAGGAATCATGTAGACATCCTCAGATAATTCACCGCAAAAAAATGTATTCTTAGATTCCATCTGAGATACAGGCTAGATATCGCTCGAGACACTGACATAAGCAAATAGCTAGAAGGGTCTAAATAGTAGTCATCTTTGTAACATGAGTGAAGGTCTCGTCATAGTCAACACCATGGCAGTCAAAGGCGCGCCTTGCAGAAAGCCGCAGCAGTTGCGCCTCGCACGGTCGCACCTCACTAGGTAAGATGCCTTTCTCCAGGCACACCCAGGACGCGTCTTAAGTGCGCCTTACTGCAAAGTGCAACCAAGAAAAGGCGCGTCTTATGGTTTAATTTATTTATTTATAAAAAAACTTTAAGGCATTGAGATAATTTTTACATTATACAAGTAGTTGGTTACAGTTGAACTAGAAAAACTAAAATTTACAAAAAATATGGTAGGGATAATACACACTCTTGTTAGTTATGTTAACTACTACTGTTGTTTTGCTAGTTCACTTGGTTATGTTTTAACGTATTTTTGTTGATTTTAATATGTTATTTCGTTTTATTTCTTACATTATTTATTTATTTATTTATCTATGTATATTTTTACTATTTTTAACATTTGCGTTTCGTTTTGCTCCGGCATGCGCCTTAACTCTACCTTACGTCTCTGACGATATAGACATTTTGTGTCTCGAGTACTGCTGAAGAAAATCACATGCAACTAGTATGGCATTATACCTAGCAATGGTGCCATCAGCCATAGTCTTGATATTATACACCCACCTGCAGCTAATAGGACGTGTGCCAATGGGTAATGCTACAAGATCTCATGTATATGTATGCGCCAAATCTAGTAACTCCGACATGGATGTCTGCTACTCAGGAATGATGACATTAAGGTAGTAAAGGAAGTCAAACGATAAGTGAAGTGCGTGAATCAAGGTTGTAAAGGAAGTCAAATGATTAGGCGAGTGATGCGGACCAGTAGATCAACACAAATGCGATACAATGGGTGGTATAAGATCCACATGGACATATGATACAATAGTCTTATCTATAATGATGGGTCGATCATGACAATGATAAACATGAATAATGGATGGACGTACGGGCAAAGCATGTGCAATGGGAGGAGCAAGTGAATTTGGTCTCAATATCAAGGAAAATAAACTCCTCATGCGTGGATGGTAGTAAAGGGACTGGAGGACGTGCTAAAGCATAGTAGGGCACATTCTCAAAAAAAAATGACATGGCAAGAGTTGCGAAGACATTTAGCAACATGATCATAGAATATATAATTGTGTTGAGGACCAAGAAACACACAAGTAACAAATTTTAGAGGATAACTTGTTTCGCTCAGTCGAATACAACTGAAGAAACAAGTATGGAATAATCAGTACACGACCATATAAACATTGATACGGAGACGTACCATTAAGAACATAAGTCGTGATCATGTTGATCAAAAACACACTAGTAAGTACAACTTCAACCCGGAACTAAACATGGACAAAAGCAGACAAGAGAATATACCTAGTGACATCAAGAATATGCCTATGACGATGATCAACAACCCCATTTTGGTGATGGGCATGAGGACAAAAGAACAGAGCAAACATCCCCTGAGGGGCATGATAATCACGGAACTGATGTGATGTGTACTTCCTCCGAATATGAACGAAGCACCTTGTTTTTGCATGAAAATTGGGTTTAACCATCGTTGCAAACTCAAGATACCTCGGAAAACCTCAAACTTACATGAAATCAAGTAAAGCCAAGTAAATTGAGAATGATCGTCAACAAATATGACATAGTACATCTTTCCTCTCTTTGACTCATGAGGAGATTGACCCCCAAACATTGGAGTGAACTAGATCAAAAGGAGATGCAGAAACAGACTCACTCAATGGAAAAGAAATAGCGACATGACGCCCATGAATACATCCAATACAAGGTATGAGGGACTTAGAGGAGAAGTTCCCTAAAACTCCTGAAGTCTAGAAAAAGGTAGATGTCCTATTCTCCTATGCCAGACATAGCAAGCAGAAGGTGGGATAGCAAAATCAAGACAAATTGCAGTAGTAGCAATGGGCAATGAAAGTGTAAGTTGGTCTATAGTATAAAGACCATCGTGTCTTTGCCTTGCCCCAACTGGAAAACCGTGCGCAGATCATGTATGAACATGTAGTTTTAGTGAATGAAACAATGTAAGACACATCAATTAACTGGAAAACCGATAAGAGGCTTATGGTAAGTCCTTCGAGTGGTCCTGACCAATACTAGGTAATATAGTACCATCAGCCGTGCAAATAGATGCTGATGACTGAAGATGTATGGTACTGCTAAGTATATATGTATCAAGAGTCATGTGATAGGAAGCACCAGATATAGAATCCAGGAGGTAGAGGATATACCTGCAAGGACGACAAAAGTAGAAATAACAGATGTAACAACTGGATGACCAGACAATTAGAGCATACTCAAAAGTTGCTGAATATAATTGGATGTAATCGGTATCTGCTGTGGAGTTACTGAAGAAGAACTACGACCATGGACAATGTGCCAGAAGTAGTCGCATCAACCATAACAATCTGATGATGTGGTGGTCATACTTAAGGTCGGCTAGATGCAGCCTCCCATGTCTTTTGTTGTGCAAAGACCTGACACTCCTTGGTGGAGTAAGTATCACGACGCTTGTGCCAAGGACACCACTTATGGCCCCGTCGTAGATCAGAAGTTCCACGAGTCTGTGTGCTACCAGAGGAAGCACCGGGAACAGTAGGACGGGACAGACAATAAAGAGCAGGCGAAGGTCGAGCCACCAAAAAAGAACTTCTATATTGCAATGGACTGAGTCTCAAGCGAATGACGAAGGAGGACGAGTCTCCTCAGTAGTCAACTCGTTCACTGCCTTATTCAGTAAGGGGATCGGTGAACGCTACTGCATATTACCGTTAGAATTATGAAACTAATGTCTAAGTAGCATAAGGAAATGAATGAGACGTCATCGATCTCCTAACACAAGATACTGCGTATAATACAAATATGTAGTGCCAACCTTGGGAGTAGTCTCCATAATAGCAAGCTGGCTCCATAGATCCATCATATAAGCGTGAAACTGCCTAGTTGTACGATCTCCCTCGAAAGCAAAATGAATAGACTGCAATAGCTGGTCCTCGTAGGCACTATTAGTATAGTACTGCCTCAAAGGGGTCCACATGGTGGTTGTAGTATCGTAGGGATTGAACTGGAGCATAATAGTGGACGAGATGGACTGAAGCCATGGCCCAATGCTCATCAAAAGTCCATGTGATAACACCACTCACAAAAGTTGCATGGGCCCCTCCAGTAGTACGAGTCGGAGTCGGACAGGGATCTGTGCCATCAACATGGTCCGATAGACATCGGCTCCTCAGATGACTCCTGAAAGATAATGCCAAACCCTAGTTTGGGCCCTCCAACTTATTAAGAATGACAATGTGGTTTGATCATTTTTTTCCCTTATAACTAGTCTCCTTTACTTGTTGCATGCCTCATGACAAGATACGTGAAGCTCATATCATAATTTTCCCATGTGTGTATATATATAGTTTTTTATTGGTTTATGCATAGGATGGAGGAGAAAAGATGGTGCTAACCCCCAAAGTTGGAGAGAGACACTATTTGGATAAAACCAACCATACTTCCGTATTGGGAGTTACGTGTTTCTAATAGGGGATATTGAACATCTTATTTAGGAAAAATGGATCCTCCAACTTGTTAAGAAAGACGATGTGGTTCCACCATTCTTTCTTAAAAGTGGTCTCTTTTAGTTGTTGCATGCCCCATGACAAGATCCACGAGACTCGTATATTATTTTACTGTATATCTATAGTTTTTTTTTTATATTGGTTTAGGCATAGGATGTGAAGGAGAAAAGATTGTGCTAACCCCCAAACTTGGATAGAAAGACACTCTGTGGATAAAACCAACAATACTTCCCTGTTGGGAGTTGATTCTTATTTATAATGATAGAGGAGCGCAAGTAGGACCACGAGAATATCACTTGGCTAAACCTGATCTAGATTTATTTCTTGCCTAACCTGCGCCTCATGTATTTGTTGTTACAATTTTTTTTACTAGATAATTTACCCCTCAGGTTGAGCATGTATCATCAAACGTAGTCAACCTTGAGCCTAAAAGAACAAGGAGATGTCGGTCTGTCGGCGTGGTCAACCCCCAATTGGTCGATGGGTCCGTCAGTGTCATTTCAAGTTCAATGCACAGTGAGAAAATGGTCAAAATGCTATTCTCTGCTGAAGTAAACCATGTGAATTTTTTTGTTCATTTCTCTACCCTGCAAACAGTTTTTTTTTTCTACGAACAGCACTTGTATTTTTATATCAGTGTTTGAAATAGAAGACTTCAAACTTCAAAGTCTGCTTTGCTAGGTTTCATAGTGTAGCGATCATTCTCTCTATCCAGAATACATGCAAAGCCCACTTCATGATAAGCCTACACTATCTGAGCCGTACCCTACGTTTTGTATGCTGTGGTTCCAGGCCAAATTGGAGCTACAGGCAAAAGTTCAAACCAAGTCTACCTAAAACTATAGCTAATTAAAATAGTAGTAGTCATACTTTGAGCTAGTATCAGATTTGTCCAAGGAATATGATGTGTATATGAAAAGGAGAGCTAAGTTCATATTCCTTATAGGATTTATACAGTTGTTGTGAGCAACTATATATAAATATGGCCATAGCTTTGGGTGGAATAGATAAAATTAGGTGGAGCACAAATAAATTAGAGAGTTGTTTTGGAGAGCCAATTATGGTAGCAATTCTCGGAGAATTGACAAGCGGCGACTTCGTTGGGAACTCAGTTACAATGGATATAGAGACAGAATAAAAAAAGACATCGACAGTGGTCGTGGTTTCGGTAGCCTTCGGGTTTCGGTGAGTGTTTTATTGTATTAATTGGTAGGGTGAGTGTTGCAAGCTTTGCTTTTGTTCTTTTGGATCTATCAAAAAGTTGTGGGGATCGGGATACCTTGCATCTTTGGGTAAGGGATTGCGAAAAAACTGTAACTAGATTATAGTGGATTTGTGCTTGGCTTGCCCCGTGGTTGTTTTAAGGGCTTTTCCATGTTAATACCAAGGTTCGCAGTATCGGTATCGGAATCGGTATTGGTGATATATGTAGTATCGGTGGTTTCGGATCAGAGTATCGAATTTTTTGGTATCAGAAAACAAATAATTATTAATAAATTATTAACATTTTAAAATTTTATTTTATAAATTTAGGCATAGTTTTAGTATTTCCAGTGTTATTTATTAGTAGTTTTGAAATTAAATGAAATAGTAGTCACCCTTACCGATTGGTTTACATGCAATAAATAAATTTTCTTCTTTTACATGCTTTTACAACCTTATTATGCTTTAAACCCTTGGTGATTTGTCTTTTTTCGTTAATTTTTTGCCGAATTGACCGGAAAAAAGACCCTCAATGTCGGTATCGGTCAGTATCGAGTATCAGTCGGTATGGGATCGGGACATGCCAAATCGGCCGTATCGGATCGGTATCGCCAATACTGCAAACTATGGTTAATACTTTGTTTTTATATTTGTGATTTCCTTTATTCCGCATTGTTGGTTGTTGGTTGTTGGTTGGTGGATTCCAACTCTTCATTGTAACCTGTAGCACATATAAACGAAAGGTCTATGCTACAGTCCATAGTGTAAACGAAAGCCTTGACTCTATTCTCTAGTTTCTTTGTGTGTTGTCTTCCTTCATCACTATGATGGTGCCCAATTAATTTTCCGCTGATCAATGATTTTTGCTATAAATTTCTATATTATTCTATAGATACTTTATTCCTGGCACCTTGTTTCATGTCCAATCAGCAAGAACATGAACACTGGCCTTGGTGTATGGTATTGTAACATTTCAATCACCACATCTTAAATATTTTGCTATGACTTTTGCGTTCACTGAGATATCATAAGGCTCCTTCCATGTCAGGCTTGTAAAAAATTGGGACAAATTGAACTCGCTGATTGTGAAATATATGCGTCCTGCGAGCCATGCCCGATGTGCTTCGGTGCAATTCATCTTTCTCGAATCAAGGTATATACCCCAACCTCATATCCTGCGAAGTTGTGAACTTTGATTTCAGTTGCGCCAGTGGAAACTCTTTTGCTAATAACTTGTGTCATATGATCAGAGGTTGGTGTATGGAGCAAAGGCAGAAGCAGCAATAGCTATCGGGTTTGATGACTTTATAGCGGATGCATTGCGAGGTACAGGATTCTACCAAAAGGCCAACCTGGAGATCAAAAGAGCCGACGGG
This sequence comes from Iris pallida, assembly GCA_029216955.1. Classification (NCBI taxonomy): domain Eukaryota; kingdom Viridiplantae; phylum Streptophyta; class Magnoliopsida; order Asparagales; family Iridaceae; genus Iris; species Iris pallida. The sequence goes on from JANAVB010028196.1 coordinate 11,991,851, forward strand.
AATGGAGCCATTATTGCGGAACAAGTCTTTCAGAAGACCAAGGAGAAGTTTCAGATGTACTGAAAGGCTTCTGGTAGCTGATACGAGGCCTTTCAAGAAGGCCAGAGAGCTTCCAAACGGACAGAAGTGCGTTCTGGTTGCTTACAAGATTGAACACAGACATGGTTCTGTACACTGTAGTTCTCTTTCATGTAAAATTTGTCTCCATTTTATGTCCTTCTTGAGAAGATACTGTGTGGCAAATACTCAATACGAACACACTGCTTAGAGACTGATATCCTCGCCTTTGGTTTTATTATTATGGTTAAATTTTTATTTTCATTGGGGTTGATGCTTGCGAGAAATTATTCACTGGGACAGGCTCACCACGTGGTACTGATGAATAGTGAGCCCGTCCAATATTATAATGACACATCGTAGTATCATACTATTTTTGGTAACCTAATCTTAATAATATTCGGAAACTGTTTGATTAGTTTCTTTTTTACTTTTAATATTACATGTGATACTATACGAGAGATGTTGGACGATTCTGCCTGCATCTGGATCCTCGTCCCGCATTAGCCTGGTCCTTGTAGACATGGGTGAGCAATTTGATTGCGCTTTTATGTACGTGGAGTGATTTATTGTAAATTTGTTGATTGAATTTTTCTTATGAATTAGGGATGGTAATTGAAAGTGGTTTGCTGTTAAGCCTTTGTTCATGCTGGGAATACGGATGTCCGAAACAGAGATTTACTCGTGTTTCTGGGCACCATTCCAAAATTTTGAAGTAGGTGTTGTAACTAGGGTGCTTGCATGTCTGCTATACAATGGCTGATGGAACTTTGTATGCCAAGGTTGCACACATGTATAGTGTAGTTTCTTAAGAGGAAACCTAATTTTTTTTTTTTTGAGGTGTCATTTCTCCATGCCGGACCGTGGCCCAAAGCCGCCCAGCCGTCCATAAGGGAATTCGAACTCGAGACTTATGCTCGGACGCCCCCCGCACTACTAGGCTAGTGCCTTAGGGACAGAGGAAACCTACTTAAAATGTCATTTTTATAGAAATCGAATTTGCGTTATAGCAATCAGCGACATAACCATCTCAAGACACTTGGGGGTTCCTAGGCAAATTAAGGAAAGAATATGATTGTTTTTTTTCCTTAAATCATGAGGTCCTATGTCAATTAAATAATTAAAGAAAGGATATCATTGTTGTTTTCCTTAAATCAAGGGGGGGGGGGGGGGGGGGGGGGGGGGGGGGGGGGGGGGGGGCGCCTAGGTCAATTAAATAATTAAGGAGATAATTTATTTCCTTTGTGTTCCATATATGTTTGACATGTGTGTTTATTATATATATATATTTTTCGAAGAAGGTAAATATTATTAAAAAAAAACACAATGATTACATCTATGATTCAGTCCAGATCACAAAAAAGGTTATCTAGGGTCTAGGATATCTATGTCAGCATCTATATTTCTTTGTACACCAAATATATTAAGGGAGAGCCCCTAAAAAATACGTCGATTTTGTTCCTTCCACACATGCCAGACTACCGCCCCACAGATTATTATGATCCACCGGTAACCTCTCGCTCTATTACCCTTCTGAGCTTTAACATCATTGAAAACGGAGAAAATACGTATATCCTGCTGGATGGGAAGGTCAATTTTAGACCTCTGGGCACTACAGCTACCCCAGACAAAGTCGCACTCAAAAAACATATGATCCCTAGTCTCGTCCACTTTACCATATAAGCAGCAGATAGTATACTCACAAGAAATTCCAAACTTGGTAAGTTTGCCCCGTGTAAATAGTCTATTCCTGATCATTTTGTAAATGCACAAAGAGTTTTTGGTTGTCACCCCTTTGGTCCAAACCACCTCTGCCTAGTCTACATCCTCATGGACAGTCCTAAGTTGGTTCAAAGTTGTACTGAACTTGAAGGTTTCTCTCTCCATTTCTTCCCAAACCCAGTAATCGTCCATTCCCTGTCGATCAATCTCCACCACATGAGCAACCTCGATCAAACGGCCCTACAGATTCCACTCCTCTTTCTGGATAGGGCTACTCACCTCGTCAATGGATCTCATCAGCTCATAAACATGCCAACCCTCCCTCTCAATCAAGCTAGAGTGCTTGATCCAAGGGTCATGCCAGATGCTGGTTTCAGCTTGAGCATATCACCCTAGTCAACTTAACCTTAGCCCTGAGTGTCGTCGCCAACAAAGCTTTAACTGAAACTGAGAAGTTGTTGTTGCTGCTAGTCGACCAGAAGTCTCCGTTCGGTAAGTATCTACCATTAACCCAGTCAGCCCACAAAGACTTCACATTAGTGAATCTCCAGAACAGTTTTAGGTACACCTTTTTTTTTGAGGAGGGACAAGGAACGCAACCCAACTCCTCTCACCTTCTTAGGCCTACACAATTCATCCCAACTAATAGCGTGAATGCCTCCTCCCCATAGTAAGTCGACACATAGGCTTTCAATCTTCTTGATCATTCCTTTAGGAAGCATAATAGTCTGCAACCAGTATAAAGCAACCGCCGAAATAACATCCTTGATAAGCTCAATCCTACCCCCAAAGGACAAAATTTGAGTTTGTCATCCCTCTAGTCTCGATTGGGTATACTTGAGAAGACCCTCACAGTCCATATTGATGGCATAATTGATCGAGAGGGGAAGCCCAAGATATATATTAACAGGGAGCATCCCTTCCGCAATGCCCATCTTGGCCAGCCAAGCCTCCCTATTTCTACAAGTACGATTCATGAACATCTTGCTCTTATTTATGTTCAGCTGCAACCCCGACCAATTCTCCAATTTATCGAATATCTACTTGAGCGTGTCAAGGGATCTGTAAGACAGCTCCACGAAGACAAGCAGATCATCAGCATAAATAAGGTGAGACACCATTGGCTTAATCTTTCGAAATAAGAGGGTAATCAACATGTCCAAAAATGCGTCATCCAAAAGACAAATGAGGAACTCTATCACTATCGCAAAGAGAGGAAGACAGGAGATCCCCTTGTCTCAAACCTCTGCTGCTCCCAAAAAAATCCTTTGGCTGACCCTTGACCATTATCGAGAACGAGGAAGAGAAGACACATTGCCTCACCCTTTCTACCCACCATTTGTCAAACCCCATACATATCATGATGAGACAAAGGAAGTCTCGATTGACTATATCATAAGCTTTTCTGAGATCCAACTTTATGCACGTTTTGTTGCCCATGCTTATTAAATTTTCTCCCAATCTCGTGAGCCAGCAAGCAGTTACCCTGAGATGGATCGCCCTTTGATAAAAGTCGTCTGGTTAGATGAGATCTATCATGACATCCCTCATCCGGACACACGTAAGTGCAATATGATATCTTGTATAACAAATTACAGCATGCTATAGAACGAAAGTCTTCCAGCTCAGTCGCACCCTCCGCCCTCCACCTTCACAATTAAGACCACGAATGTATAGTTGAGCTCCTTAAGCAGCTTGCCAGAGTTCTCACCTCATCCAAAACATCCTCCTTGATCATGTCCCAGTGGTTCTTGAAAAAAGTAGCCTCATCAGGCCCTGGCGATTTAATAGGGTCTGTTTTTTAACAAATAGCTCAATCTCCTGGGTAGACAAAGGGGACCGCATCACCTGGTTACCCCTCATAGAGACCAAATTCTTAAACTCAATGTGCGAGAAATTGGTCGGGTAGAAATCCTGGTTGTAGAGAGCCTTGTAAAACCAAACCGCCTCATCCCGAATACCAACGACACCAGTAATGAGTATATCGTTAGGATCAAGTAACTCATGAATGACATTTTGATTCTGCCTCGCCTTCACCATCGCATGGAAGAATTTAGAGCACATTTATCCGTCTTTAAGCTAGTTGCATTTAGCTTTTTGTCTAACTTGGATCTCATCCAAGAACCTCTCTTTATGCAGCCAGTCTTGGAGAACAGTCTCCTATTCCGTGAGGACTGGGTTTTGAGGATCTAACTTCACCGTTTGTTGAACCTTTGCCAGCTTAGCTTTCAACTCATGAAGAGGAGTAGCAGGTCTGGGCCTTAAGACGCCCCTTAATAGACTTCAACTTGTGAGCAATCATGTATTGAACAGTCCCGTTCGCCCTATTCTTCCAGCCTTGCTTAACTGCCTCCTCATAACCTTCCATGTGAATCTAGTCGTTGTTGAATTTGAAAGGCCTCTCTATAACATGGTAGAGCCTGCTTTGATCGGCAGTCACCAAGTTTAAATACTACATTCTTTTGGGAGGTTTGATCTTAACCCAAGTCCATTCAAGTTACTCTTTGGACAAATTTGTTATCTATTTTAATATGGAGTTTGTTTATATCAAAAATATAACAAAAATTTGAATTTGCCTAAGTGGTAACGAGTATTCGTCTGGATGAATGAGAAGATTAAGGTTCAGTCACTTCCAAAGCTCCTGTGGGCCATGAAGGACCTTCCAGTGCGGACACAATGGCTTAGGATGTAAAGTGACACTTTGGTCGTACACTTGGCACGTCGGCATCAGACACTGAGTTGGTGTCCATAAGAGCATCTCCAACGCTATTGTGACTTTGGAAAAAAATTGTTGCCACATAGGAATGACAAAATTTTATTCAAAAGTTCTTCTCCAATGCAATTGTCAAGTTAATTGTGAAGCTTATGTGGCAAAAATTAAAGAAGACATTGTGAAGTTGATTGTCTTGTTCTAGACAATGCACTTGACAATGTCTTCTCTTCCATGTCATCAATTATGAATAAAAAATATTAGAAAAAAGAAAGAAGATGAGTAGTTGTCTTAAAAGTTGTCTTGGAAGTTGGAAAAAATACTTTTTATTGTCTTCTCAATACTTTTGCATTGGAGAGAGTTTTACTATCTCATTGTCTTTTGAGATATAATTTTGCCACATAAACAAGACATTGTCTTGTGGCTCATGCCACATAGGAGCCACCTAAGACTCACAACACTTAACAAGACAATAGGGTTGGAGATGCTCTAACTACAATGTTGGATGTCTGGCAGCCACGTTAATGTTACGAGGCATAGGGATTTGAATTGGTGGCGACTACAAGAAAGTAATACAAATAGACTCAACAAGTAGTATGCTTCTTCTATATCAGAGGATCAACTCTTCGCGTATGGACAGACTAACATAATTTACAACAACAAAATCGGGAACATCTCAATCACTAATGGTCATGTCCCGCGGGTTTTTAGCCCATTATTTTGTTCAATACATCATTGAGGAGAGTAATATTTATTATTCTGCTTAACGAAAATTCTACCAAACTCTCACAATCTACCCCTCCTCCGTAGAATATGTGTCTATCTACTTTTGTCTTCGTAGACTGAACAAGAATACTATCAAAACTGTTACAACAGAGTCCGTGGGTTGTGATCTAGTTGTAGCAACGGAAGCCTAGCGGGGAAGGCGTAGATTCGAATCTCTCCTTGACATTTGCCAAATCGGAGAAAATGACACTTAGGGGGCGTTTGGTACGCGGTATTTTTTTTTATTCCCGGAAAAATTTAAGATGGGAATCTATTACCACGTTTGTTTGGCCTTATAAAAAATTTATTCCCGGGAATTATAAATACCCGGGTAAATAGTTTACCCACAAAACATGGAAATTCTATCCCTTGAGAATAGGTGGATTTTTTTTTTTTGCCCGGGCAAAAAAAAAAATTGTCCAAATTTTTTTCTTCTTTTTTGATCAATTTTTGATTAGTTTTGAATATTTTTTTTTTCTTTTTTTGTCGTTTTTATCGTTTTTATCGTTTTTTGTCATTTTTACCAATTTTTTGTCGTTTTAAGCAATTTTTTGTCGTTTTTACCCATTTTTTGTCTTTTTTGATTATTTTTTATCGTTTTTATCTTTTTTTTGTCATTTTTTGTCATTTTAACCAATTTTTTATCGTTTTAAGCGATTTTTTGTCGTTTTTAACCCATTTTTTGTCTTTTTTTATTATTTTTGTCGTTTTTATCGCTTTTTTGTCGTTTTTACCTATTTCTTGTCGTTTTAAGCAATTTTTTGTCTTTTTTGTCACTTTTTGATTAATTTTTGTCGTTTTTATCTTTTTTTTGTCATTTTTTGTCGTTTTTACCCAATTTTTGTCGTTTTTACCCATTTTTTGTCTTTTTTGTAACTTTTTGATTATTTTTTGTCGTTTTTATCCAATTTTTGTCATTTTTGTCGCTTTTTTGTCAATTTTTGTCGTTTTAAGCGATTTTTTGTCGTTTTTTGTAGTTTTTTTTTACCGATTTTTAGTTTTTTTTGTCGTTTTTTCGCTTTTTGGTCATTTTTACTGATTTTATGTCGTTTTATCATTTTTGTCGCTTTTGCCTTTTTTGTCGTTTTTGTCGCTTTTTGGTTATTTTTTGTCGTTTTAACCGATTATTTTTTGTCGTTTTAACCGATTTTGTGTCCTTTTTAACCGATTTTTTGTAATTTTTTGTCGTTTTAACCTTTTTTTTTTTTTTTGTCAATTTTGCCGCATTTTGGTTTTTTTTTGTCGTTTTTACCGATTTTATGTCGTTTTTGTCGTGTTTTGGTTATTTTTGTCGTTTTTACCCTTTTTTTGTTATTTTTTGTCGTTTATACATTTTTTTTTTGTCATTTTTGTCGTTTTAACCAATTTTTCGTCGTTTTTCATCGTTTTTTGTTATTTTGTCGTTTTTACCGATTTTTTTTTCGTTTTTACCATTTTTTTCGTTTTTACCGATTTTGTTTTCCTTTTTACCTGTTTTTTTATATTTGTTCATTTTTTTTCATTATTATTAGTTTTTATTTTTTCCCGGAAATATTTATATTGTCACCAAACATGGGAATGTAATTTTCCCGGGAATTTAATTCCTTGGAATTTGATTCCCGAGAATATAGAATTCCCGACTATATAGTATTCTGCATACCAAACGCCCCCTTAAAAAAAATGTCACAACAGCCCCACAACATAAGCTGTGCAACAACATGCTTGTTGCATACAGGGGTGCAATGAAGCGAGCATTCTAAAAATTCCTTCTTTTTTTAAATATACTAGTTTCTAGAAGCAATCGACTACAATATCAAATATCAAACTACTGACCATTGATAATTTTGCTCGTCCTGACGAGTCGCTTCTTTCTCCTCCAACTCTCTTTATTTACTAATTTTTGTTTATGTTTTCTCTATCATAACAATGCAATCCCGTGTCCTGTTCCAAAATGTGGACCTTGAAATTTAAAATAGATGCAAGATATTTTTTTTGGCTAATTCTAAGTGCAGTTCAAAACTTATTTGAGGCTAGTATTTACTAGGGGACAGTTCAATTTGGTAGAACTTTTATTCGGGATGGTCCCAATTTTACTTGGGACTAGTCCAACCCCCAAAGAATTAGAATTTTTCTAGAAACGGACGCCGGCGGGAGCATGGGTGCGAGGTTCCGCTGGGGATCGGGATCGGAAGGGGAGGGGGAGGAGAAGGAGGAGGAGACAGCGGCTAGGGATCGGAAGGAAGGACTGTCAAATTTTTTGACAGTCCTAAAAAATTAGGACTGTCAAATTTTTTGACAGTCCTAAAAAATTAGGACTGTCAAATTTTTGACAGTCCTTCCAATACAAAGGACTGTTATATTTTTCATAGTCCTCAAAAAAATTGAACAGCCCCAAGCAAAAATTTGAATGACAAACTTGTAAATAACTTTGGTCGTAGAGCTCATCGCTCATCGACACCAACTGCTAAGGCAAATTATCATGTTTTCCTGTTTTAGTGAAAGAATTTGAACACAATTTCATGACAAATATCTAAAAAAAAAGTAAAATAAAATAAAGTAATGAACAAACTTTTGGATTATTCATTCTTTTTATCACGAGTGTCCTGCTACACCATGCTTGTAAAGTTGTAACAATACATACAACTTAGTATTCATATATATATGTTTAAAGTTTAAATTTATTTTAAAAAATTGTGATGACGGTGTGATAAATTTTAAATTAATTTTTACAAATTTTTTGATGACTGTGACTTCATCACACATATACCACCATAGTACAAAAGAAATAAAGAAATGGCCCGTGAATATCCCTTTCAATTGTTTCAACTTAGAAGGTGCTACATGTAAATATTAAAAGTTGGATCACTCTATACTTAATTTTGATTATTTATAAGGGAATATTAAAATTTGATTAGGGCACAGTAGAATTGGAGCTAGTCCAGGTTTGAGGAAGAATTATTCAGTACATTCCATTCTATTACTCACTGGGCTGTCCCAACCCCATACACCCCCAAACCCAAATTTTGAACTTCATTTCAAAATTTCACCCTCTCTTCAAAAATTCTAACTTTCTTCTTTTTCTTCTTCCTCTTCTTCTTCTTCTCCACCATTTTCCTCCTCCCCAAGCTACATCTTCTTCTTCATCTCGACACCTTCCCCAATCTCTTATTCCTAATTTCGATGGCACCCAAAGGTTCTCTTCCCAAAACTCTAGTTTCCCTCTCATATTCTTCTTGTAATGTTTATTCCCAAAATCCAAGTATAAATTATCATGATGGAAAAAACATACAATGTAATGTTTATTTCCATTATTTATAGTCAATTTCATGATCAAAGTAAACCCTAACAATATTTGGCCACGTCGACTTTAGGACTGTCATAGTTTCTGACAGTCCTAAATACTGATAGGACTGTCAAAATTTGTGGCAGTCCTCATGTACAGCAAGTGCATTCCAGGACTGTCACAATTTCTGGTCGTTCTAGAAATATTAAGGACTGCCAGAAATTATGGTAATCCTGATATACAGTAAATGCATTTCAGGACTGCCACAATTTATGGCAGTCTTAGAAGTATTGAGTATTGCCAGAAATTTTGGCAGTCCTGAAATAGATTTGGACATTCCTAAAATGGACTTGCTGTCGAGGCAGCCAAAATATATTTTAGGGTTTTGTCATCCGGAGAGTTAACTGATATTGCTTCACAAAGAATGTCATATTGACCCACCAAAGGGTTTGTACATTGTTTATTCACCCACCATTATTAGGATTTGTACATTATTTGTGCAATAATAGGATTTGTACATTATTTGTGAGAATACTCTGGATACCATCGAAATTTGGAATGAGAAAGAAACTAGGATTTTGATGGAGATGATGGGGATGAAAATGGTGGAGAAGAAGAAGATTAGAAGAAAACCCACCCCACATTATTGTTATTGTTCTTCTTGGATGTGTTGAGGAAGGAAACAAGAGGAAAAAAAATTAACTTATATACCTAGAGTTGGACCAGTCTTGAGTAATTTTTTCAATGACAAATTTATAAATAAATTAAAGTTAGATTAGGACTAGCTCTGATCAACTTTTGATGTGTCCTTATAAATAATCTTAATTTTGACCTAAAACTAAACTAAAACTAAAAGTGAGGGTCAACAAAACAGAGGGGCTTTCTGCAAATATACCATACTAATCTCTGCTGACGTAGCCCTACTCCCTCACGTGAGCTCTTGCAGAAGCATAAAGCCACCGCTCTCCAGCCGTCCAATTGAGTCCATGTCACCGATCCGAGCAACTCCATCCGAACGGACGGTCCAGATTTCCTCTGGGAAGAACACTGGATTGAATCCGGACGAGCTTCACTCTTCCCTTCCTTTCTTCTCCTCCTTCCCAAAAATTCCGATTTTAATTTCTTTAATTAATCTAAATAAATTTCTGTAGAGAGAGATGAAGGGAGCGATGGACGAGAGGGAGATGGAGGTGGCGAAGAAGGAGGAGAAAGTCAAGGCGGGGGTCAATTACGAAGGAGCGATCGACGACGCGGACGACGGTGACGCCGACGATGACGACGTGGAGGAGATGGTGGATCTGAAGGGCGATGGAGACGACGATGATGACGATGACGATGACGACGACGACGACGAGGATGACGACGACGACGACGAGGATGACGACGACGACGATGACGTGGAGGAGGTGCCGGGACCGCAGGTCCACACAGTGGATAATGATGACGAGGAGGAGGAAGAAGAAGATGGAGTGGAAGGAGGTGATGACGACGACGACGATGATGACGAGGAGGAAGAAGAGGTATAATTTTTTTTGATATTTTCTGTGAAATTTAGTTAGATCTACATGTTTACTGTCAAATTATAGTTAATATTTGTCTCGTTGTTAACTTTTTAGATTTCTTTACAGAATTTTAGGATGATTCTTTAGCACCGAAAACTTAATTAGGGTTTCATGTTGAGGTTTCGTCGTATCTGTTTATATATATTTTTTAATATTTATGTGAATTTTGTTTATTGTTAGTAGGAATTAGGCTTTAGTTAGATCTATACGTTTGTCATCAATTTCTAGTTACTATTTGGTACGGTGTTAATTTCTAAATTTTTACAGAATTGTCAGCATGCTTTTTTATGACCAAAAAGAAAATTTGGCTTCAGAGTTGAGGTTTTACTCCCTCTGTTCCTTGTAGGATTTATTCATACTGTGGTTCTATTCATCCTTAATTTTAGTTTGAGTAGATCTTTAATAATTCCAGTTAGATCTAGGGTTTGTGTGTTGGTATTTAATGATTTTATATATGTGGGAAACATTTGTTCTATTGGATGCTATAAATCAACATGGATATATGTTGCATGGCATGGACACAGAGTACAGCTCGACACAATACGGACACATGGGCACATATTTTTGTGATGACTTAGATTACTTGTCTGTATGTGTAAAACAAATCAACACTGATTCTCGGTGTGTTCATGTTGGTTTGCACTAGAATGCTTCTTATTTAGTAGAGAACTTTTGTCGGTCTCTCATTTTTAGTATTCATCATAATGCCTGTTTTTGTGTGGGTTTCAAATAGATATGAAACTGTTGACTGCATTGGGCAGGTCTCTGGCGTCGCATATGGTAATAAGTGCCATTGATAGCCTTTACAAATTTCTGATTCTATTCAGTTTATAGCCATTGTGCTGCAATCTTATATTTTTTCCTAATTTATAGGATTTGTTAAAACCTAGTCCTTCTTTGTTGAGTTTCCAATTGCTTTGTGTGCACTAGTAAGATTTATGTGCTCTGTTTAGAGCCTTTTTTTATCGGTGTAACTGACAAGAAGTGTTAAACTGGTTTTTTTTCCCCATTGAAATGCGTATACTTTTGAGTTTCATGCTAGTTCTGGTCTTTCGAAAACTAAACGTAAATATGTAAGGGTTGTGTTACTTAGGTTGTTTAGTTTTGCATATTGAGGTCGTGTGATTTGTGTTATTTGGTTTTGTTATGGCCAATCGAGAATGACACTTATGCATTGTTTGCTTATATCATGATCTCAACAGCCTTAAAATTCTCCTAGCGACAATTTCGATAGGGACGACTTCATGGGCCTCATGTATCGTCAAATGTTTCTTGTCCCGGTTGCATTGTTGAATGCTTGATACTTAAGAGCCCTGGAGAGTTGTGTGGCCGCTAAGATCATAACAGAAACAAACAACAATGTTACAATTCTCTTTCTCGATAGGTAATGACAAAACTAAATAGTCCAAGTCATACAACCCCCACAATGCAAAACTAAGTAACCCAAGTCACATAACTCAAATATTTTGGTTTAGTTTTAGGATCTCGTATAATATTCAAATTTTGCGTTTAGATTTTCATTTTGGATGTTCAACAAAGTCAACCGTTAGGTTGAAACCCAAACTCTCTTTTGGATTATATAGACGTAAAATTTCCAATTTTATGCGAGACCCTAAACTAAATAACCCAAAATATATTATAAATACCCTACCATATTTTCTCTTTCTCATCTATGTTTCTCTTCTACTTCTCCAAACTACGGCTACTTCCTCTGATGAGCTTTAAAATCTTGTTTTTTGTTAGTCTCTCCTATCTTTTATCCAGGCGTTCATCTTAATCCATCTAGATTACCGATTTCATGGCAGACTCGTCTAGAATGTTATAAATAATGAGTTTGCCATGAGGCCTTCGTGTTTACATGATTTGGACTTGGAGTTATTTAATATGCTCTAACTTGGCAAACTCATGAAATCAGTAACCAAGTTTTTGTTTAAATAATGAGTTTGCCAAGAAATTCATTTAAATAATCAGTAAACTTATAAATAATGAGTTCGCCAAGATAGTAATATGAACCTGATTGCATCAGCTTGAAGCATAGTTTCCTCCATCAAGCACCACATCTTACTTGACATCTCTTTATAGAAAAAAAGATTAAGGTCGTATCACCAGTTATCACACCAATGTGAGCTTATATATGGCTCTATATCAAGCAGACTTCATGAAATTTTAAGAGAGCTTTCGTGTGTGTGTATATATATATATATATATATATATATATATATATATATATATATATATATATATATATTTTGTATATATATATATATATATATATATATATATATATATATATAAGCTCACACCAATGTGAGCTTATATATGGCTCTATATCAAGCAGACTTCATGAAATTTTAAGAGAGCTTTCGTGTGTGTATATATATATATATATATTTTCGTGTGTGTGTATATATATATATATATATATATATATATATGGGTATATAGATAATTTAATTCTTGTAAAAAACTTTCTGAATCACTCGTTAATGAATTAACAAGCATGGGTTTGACTGGTTGAAAGCCGCTACTTAAAACCACCCAAAATTGGACATGTCATAATCGCTCATAACCGCTACTCTAAAAACACCTAATAACTGCTACCCCAACAATTGCCAAGCATGGGTTTGACTGGTTTAGTGTAGCTTCCTTGGTTTTGAATGCATTGTTTAGTAAGCAACTCCTCGAAAGAAAGAGAACAACGTACTTCACTTTCTGCTCTTTAGCACAGTCTGCGGTTTAATAGGGTTTATATGGAGTATATATGGTTAGGCGAGCAAGATGCATGCTCAACAACCTTGGTTTTCTTTGAATCCTTATCACAAGCTTGCAAAAGAATGTGTTGCAGATTAACTAGGGTTTTGTTGAAAGCTGAGTCGACAATAATATGATCTGAGAAGTTGCTCATGTCCATCACATGACGGCATGTATTTCTCAACTCTATTTTGAATGGTTTTGCTTTTTGTCTGGTATTATTATCTTTCACTAAACTTTTTTTTGCCTTTGTAAAAGTTTATATTTTCCTTGAATTTATGAGATCTAGAGGAATTTATGAGATAATTGAGGGTATGATTTGGAAGATGTAATTTGCTCCATTAGGCCTTGTCATAGCTGCTAATATATTGCAATTGCCATCTTCTCACGATTGTTTGTTCTTCCTTGAAGGATATGGGGACGGAATACCTTGTTAAACCAGTAGGCCGTGCAGAAGACGAGGAAGATGCAAGCGACTTTGAGCCAGGTGAAGAGAATGGTGAAGACGAGGACATTGATGAAGAAGATGATGGTGATTTGGGTGAAGGTGGTAGTGCCTCTGGAAAGGATGGAAGCTCTGCGAAGAGGAAGAGGCCAAGTGAAGATGACGACTCAGACGACGATGGTGATGATGATGGCGATGACGACGACGACGATGAGAGACCATCGAAACGATGAGATACGAGAAAAATCCAACGTGGCTGTCCCCCATTGGCTCAATGTGTGTCCTGATAGTATGTGGTTGGTAGCAGGACTTGTTGTTTGTGATGTTTTTGTAGGGGCATGCCTCAGTCTTTGTACAAGGTAGGAAGTTTAGACAAAATATGGCGTTGAAGGATGGTAGTTATTCTTCCCCAGAACAAGCACACTGAGGTTTACCTTCATCTTTACTTTCTTTTCATCCAAGTCTGTAATGCACCAACAACTTTTGTTATATCATGCCCTTTGAATTTTGCTGGTCGCTTTGAGAATGTTTATTAGACCGACTTCACCACAATTTTTATTTATTTATGAGACTTCTCACAAAATTAATAGTGCACAAATGTAAGGTCTACGTACGCAGAAATCCTTTCGTGAATGGAGAGCCACAGTTCATCTTCCCATGGACTGAAATCGTTCATGGTTGAATGAATTGAGAAGTATACTGATCTTAGGTTTATGAGTCAAAACTTCTATTTTATGATGAGCATGTTCCATCCTGCCGGATATGGGGAATATATGATATTGATACGAGAATTCATATTCAAAGATGCTTCTGATTTTGCTTCAAATTCCAATTTAGAGGAAAGGAATAGAAATCAGATTCTAAACCTAGCATTATTTGAGGCCAAGGCAGGCAGGCTTTCTCCATCCCTGTCTGAATTCTCTATTCCATTCATTCTTACCAGACAGGGGTCTGCTGTTTGAATCCTCTATTCCATTCCGCAGTCTATTAACTATTATTGCGCCACGTGGAGGCGGCGGACCAAAACTGCGGGCCAATTATGCGGATCACCTATCATTTTCATTAAGTCCTAGTTCTATGTAAATTGTAATGTATCTAAAAATCACATATTTCTAAAAAAATTTAAATCAAAGTCATTATTTTTCTATGTTTTGGACCTTTTGGTGCCAAAGAAATTGAGAAGGAAAGAAAAGTAATACCCCAAGGAAAAAAAAATTAGGGAGGAAAATAATTTCATCCATTCAAGTAAGGTTCATTTTTCAACCTTGAAGTATTCATTTCCTTTCAATTTTTTTCGCCATTTCCAAACTTCGGAAAAAAAAAAAATCGATGGAAATTGTAATTTTCCAAATGAATGGAAACACTAAGGAATTGATTTCATTTCCTTTCCGCAAACCAAACGAGGCCTAAATCTATATTGCATGGACAAGCCACGGAAGTAAAAGAATAGAAATTACAATTGAAATAACAGAAATTAAAATTGCAAGCATATACATAAAATCATAAAAGCAGTGAGGAAGTAAAAGTATAATGCATACACAGTGAACGGTAAAAGTATAATTGGCACTTATATATATATATATATATATATATATATATATATATATATATATATATTTATGTGTGTGTGTGTGTGTGTGTGTCTAACTCTCTCTCTCTCTCTGCTGCTTATATATATATATATATATATATATATATATATATATATATGCTAAGTCTGAAGAATCCTCTCCTCTTAGGCTAAAGACTAGGTTTATATCATCAACAAATCAAGGGGTTGTTTGGGAAGGAACTAAAAAAGTACATATGCCAAGTGTATGTATTTTGTATATGCCAAGTGTATGTATTTTGAATGTACATTTGAGTTTCATGATAATTCTTTTCTTAAATTCTACTTTGAACTTTTGGATATATGATATTTTGCAAACAAAAATGTCCAAATTTATACTTCCATATTTGGATGTCAAATAGAAGATGAAAACATAATAATAATAATATAATAACACAAATTAATTAATTAACTAAATAACTCGACAATTATTTATCACTGTTAATTATTTAATTTTTTAATTTAAGTATTAACAATTGGGAAAATTTATCAAATGTCCAAAAATTGTAAAAGTTTTATGAAAAATTCACCGCAAAATAACATTTTATCGCGTGCCCAAAAATATATAAAAGGATGCGAAATGACCTTTCTGCCCTTCTAATTTATTGAAAACACCCACAAAACCTACTCTTAAAAAAAAAGAGGTTTCGATTCTTCCTCTTCTTCCATACGTTGCTCACTTTCGAATATAGGTTTTCTTCTCCAAAATCTTCAAATCTTACTTCAAAAACTCGTCAGTGACTTTCCATTCGCAATCTTCACACCATGTCGTCATCATCAGTTCCCACTTCATCATCATCATCAACATCAACTGGAATCCCACTTCATCATCATCATCAGCATCAACTGGAACCCCAGTTAGAAAAGAGAGAGCTGATGTGAAGAGAATTAAAAAGCTTTTTGTTATTCTTCGTGTTAAAATCACGGAGAATTGACATTCTTCGTGTCAAAAACATGGAGAATGGCCTTTTCCCGTGTTAAATTGACGGAGAATTGCTATTCTCCGTGTTAAAATGATGGAGAATGATCATTCCCCATGTTAAAATGCAGGAGAATGGTCATTCTCCGTGTTAAAAAAATGGAGAATTGTCATTCTCCGTGCTAAAATCACGGAGAATGGCCATTCTCCGTGTTAAAATGAATGAGAATGATCATTCTCCGTGTTAAAATTACGGAGAATTTTCATTCTCCGTGTTAAAATGACGGAGAATGGTCTGCAGGAGAATAGTCATTATACTGAGCCCTAGGTTCATCCCATTAATTTGGGAGTCTTTAACCGACAGCCACGTGGCCTGTGGTTTGGACCACACTCACCCTATATAACAGAGAGTTTTTATGAAGAGTCGCATCTTCCTCTCTATGCATTTGTAAGCCCCTAGATTTTAAAAATAATATTTTATAATTTTAAATGGCATTTATATCTTTAAAATGAATTAATATAATTATTAGAAATTTTTCTAGAATTTTTAAATAATTTTTAATTAATTTTTAAAGCAAAATATATCATTTTGTAATAATATCAAATTGTAATTATTTTAATTGTTTTAATCACTGTTTGTAAAATTCGAATTGTCTGTGCAAATTAATTTTGCACAGAGCAAAGGCGGGGGTGTGTATGCAAATTGGGACTTGCATTAACTAAGGCGGCTAGGTTTTTTTTGCAATTATTGATTTGGAGGGGGGTTTTCTGTAAAATCCTAACCCGACGACCGTCGCGCTGTCGTCGTCTTCGACTAATCTCCGACCAAAATCCTAACCCTAATCCTAATCTAAAATCCGAATTCGGCCGACCTACTTCCCTATAAAAGCCCCCGACCTCCAAACCCTAACCCTAGACTCTCTACGACCACCACAGCCGCCCTAGCCACCGCCCTCACTTCGTCTTCTCCGACCATCCTCACCGGAACCCTAGATCTAGGTTTTTCGTCGACCAGAGCCGCTTTCCGACGAACCACCACCGCCAACCGACGCGTCTCGACGAGCTGACCCCCGTCCTATTTTTCTCCGACCACCCTGAAGACTCCTCCGCCGTGCAACGCCCCCGAACGCCACCGCCTCTGGGACACGTACGTGTCTACTAGTCTTTCGTGTCGTGTTGTGTCTCGTGTTCACATTACTGGACTCGTCAGGACACAAGGAACCCAGTGATGGGCATGGACATGGACATGGCTAGTTCGAGTCGTACGTGTCGTGCATGACCCGGACACTTGGACTCGACCGTTCTTCGTGTCCTTAACTGTCAGGACACGAAGAATATGTTAATGGGTTTAGTTTTTGGGTTATCGGGTTTCAAACCCATTAACCTAAAACCTGTAATAAAACTAACCCTAACCCTACCCTTATCACATAACTCGAGCTGACCCCCTGGCCAGCTCGAGTGTGGTTAAACCCCTTCCCCCCTGGCCGAGTTCGAGCCCCCCCTTTTTCTTTCTTTTTGTTTTGTTTGTTTTTTTTTATTAAATATATGTATATATGTAGAGGAGGGGGAGAGAGAGGAGAGAGGGAGCGGGGAGAGGGAGGAGGAGAGGGAGAGAGGGAGAGAGAGAGGAGAGAGAGCGGGGAGAGGAAGAGAGAGGAGAAGAGAGAGAGAGAGAAGAGAGAGAGAGAGAGAGAGAGAGAGAGATGAGAGAGGAGAGGGGAGAGGGAGGAGGAGAGAGAGAGGAGAGAGAGAGAGAGAGAGAGAGAGAGAGAGAGGATAGAGAGAGAGGAGAGAGAGAGAGAGAGAGAGACAGGGGGAGAGGGAGGAGGAGGAGAGAGAGAGAGAGAGAGGAGATAGAGAGAGAGAGAGAGAGATAGAGAGAGAGAGAGGAGAAGAGAGAGAGATAGAGGAGAGAGAGATAGAAGAGAGAGAGAGAGAGAGATAGAGAGAGAAGAAGAGAGATAGAAGAGAGAGATATATATATATATATATATATATATATATATGTAATAAATAACTATGTATTTATGTAATATATATATATATATAATATATATATATATAATATAATATATATATATTATATATATAAATATAATTGTTGTATATGTTTATGTACTTCAAATTCAACTTTGTACAAAATATTATAAATTCACAAGTTATTTTATATATAATTTTGTGACTTGTATATTTTGTCACTTTAAAATATATTTATAACATATTTAAATTTCTGTATTTTATAAATCATGGCCAATTGATGTCCAAACCTAGCATGGATTTTTGGGCCCAATTGTGTCTAATACATTCAGAGTCTGTACAAGTCATATTGGACTTGATTCATGGCTTTGGGTCCCGTATCTGGACTTCGGTTCAATTTCGAATACGTGGACAAAATAGTAAATAATTAATTAATTATTTTCCAGAAATTGTTACTTGCTGTTTTTGAATTTATATAATATATATATATATATATTTTAAGTGCTGTAAAAATCTGGAAAAAATTGTATTTAAATACTATGTTAATTTATCTAATTTATTATAATTTTTTCAGCATTTAATAAGTACTTTTGGCATTTTATAAAAATAGGAAAACAGAACTCATTTTCAGGATACATATGTTTGCTGATTTTTAATAAATATCTATGAGGGTTTATAAATTCCAGAAAAATTAGTATAAATTTCTATAATTAATAAGGATCATTTTGGTACTTTATTTTATGTAAAATTGAGCTTTTTGTCTATCTCAAAAATTGTTGGAACACAGTGTACAGTTTGATTTATTTATTGAATAGTTACGACTTGCAATGTTTTGTGTTGTTTTGAGTTATTGTAGTATTGGACCACCCCCTATACTAGTATAAAGACCCTAGAAAGTTAATTTGGGTATTGTGTCACCCCACGCTGGTCTCCTATGCTAAAGTCATCATTTGGCTAGGTGTCCAGTCAGAAAGTCGTGTCGCACAACTAGTGCTTTAGTGTTTAACTTAGTATGAAAACTAAGTTTATGTATTATTTCTACAGTGATAAGTCACCAGGCATCTATAGCATTTCTATCGCTACCTTGCTTTGCTAAAGGCAAGTACCTCTACAAACTTTACATACTGCTATAACAATAAACTGTAATTTTCCAACCATGTTAAATGCTGATCCTTGGGGTAGCAAGTTAAACCTTCACATGTTGTATTACTTTCATGTCCCTACCATGCTTAGGACAGTTTTTACATCTCTCACATGTTTAACAACGGATTAAGGGAAAACTGTTAGTAGAGTACGTGATCATGTTCTCCCTTCTTCGTATGTATTTACCGTGCACGGTAACATTCTATATGTAACTTTACCGTATGCTCTGATCCCGCGTTTGTGTATGGATATACACAGATGCCGTTAGTGCACGTATGTGCATTCTAGAAAATTTGATATGTACCGCTGTACATCCTATTTACCTATTGATCGATCACGTACATGCTACGGTTTTAAACTTTTAAACAAATATATGTTGTCATTTCTAAAAGAATCAATTAAACCATGATATGCCATGATTCTAGTTTATTATACTTCTGTTCATTTCATGTTTCATATATTTAGTTTGTTAGAATCAGTACTTGCTTCCGTCCTGACAGGATAACGTTGTAGGTATACTTACTGAGGAGGAGTTGCTTTGCGATTCCTATTATGGAGTTGATGCCGGGGACCAGACTTTATCTTACCAGGATGTACCTGCAGGAAAACTCGTCTAGTTGCGTAGTTGCTCGGGATATTTTAGAGTAGTCATGTATTAGACTACGTATTTTGTAACTGGACCTGTATCCAGTTTTACATTTTGGACTTGTACTTGGAACTTACTTATATACGAGATGACTTTTGTGTTTGGAACATTTTTGACTCTTTACATATAGAACTGTTAGCACATCTTAGTCTTATCTTGTTATCTTTAGAACAGCTTACTACGCTTTATCTCAAGCGTAGGCTGGACATGACTTGGCTCGGCCCAACAATTTGGGTAGCAGATCGTGACATATTTTTAGTGGTGGCCCATGCAGGTCATGACTAAATGGTTTGGTTATGTTATTTTACCAAGCATGCCTGCAATTAGAAACTTAAGGTAATTAGACAACATTAGGAATGACGCTTAGAACACCTAGAGAAATACTAGGACTGCAACATAGGAAACGCATCACATCATATGCTCGCTATTACAATTAGATTTTCTTGTTTATGATTGTTTACTTTAAAGAGTCCTTATAAGTCCTTTTTATTTTAGATGGTGCTCATCCGCTCATCCCAGTATGCCACACCTGAGAATGGCACACTCCCTATCCAGTCGGTTGACCAGTTGACCGATGCACCTCCACCTCCACCTACTATACTCTCCCACTCCACAAATCTACCAACTCAAATGCCTCCACCATCTTCCATATCACAGTCCTAGCAGGACCCGATACTCCCACCACCACCTATTACTATACCTGCCCAGGCTTCCGTCACACTCGACGGGAACCAACTGCTCACTCTGATCCAGGGGTTCCTAACGACCCATCAGGAGCAGACCACCCTACTCCGTCAGAGCATGGAGCGTTCTGAGGAGCATACCGTGGTCCCACCACCTGTAGAGCCACGACAGAGAGCAGGCACAATCAAGAACTTCATGGGTCTGAACCCCAAGGAGTTCTTAGGAACTGAGGGCATCGTTGTAGCAGATAACTGGCTAGACTCAGTAGAGAGGAAGATCCTTGGAGCTAGGTTACCGAGTGACCTCCAGGTCGAGGCAGCGAGATTTCTGCTGATAGACTTGGCAGGAGTTTGGTTCAGGAATGAGCCGCTATTCGCTAGAGGGAAGGCCACTTGGGATCAGTTCAAGACCCAGTTCAAGAAGAAATTCTTCTCGACCACCGCTAGGATAGCCATGGGGCTACGATTCCAGAACATCCAGTGTCACGACCTGCACCCTAGAGTAAGGACACGAGAAGTGGGTACGTCCAGCCTACGTCGCAGTGTCGACGGTAGAACGTTGTCCTAGGTAAATCATCTAACAATATAAAGGTACCTGTACAGTATATACACTCCGAATGGAGGTGATATAGCAGAATACAGTCTCAATTACATCTAAGACAGGATGATAAGATAGATAGACAAATATGAAAATGAAATAAGATCCGCAGAGATACAACCAAAGAAGTCTAAGTGTCTAAGATAACACAATCCAAAAAATATCCAGAATACAAAGTCTCAACTACAGAATATGAAAGAATATATACAATCCAGATCTCAAATGACAGAATAGAGCCTAACTAAACTAGTCTAGATAGTAGGGGTAATGTCATCAGCTAGAGCTGGGTCCTCCTGAGAGTCCAGCTCACAAGTGTCGTCTAGATGGGCTCCATAGTAGGTCGGGCAGAAGTCCTCGGTATCATCTGTAATATTTTCAACAGGTCCAGTCAGGACAGGAGCGAGCACAGTACATCTCATGCAGTTCATATCAAGGCAGAAAATATAAAGCAAGCAATAGAGTAAGATACATGAAATGCTGTAAGAAGATGTACATGAAAACATGAGAGATATTTGATAACTAAAAATATATACATGATAAGTAAGAACTGTAAGTGACTAGTAATTTAGAGTACGAGATGGCATATAATTGGCTTAGGTTGTACATGATAAAACATAAAAAGTAACAGAGTGTACATGATGGGTAATCACATGACCATTTATACTCACCCCTATCTACAATCAATACACAAGGATCCAGTCAAGTTACGTTACGGACATGATGTTTTGTTACACACGAAACACATGAGAAAACATGAACGTACATGAGAGCACATGAAAGTACATGAGCGTACATAAAAGAACATGAAAGAACATGAGTGTACATGAATAACATAAAAGCAAGGAATACATGATGTATATGAAACACATGACATAAAGTATCCGATGCGCCCGCTAAGGGGGATAACATCCACTACCAAAATACACTCAATTAGCGACGGATATTTAGCGACGGAAATTTTCCGTCGGTGTTAGCTACGTCTTTGTGGCCGCTCAGCGACTGATTACCGACTATACGCCTTTGCCATTTTTATTTTAATTTTAGGGGGAGGAAAGGTCGGACATCCGTCGCTAGACTGTCGAAATTATAGCGACGGATCTCCAGTCGTCGTTACGTAGTCGATTATTTGGCAAAAATTGTGTAGATAATTGGCGGAATATATCTTCGACTACGTAGCGACAGATTTTCAGTCGGCACGTATCAAACAGGGCGACTACGTGGCGACAGGTTTGCTTCCGTCGCTAGTCCGTCGCTATATATACGTACCAGACTTTAAATGAAACGGCGGGGGGAACTTTTCGCATTCCTCCCAAATTCACTCTCTCTTCTCTCTCTCTCTCGTCGGTGATCGGCGTCGGTGTCATCGTCGGCGTCGGCGTCCTCTCCCTCTCTCTCTCTCGAAGGTAACCCCCCTCTCTCTCTCTCGATCTCTCTCTCTCTCTCTCGGGGTCTGGGAGGCAGGCTTGGGGTTGTGGCGTCGGGGGCTGGGCGGCTGGCTTGGGTCGGGGGCTGGGCGGTGGGCTTGGGGCGGCGGCGTCGGGGGCTGGGCGGCTGGCTTGGGGCGGGGGCGTCGGGGGCTGGGCGGCTGGCTTGGGTCGGGGGCTGGACGGTGGGCTTGGGACGGGGGCATCGGGGTCTGAGAGGCGGGCTTGGGGCTGGGGCGTCGGTGGCTGGGCGGCTGGCTTGGGTCGGGGGCTGGGCGGTGGGCTTGGGGCGGCGGCGTCGGGGGCTGAGCGGCTGGCTTGGGGCAGGGTCTGGGCGGTGGGCTTGGGACGGGGGCGTTGGGGTCTGGGAGACGGGCTTGGGGTTGGGGCGTCGGGGGCTGGGCGGCTGGCTTGGGGCAGGGTCTGGGCGGTGGGCTTGGGACGGGGGCGTCGGGGTCTGGGAGGCGGGCTTGGGGTTGGGGCGTCGGGAGCTGGCCGGCTAGCTTGGGTCGGGGCTGGGTGGTGGGCTTGGGGCGTCGGTGGCTGGGCGGCTGGCTTGGGTCGGGGACTGGGCGGTGGGCTTGGGGCGGCTGCGTCGGGGGCTGGGCGGCTGGCTTGGGGCGGGGGCGTCGGGGCTATTTGCAACCGACGCACAACCATAAGCACTCTTCATATATATATATGCAACCGAACTACTGGACTGGGCGGCGGGCTTGGGACGGCGGGCTTTGGTCGGGGGCGGCGGGTGGCTTTGCTTCTCAAATTCATCTGAGTTTATATATTGGCTAAATAATGTGTTATCCATATTGGGTGTTCCATTAGTTTGGTGGTGTTTGGATTAGTAAATATGAATATGGGGTTTGGATTCATGGTGTATATATATGTTCACTGTCTCAAGGACAGTGCTAGTTCTATCAGTTGTGTGCTTCTGTATAGATGTATATATCTATACATCTAGCTGTGATATACATATGTGTATGTGACAATCTCAGTTAGCGACGGACTAGTTACCGGTTAGCGACGGATATTTCCAGCTCCATTTGCATTAATCTACGGTACGACATGGTGATCAGGACAGTCCCTGCAGCCATTCGACTGGCGAGGCAGAAACTATGTAGCCGTAGATAAAGTTGACTGTCTTCCGACCCTCATCCCTCGGCAATGATGATACGACAACCTATCACTATATCTTATATAGTAGTAGATGATGTCTTAGTATTACATTAAGTGAGTTCATCTTGATTCTGTTATATCCTTCAGATACTAGATACGATAAGAACATATACTACATGATATGTATACAGAATATAGATGATTCACACTAATGTATGCTAGAATGAATTTTGGGTTGTGTTCTGAGCCATCCGTTCTTACACTTAAAACACATAGGAATTAGTAATGTGAGAGCGCCGGAGAGAGTGAGAGTGCCGGAGGGGGGGGAGGAGAGAGAGAGAGAGTAAAATGGTACGACATGGTGAAGTAGTACTGTATTTTAGCTCCAGTTCCAGCTCAATTTGCATTAATCTACGGTACGACATGGTGATCAGGACATAGTCCCTGCAGCCATTCGACTGGCGAGGCAGAAACTATGTAGCCGTAGATAAAGTTGACTGTCTTTCGACCCTCATCCCTCGGCAATGATGATACGACAACCTATCACTATATCTTATATAGTAGTAGATGATGTCTTAGTATTACATTATGTGAGTTCATCTTGATTCTGTTACATTCTTCAGATACTAGATACGATAAGAACATATACTACACCATATGTACAGAACATAGATGATTTACACTAATGTATGCTTGAATGAATCTTGGGTTGTGTTCTGAGCCATCCGTTCTCACACTTGGCAAAAAATCGAATTTTTTATACTTTATCGGCTTTCGAAAATATACTCAAATTACATGATGGTTCCTTTAGTTAGCTTGCTTATGTTACAATTATATTATTTGTGACTATCGATCTTACCAGATGGCACCCATGACCCGAGGAGCGGTACGTCGTTTGAGGAAAACAGTGAATGCTGAGGTGGCTCCTCCTACAGTTAAGGAGAAAGTGGCACCGGTTGCTAGTGAGACCGGGAGTTCTATTCATCTAGTACCGGTAGCTAGTGAGACCGGGAGTTCTCTTCAAGCAGTCCTTGCAAGGGACGACATCTCTCCTCACGTCAAAAATCTCGCTTTTTTGAGGTGGTTGCGTGATCGTATCACTGAGCGTTTGCGTGAGCAGCATGGTTCTCATTAGCTATTAGTACTTATTTGTATTGGACTATTTGTATTGAGTTGTTTTTGTATTAGACTATTTGTATTGGACTACATATATGAACTAGAACTGTGTCAATCTCTGGATTGTATTGGACTACGACATGGTGATCAGGACATAGTCCCTGCAGCCATTCGACTGGCGAGACAGAAACTATGTATCCGTAGATAAAGTTGACTGTCCTCCGACCCTCATCCCTCGGCAGTGATGATACGACAACCTATCACTAGAGGATACTTTGAGAGATCCATCTGAGTAGACGTATACTCTGAGAGATCACCTTTACAAGAATGATATCAGTAGTGGGATTGAGTGCTGGAGGGGATATTATCAGAGTATACGTCCTACTCAGATGGGTCTCTCACCGTTACTATTTTTTTCTGACAGCAAGGTGGATGTGCTCCGTCAACAGATTCTTGCTCTGAGCCAAAACTTTGTCCCGGAGCTCAAGTGGACATCCTTCGTGTAGAGCTCGAGTGAGAGGTTCCTGACAGCATGGTGGTCTCCTTTGTCAAAGTATCCGTGCTCATCCCACATTGGTTGTGGGACGAGCACGGATACTTTGACAAAGGAGACCACCATGCTGTCAGAAACCTCTCACTCGAGCTCTATACGAAGAATGT
The DNA here is from genome assembly GCA_029216955.1 of Iris pallida. Taxonomy (NCBI): domain Eukaryota; kingdom Viridiplantae; phylum Streptophyta; class Magnoliopsida; order Asparagales; family Iridaceae; genus Iris; species Iris pallida. The sequence goes on from JANAVB010028196.1 coordinate 12,017,013, forward strand.
CCACTTGAGCTCCGGGGTAAAGTTTTGGCTCGGAGCAAGAATCTGTTGACGGAGCACATCCACCATGCTGTCAGAAAAAAATAGTAACGGTGAGAGACCCATCTGAGTAGGACGTATACTCTGATAATATCCCCTCCAGCACTCAATCCCACTACTGATATCATTCTTGTAAAGGTGATCTCTCAGAGTATATGTCCTACTCAGATGGATCTCTCAGAGTATCCTCTCCGGTTGGGTTGTGTTCTGAGCCATCCATCCCAGGGATTTGATTCTGTATTTTGGTTTCAGTATTTTGGCTCCAGCTCCATTTGCATTAATCTACGGTACGACATGGTGATCAGGACATAGTCCCTGCAGCCATTCGACTGGCGAGACAGAAACTATGTATCCGTAGATAAAGGAGGGAAAAGATAAATCGAATTATAACGACGGATATTAGGTTACTCTTCAGGATAATTGATGTATATTTTATATTAATTTGGTTTGGTCTATATGATTCTTGGATAATTAGTGTGCATTAAATTCGTATGTACATATTTGGTCTATGTGATTGTTGGATAATTGGTGTGTATTATATATTGGTTTGGTTTATGCATATTTTTGTGAACAGAAAAAGTGCTACAATTTTTTTTCAAAAAAATTCTCAGTTACCGACGGACTAGTGACCGGTTAGCGATGGATATTTCCAGCTCCATTTGCATTAGTCTACGGTACGACATGGTGATCAGGACATAGTCCCTGCAGCCATTCGACTGGCGAGGCAGAAACTATGCAAGTAGCCTTAGATAAAGTTGACTGTCCTCCGACCCTCATCCCTCGGCAATGATGATACGACAACCTATCACTATATCTTATATAGTAGTAGATGATGTCTTAGTATTACATTAGTGAGTTCATCTTGATTCTGCTACGTTCTTCAGATACTAGATACGATAAGAACATATACTACACCATATGTACAAAACATAGATGATTCACACTAATGTATGCTAGAATGAATCTTGGCTTGTGTTCTGAGCCAACCGTTCTGATCAAGCATCTTCCTTCTCCTCTCCTCCACCATGGCTCTGAATCAATCTGCTCCTCCCTCTACTTCTCTTCTTTTTGTTTGACTCTCTCAGCCACATATGACATCCAGCTCAAGTGTAGAGTCGGGGGAAAAGAAGTGGACAGGAAGAGGAGGGGGAAGCAGCACAGCCGACGGCATGACCCGGAGGAAGTACAGAGGTTTTCTTCAACAGCCGTAGGAGAACTACAAGGATATATCTTTTCACAACATGTCATCTTGTCAAAGACCCTTCATGTGAATATCATGTTACCGCGGTGTCGGAAGACTAACATGTCATAAGTTTTTAAGCCGTGTGTTTTGACATAATCTTCCCAACTCTTTCCTCCTATGTAGTAATCTTGTATTATTACATAGCAGGAAAGAGTTTAGAGGATTATGTCTAAACACACGGCTTAGAAAATTATGACATGTTAGTCTTCCGACACCGCGGTAACATGGTTGTCACATTAAGGGTCTTTGACAAGGTAATATGTTGTAAAGAGATATATCCTTATAGTTCTCCTACGTCTGTTGAAGAAAACCTCTGTACTTTTTCCGGATCATGTCGCCGGCTGTGCTACTTTCCCCTCATCTTTCTGTCCACTTCTTCTCCCCCGACTCTACACTTGAACTGGATGTCATATGTGGCTGAGAGAGTCAAATAAAAAGAAGGGAAGTAGAGGGAGGATCAGATTGGTTCAGAGCCATGGTGGAGGAGAGGAGAAGGAAGATGCTTGATCAGAATGGATGGCTCAGAACACAAGGCAAGATTCATTCTAGCATACATTAGTGTGAATCATCTATGTTCTTATCGTATCTAGTATCTGAAAGACGTAACAGAATCAAGATGAACTCACTAATGTATGCTAGAATGAATCTCGGGTTGTGTTCTGAGCCATTCGTTCCGATACTTGGCAATTAAGCCATTCGACTGGCGAGGCAGAAACTATAAGGCTACTTGCATGTTCTTCCAACTTTAAATTACAAGATTACTATATTAGGTTAAATAAATCACTAACCTCATCGCGGCCAATGTTTACAGTCTTGGTCTCAACTGTCTTCGATTCTATGATCCCATGCTTTCGGAAAATAGACAACGCAAACAGTCCATGGAATAGAATAGCCTTACATGCAAATCGTCTGTGATTATGTATCTTTTTCCTCCTCATCCATTGCCTTACCACAGGGACATCGAGCGCCAATAACCGAACTATACAGACGGTGAGTCTTGGTGTAGCACTCAAATGTGGGGCACCCGTAAATTCGCCGAGGTTTTAAATCATCGAAGTTTGCAGTGGCAATAAAGAGTGTGATCAGCTGATAGACATAACTCGGATAAAATCAGAAGACAATGCAAGTACTTGTACTGCTAGGTGGCTCCTATGTAGTAATCTTTCGAATAAAATCAGAAGCTGTGGGTTTTGACATAAATCGACTTTGGCCTCAACAAAGACCACAAGTCAGACGATGAATCCTACTTGTTTTGACATAATCCTCCTGTTGTCAGAAATATGGCTCCTAGGACTCGTCGAGGTGGTGCTGCTAGTCGAGGAAGGGGTCGAGGCAAGAAACCCTTGGAGGTCGACACGGAGGAAGTCTCCGTCGTAAAACAAGAGCCGGTGACTGTTAAGGAGAAGGTGTTACCAAAGGTCGAGGTCAAGGAAGAACCGATGACCATCAGGGAAGAGATTGCTCCCAAGCTTGAAGTTAAGGAGGAGCCACCGTCAGAGAGTAGTAGCATCGGGACCGACCCTCCTGTCCCTACAAAAGACCTCAACCAGATGAGCCTTCGTATGCAAAGTGGCTGATAGAATGGTACATGCCTCAACGCAACTATGATCCCTGGCTGTGAGGATTCATCGTCTGACTTGTGGTCTTTGTTGAGACCAAAGTCGATTTTTCTATACGTTTTGGAATATTTGTGAAAACTTTGGAATATTTGTGCTATGATCGGATTATAACGATGGATATTAGGTTACTCTTCCGGATAATTGATGTCTAGTTTATATTAATTTGGTTTGGTCTATATGATTTTTGGATAATTGGTGTGCATTAAATTCGTATGTGCATATTTGGTCTATGTGATTCTTGGATAATTGGTGTGCATAATATATTTGGTCTATGTGATTGTTGGATAATTGGTGTGCATTATATATTGGTTTGGTTTATGCATAGCGCTGTAATTTTTTTTTCAAAATATTCTCAGTTAGCGACGGACTTGTGACCGTTTAGCGACGGTTGCTACCAGTTTTCGACTACTTTTCGACGGCTTTTCCGTCGCTAACTGGAGAATTTAAATTGTTTCTAGGTAGCGACGGATGTTCGACGGAATATCCGTCGGCATCGTATATAGTTCGACGGACTAGCGACGACCTATCCGTCGCCCTTGTTCTGGAAATACAAAGAATTTCCAGAACATGCTCGACGGATCATCCGTCAGTACTCCGTCGATATATATCGACGGATTAGCGACTACTCTTCCATCGCCATGGTGCTGGAAATGCCAAGCATTTCCAGAACCTGATCGATGGATAGTCCGTCAGTACGCCGTCGCTAATCCGTCGTTCGTTACCGACGAATACCGACGGATGAGCGACGGAACGATACGCTCTGATACGCTGTTACGACGGGTTACCGACAAAATTTTACGTCGCTATTGTCTACACAGTTCAGTACTTAATAGTTGAAATGGACGACAGTCCGTCGAAAATGCGTCGCTAATGCTTCGTATTGTGACGTCGACAATCCGTCGCTATTCCGTCGTTTGACGACAACTTAGCGACGGACCGTTATTAGCGACGAGCTGATTGTCGACGGATTTTTTTGGCCAAATTTCGTCGGTTATCGGTCGCTATTCGTAATTACCGTCGGATTGGCGATGGATAGGGCCGTCGCTAAAACGATAAATTTTGGTAGTGATCCCAAGAAGAGATACATATAGTACCAATCCGTGATGATAACGTGACAACATCAAGTAAAGTAATCTAGAGCAAGAATATAAATCGTGACAAGTATGAAACGATCAGAGAATATACTCGCCTGTGGTCCTTAGCTGATAAGGTGAACAGACGCTCAGAGAAATCATAGACCTAAATAAGATACTATGAGTCAAACATGGTTTTATACTGAAAAAAGAAACTAATTTAAGTCAAGAATGCAAGTCTAAGTAAAAACTAGGCCAATCTAGGTCAAACTGAGTCATACTGGTTCATACTAGGTCATACCAAGTCACTGGGAGTCAATCCAAGTCAAACTAGGTCAAACGGGGTCAAAGGTTGACTTACAGTTGACTTTTGGTCAACTGGTCAACCCTGGTCAACTCTGGTCAACTCTAGGTCAATCCTAGCTCAAACTAGTCTAATGTTGACCAACTGTTGACTTTCAGTCAACTGGTCAACTCTGGTTTGGTTTCGGTCAAATCTAGTCGCTTAAAGGCTAAGTTTGACTCTCGGTTGACTTTTGTTGACTTTTGGTCAAAATGGTCAACCGACGTCAAAACTAGTCTAGGAGCATTATATTTGATCATTACCAACCAAGAGAACTAAGTTCTAATCATATCTTAGACTCTAGACTCCAATACCCTATTTCTAGGTAAAACCTACATTTACCCTTACCAAGGTAATCCCGATACCTTGCACATTACAAAGGAAACCCCGCTAATACTCAAGATACTAGCCTAGGCTCCTTAGGGTAGCTAGATACTATCCTATCTAGGGTTTACCTACCAAGAACTATAGGTTTCTTAGGTATCTAATCCATCTTAGGTTACATGTTGTTTATCCTCATTACCTTACCATGATATCATATACCATTCTCACATTTCACTAAACACTCACCCACATAAACTCACTCACTCACACATAACACCCATGATACCACACTTACAGGCTCACTCCTAGGCTCTTCTATAGACTCACACATATATGGATTTAGTTCACTCCTATAGGCTTACACACACACAAGGCTCACAAACACACACACAAGGCTGTCCTATAGGACTGATTTGGGGGCATGTTAAGCGCTGGTAATGAGCTGTTGTGTGGACTGAAATGGACAACCATTAGGCTGGATTGGGGGCCTGTTAGTGACAGGTTTAGGGGTGCTATGTGACAGCTTGGGGCTGTCCAATGGGGTGAACCATGGGGCTGATTTGGGGCAGCAATGGACAGGTAAGGGACAGGTTTGGGACTGCCCAATAGGGCTGTTTGGGACTGCCATTTAGTGGCCTGTTTGGAACTGGGTAAGGACAGGTTTTAGGGTGAACAAGGACTGGTTTAGGACAGGTATTCAGGGACTGAATTGAGGTTGCTATGGGACAAGTTTTTAGGGGTATATGGCTGCTAGTTTGGGCCTGGATTGGGGCTGCCAAGGCTGCCACATTAGGCTGGTTAGGGACTGCTCTATGCTGAGTTTAAGGACAGGTTTGGGGGTGGTTTGGGACTGGATTGAGACAGGAAAGGGGAGCTGGATGGGGACAGTCATGGCTGTCAATGGGCCTGAATATAGGCTAGAAAATAGGGACTGGATGAAGACTGATACATGGGCTAAACTGGGAAAGTTAAGGCTGATTTTTGGGGGGGTGTTTGAAGGACTCTTAGGACAGCTATGGCGCCAAACCATTACTGAAATGGACAACAAATAGCTGATATTTGGGGGTGTAATGGACTGAGTTTAGGCTAGTTTAGGACAGCCATGTAGCTGTTATATAGCGGGCTGCTTTAGGTGGTTCAAGGGGCTAACAAAGCTGATTTTGGGTAGGCTTTAAGGACAGATATGTGGTCTGCCATTGGGGGTTTAGGAGGGTGATATGGACAGGTTTTAGACAAGTTATGGACTGATTTAGGGGCAGTGTATGGGTGGTTTAAGGGCTGCTAACAGGGGGTTTAGGGACAAGTTTGGGACAGCTTGGTGGCTGTCCCATGGGACTGTTTTGGTTGATCCCCTGCTCCCCATAACTGCTGTTAAGCAGTGCCCATACTGCTATTGGAACAGCAGCTAATTCCTTCCCCCCTATAACACTCATATCACCACTCATATCACTCACTCTATCTCACTAACACTCTCACTCCCATTCTCTCAAACACTTTCCATGCACCAACACACACAATACCAAAACCAACACCAATCAAATCCCTTCCTTGGCCGAACCCCACACACAAACACAAATGTATATACATGACACACCATATTATATATACATATATATATATATATATATATATATATATATATATATATATATATATATATATATATATATATATATATATATATATATATAAGCCATAATATATATATATATATATATATATATATATATATATATATATATATATATATATATATATATAGAGAGAGAGAGAGAGAGAGAGAGGAGAGAGAGAGGAGAGAGAGAGTGATATATATATAAACCACACACACACACACACACACACACACACACACACACACACACACACATATATATATATATATATATATATATATATATATATATATATATATTTTACCATATTATATATACATATATATATATATATATATATATATATATATATATATATATATATATATATATATATATATATATATATATATATATATGTATATATAATATGGTAATATATATATATATATATATATATATATATATATATATATATATATATATATATATATATATATATATATATATAGAGAGAGAGAGAGAGAATGATATATATATAAACCACACACACACACACACACACACACACACACACACACACACACACACACACATATATATATATATATATATATATATATATATATATATATATATATATATATATATATATATATATTGTCACGCCCCAGAACCAGAATACTGGAGAGCGGGGGCAGACATAGCCAGCTACGTATAATGAAATGGAATCCATCTCACCATACGGTCACGACTGTCTAGATATATGAGGGTTTATCTACAAGCCAACAGTCTCTTAAGGTCAAGAACAAGCCTAGTGTCTCAATCACAAACAAGTAAGTAAATGTTACAAGATGTAAGATCACCAAATATACAATAGTAAGGCGTCCCAAACATTACATATTCAGCTGATCATGAAGCTAGTCGTTACAAAATGTGAGGACTAGCAAGAGTTTGGTCATACATGATCAACCCTAGGTTGCCAACCATGTTACAGCCCGTAGGCAGACAGTAAGTAAGGTGCAATACGAGCTAAACAGGTGCTCGTCGGCTAAACGCCTCAAAAGAATATTTTTACAATAAAGTAGGAGAGCCAAAAATAACCCACTCGTTGTCCTGGTTACGCCTGGTGTTCACCATCGGGCTGGAAAACCGGTAGATCCTCTGGAGCTGCTTTGGTATCTGGCCATACAAAACCAGCTGGGTCAGACCCCAGAAAGAGCAAGTGCCACAAAGGAGGCTTCACTTAGGAACTAAAACCAGCAATTAGCACAAGAATATAATTACATAATAAAAGACAGTAATTAAGAAAAAGCATGACCGGTGATATACGATGTGATAACCATGGGACTATTCAGATAACCAAGTTACAACCCGTAAACCAAACAAGGACCGGGGTTGTAACTCTTCATCTGAACGGAACTTGGTATCCCCACCATTTATCAATAAGGCCAGTGTAAATAATCACGATCTCGAAGTAAGGTAAAGCATGTCGAGCATGTCATGGGGTATAACAAGACAATAAACGAAGAGAGAACACAGAACTGCTCCGGGAGCCAGGTTACAACCCGTAAACCAAACAAGGACCGGGGTTGTAACCCTTCGCCTGAACAGAACTGGTTCCCTGATCTTTATTGTTAAAAAAAGCAAGCACAAGTAATCATGTCATGTAACAATCTTGTACAGGATCGAGGCAAGAATAGACAGGGTTAGACTCCATTCAATCATTCACGGCCAAACAATAAGTACGGCTTGATACTTTAACTAACTAGGGTTATCACAGGCCTAGTTACTAGCAAGATGCAATGAGATATTCCACAACCACAAGCCCTGCAGACCATCCAGGCTATCCGGACGCAATTAGGGGTTGAACTCAAGTGGGTACATCGTCCAGAAAACGCATGTACCCTTAGGTGACTTAGAGGGTGCAACACATGACAGTGTGCTGGAAATGTGCCCTACTCGACGGTAGGCTACAGATCCCAAGTAGGGCGCCCAGATAACGGGATTGCCTGTAGCTGGGAAATCTCTTCATGACTACTGTATTAATCTAGTTATTAGCCTTAGTACATTTCAGTAGGTACTCCTGACCGTGGTACTCAGGGATCCCATCCTAAGCATGATGCAAGACAAGACTGGTTTAATGCACAAGCACAATCGTCCACGGTGTCCAGGTTATTCATACTTATCAAGTCATATCATGCTAGCCGTCGCAACAGCAGTTCGAGAAATATCATGTCAGGTTTATTTGTCAAGAGTGCGCCACGGCGGGCCACTATCAAGAATTACCATGTCAAGTTATCATGTCAAATTGTCAGGTCAAGTTATCATGTCAGGAGTGCACCACGGCGGGTCACTATCTGGTCATGTCATGTCCACTTGGTACTTGTCAAGAGTGCGCCTTAACAGGCCACTATCGGGTTCTATCCTTACATTATCATGAACAAGAGAAACTTGTATAAAATAACTAGGGACATATTCTTGAAGCCAAGGAAAAGACCTACAACTTTCATGTTTTGAGTTTTTCAAGATTCTGGCTACAAAACAACTTAAACAGGCAAAAACAGTGAAATAGAGCAATTCCGGCGCATGAGATTCCTGCAGAAATCGGCGCATGAGATTCCTGCACAAATCGGCGCATGGGATTCCTGCACAAATCGGCGCATGGGATTCCTGCACGAATCGGCGCATGGGATTCCTGCACAAATCGGCGCATGAGATTCCTGCACGAATCGGCGCATGGGATTCCTGTACGAATCGGCGCATGAGATTCCTGCACGAATCGGCGCATGGGATTCCTGCACGAATCGGCGCATGGGATTCCTGCGCGAATCGGCGCATGGGATTCCTGCGCGAATCGGCGCATGGGAAACTCACGTTGCGTCTTCAATACATGCGCGTAAGAAACCTACGTGCATGACACGCTCGGAGTTAAGGAATGCGTTGCCGGGACTTCACGGCGCATGGCCTCCCGGCGCATGGCCTCCCGGGCGCATGAGGTTCATCGTCCCCAAACAGCAAGTTCAGCCATGAAAGTTCCGAAAACTTGTAATGGCCATAACTTACTCATCCGGAGTCGAAATCAAGCGAAACAAAAGCCAAAACTGAATGAAATCAAATTCTCTACAACATAGAACCATTAGTTTTCAAAAATAACCAAGTTTTAGAGATCAAAACCAAGAAAACTAAACAAGAAGGAACTTAAAACTTAGATCTACAAAATATAACCATCAAAACCGAAAACTTCCAGTTCTAAAGAGGCTTAGAATCAAGTAAGGAAGAGAATGGAACAATAAAACTTGAGATCCATCATGAAGCAAGTTTGCACTTGCCTAAGCTCTCTCTCTCTCTCTCTCTCTTCTGGTGGTTGAAGAAGAAATGGTGGAGAGTAAATGAAGAAGGAAATAATGATGAGAGAGAAAAGGAAGGGGTTATAAGTAAAGAGGGTGGTGGTAGGTAGGAGGGTTCACCCTTGGTTCATGATGAACCCAAGCAAACCAAGCCAAGCCGAACCAACCCAAGAATAAACCAATCAATGAAATGCTAGAATAAATCAAGTAGGAAGACATGCAATACGGGTCAAAATACGTACACGTATTCCAAATACGTAATACGAGATATGAGCATTACAACTCTACCCACCTTAAAAGAATTTCGTCCTCGGAATTTAATTAAGAGGCTAGAGGGACAAGAACAAGCTATACTAATCTCAGGCAAGCTATACTAAGCAATCAATCATGCAATCATGTATGTAAGCAAGAAAATCGAAGGCACGAGAAAGAGGAAAGATATCCTACTAGGAACCTCTCTGCCGATTCTGAATCTGAGCTTGGACCTGGGCATACTGCTGGGGTCTCTGTAGCTGGAAGGCTAGGGCCTGAGGCGGCAATGGCCTCGGAGGCTGGTACTGTTGTTGCACTGGTGCTGGTGCTGGTCCCCTTACCGAGGGACTAGTCTGGGCCGATGACGAACTGGCCCTATTCGGACAAGACCCTATCTTGTGGTCCGGTGCTCCACAAGCCAAACATAATCCCTGAGCTCTGCGACACTCCGAAATAACGTGTCCTGGCTTCCCACAATGAGTGCAGCCCATTGCGGAAGATTGCTTCTGCTTCTGTTGCTGAGGGGACGTGACCGACGTCACTGAGGCCGCCTGCCTCGGAGTTTCAATTGTCAAAGCCCTTGCTGCCGGGGCTGGTGCTGAAGACTGGGTCATCTGGCCGTGAGATCGCTTCCGACCTCCGGTCCTGTCCACGATCCTGTGGGAGGTATACTCATGCCTCCTGGCTGCCCTCAGTACTGCATCGAAGGTCTGATGCTCAAACTGCTCAACTGCCAATAAAATCTCGAGATGGAGCCCCTGTTGGAATCGCTGGGCTCTGTCGAACTCGGTTGCCACCAAAGTGGGAGCAAACCGACTAAGCCTGGAAAACTCGGCCGCATACCCGTCGACCGTTCTACCTCCTTGCTTTAGATTGGTGAACCTGGTCTGAAGATCATACCGAGCCACCGCATCGAAGTACTTAGTCTGGAATCTCTCTCTGAACAGTGCCCATGGAATAGGGGCCACTAATCCCACGGCCTGTGCTGCCCACCAGCTGCGGGCAAGATCCAATAACTGTAGACGCACCACGGCCACCTTCTCGTCTTCTGGGGTTCTGGCTGCCTCTAGAATAACTTCGGTGTCCTGAAGCCACGCGTCAGCAGCGATAGCATCTTCACTGCCATCGAAGAATGGAGGGTTCAGGCGCTTGAAACTGTTCGCTGCACTGTTCCTTGGATGACCGCCTCTGTTCAGAGCATCTTCCACTGCCTGGTGTAAGGCATCTCCTCTACGATCCTGGGAAGCTAACAATGATCTGATGAGACCCACCAAAGTGCCATCATCAGGCTCTGCAGGCTGAACTGGCTGAACTGGCGGCTCTCCTTCAGTAGGTACGACTCGAGAGGCTGCTCCTGAGTGCTGGGCCTGATCTTCTGGTTGCTGGTGGTCCACGGGAGGTGCTCCGCCTTGCTGATCGGCAGGTCCAGGAACAATGCCGCTGAAGAAGACGACATAGGGAACAATAAGGAAGGACCAGGACAGATCAACGATACAAGCATGTGATCAGGTCAAGATTTTCAGGGATCAAGAGGATACGAGTAGAGATCAAGGGCGAATACTGATTGATACATCTATTCGGTAAACCCTCACATATCTTGAATAACAAGACCTGCATGGGCCACCACTTAAACCATGTCACGCCCAGAACCAGAATACTGGAGAGCGGGGACAGACATAGCCAGCTACGTATAATGAAATGGAATCCATCTCACCATACGGTCACGACTGTCTAGATATATGAGGGTTTATCTACAAGCCAACAGTCTCTTAAGGTCAAGAACAAGCCTAGTGTCTCAATCACAAACAAGTAAGTAAATGTTACAAGATGTAAGATCACCAAATATACAATAGTAAGGCGTCCCAAACATTACATATTCAGCTGATCATGAAGCTAGTCGTTACAAAATGTGAGGACTAGCAAGAGTTTGGTCATACATGATCAACCCTAGGTTGCCAACCATGTTACAGCCCGTAGGCAGACAGTAAGTAAGGTGCAATACGAGCTAAACAGGTGCTCGTCGGCTAAACGCCTCAAAAGAATATTTTTACAATAAAGTGGGAGAGCCAAAAATAACCCACTCGTTGCCCTGGTTACGCCTGGTGTTCACCATCGGGCTGGAAAACCGGTAGATCCTCTAGAGCTGCTTTGGTATCTGGCCATACAAAACCAGCTGGGTCAGACCCCAGAAAGAGCAAGTGCCACAAAGGAGGCTTCACTTAGGAACTAAAACCAGCAATTAGCACAAGAATATAATTACATAATAAAAGACAGTAATTAAGAAAAAGCATGACCGGTGATATACGATGTGATAACCATGGGACCATTCAGATAACCAAGTTACAACCCGTAAACCAAACAAGGACCGGGGTTGTAACTCTTCATCTGAACGGAACTTGGTATCCCCACCATTTATCAATAAGGCCAGTGTAAATAATCACGATCTCGAAGTAAGGTAAAGCATGTCGAGCATGTCATGGGGTATAACAAGACAATAAACGAAGAGAGAACACAGAACTGCTCCGGGAGCCAGGTTACAACCCGTAAACCAAACAAGGACCGGGGTTGTAACCCTTCGCCTGAACAGAACTGGTTCCCTGATCTTTATTGTTAAAAAAAAAGCAAGCACAAGTAATCATGTCATGTAACAATCTTGTACAGGATCGAGGCAAGAATAGACAGGGTTAGACTCCATTCAATCATTCACGGCCAAACAATAAGTACGGCTTGATACTTTAACTAACTAGGGTTATCACAGGCCTAGTTACTAGCAAGATGCAATGAGATATTCCACAACCACAAGCCCTGCAGACCATCCAGGCTATCCGGACGCAATTAGGGGTTGAACTCAAGTGGGTACATCGTCCAGAAAACGCATGTACCCTTAGGTGACTTAGAGGGTGCAACACATGACAGTGTGCTGGAAATGTGCCCTACTCGACGGTAGGCTACAGATCCCAAGTGGGGCGCCCAGATAACGGGATTGCCTGTAGCTGGGAAATCTCTTCATGACTACTGTATTAATCTAGTTATTAGCCTTAGTACATTTCAGTAGGTACTCCTGACCGTGGTACTCAGGGATCCCATCCTAAGCATGATGCAAGACAAGACTGGTTTAATGCACAAGCACAATCGTCCACGGTGTCCAGGTTATTCATACTTATCAAGTCATATCATGCTAGCCGTCGCAACAGCAGTTCGAGAAATATCATGTCAGGTTTATTTGTCAAGAGTGCGCCACGGCGGGCCACTATCAAGAATTACCATGTCAAGTTATCATGTCAAATTGTTAGGTCAAGTTATCATGTCAGGAGTGCACCACGGCGGGTCACTATCTGGTCATGTCATGTCCACTTGGTACTTGTCAAGAGTGCGCCTTAACAGGCCACTATCGGGTTCTATCCTTACATTATCATGAACGAGAGAAACTTGTATAAAATAACTAGGGACATATTCTTGAAGCCAAGGAAAAGACCTACAACTTTCATGTTTTGAGTTTTTCAAGATTCTGGCTACAAAACAACTTAAACAGGCAAAAACAGTGAAATAGAGCAATTCCGGCGCATGGGATTCCTGCACAAATCGGCGCATGAGATTCCTGCACAAATCGGCGCATGGGATTCCTGCACAAATCGGCGCATGGGATTCCTGCACGAATCGGCGCATGGGATTCCTGCACAAATCGACGCATGAGATTCCTGCACGAATCGGCGCATGGGATTCCTGCACGAATCGGCGCATGAGATTCCTGCACGAATCGGCGCATGGGATTCCTGCACGAATCGGCGCATGGGATTCCTGCGCGAATCGGCGCATGGGATTCCTGCGCGAATCGGCGCATGGGAAACTCACGTTGCGTCTTCAATACATGCGCGTAAGAAACCTACGTGCATGACACGCTCGGAGTTAAGGAATGCGTTGCCGGGACTTCACGGCGCATGGCCTCCCGGCGCATGGCCTCCCGGGCGCATGAGGTTCATCGTCCCCAAACAGCAAGTTCAGCCATGAAAGTTTCGAAAACTTGTAATGGCCATAACTTACTCATCCGGAGTCGAAATCAAGCGAAACAAAAGCCAAAACTGAATGAAATCAAATTCTCTACAACATAGAACCATTAGTTTTCAAAAATAACCAAGTTTTAGAGATCAAAACCAAGAAAACTAAACAAGAAGGAACTTAAAACTTAGATCTACAAAATATAACCATCAAAACCGAAAACTTCCAGTTCTAAAGAGGCTTAGAATCAAGTAAGGAAGAAAATGGAACAATAAAACTTGAGATCCATCATGAAGCAAGTTTGCACTTGCCTAAGCTCTCTCTCTCTCTCTCTCTCTCTCTCTCTCTTCTGGTGGTTGAAGAAGAAATGGTGGAGAGTAAATGAAGAAGGAAATAATGATGAGAGAGAAAAGGAAGGGGTTATAAGTAAAGAGGGTGGTGGTAGGTAGGAGGGTTCACCCTTGGTTCATGATGAACCCAAGCAAACCAAGCCAAGCCGAACAAACCCAAGAATAAACCAATCAATGAAATGCTAGAATAAATCAAGCAGGAAGACATGCAATACGGGTCAAAATACGTACACGTATTCCAAATACGTAATACGAGATATGGGCATTACATATATATATATATATATATATATATATATATATATATATATATATATATAGATTAGATAATATGATACAATATGATACTTAGGAAAACACATCTCTACACACTCATAAATCTGGAATAAAATATTAAAACGATATTAAATCAATATCTAATAAATCTACATGTGTCCAAATAGGGGTTTTCCACTAGGACACGATCCTACACATTGGACACCTCTACAAGTGTCCAAATGGACACAAAATGGACACAAATGGAGACACAACCATGGGGGTCATTCCTATGGGTCAAAATCAACCTAAATGTATGAGAAAAATGAGAAGGAGAAGGGATTTATACCTCCCGATAGATCGAATCGAAGAAAAACCTTCCCGATGCGACACCGACACGTAGGAACCCCGAATGGACACGAACGAGCTCCGACTCCTCCCAAACTTGGCTAGCTTCCTCCTCGGCTTGAGTAGAGAAGAAAAGAAGAAGGTTGGTGGAAGAATGAAGAGATTTGGTGGAAAAATCAATAGGAACTCTCTCTAGAAATTTGGGGAAGAACTAGAGAGAGGAAAATGAAGTGGAAAAAAAATGACAAGAGTCTCTCTCCACTCCCTAGCTAGGGCCGGCCAAGTATGGGCTGATTTTCCCCTATTTGCATGTCTAAAATACCCCCACTAGCCTATTTAATTAAATATTAGGAAAGGGTTTAAGTCGGAGCTAGTTTAGTCATTCTAAAAACTATAATCTAACCAAACCCTATCCATAATAATTATTCTAACCACTAACTAAAATATTAATATCATGTGGGCCATGGCTAACTAATGTGTGTGCCCCACTAGAGTCAACACTACCCCGGGTCCCCGTTTCAAGTCGGATTGAGCTGAAATTCGAACCCGACTCAATTAACCCCAAAATAACATTATAAATAAATAAATAATTTCAAAAATATTCTAAAATGAAAAATGACAAAAATACTCCTATTTCTGAAAACTGGGGGTGACAAATCTATCCCCCTTAAAAAAATTTTGTCCTCAAAATTAAAACCAGACAATAGTAAAATATCAAAATCACAAGTCATGGCTTAAAATTTAAAATGATTAAAATCTCAAAAATTAAAGCATAAATTAAATGACTAAAATTATAAAATTTAAAATTACTCTCAAATAGAAACTGGGTGCTATAAGTCTATCCACCTTAAAAGAATCATCCTCAAAAATTAAACAAAGTAAACACTGGAAAAAAAATCATACAAATCGATAATCGTATGCATCTGTCCAATCATCATGATACTCAGAATCTCTATCATGCCAGTGAGCAAGGCTGCGATAATCACAGAGTCCTCAACTAAGGTACATACCTTTAGAATTATGGTATTTAAAATTTTTGTATTGTCGCATGCTTGGCAGCAAAAACTTTAAATTCCCACACCCGAGAAATACGTCCATAGTCCGACTATATGTCCTCACTATGCCTGCTAGCATGACCCTAGAGTATTCTAAAATCTCATAATCGAGGCGACCTAGCCCATACGACTTATCTTAGAAGAAAATTATATCACAAGAATAACTTCATCACACGATCAAGGAATAGATGGAATTGAATTTCAAGACAGTTTATAAGAAGGCAAATGCGAAAAAGGGATTCAAAATATTGGAACCAGCTATCTGCTCTGCTACTGCCTGAGCATCCTCAAATGTCATGGCGTAAGGTCGCCCTTGCTGGCCTCCTCTAGCCTGCTGTTGGCCTACTGGAGCCCTAGCTCCTGCTCCTTGAGTTGTCCGTCCCGCAGACTTGGGACACTCTCTCAACTGATGATCTGATGATCCGCAGAGTAGGTACTTACCTAGCCTCATCCGATATTCACCCCAATCGTGCCCTGGTTTCTTACAGAAAGGGCAAAAGATAACATGCTGCTGTCTCTGCTGCTGCTGCTGTCTCTGCTGGAACGGCTGCGGCTGGAACTGTCTCGACTGTTGGTGCTGAAAGTGAGGCCTCTTGTCCTGGCCTCCGCTGCTGCTGCCCCCAACAGGGTCTCGCCCCCCTCTTGAGCTTCAGCTCAAGATCGTCCTCAGCCAATAAAGCTTCCGTCAAAATCTTCTCGAAAGTGGCATCCCTGTTGCCCTTGGTCAAGGACTTGACTTCCTTGACCAGACCCTTTCGGAACCTCTGGGCCTTCGCCGTCTCGCTCAAGCCCTCTACGAATCTGCCGAGGCGGCCGAACTCTCCAGCGTACTCCTCTACTGACAGGCTCCCCTGAACTAAGCTCTCAAACTGCGACTCCAAGGCTCAGAGCGCTGCATATGGAAATAACTTTTTCTTGAAGAAGCCCTTGAACTCCTCCCAGGTCTGTCCAGCTACCTCCATCCTGGGGTCTGACTGATACCAGGTGCGAGCAAGATCTCGCATCCGGCTAGCTGCTGCCTCTATCCGGAGATCTGCCGGTATCCGGGCCAGACGGAAGATCTCCTCTATATGCTCGATCCACTCGTCAGCATATAAAATCCCCTCCGTCCCCAGGAAGTCTCTGGGGCTCATCTTCTGGAACTGTTCTATCCCAGGTGTCTTCGGCTGCTGGATTGCTGGTCAAGCTGCGACTGTCGTAATGGCCAACTCCATGCCCCTGGCCTGTCGGACCTGCCGCGCCTCCATAAACTGCTGAAAGTAGGCGAACATCTGTGTCGCATCCACGTATCCTGTAGGCGACGGCTGCTGGAAAGGCACCTCTGGGATGACTGGGTCCTGCCTTCGAACTGGTGGAGGCATACCCCCTACTGCTGGTGGAGGGGCTCCTCCGAATACAGCTGAAACGCCTACCCCAGCTGGCATGACTGGGCTGCGGTACCAGGGGCTGGCTGCTGGGTATGAGAGATGGCAGACCTCTCATCGGCGTCCCCCTGGCCCTGGCGATGTGATCTTGTCTCAACCATCCTGGAGACAGATCAAAAGAAACAATTGCTGAGAATGAGTCGAAATGGCAAAGGAGGACAGTTATATTCAAAGGAAAACAATATCAGCAAGAACTGAGTTGGTATGAATTAGATAAGAGTTTTTCCTAATGTGATTGAGTACCTTCAAAATATCCTAATCCTACTGCAGGCTGTAGTGATACTCTAGTTCGAATACCACTACATAAACTCGACCTGCATGGGCCACCACTAAAAACATGTCACGACCCGCACCCTAGAGTAAGGACACGAGAAGTGGGTACGTCCAGCCTACATATGCCGTAGTGTCGGCGGTAGAACGCTGTCCTAGGTCAATCATCTAACAATATAAAGGTACATGTACAGTATATACACTCCGAATAGAGGTAACATAGCAGAATGCAGTCTCAATCACATCTAAGGCAGGATGATAAGATAGATAGACAGATATAGAAATGAAATAAGATCCGCAGAGATACAACCAGACAAGTCTAAGTGTCTAAGATAACACAATCCAAAAAATATCCAGAATACAAAGTCTCAACTACAGAATATGAAAGAATATATATAATCTAGATCTCAAATGACAGAATAGAGCTTAACTAAACTAGTCTAGGTAGTAGGGGTAATGTCATCAGCTAGAGCTGGGTCCTCCTGAGAGTCCAGCTCACAAGTATCGTCTAGATGGGCTCCATAGTCGGTCGGACAGAAGTCCTCGGTATCATCTGTAATATTTTTAACAGGTCCAGTCAGGACGGGAGCGAGCACAGTACATCTCATGCAGTTCATATCAAGGCAGAAAATATAAAATAAGCAATAGAGTAAGATACATAAAATGCTGTAAGAAGATGTACATGAAAACAGGAGAGATATTTGATAACTGGAAATATATACATGATAAGTTAGAACTGTAAGTGAATAGTGATTTAGAGTACGAGATGGCATGTAATTGGCTTAGGTTGTACATGATAAAACATGAAAAGTAACATCGTGTACATGATGGGTAATCACATGACCATTTATACTCACTCCTACCCACAATCAATACACAAGGATCCAGTCAAGTTACGTTACGGACATGATGTTTTGTTACACACGAAACACATGAGGAAACATGAACGTACATGAGAGCATATGAAAGTACATGAGCGTACATGAAAGAACATGAGAGAACATGAGTGTACATGAATAATACAAGAGCAAGGAATACATGATGTACATGAAACACATGACATAAAGTATCCGATGCGCCCGCTAAGGGGGATAACATCCCAAGAAGAGATCCATATAGTACCAATCCGTAATAATAACGTGACAGCATCAAGTAAAGTAATCTAGAGCAAGAATATAAATCGTAATAAGTATGAAACGATCAGAGAATGTACTCGCCTGTGGTCCTGAGCTGATAAGGTGAACAGACGCTCAGAGAAATCACAGACCTAAATAAGATACTATGAGTTAAGAAGGGTTTTATACTGAAAAAGGAAACTAATTTAAGTCATGAATGCAAGTCTAAGTCAAAACTAGGTCAATCTAGGTCAAACTGAGTTATACTAGGTCATACTGGTTCATACTAGGTCATACCAAGTCACTGGAAGTCAATCCAAGTCAAACTAGGTCAAACGGAGTCAAAGGTTGACTTACAGTTGACTTTTGGTCAACTGGTCAACCCTGGTCAACTCTGGTCAACTCTAGGTCAACTCTAGGTCAAACTAGTCTAATGTTGACCAACTATTGACTTTCAGTCAACTGGTCAACTCGGGTTTGGTTTCGGTCAAATCTAGTCGTTTAAAAGCTAAATTTGACTCTCGATTGACTTTTGTTGACTTTTGGTCAAAATGGTCAACCGACGTCAAAACTAGTCTAGGAGCACTATATTTGATTATTACCAACCAAGGGAACCAAGTTCTAACCATATCTTAGACTCTAGACTCAAATACCATATTTCTAGGTAAAACCTACATTTATCCTTACCAAGGTAATCCCGATACCTTGCACATTACAAAAGAAACCCCGCTAATACTCAAGATACTAGCCTAGGCTCCTTAGGGTAGCTAGATACTATCCTATTTAGGGTTTACCTACCAAGAACTATAGGTTTCCTAGGTATCTAGTCCATCTTAGGTTACATGTTGTTTATCCTCATTACCTTACCATGATATCATATACCATTCTCACATTTCACTAAACACTCACCCACACAAACTCACTCACTCACACATAACACCCATGATACCACACTTATAGGCTCACTCCTAGGCTCTTCTATAGACTCACACATATATGGACTTAGTTCACTCCTATAGGCTTACACACACACACAAGGCTCACAAACACACACACACTGTCACCCTCATTTCCCGTATTTCGTATTTATACTCATAGTTGGATTTTGGCATGTATTTTTATTTTTCTCGACTTGCAGAATTTTGGGTTTTCTCGTATTTTGGGTTTCGGCTCGACTCGGTTTTAGTTGGGTTGGTTTGATTTTAACCCCAATGGAACACTTTAACCTATACTCCACCCTCATTCTACCACAACCCACCCTCATTAAAATCCCTACCAACCATTCTCTCTCCTCATTACTTCCCTTATTAAATTCCTAACTCCTTCTTCTTCCTTCTTCCACACAACATCCCATCCATAGGCAAGTGCATCTTGCCACCACATGAAGACCAAATTTTATTTGCCTAATAGCTTAATTAGATGATTTGGAACAACATTAAAATTTGACATTTTTGGATTTGGAGATTGGATTCTCCTAGATCTAAGTTTTACCATTTTCGGAATTTCTTGGGTTTGATCTACCAAACTTGGATTTTTGCTTGTTTTGATGCTTCTATGTTGTAGAGAATCGAATTTTACGCAAGTTAGACTCTTGAAATTCCAGATTTCGCGTTTTATGGACCAACTTGTGAAGTTCTAAAGTTTTGAGGCCATTGTGTTCTTCCTCTCAGCTTGAGGAAGAAGAAGACCCCTCCCCAGCCGCGCTGTTTACATGTGTGATTGTTTGATTGTTTGCTTAGTGTAGCTTATTTGTGAATAGTATAGCGGGCTCCTACATCTCTAAGCATCTTGATTTAAATTCCGAGGACGGAATTCTTTTAAGGTGGGTAGAGTTGTCACCCTCATTTTCCGTATTTCGTATTTATACTCGTAGTTGGATTTTGGCATGTATTTTTATTTTTCTCGACTTGCGAAATTTTGGGTTTTCTCGTATTTTAGATTTCGACTCGGCTCGATTTTAGTTGGGTTGGTTTGATTTTAAACCCAATGGAACACTTTAAATTATACTCCACCATCATTCCACCACAACCCATCCTCATTAAAATCTCCACCAACCATTCTCTCTCCTCATTACTTCCCTCATTAAATTCCTAACTCCTTCTTCTTCCTTCTTCCACACAACATCCCACCCATAGGCAAGTGCATCTTGCCACCACATGAAGACCAAATTTTATTTGCCTAATAGCTTAATTAGATGATTTGGAACTGTAATGCCCGTATTTCGGAATACGTATTTTGATTAGGCTTATATGTATTTCGAACCTGTATTTTATTTTCTCAGATTCTGGCCTGTAATTGTGTTTTGGTTTAACTTGCGGATTCTGGTTTTCTAGTAAAATGGGTTTTGGACCTGGCGTGGTTTTATTTTATGGAGAAGAAATTGGTTTGGTTTGCATTGGACTACCTTAGCTAACCTCCACCCTCAACACAACACACCCTCCCTCATTAAAACCCCACCTAACTTTCTCTCTCCTCATAACCTTCATTAATTTTCTTCATCTTCTTCTTCCTTCCTCCACCAACACCATAGGCAAGTGCACCTTACCGCCACATAAGAACCCAATTTTATTTGTCCATTAGCTAGATTAGGCCATGTAGAACAACATTAGAACTTGGCATTTTGTGATTTGGAGTTTCCATTTTTCTAGATCTAAGTTTTAACCATTTTTGGAATTCCTTGGTTTTGATCTACTAAACTTTAATTTTTGCTTGATTTGAGGCTTCCATGTGGAAGAGAATTCAATTTTACACAAGTTAGAACTTTGAAAATCCAAATTTGGTTTTGTTTTGACTAAGTTAGGAAGATTTAAAATTTGGTGTTCTTAGGGTTCTTCTCTCGGCCTGATGGAGAAGATGATCCTCGGCCTGCGCTCTTTAGCGCATGGCCGAACTGCATAACTCCTCGGCCAGCGCTTTGCGCTGGGCTGACTTGCGCTGGCGCTTCTTAGCTCCAGCGCCTTCCTCCCATTGGCGTACTTGACTGCTGCGCCACTCGCTCCCAGCGCGGCTCGGCTCCAGCGCAACTCAACCCTGCACAGCTTGACCCAGCGCAACCCGCCCTCGACGCAACCCAATCCTGTGCAGCTTGACCCAGCGCAACCCGCCCTCGACGTAACCCAATCCAGCGCAGCTCATATCCTGCGCAGCTTGCTCCCAGCGCAAGCCGACCTCAGCGCAGTTCATCCCCTGCGCAGTTCATTTCCCTGCGCAGTTCATTCCCCTGCGCAGTCCATTCCCCTAGCGCAATCTGACCCCCTGTACAACCCACTTGCCCATGATGGTTTGGTTTTATTTCTTGGACTTGGCTTCTCTTTTGTGGATTGGAGTTTTGAGATCTTGTTCCACACAACACGACTGTCTCGACCCAGCACAACCTGGCACAGTTTTGGTGTTTTGCTTATGACTAGTACGATTTTCGTGGTTTCTATGAAGTAGGATTTTAGTACTTTCTGTTCTTCTTGATAGTGATCCGATAGGGTGCACTCTTAACTTGTGGCTTATAATTCATGATTAATCTTTGTAACTGGATAACTTGATAGTGGCCCGTGGCGGCATACTCCTGACTTGTAACTTGTAACTTGACTTGACTTGATGCTGTGGCGATGGCTAACTTGGCTCGTATAATCAACTCTGACTCCGTGGGTGTTCACTCTTGCTGCCTTGTGCAATCCACTTGTCTTGTCTCGCATCATATCTAGGACGTGACTCCATGGTTACCACGGTCAGGGATTCACACTGAATATGGATTAGGCTAATGACTAGATCAAACTATAGTTCATGGAGAATTTTCAGTCACAGGCAATCTCGTTATCTGGGCGTTTTTAAACGGACTTGTAGCCTGCCGACGAGTAGGACACATTTCCAGCACACTGTCATGTGTTGCACCCTCTAAGTCACCTAAGGGTATATCGTCTCCTGGACGATGTACCCAACCATACTCTCAACCCGCGAAAGGATAACTGGATAGTCTGCAGGGCTTGGGACTGGAAATTTCTCACTTGCATCTTGCTAGTAACTAGGCTTGTGATAACCCTACTTAGTTAAGTAGTAAACCGTAGTAATTGCTTGGCCATTTGTGAATGGATGGTGTCCTGCCTTGTCTAAGTCTCGTCTAGTCCCAGTACCTGGTACTCCTGAACATGATTGTTTTACTTACCTTTAACAATAAATGGATAGAGGCATAGTGCTATTCAGGCGAAGGGTTACAACCCCGGTCCTTATTTGGTTTACTGGTTGTAACCTGGCTCCCGGAATGGTTCCACGTTCCTAGTCGTTTGTTGACCTATTGTACTCTTTATTACTTGTACTTTTCTTCCATTTACTTATGTTCTGATATGCTGGCTTTTGTTCTTATTTCGTGGCCTCCTTGTGGCACTTGCTCCTTCTGGGGTTTGACCCAGCTGGTTTTGTGTGGCCGGATTTCGAAGCAGCTCCGAAGATCTACCGAACTTTCAGCCCGATGGTGACGACTAGAAGGAACCCGGGCTACGAGTGGGTTTTCCATTTTGTTTCACTCACTACATTGTAAAATTATTTTTTGAGGCGTTTAGCCGACGAGCACCTGTTAGCTCGATGCATTTTTACTTACTGTCTGCCTACGGGCTGTAAACATGATTAACAAATCCTAGGGTTGATCATGTATGACTGAACTCTTGCTAGTCTTGACATTTTGTACGACTAGCTTCATGATCATCCAATATGTAATATTTGGGACGCCTTTTATTGTATATTTGGTGGTCTGACATCTTGTAACTATATTACTTGCTTGAGATTGAGACAATAGGCTTGACCTTAAGAGACCGTTGGCTTGTAGTAAACCCTCATATCTAGACAGTCGTGACCATATAGCGAGGTGGATTCTATTTCAATATACGTAGCTGGCTATGTACGCCCCCGCTCTCCAGTATTCTGGTTCTGGGGCGTCACATGGTTTAAGTGGTGGCCCATGCAGGTCTTGGCATTCAAGAATGTGAGGGTTTACCAAATAGATGTCTCAATCAGTACTCATCCTTGATCTTCGTTCATATCCTCTGAATCTCTGGATTCTTGCCCTGATCATGTGCTTGTATCGTTGATCTGTCCTGGTCCTTCCTTATTGTTTCCCTGTGTCATCTTCTTCAGCGGCACTGTACCTGACCCCACCGATCAGCAAGATGGAGCACTTCCCGTGGACCAACAGCAATCCAGAGATCAAGCCCAACATTCCGGAGTAGCCTCCAGAGTTGTACCTACTGGAGGAGAGCCCCCAGTTCAGCCCGTTCGACCTGCCGAGCCTGATGATGGCAACTTGGTAGGTCTCATCAGGACCTTGATAGCTTCCCAGGATCGTAGAGGAGACGCCTTGCACCAGGCAGTGGCAGATGCTTTGACCAGAGGCAGTCATCCAGGGAACAGCGCGACCAACAGCTTCAAGCGCCTGAACCCTTCCTTCTTTGACGGCAGCGAATATGCGATTATCGCGGACGCTTGGCTTCAGGATACCGAGGTGGTTCTGGAAGCAGCTAGAACACCTGAGAATGAGAAGGTGGCGGTGGTACGCCTACAGTTGCTAGACTTAGCTCGCAATTGGTGGGCGGCGCAGGCCGTGGGATTAGCAGCGCCGGTTACTTGGGCGGTGTTTAGAGAAAGATTCCAGACGAAGTATTTTGATGCTGTAGCTCGGTACGACCTACAGACGAGATTTACTAACTTGAAGCAAGGAGACAGAACGGTCGACGGTTATGCATCTGAGTTTTCTAGACTCAGTAGGTTTGTTCCCACCTTGGTGGCAACCGAGTTTGATAGGGCCCAGCGGTTCCAGCAGGGGCTGTATTTGGAGATCTTGTTGGCAGTTGAGCAGTTCGAGCACCAGACGTTCGATGCAGTATTGAGGGCAGCTAGGAGGCACGAGTACACCTCCCAGAGGATCGTGGATAGGACCGGAGGTAGGAAGCGGTCCCACAATCAGATGCACCAATCATCAGCTCCAGCCCCGGCAGCAAGGGGTTTGACCATTGGAACTCTGAGGCGGGCGGCCTCAGTGACGTCGGTTCAGCATTCAACCCCGACGTACCCGCAGCAGCAGCAGAAGCAGAAGCAGACTTCCGCGATGGGATGTTCTCATTGCGGGAAGCCAGGGCACGTGGTAGCAGATTGTCGCAGGGCACAGGGATTGTGCCTGGCTTGTGGAGCAGCAGATCACAAGATAGGAGCCTGCCCGAATAGGGATAGCTCGTCCTCTTCCAACCTAACTAGTCCATCGGTTAGGTGACCAGCGCCTATGCAGCAGCAGCAGTACCCGAGGCCATTGTTGCCTCAGGCCCAGGCGTTTCAGTAGCAGAACCAGCAGCAGTACACCCAGACTCAAGTGCAGAGCAGGCAGAGAGGTTTCCAGCAGAGGGGACCCGCAGCCAGAGGACAAGGTCAGGCAATGATAATGACCATGGAAGAAGAAGTTGCACCAGGTGATGTAGTGGCAGGTACTATTCTCGTCAACTCCTCTCCCGCATCGGTATTATTTGATTCTGGTGCATCGCATTCATTCTTGTCTGCATGATTCGCAACACGGATAGGATTAGAGCCCGAGTCATTATCAGTGAGGCTCAATATACTTACTGATAATGGTCTTGTAGGAGTAGATCGAGTATTTTTCTCGTGTCGGATCGTAGTTAGCGGTAGAGAGTTCCCCGCTAGATTCATAGAGTTTCCCATGGCAGACTATGATGTAGTCTTAGGCATGGATTGGTTGAGGAACCAGTATGCTAGGATAGACTGCCATGTTGGCAGGGTTGTCTTTAGTATTCCAGGAGAGCCAGAGTTTTTATTTTCCAGAGGCGCAGTTGAAATGAATGATTGAACCCTTCATTTTAAGTTATAACCCCTGTACTATTGACACTCTACACTAATGTACACTAATATTCACAACTGCCATGTAAACCAAACCTTCATCTCTATGTTATGTTCATATATCTATATATATATATATATATATATATATATATATATATATATATATATATATATATATATATATATATATATATATAGTTTATGCATACTGTTATAATGTATATAGATACATAACTAAATCTCTACCTCTCTATACATATAGATATATGTATAGATATGGTTAGCCATGCATGTTATGAGTAAATAGGTTGTGCATTGTAGATTGTTTAACCAATATGCCATGAGTAGTGTAACTTGATAGCTATTGTTTTGAAACCCAAATCCTCCTATACACTTTCATGTATATTTCACACACACACACACACACACACACACACACACACACACACACACACACATGTCTACTATCTAACCGTATGAACATGTCCACATACACCCATACACACACTAACCACATAACATTTACATAATGCTAGCTTTTCTCCTTCTAACACTCTCTCTCTATATATATATTGTTATTGGATTTTAATGCTCGACATTTGTTCTTTAAATTTTGATTTTGATTATGCCTTAAAGCCTTGATGATTTGTTATTTCTGTATCTATTCCAGTTTAACACCCCTGATTGCTTGTAAGTTTTGATACCCTATGATTATTTTGGTCTAGTGTAACTAGTATACCTAGATAAGACTTACACTACTACCGTATGCCATGACCTTGTATGCCATTCTTTTAAATTGTATGATTTAGGTAAGTTCTGAGACTTTGATTGTTGGGGACGAGACTCTAGAAGAAGTACGACCATCTTAATTTCGAGGACAAATTTTCTAAGAAGGGTAGACTTGTAACACCCACTTTTCTAAAATGAGGGTAATTTTGAAATTTTGTAAAAGTTTATTATTTAATAATAGGATTTATGATTTATGAGAATTTTTTAATTAATTTAATACTATTTAAAATTGGTAAATTATAATTTTGATGTGTTAGCTAGTGAACCCTAGAACTGTTGAGCCTAGAGATTAACCATGACCATGGGGACCTAACCATGTGATTAGAATGACTATTTACAACTTTTTAGGCTAAGGGTATTTTGGTCATTTTGTGACTTTTGAATTATTTAGAATTTTGATTAATTGGTAAATTTTAGATTATTTTAATAATATTTAAATTGATTATTATGATTTTGGTCATTTTTCATATTTTAATATTTTAGGAAAATTTTATATTTTTAATATTGTTTTTATTGGATTTGTTTAGTCGGGTTTGAGTTTCGTCTCGTTCCGACTTGTATTGTGACCCGGGGTAGCTTAAACTCTAGATGGGACCCAATATTAAGTTAAGCATGACCCACAAAACCCAACATTTAAGTTAGTTAATTAAACTAATTTTTATCATGTTAGAATGGTTAAGTTAGAGACTCAAAACTAGATCATTTTGACCCCAAACTTGAACCTAGTCTAGACTTAACCATATGAGACTAGAGAGGGGGTAATTAGGACATTTCCCATTAGCCCTAATGGACACTTTATGGCAGCCACCTTTAGGAGAGAATGATTCATTTCATTCATTACAATCTTGTCTCTTTTATTTTCCTTTTATTCTTCCCCAATTTTAGAGAGCCTTTCCATTGATTTGATCTCCAAATCAAATCATTCCTTCACCAAACCTTTCCTCAATCATTCCCATTCTCCAAGGGAAGGGTGCTACCAAGGATTGGAAGAGGAGTGCAAGGAGGAGTGTCCACTTTGAGGGATCTTCGTATCGGAGCCGTGTCCTAAAGGATTTTATTGGGATTCCACTCCCAATAGGTAAAATCCATCCTCTAAATTGATTTCCTTTGCATATAAATTAGTTTTGAATCCGTAGGATCCATCCTCATGCATGTGTCCCATTTAGATTCAAATTTGAGGCCATTTGAAACTTTCTTGAGGATTTTAGATATGTGTCTTGTGTCCTACTTGATAGATCCCAAATTAGGACACCTCATGTGTATGTATGTATGATAATAGTTTAAATAGATATTTAAATTCAGTTTTAGAATGGTTAGAGAGTGGATTGATCTTAGTTAGGATGGTTAGAATGAGTTTCATTTGGATACCTATGTTTGTATCCAAGTATCTTGGCCTATATGTGTTTTTTTGTCAAATTCGTCATAATATTCATCCACATTTTTATTAACCAAAGCAACTTAGAAATGTCATAACTTTAGCTTAGAACTCCGATTTATCTCCCTTTTTTTTAAAAGAACCGTATTGAAGTTATCTTTCCAAATATATATTTTAATAAGCCAAATTCTTTCTATAACTTTCTGTAGAATTATTTGAGTGTCAGCTGTACGAAAGACGAACGTGTTTCGGTATTTTTACGATTTTTGGAGCTTCCGGACACGAAAATGCGATCCGTTCGAAGTTTCGAAAAGCTAACACGAAGGGCTATGACATACTTTAATCTTAGAATTTAATGAATGCCCAATTGGTACAGTATTGGTTTTAAGTAGAAGAGTGACTATACGATATATACATTTTGTGTAACCTTTGAGCCTATGTAGTATGGGTATTAAATGAATATAGAGTATGTAATACATGATATGTTAGATGAATGAAATGATATATATATGATATATCCTCTTTACATTAATGTATATATATGGTTAATGCAAGCATGTAGGAATGCAATTAATATAATGTATGTAAGCAATGCATAAATGCATGAATGAAAGAATGATATACAATGTATGCATGAAAGTATATAGTGAATGCTAGATATGAATGCAAGGTATACATGTAATGATAGATATGAATGCATAATATATAAATAATATAATGCAATATTTAATGATAGTATGTATGGTAATGTAGAATATATGATGCAAGCATGTATATGTCTACTGTTTTCCCTTTTCTTTACATTTTCCTTCCCTTCCCTTTCCATTTCAGTTTTTTCCTTTTTTTCCCTTCTATTTTTACATGTTATATACAATGTATATAATGTATAGATGCATGTATGTAATATGCATGAATGAATGTCATATATGAATGAATCAATCAATCAAAGGTATAAGTAAAATATAATACATTGTAATAAATGTTAACATATATAATGTATAAAAGTATGTATGTAAATGTGCATGAATGTATATATCTATGTAACTATGTAAATATGCATGATGTAACATATGCCTATATATATAAATATGTATGTAATATGGATATGCATGTATGTATGAAGGTATGTATTTATATATATTATCTATTTTATATTATGCATTATTGTGGTTCACATTGTCTTGTGATTGTGTGAGTGCTAGCCTAGGCTTGGTTAGGCATAGTGAGACTTGTTAGACTTGTTTGGGCTAGGACTTGACCTAGTTGACCTAATTTGACTAGTATGGTTGACTAGAGTTGACCAAGTGTTGACTTTAGTCTAGTTTGACCTAGACAGCATGCAGATGCATTGTACATTTCATTTATCATCTCTCGTATACATCTTGACCTGTGTTGCTCTAAATAGGACTCTGTGGCTTCAGTTTGGACCTCTATACCTATCAGCTGTTCAGGTTATCAGGCGAGTATATTCTCTGACCGTTTCATACTTGCTAGAACGTCTATTCTTGCCATAGATTAATTTACTTGATGCTGACACGTTGGTAACACAGATTGGTACTATATGGACCTTCTTTTGCGATGTTATCTCCTTTGTGTTCACTAAATACATATTGTGATGTGCGTTTCACTAACATATTGTATTTATTGAATATCCTTATCATTGTACACTCATTGTGCATATTGTACTCTCATTATCACATTGAGCTCTATTGTACAAGCCATTGTACAAGGTAACGTAACTGAATTGGATCCTTGTGTATTGATTGGGGAGGAAGAGTAGAAATGGTTATGTGATCAATCCTATTGTATAAGAAATTGTATATGTCCATTGTACACCCACGTACAAAGGAGTCCCATTTTATTGTATAACCTAACCCGTTTACATAACCATATTGTACTCTAAATCACATGTTGCTTACAGTTCTTACTTATCATATATAGATATTTCCTATTATCATATCCTTCTATTTTTTATATACATCTTCTTTCAGCGTTTCATGTATCTTACTCTATTGTACGTTATATTTTCTAACCTGTTATGATCTGCGTGAGATGTATTGTGCTCGCTCCCGTCCTGACTGAACCTGTTGATAAATTTTACAGATAGCTTGGAGGTTGCCTGCTAGCCTAGAGGAGACACAGTAGAGGTTGTATAGATAGTTATTTCAGTTGTCTTGAGTTGTATTTACTTTATGGATTACTGTATTTGAGATTTGAGATGTTTTCTGGGTTTGTGTATCTTAGACACTTAGACTTCTATCTGCGGTATCTCTTTGTGGATTTTATATTTTATCTATCTTTTATCATGCTCTACCTTAGATGTGATTGAGACTGTATTTGCTATGTCACCTCCATTCAGAGTGTATATACTGTACAGGTACCTTTATATTGTTAGATGTTTGACCTAGGACAGCGTTCTACCGCCGACACTGCGACGTAGGCTGGACGTACCCACTTCTCGTGCCCTTACTCTAGGGTGCGGGTCGTGACAGCAGTGGAACCATCTCCCCTAGTATTGCGGATGGCAGTAGCAGCAGTACAGTTGTCCCAGATAGTTGAAGAGTTTCCAGATGTCTTTCCAGAGGAACTTCCAGGAATACCGCCAGAGAGAGAGATCGAGTTCACTATAGATTTGTCAGAGCGAGTCTACAGGATGGCGCCTTCAGAGTTGGAGATTTTGTACAAGATGATTGAAGAACTCAGGACCAAGGGATTCATCCGTGCAAGTGGATCACCTTGGGGAGCCCCGATGCTTCTTGTGAAAAAAAAGGATGGTACGTCTAGGTTATGTGTAGATTATCGTACCTTGAACTCAGTGATAATCAAGAACAGATACCCTCTCCCGAGGATAGATGACTTGTTTGATCAACTCAAAGGGGCTTCAGTGTTCTCGAAGATAGACTTGCGGTCAGGATACCACCAGATCAGAGTCAGAGAGCAGGACATCCCGAAGACAGCATTTAGATCGAGGTATGGACATTAGAAGTTCCTTGTTGTGCCCTTTGGGGCGACCAATGCGCCGGCCGTATTCATGGACCTCATGAATCGTATTTTTATGCCTTACTTGGATCAGTTCGTGATCGTGTTCCTAGATGATATCCTGGTCTACAGCAAGAGCGAAGCAGAGCATGAGCAACATCTCAGAATTGTCCTTCAGACGCTTAGAGAGCACCAGTTGTACGCCAAGTTCAGTAAATACGAGTTCTGGCTCGATCGCATTTCGTACTTGGGTCACATCATTATCCGAGGAGGAGTGGAAGTGGATCCCCAGAAGATTGTGGCTATCGAGACATGGCCAGTACCTAGCTCAGTAGCAGAGGTTCGCAGCTTCCTTGGATTGGCCGGATACTACCGACGATTCATTTCAGATTTTGCTAGAATTTCAGCGCCGATGACCCAGTTGACCCGCAAGGATGTGCAGTTTGCTTGGACAGCAGAGTGCCAGGAATCATTTGAGAAGTTGAAGCGAGGTTTGGTAACGGCTCCCATTCTCACACTTCCAGATGGGACCGGAGGATTTACAGTTTATTGCGACGCTTCAGGCAGAGGATTGGGGTGTGTCTTGATGCAGCATGGGAAGGTAATATCTTATGTATCACGTCAACTTCGTGATCATGAGAAGAATTACCCGACCCACGACTTGGAACTGGCAGCAGTAGTGTTTCCACTTAAGCTTTGGCGACACTACTTGTACGGAGATAAAGTGGAGATATTTACTGATCACAAGAGCCTGAAGTATATTTTCACCCAGAAGGACCTTAACATGCGACAGAGAAGATGGCTTGAGCTACTGGTGGACTACGATGTGGACTTGCAGTATCATCCAGGGAAGGCCAACGTTGTAGCAGATGCATTGAGCAGGAGAGCCGGAGTTTACTTCCTAACAGTGCAACCAGAGTTATTGGCAGATCTTCAGAAGATAGGGATTGAAGTGGTTCTTCCTACCAACGTGGCGTTGATGGCCAGTCTACAGGTTCAGTCCAGCATAGTTGAGAGGATCCGGATGGCGCAGTCTACAGATTTCAAGATCCAAGGACTCAGAGCAGAGTGTGAGACAGGAAGAAGGCCAGAGTTGTGCATTCATGAAGATGGTACACTTCGACATGGCACTCGTCTTTGTGTACCCAGTGGAGATATCAGACAGGAGGTCATGGCAGAAGCTCACAGTTCGCAGTATTCTATTCATTCCGGTGGCACGAAAATGTACCGTGACATTCGTCAACATTTCTGGTGGAATGGCATGAAGAGGGAGATAGCCCGGTTTGTCTCTCGGTGTTTAGTTTGCCAGCAAGTTAAAGCTGAACATCAGAGGCCCGCTGGACTTCTTCAGCCCTTGCCGAATCCAGAATGGAAGTGAGAGCATGTGACCATAGATTTTGCGACTGGATTGCCTAGATCCCCAGCTGGTCGAGATGCTATTTGGGTTATAGTTGACAGGCTCACGAAGGTGGCTCATTTTCTCCCATTCAGAGTTGGTCAGTCGACGGCTC
Source organism: Iris pallida (assembly GCA_029216955.1). NCBI lineage: Eukaryota > Viridiplantae > Streptophyta > Magnoliopsida > Asparagales > Iridaceae > Iris > Iris pallida. Next base: position 12,049,143 of record JANAVB010028196.1, read on the forward strand.
AGTTGGCAGAGATGTACCTCAGGCAGATTGTCCGACTTTACGGTGTGCCCGTCAGTATCACGTCGGACCGAGATTCAAGATTCACATCACACTTTTGGCGCAGCTTGCAAGAGAGTTTGGGGACTCACCTTCAGTTTAGCTCAGCTCAGCTTATCATCCGCAGACAGATGGCCAGTCAGAACGTACGATCCAGACTCTTGAAGATATGTTGAGGTCTTGTACCCTTGACTTCGGTGGTTCATGGGAGGATCACCTGCACCTGGTAGAATTCTCGTACAATAATAGTTTCCAGGCCAGTATTCAAATAGCCCCGTTCGAGGCACTGTATGGCAGGAAGTGCAGATCTCCGCTAGCATGGGACGACATCGGAGAGAGACAGATGCTTGGTCCAGAAATGATTACCCAGATAGTTGAGGTGGTCAGAAGGATCAGAGATCGTCTTCGAGTGGCCCAAGATCGCCAGCGCCATTGGCTGATACTCATCGACGTCCCTTAGAGTTTGCTATCGGCGACCATGTATTCCTTAGGATCTCGCCTAACCGTGGCGTCATTCGTTTTGGCGTACGGGGAAAGCTTAGTCCTAGGTATATAGGGCCGTTCGATATCCTGGAGCGAGTAGAAGATGTATCCTATCGTCTCGCTCTTCCGCCGTCACTAAGTGAGGTACATGATGTATTCTATGTGTTCCAATTACGACGGTACATCCCGGACCCGAGCTATATCCTAGACCATTCGGAATTGGTTGTTGGTACCAACCTTTCGTATGAGGAGAGGCCCGTATCTATATTAGACCGGAGAGAAAAGATACTCAAGAACAAGACTATTAGCTTAGTCCGTGTTGCTTGGGGTCATCACTCTCTAGGTGAGTAAACGTAGGAGCGTGAGGATGACATCCGGTGGCGATATCCTGACTTGTTTGACTCAAAAGGTATAATGTCTTCTTATGCCTTACGCTTTCCATCCCTTGCTTGCATGTATGATTGTTTGATTGTTTGCTTAGTGTAGCTTAATTGTGGATAGCTTAGCTGGCTCGTACATTTCTAAGCATCTTGATTTAAATTCCGATGACGGAATTCTTTTAAGGTGGATAGAGTTGTAATGCCCGTATTTCGGAATACGTATTTTGATTAGGCTTATTTTATTTCGGACCTGTATTTTATTTTCTCAGATTCTGGCCTGTAATTGTGTTTTGGTTTAACTTACGAATTCTGATTTTCTCGTAAAATGGATTTTGGACCTGGCGTGGTTTTATTTTATGGAGAAGGAATTGGTTTGGTTTGGTTTGGTTTGCATTGGACTATCTTAGCTAACCTCCACCCTCAACACAACACACCCTCCCTCATTAAAACCCCACCTATCTTTCTCTCTCCTCATAACTTCCATTAATTTTCTTCATCTTCTTCTTCCTTCCTCCACCAACACCATAGACAAGTGCACCTTGTCGCCACATAAGAACCCAATTTTATTTGTCCATTAGCTAGATTAGGCCATGGAGAACAACATTATAACTTGGCATTTTGTGATTTGGAGTTTCCATTTTTCTAGATCTAAGTTTTAACCATTTTCAGAATTCCTTGGTTTTGATCTACTAAACTTTGATTTTTGTTTGATTTGAGGCTTCCATGTGGAAGAGAATTCAATTTTACACAAGTTAGAACTTTGAAAATCCAAATTTGGTTTTGTTTTGACTAAGTTAGGAAGATTTGAAATTTGGTGTTCTTAGGATTCTTCTCTCAGCCTGATGGAGAAGATGATCCTCGGCCTGCGCTCTTTAGCTCATATCCTGCGCAGCTCGCTCCCAGCGCAAGCCGACCTCAGCGCAGTTCATCCCCTGCGCAGTTTATTTCCCTGCGCAGATCATTCCCCTGCGCAGTCCATTCCCCTAGCACAATCTGACCCCCTGCGCAACCCACTTGCCCATGATGGTTTAGTTTTATTTTTTGGACTTGGCTTCTCTTTTGTGGATTGGAGTTTTGAGATCTTGTTCCACACAACACGACTGTCTCGACCCAGCACGACCTGGCACGGTTTTGGTGTTTTGCTTATGACTAGTACGATTTTCGTGGTTTCTGTGAAGTAGGATTTTAGTACTTTCTGATCTTCTTGATAGTGATCCGATGGGGTGCACTCTTAACTTGTGGCTTGTGATTCATGATTAATCTTTGTAACTGGATAACTTGATAGTGGCCCGTGGCGGCGCACTCCTGACTTGTAACTTGTAACTTGACTTGACTTGATGCTGTGGCGATGGCTAACTTGGCTCGTATAATCAACTCTGACTCCGTGGGTGTTCACTCTTGCTGCCTTGTGCAATTCACTTGTCTTGTCTCGCATCATGTCTAGGACGCGACTCCCTGGTTACCACGGTCAGGGATTCACACTGAATATGGATTAGGCTAATGACTAGATCAAACTATAGTTCATGGAGAATTTCCAGTCACAGGCAATCTCGTTATCTGGGCGCTTTTAAACGGACTTGTAGCCTGCCGACGAGTAGGGCACATTTCCAGCACACTGTCATGTGTTGCACCCTCTAAGTCACCTAAGGGTATATCGTCTCCTGGGCGATGTACCCAACCATACTCTCAATCCGCGGAAGGATAACTGGATAGTCTGCTGGGCTTGGGACTGGGAATTTCTCACTTGCATCTTGCTAGTAACTAGGCTTGTGATAACCCTAGTTAGTTAAGTAGTAAGCCGTAGTAATTGCTTGGCCGTTTGTGAATGGATGGTGTCCTGCCTTGTCTAAGTCTCGTCTAGTCCCAGTACCTGGTACTCCTGAACATGATTGTTTTACTTATCTTTAACAATAAATGGATAGAGGCATAGTGTTATTCAGGCGAAGGGTTACAACCCCAGTCCTTGTTTGGTTTACGGGTTGTAACCTGGCTCCCGAAATGGTTCCACGTCCCTAGTCGTTTGTTGACCTGTTGTACTCTTTATTACTTGTACTTTTCTTCCATTTACTTATGTTCTGATATGCTGGCTTTTGTTCATATTTCGTGGCCTCCTTGTGGCACTTGCTCCTTCTGGGGTTTGACCCAGCTGGTAATGTGTGGCCAGATTTTGAAGCAGCTCCCGAAGATCTACCGAACTTCCAGCCCGATGGTGACGACTAGAAGGAACCCGGGCTACGAGTGGGTTTTCCATTTTGTTTCACTCACTACATTGTAAAATTATTCTTTTGAGACATTTAGCCGACGAGCACCTGTTAGCTCGATGCATATTTACTTACTGTCTGCCTACGGGCTGTAAACATGATTAACAAATCCTAGGGTTGATCATGTATGACTGAACTCTTGCTAGTCTTGACATTTTGTACGACTAGCTTCATGATCATGCAATATGTAATATTTGGGACGCCTTTTATTGTATATTTGGTGGTCTGACATCTTGTAACTATATTACTTGCTTGAGATTGAGACAATAGGCTTGACCTTAAGAGACCGTTGGCTTGTAGTAAACCCTCATATCTAGACAGCCGTGACCGTATAGCGAGGTGGATTCCATTTTAATATACGTAGCTGGCTATGTACGCCCCCGCTCTCCAGTATTCTGGTTCTGGGGCGTCACAGGAACAACATTAGAATTTGACATTTTTGGATTTGGAGTTTGGATTCTCCTATATCTAAGTTTTGCCATTTTCGGAATTTCTTGGGTTTGATCTACCGAACTTGGATTTTTGCTTGTTTTGATGCTTCTACGTTGTAGAGAATCGAATTTTACGCAAGTTAGACTCTTGAAATTCCGGATTTCGTGTTTTATGGACCAAGTTGTGAAGTTCCAAAGTTTTGAGGCCATTGTGTTCTTCCTCTCAGCTTGAGGAAGAAGAAGACCCCCTCCCCAGCCGCGCTGTTTAGCGTCGGGCTGCGCGCCCCCATGCGCCTCGCTGGCCTGCGCGCCCCACGTGCCTCGCTGGCCAGCGCGCCCTTGTGCGCCTCGCTGGCCTGCGCGCCCCTGTGCGCCTCGCAGGCCCGCGTACCCCCATGCGCTTCGCTGACCGTGCATGCCCTGCGCGCCTTGCTGCCTTGCGCTCCTGCGTGCCTGGCCGCCTTGCCCCCTGTATGCCCCGTGCGCAGTTGTCCCTGTTGACCCCGCTCGTGCCCCTTGGCGCACTGCGACCGTTCCCGAGCGCATCTCTTGGCGCCGCTTGCCCGAGCCCCTTGCCTGGCACACCCTGTGCCATGGCTTTCCTTCCTGACCCTTGGTGTTCCCCTTGGTCCTCAGTTTCTCTCTTGCTGATTTTATTTTCTGAGATCTTGATGCCCACAACACGATTTGACTTAACCCGACACGTCTTGACACGATTTTCTGTGTTTTTAATTATGGCTAGCATTCTCTGATCTTGGTAGTAACTCGATGTGGTACATTTGTAACTTGTGACTTTTAACTTGTAACCTGCAACCTGTAAATAATCCCCTGTAACTTGATATCTTGATAGTGGCCGCCGTGGCGCACTCCTGACTTGACTTGACTTAACTTGATAACTGGTCGTACATTGACTTGCCCTGACACCGTGGGTGTTCTTTCTTGTTGTTTTGTGCAATCCACTTGTCTTATCTTGTATCATGTCTAGGACATGACTCCCTGGGTACCACGGACAGGGACTCGCGCTAAATCGAATTAGGCTAATGGTTAGATCAAACTAGAACATGAAGAATTTCCAGTCACAGGCGATCTCGTTATCTGGGCGCTTTAAATGGACTTGTAGCCTGCCGACGAGTAGGGCACAATTCCAGCACACTGTCATGTGTTGCACTCTCTAAGTCACCTAAGGGTATATCGTCTCCAGGGCGATATACCCAACCATACTCTCAACCCGCGGAAGGATAACTGGATAGTCTGCAGGGCTTGGGACTAGAAATTACTCATTTGTATCTTGTTAGTAATTAGGCTTGTGATAACCCTAGTTAGTTAAGTAGTAAGTCGTAGTATTTGCTTGACCGCTTATGAATGGATGGTGTCCAGCTTGGTCTAAGTCTCGTCTAAGTCCATGTACCTGGTACTCCTGGACATGGTTGTTTTACTTATCTTTCACAATAAATGGGTAGAGACAAGGCGCTATTAAGGCGAAGGGTTACAACTCCGGTCCTTGTTTGGTTTACGGGTTGTAATCTGGCTCCCGGAATGGTTCCACGTCCCTAGTCGTTTATTGTCCTGATGTACTCTTTATTACTTGTACTTTTCTTCTATTTTCTTATGTTCTGATATGCTGGCTTTTGTTCTTATTTCGTGGCCTCCTTTGTGGCACTTGCTCTTTCTGGGGTTTAACCCAGCTGGTTTTGTGTGGCCAGATTTCGGAGCAGCACCCGAGGATCTACCGAACCTCCAGCCCAATGGTGGCGACTAGAAGGAACCCGGGCTACGAATGGGTTTTCTATTTTGTTTCACCCACTTCATTGTAAAATTATTCTTTTGAGACGTTTAGCCGACGAGCACCTGTTAGCTCGATGCAATTATTTACTGTCTGCCTACGGGCTATAACATGATTAACAAATCCTAGGGTTGATCATGTATGACTTAACTCTTGCTAGTCCTCGCATTTTGTATGACTAGCTTCATGATCAGCGGAATATGTAATATTTGGGACGCCTTTTATTGTATATTTGGTGGTCTAACATCTTGTAATTATATTACTTATTTGAGATTGAGACAATAGGCTTGACCTTAAGAGACCGTTGGCTTGTAGTAAACCCTCATATCTAGACTGCCGTGACCGTATAGCGAAGTGGATTTTATTTCATTATACGTAGCTGGCTATGTTCTCCCCCGCTCTCCAGTATTCTGGTTCTGGGGCGTCACACACACAAGGCTGTCCTATAGGACTGATTTGGGGGCATGTTAAGGGCTGGTAATGAGCTGTGGTGTGGACTGAAATGGACAGCCATTAGGCTGGATTGGGGACCTGTTAGTGACAGGTTTAGGGGTGCTATGGGACAGCTTGGGGGCTGTCTAATGGGGTAAACCATGGGGCTGATTTGGGGCAGCAATGGACAGGTAAGGGACAGGTTTGGGACTGCCCAATGGGGCTGTTTGGGACTGCCATTTAGTGGCCTGTTTGGAACTGGTTAAGGACAGGTTTTAGGGTGAACAAGGACTGGTTTAGGACAGGTATTCAGGGACTGAATTGAGGTTGCTATGGGACAGGTTTTTAGGAGTATATGGCTGCTAGTTTGGGCCTGGATTGGGGCTGCTAAGGCTGCCACATTAGGCTGGTTAGGGACTGCTCTATGCTGAGTTTAAGGACAGGTTTGGGGGTGGTTTGGGACTGGATTGAGGCAGGAAAGGGGAGCTGGATGGGGACAGTCATGGCTGTCAATAGGCCTGAATATAGGCTGGAAAATGGGGACTGGATGAAGAATGATACATGGGCTAAACTGGGACAGTTAAGGCTGATTTTTGGGGAGGTGTTTGAAGGACTGTTAGGACAGCTATGGGGCCAAACCATTGCTGAAATGGACAGCAAATAGCTGATATTTGGGGGTGTAATGGACTGAGTTTAGGCTAGTTTAGGACAGCCATGTAGCTGTTATATAGGGGGCTGCTTTAGGTGGTTCAAGGGGCTAACAAAGCTGATTTTGGGTAGGCTTTAAGGACAGATATGTGGTCTGCCATTGGGGGTTTAGGAGGGTGATATGGACAGGTTTTAGACAAGTTATGGACTGATTTAGGGGCAGTGTATGGGTGGTTTAAGGGTTGCTAACAGGGGGTTTAGGGACAGGTTTGGGACAGCTTGGTGGCTGTCCCATGGGACTATTTTGGTTGATACCCTGCTCCCCATAACTGCTGTTAAGCAGTGCCCATACTGCTGTTGGAACAGCAGCTAATTCTTTCTCCCCTCTAACACTCATATCACCACTCATATCACTCACTCTATCTCACTAACACTCTCACTCCCATTCTCTCAAACACTTTCCATGCACCAACACACACAATACCAAAACCAACACCAATCAAATCCCTTCCTTGGCCGAACCCCACACACAAACACAAATGTATATACATGACACACCATATTATATATACATATATATATAAGCCATAATATATATATATACATATATATATATATATATATATATATATATATAGAATGATATATATATAAACCACACACATTTATATATAGATTAGATAATATGATACAATATGATACTTAGGAAAACACATCTCTACACACTCATAAATCTGGAATAAAATATTAAAACGACATTAAATCAATATCTAATAAATCTACATGTGTCCAAATAGGGGTTTTCCCACTAGGACACGATCCTACACATTGGACACCTCTATAAGTGTCCAAATGGACACAAAATGGACACAAATGAAGACACAACCATGGGGGTCATTCCTATGGGTCAAAATCAACCTAAATGCATGAGAAAAATGGGAAGGAGAAGGGGTTTATACCTCCCGGTAGATCGAATCGAAGAAAAGCCTTCCCGATACGACATCAACACGTAGGAATCCCGAATGGACACGAACGAGCTCCGACTCCTCCCAAACTTGGCTAGCTCCCTCCTCGGCTTGAGTAGAGAAGAAAAGAAGAAGGTTGGGTGGAAGAATGAAGAGATTTGGTGGAGAAATCAATAGGAACTCTCTCTAAAAATTTGGGAAAGAACTAGAGAGAGGAAAATAAAGTGAAAAAATGACAAGAGTCTCTCTCCACTCCCTAGCTAGGGCCGGCCAAGTATGGGCTGATTTTCCCCTATTTGCAATGTCTAAAATACCCCCACTAGTCTATTTAATTAAATATTAGGAAAGGGTTTAAGTCGGGGCTAGTTTAGTCATTCTAAAAACTCTAATCTAACCAAACCCTATCCATAATAATTAGTCTAACCACTAACTAAAATATTAATATCATGTGGGCCATGGCTAACTAATGTGTGGGCCCCACTAGAGTCAACACTATCCCGGGTCCCCGTTTCAAGTCGGATTGAGCTGAAATTCGAACCCGACTCAATTAACCCCAAAATAACATTATAAATAAATAAATAATTGTAAAAATATTCTAAAATAGAAAATGACAAAAATACCCCTATTTCTGAAAACTGGAGGTGACATCCAGCAGGGGAATCGTTCTGTTGACGAGTATGCGGCAGAGTTTAGTCGCCTGAGCCGTTTCGCTCCTAGTCTAGTTGCAGACCCAGAGGAGATGACGCGTAGGTTTTGCCATGGTCTAGTTCCAGACATTGGCATTCTTATAGTGGCAAACGGTACGACTGACTACTACCAGAGCCTAGAGTTGGCCCGGAGCATAGAGGAGCGTCTTCTGTCTTACAAGAGGCCGGCTTCTGTACACCTTGAGGGACCCTCCAAGCGTCAGGCTTTCCAGCCGAGAGCACCGACGCCGCACCAGCAGACATACCGTCCTCCCATACCACATCACCCGACCCCACCAGTTAGAGCCCCGGGACCCCGACAGCAGAAGGGAGGTGTGTGTTCTTTCTGTAAAAGACCAGGCCATGACATTTTCGTCTGTAGGAAGAGGTTGGGGCAGTGTTTAGCTTGTGGGTCTACACCCATCAGCTTCAAGACTGCCCAGTAGCGAGGGTACCAGGTGTCGAACCACCGTCTAGAGGACCGTCGCTTTCGACTCAGCAGCAGAGGTTTGGGCAACATCTGCAGCAGCAGAAGGGACCCCAGGGGAAGGCTTATAGTCTGGCTCTTGAGGCGGAGCCGGAGCAGGTTTCGGAGCCAGATTATTTGGCTGACATCATCACAGATCATGTTTATTTGCATTCTTTTCTAGCTCTATGCTTGTTTGATTCTGGTGCATCACATGGCTTCCTGTCATTAGAGTTTATGCATAAACACCACTTAGTAGCTACACCTACCGAGGAGATGAGTAGAGTAATGACGGGAGGCGGACCAGTGCCCATTAGAGCTACCTATAGATGCTCTATTACTATAGCTGGAAGAGAGTTTAGGGGATGATTCTTTGTGATGCCACTCCCCGGGTATGATATCATATTGGGGATGGACTGGCTTAGCTATGCCCATGCAGCTATAGACTGTCATGAGGGTAGTATTCTGTTCAGTCCCCCAGGCACGGCACCATTCAGTGTCAAGAGGACAGGACCGGAGATCAGCCTAGAGCCGAACTGTTGTACGACAGTTGGGGAGTTAGCACCGCCACATCCTATCATTAGGGAGTTTATGGATGTATTTCCAGAGGATGTTCCAGGACTTCCGCCTGACAGAGATATGGAGTTCACTATATATTTAGTACCGGGTTCCTCACCAGTATCTCGGGCTTGCTATAGAGTGAACCCAAGGAGGCCGTAGAGATGAAGGAGCAGATTGATGACCTGTTGAAAAAGGGTTTCATTCGATCTAGTGCTTCTCCATGGGGGGCGCCAGTACTTTTTGTGCCGAAGAAGGATGGTACAGTCCGGTTGTGTATTGACTACCGGGCATTGAATACCATCACCATTAAGAACAAATATATTCTGCCCAGGATAGATGATTTGTTCCACCAGTTGAGTGGGACGAAGGTGTTTTCCAGGATAGATTTGAGATCCGGTTACCACCAGGTTAAAGTCAGGGCTGCAGACATTCAGAAGACGGCGTTCAACATAAAGTATGGGCAGTACGAGTTTTTGGTGATGTCATTTGGTCTCACAAATGCGCCAGCTGTCTTTATGAACTTGATAAATAAGATATTTCACCAGTATCTGGATAAGTTCGTCGTAGTATTTATCGAGGACATCCTGATATACTTGAAGACGCCGGAGGAGCACGCAGAGCACTTGCGAACAGTTTTGGGGATTCTGAGGTAGGAGAGGTTGTATGCCAAATTATCGAAGTGCGAGTTCTTTTTGGACCGAATGGAGTTTCTCGGTCATGTAGTTACTGGAGAGGGGATCTCGGTGGATCCCAGAAAGATTGCTGCCGTTGAGACATAGAAGGCTCCGACATCAGTTTCAGAGATCAGGAGCTTTTTGGGTTTAGCAGGCTATTATAGGAAGTTCGTCCAGGACTTTGCTAAGATAGTCGAACCCATGACAAAACTGACGCAGAAGAACGCAGAGTAAAACTGGTCAGAGGACTGCCAGGCAGCATTTGAGGAGCTGAAGAGGAAGCTGACGACCGCTCCAGTTCTGACATTACCTTCAGGGTCTGGAGGTTTTACCATATACAGCGATGCTTCGGGAAAGGGGCTAGGATGTGGCCTACAGCAGCATGGGAAAGTGATTGCTTATGTATCTAGGCAATTACGGACTCATGAGCGGAACTATCCTACCCACGACCTAGAGTTAGCTGCGGTGATCTTTGCACTCAAGTTGTGGAAATACTACTTATACGGAGAGCGTATGAAAATCTTTACTGACCACAAGAGCTTGAAGTATGTGTTCACGCAGAAAGAGCTGAACATGAGGCAAAGACGATGGTTGGAGTTGATGAAGGACTTCGACATCGATTTACAGTATCACCCCGGAAAGGCAAATGTGGTGGCGGATGCGCTGAGCAGGCATCCGATGGCTTTGTATCTGATGATAGATCGGCATTTACGGGAAGATCTGGAGAAGCTCGGTATAGAGATAGTCCGGCCAGGACCAGTGATACAGATGATGGCGCTTGACATTCAGTCAGGTTTGATAGAACAGATTAAGGAGGCACAGTCTACAGATGAGAGCCTTCGCAGACTTCGAGCCCAGGCTTTAGCTGGATTGCTGGATGACTTCACCGTAGCAGAGGATGGATCCTTGAGGCATGGCAGCTGGTTATGTGTGCCGAAGGGAGAGCTGATAGAGGCAGTCTTGTAGAAGGCGCATAGATCGCGATATTTTATTCACCCTGGTGCCAATAAGATGTACCGTGACTTGCGGGAACATCTTTGGTGGCACGGGATGAAGAGGGATGTATCATATTTTATTTCGAGATGCCTAGTTTGCCAGCAGGTCAAGGCGAAGCGCCAGAGGCCAGCTGGTCTATTGCAGCCGTTATCCATTTCCGAGTGGAAGTGGGAACACATTACGATGGACTTCGTCTCAGGGCTTTCTCATTCTCAAGGAGGGAAGGATGCCATTTGGGTCATCGTTGACAGGTTGACGAAGTGTGCGTACTTCATACCCTTCAAGGTGGGACTTTCCACCGCGAAGTTGGCAGAGCTATACATGCAGCAGATAGTTCGCTTACACGGAGTACCAGTGAGCATCGTGTCGGACCGAGATAACAGATTCACGTCCCACTACTGGAGGAGCTTGTAGGAAAAGTTGGGCAGTCGGCTCAAGTTCAGTACAGCGTACCACCCACAGACAGATGGACAGTCCGAGAGGACGATACAGACGCTAGAGGACATGCTGAGGACCTGTGTGCTGGACTTTGGCATATCACGGGAGAGCCATCTGCACTTGGTAGAGTTTTCATACAACAACAGCTACCAAGCCAGCATCGGTATGTCTCCTTTCGAGGCACTATATGGACGACGATGCCGTACACCGCTCTTTTGGGATGATGTTGGGGATAGAGTTATGCTTGGGCCAGAGATGATCACGAATGCAGCAGATAAGGTCGGGATGATCAGAGACAGGCTCAGAGTTGCTCAGGACAGGCAGAAACACTGGGCCAATGCTAGTCGCAGACCGATGGAGTTCGCTGACGGAGATATGGTGCTAGTGAAGATATCACCTACTAGAGGGACGATCCGGTTTGGACGAGGAGGCAAGTTGAGCCCCAGATACATCGGGCCGTTCGAGATACTTGGCAGGATCGGAGAGGTAGCTTACAGGGTTGCACTTCCACCCAATCTAGCAGTAGTTCACGATGTCTTTCACGTGTCTCTGTCACGACCCGCACCCTAGGTAGGGGCACAAGTGCGTGACCACGCCCAGCCTACACCGTAAAAATGGCATAGAACACTATAGGTCTACTAGCCAACAAATAGTATATAATAACCTGTCATCTCCGCACGGAGGAATATAGTATGAAATACTGACAAACTCAATCACAATCTAGAAGGAAGAATCATGGCACGAAAACTAGATAGATAAAAACCACAAGTGCAATATCCAGCTCAACAACGAGAGAAAGAGAGAGAGTCACAAAGTAATATGGTTATACAATCCCAAATATAATATAATAACATAAGTAGCAAGCTGGAGACAAGGTCCAGTCTAAAATGCCTATTCTAACTAAACTAAGCTAGAGGCTCATTGGGCGGAGCTAAGCCCTGCTGAACCAAGGTCTCCAAGTCTAAGCCCACTACGTCAACCGGACCGTAGTAGGTACATCAATCCTCCTCACCGTCATCTGTAATATTTTGTTAACATATCCAGTCAGGATGGAACGAGTACAAAATCTCAAACAACAGTTCTAGTTATACAATATTGAAAATATAGTAGTAGATAGAGAGAATATACTAGGTAAAGTAGAGCGTACATGCATCCTGACAGGGTATATCCAAAACTGTAATAAGATAAGACAAGAGAACAGTGTATAACATGTACAAAAATCTGGAACTGCTATCTATGTAAGTTTAGCACTAGTTTTAACATGTGATCGGCTTAGAACTTGATACAATATTTGGCCTGGCTAATCATACGTGAGTGTATGATTAACACTATACAATGATGACACAATATAATACTGTAGGGTATTGATCACATATCTACGCTAACACCTCCATCCCTGACTAATATAGTGGATCCAGTCATGACACGTGATTCTCTGAGAATGTAGCTAGCCTTCGCAGGAATCATGTCTATACAATGCACAAGGAACTAGGAAGACTTGCACAAGGCATACCATATATAAGAGGAATAACATCTTATGACGGAATCCAGACAAATACCAATCCGTGTGAACAATGTGTTAAGAGAACAATGATATCTACACTAAATACTAAAAACAAAGACGATATCATAAAACAAAAATATTATCAAAGAATGTACTCGCCTGTGATGTGATGGATAAGTCGACTGAGTCTAAAAATAGTGCCTCGAGGACCTATAGATGGAATATTGTATCAATATAATGGTTTGGAAGTGAAATTAAGTCATACTGAGTTAAAATAGGTCAAGACACGTCAAACTAAGTCAATCTAGGTCAAACAAGGTCAAACTAGATTGTACATGGTCAATCTAAGTCATATTAGACCTAACAAAGTCAAACTAGGTCAATGCAAGTCAAACAAAATTAAACTAGATCGATTTAAGTCAAAGGTTGACTTACAGTTGACTTTTGGTCAACTGGTGAACTCTGGTAAACCCTAGGTCAACTCTAGGTCAAACTTGACTAACGTTGACTAAAAGTTGACTTTGGGTCAACTGGTCAAGTTTGGTCAAGTTCTAGTCAATTTTAGACTTCAGTTGACTTTTGGTCAAAATAGTCAACCATGGTCAACCAAGGTCAAAACTAGTCCAAGTCCACTATTTCTAACCATTACCAACCATAATATCCTAATTTTAGCTATATCTTAAAGTACTAAACCCATATGTTGTGAAATGGGTATTATTCCTACTTATCTCGTTTACCCTTTCTACCCTAATACTAAGGCCAAGTAGCTTTTCCTTAGGAGTTCCACTCCCGGCTTCCTAGGGTAGTAGGATACTAACCTACACTAATATTACCTACCAAGTTTTCTAGGTAGAGTGGACATCCAGTCCATCTTACGGTTCATGTTGTTGATTTATCCATTATCTTGGTAAAAATCCCACTTTAGCTTCTAACTCCCACTCTAGGCTTTTCCACTTCATCCTAAGCTTTCTCCCACTCTCTATTATGGTAATTAAACCCTCTTGTAGAATCTCGATACCGTGTCACGGTATCTTGATATCTAAAAGTCAAAAAGGGTAAAAATCTCATTATCTTGAGTATCGAAAATACTCAATGGTATCTTGAGATACCCTTCTCCTAATCTCCAACGAAACTTCGATTTTAACTTAGGAGCCTACCCGCAAACTCTATTTCACATATCTAAGTTACATCTCAAATTTGGACGCGTTTCGACACTCGGAACTCAAAATCACCATTCCACTCACCCTTCACCATCTCCTACTTCTCTCTTTAGCTAAACTCTAACCCTCTAATTCTAACTCTCTAATCTCATTTCACAAACCCACTCATAGGCTATTTTAGGGGGGGTATATATGGTTATATATAGGAGTATACATGTGGGTATATATTGGTATATATTGGTGTGTATATAGGGGGGAAAATGGGGTTTAAGGGGGTTTTTTTTGGGCTGCTATTGCTGCCACTTTGCTGCTACTGCTGCCATTTGCTGCTGCTATAGCTGCTGTTTGGGGGGGGGGGGGGGGGGGGGGGGGACAGCAGCCCCTAATCCCCCCCTGCTGCTGCTATGGCTCTTCACTCTCTCCCTCTCTAACTCCCTTAACTCTCTCTCTAAATCCTTCCTCTATCTCACTATATATATATATATATTTTTTTTCTCACTATATATATATATATATATATATATATATATATATATATTTTCCTCTATCTCACTATATATATATATATATATATATATATATATATATATATATATATATATATATATATATATATATATATATATATCACACTCACACACACACTCATATCTACATATATAGACACACACACACACATTCATGGATACATACATACATATATAGACACACACACACATACATATCTATATATATATATACATAGACACACACACATATGGATATCTATATATATGGACACACACACACTCACACACACGGATACATACATACATATATAGACACACACACATATGGATACATGGATATATGGACACACACACACACATATATATATATATATATGGACACACACACATATACACACACACCCCTACTCCTAAACGACCCAAAACCTTATCCGAATACCCAAATCTTTGAAATTCTACCCTCTAGGGCCTAGACACGTGCCCCACACAAGAAATCTAACTCGCGCACGCGAGCGAAAACGAGAAACGAGGTCCGAATGGCCAAATAGCCATTCTAGCGACTCCGGGGTGTCCGATTCGCGATACCGCGTGATACGGACACCAAACCTATCCGGATTCGACCCAAACTCTATCCACGAGTTCTAAATAATGATTAGAACTTATTCTAAGTACTAACTTGCCGATTCTAGTGTCGGTGCAAAAAGTCACCCGTGTGTTGGAACCCGAAAACCCCGAAAAAGCCTATTTTTATGATTTCTCGCAAAACGACCCCACGTATCCAAATATGGACACGTACCTAGCTTCATCTCATCCAAACTAACCTAATTAGGTCTAATTAGGCTAGGGGCAACATCCAAACATGTCAATTTAGGATTTTTTTCTAAAATTGACACTAAACCTAGTCCGAAAGTCCCGAATTGAGTCCAATGGGTTCCAAACCTCTTCTAATGGGTTGTCCTACGCCTCCGGCATCCTTTAATATGCAAATAATACTAATTAGGAGTAATTACAAGAGTTAGAGTTAGGGTTTATCTCTTGGGAGTTGGAATCCCAAGAAAAGCCCCAAAATTGGTTCTTTTTGGGTCAAGAGCCAATTCTATGCTTCCAACCCCTCCATGCTAGATTCTACCTAGATAAAAATCACAAATAAAAGATAAACAAGGGTTAACACCAAGATTAGAGAGGGATCTAGAGTATGGAAGAGAATTAGAAGAGATTTGACTTACTTTGGAGCTTGAAATCAAATGATTTTGGCTTGGTTTGGAAAGGAACTCTCAAAGGAGAAGAAGAAGAACAATATGTGAAAAAATGGAGTGGAGAGAGGTCTCCTTGCTGCCGGCCAGATTTGTGGGGTTTGGAGGCATTTGGCAAATGTCCAAAATGCCCTCCAAGGCCCCTTT
This sequence comes from Iris pallida, assembly GCA_029216955.1. Lineage (NCBI taxonomy): Eukaryota > Viridiplantae > Streptophyta > Magnoliopsida > Asparagales > Iridaceae > Iris > Iris pallida. The sequence goes on from JANAVB010028196.1 coordinate 12,064,956, forward strand.
GAGTCAATTTTGTCTTATGTGGAAGTTTGGGGCTAAAAGGGACAAGTTTAAATGACCAAATGGACCAATTAAGTCATGTAGGATTAGTCTAAATGCACTATACTAATTAGTGGGATTTATGGACCATGTCTAGCTAAACTCTGGGATCCAACTAGAGTCTAAGCTACCCGGGTCACTAACACAAGTCGAAATGAGCCAAAACTCAAATCCGATCAAACTAAACCCGAAAATACAATATTAAAATATAAAAATTCTCAAAATATTAAAATATAAAAAATGACCAAAATTATAATACATCAATTTAAATATTATTAAAATAATATAAAATTCACCAATTAATCAAAATCCTAAATAATTTAAAAGTCATAAACTGACCAAAATACCCTTAGCCTAAAAAGTGGTAATTAGCTAATCTAATCACATGGGTTAGGCCTCCATGGTCATGGTTTGTCTCTAGGCTAAGCAGCTCTAAGGTTACACTAGCCAAAGAACAAAATTACAAAACACTAATTAAATTAAATTAAAATAATCAAAATTACAAATAAATCAATAACATGATTTAAACCTATTATTAAATAATCAATTTTACAAAAGTTCAAAATTATCCTCATTTTTGAAAACAGACATTTACAGTCTCAGCTGAGGAGATATGTTCCGGACCCCAGCCATATGCTAGATCATTCAGAGTTGGAGATCGGACCGAGCCTTGCAGTCACTGAGCAGCTAGTGGAGATATTGGATAGGAGGGAGAAGAGGCTGAGGAACAAAGTTATACCCTTAGTACGAGTAGCTTGGAGCCGTCACTCTTCGGGGGAATCTACTTGGAAGAGGGAGTCGGACATGAGGGAGAGATATCCTTACTTGTTCGACCCAACAGCTACGAGGGAACCACCCGTTCCCGCTTGATACCCTAGAGGTTATTCTTAATAATAGCCTTAGTCATTTGTTTGCATTACTTGCTATATTTGAATGTTTGTAAAATCTTCTATCCTTATGAATTTCGAGGACAAAATTTTTTAAGGAGGGAAGATTTGTAAGCCCCTAGATTTTAAAAATAATATTTTATAATTTTATATGGCATTTATATCTTTAAATTGAATTAATATAATTATTAGAAATTTTTCTAGAATTTTTAAATAATTTTTAATTAATTTTTAAAGCAAAATATATCATTTTATAATTTATTAAATTGTTTTAATATCAAATTGTAATCATTTCAATTGTTTTAATCACTGTTTGTAAAATCTGAATTGTCTGTGCAAATTAATTTTTGCACAGAGCAACGGTGGGGGTGTGTATGCAAATTAGGATTTGCATTAACTAAGGCGGCTAGATTTTTTTGCAATTATTGATTTGGAGGGGGGTTTTCTGCAAAACCCTAACCTGACGACCATCGCGTTGTCGTCGTCTCCGACTAATCTCCGACCAAAATCCTAACCCTAATCCTAATCTAAAACCTAAATTCGACCGACCTATTTCCCTATAAAAGCCCCCGACCCCCAAACCCTAACCCTAGACTCTCTACGACCACCACAGCCGCCCTAGACACCGCCCTCACTTCGTCTTCTCCGACCATCCTCGTCGGAACCCTAGATCTAGGTTTCCCGTCAACCAGAGCCGCTTCCCGACGAACCACCACCGCCAACCGACGCGTCTCGACGAGCTGACCCCCGTCCTATTTTTCTTCGACCAACCCGACGACTCCTTCGTCGTGCAACACCCCCGAACGCCACTGCCTCTCGGACACGTACGTGTCTACTAGTCTTTCGTGTCGCGTTGTGTCTCGTGTTCACATTACTGGACTCGTCAGGACACAAGGAACCCAGTGATGGGCATGGACACGGCTAGTTCGAGTCGTGCGTGTCGTGCACGACCCGGACACTTGGACTCGACCGTTCTTCGTGTCCTTAACTGTCAGGACATGAAGAATATGTTAATGGGTTTAGTTTTTGGGTTATTGGGTTTCAAACCCATTAACCTAAAACCTATAATAAAACTAACCCTAACACCCTACCCCTATCACATAACTCGAGCTGACCCCCTGGCCAGCCCGAGCGTGGTTAAACCCCCTTCCCCCCTGGTCGAGTTCGAGCCCCCCCTTTTTCCTTTCTTTTTTGTTTTGTTTTTGTTTTTATTTTATTAAATATATGTATATATGTATATATATATATTATATATTTTATATATATATATATATATATATATATATATATATATATATATATATATATATATATATATATATATATATATATATATATATATATATATTTTATATTTAGTATTATATATTTTATATATATATATTTTTTATATAATACTAAATATAAAATATATATATATATATATATATATATATATATATATATATATATATATATATATATATATATATATATATATATATATATATATATATATATATATATACATAAATAACTATGTATTTATGTATATATATATAAATATAATTGTTGTATATGTTTATGTACTTCAAATTCAACTTTGTACAAAATATTATAAATTCACAAGTTATTTTATTATATAATTTTGTGACTTGTATATTTTGCCACTTTAAAATATATTTATATACATATTTAAATTCCTGTATTTTATAAATCATGGCCAATTGATGTCCAAACCTAGCATGGATTTTTGGGCCCAATTGTGTCTAATACATTCAGAGTCTGTACAAGTCATATTGGACTTGATTCATGGCTTTGGGTCCCGTATCTGGACTTCGGTTCAATTTCGAATATGTGGACAAAATAGTAAATAATTAATTAATTATTTTCCAGAAATTGTTACTCACTGTTTTTGAATTTTTATATATATATTTTAAGTGCTATAAAAATTTGGAAAAAATTGTATTTAAATACTATGTTAATTTATCTAATTTATTATAATTTTTCCAGCATTTAATAAGTACTTTTGTCATTTTATAAAAATAGGAAAATAGAACTCATTTTCAGGATACATATGTTTGCTTATTTTTAATAAATATCTATGAGGGTTTATAAATTCCAAAAAAATTAGTATAAATTTCTATAATTAACAAGGATCATTTTGGTACTTTATTTTATGTAAAATTGAGCTTTTTGTCTATCTCAAAAATTGTTGGAATACAGTGGACAGTTTGATTTATTTATTGAATAGTTACGACTTGCAATGTTTTGTGTTGTTTTGAGTTATTGTAGTATTGAACCACCCCCTACACTAGTATAAAGACCCTAAAAAGTTAGTTTGGGTATTGTGTCACCCCACGCTGGTCTCCTATGCTAAAGTCATCATTTGGCTAGGTGTCCAGTCAGAAAGTCGTGTCGCACAACTAGTGCTTTAGTGTTTAACTTAGTATGAAAAATAAGTTTATGTATTATTTCTACAGTGACAAGTCACCAGGCATCTATAGCATTTCTATTGCTACCTTGCTTTGCTAAAGGCAAGTACCTCTACAAACTTTACATACTGCTATAACAATAAACTGTGATTTTCTAACCATGTTAAATGCTGATCCTTGGGGTAGCAAGTTAAATCTTCACATGTTGTATTACTTTCATGTCCCTACCATACTTAGGACAGTTTTTACATCTCTCACATGTTTAACAACGGGTTAAGGGAAAACTTGTAGGAACGAAATAGTAAAGCGTAATACTCTAGAGGAGGGTGAATAGAGTTGGCAGCGGAATAATGCTAATTAAAAAAATATTAGCAGCACAATCACAGAATATTAATCACAACTGAAATAAAGTAAAGACAGAGTTAAGAGAGCAAACGCAAAGACAGCGATGTATACTGGTATCCCTCTGTTGAGGACTAATCCAGTCGGTAGAACTCTTGCTACCAGTTGAATCCACTATTAGAAAAACTGCAAGTTTTCTTACGAAGTCCTTGCAACTTCTACAACGCGAGCTTTGATACGAAGAACTCGTCCAACTTCAAATGTGAAGAGGTATTCTTCAATCAAGCCTTCTGATTACAATCTCTCAGAAACTTCTAGACCGTACCGCACTGGCAAATCGACTAGAGGATTGTAATTGGCTTGGGATCTGAAATTGAAAGCTCTAGAAAAACTCTTTGAAAGACTGAAAGCTTTAGATAGAGAGAAGATTGAAAGTGAATGAGTGAGTTGAAATGATCGAAATCCTTCTCTATTTATAGGAATTTCAAAGGCAGACTTCTGACAGAATTCGGGCAGAATTCGGACAGAACTCTATGAGCAAATCTCGGTCAAATCCGCAACTGCAGGAGGACCAAGTTCCAAGGATTCAAAATCACAACGGCCACCAACCGAACTCTGGCCGAACTCGGTCCGAGTTCTGTCAGGGTTTAGTCAGGGTTTAGTTAGGGTTTTAAAAAGCTTTTTGGTGATTTTTGAAAACCTTTTTGAAAACCTTTTTGAAAACCTTTTTGTAAACCTTTTTTGAGAGAACATTTTAAAAACATTTTGAACTCATTTAAGGGTAGCCTATTTGCCAGTACGACTCGGTGTACAACATATTCCTAGACTCAAATAAAATAAAAAAATATATTGCATAAGGAATTACAGACTCGAGTAGGCAAACAGATATTCGGTCTTGAATTCAGTGGATAGCCATTCTTGATCATGTTCAAGAGTCCGAGATGTCCCGACTAGCTTTGTATATCCAGACAGAGTTTAATCAATTATTAAAATCAGGTTTGACCATATGACCAAATGGGCTAACAATCTCCCCCATTTTGATAATTGACAAACTATGAATGATATAACATTAAGCTTGTACAAAATGTCAAAAAGTAGAATTGTTCATATCCTGTATTATCTCAAAAAAATGTTAGATCTTTAATTTTCTCCCCCTTTGTCACTTAGCAAAATAATTGCAAAAAGAGAAGGCTCCCCCGCAATCAATGCATAAGTAACAAATAGTGAGAAAACACATATAAAAGAAATAAGGCAGAAATAAAAGAGAAGTATCACAGGCATGTATTGTAAAAGAAAATCATCACAGGCATGTAATTTCACAGGCAGTTATAAAGAATGAAGTAATATAAGAAATAGTGCTATCATAAACTGAAACTGAAACATAGTGCTGAAATAAACTGAATGCCATAAACTGAGGCATAATAAACATGTCTATGAAAATAAAAGAGTACTGAAGCAAACTAGAAAGTGCTAATAATCTAAAAAGTACTGATAATAACTTGGAATGTCTGAGCATTTCCAAGTGCACAATAAAATATCACTCAAAATCATATAGTCACATCTCCTCATCATCATCCTCATCATCATCATCAGCGCGACCAGCATGTCCTGAAGGACCGCGGCTGCTGGTTCTGTTGATGTGGTTTAGAAGTAATGAAGAAGAAAGGCTTTCTCGGGTTCTGTATATATAACCTGACACCCTCAACCGAACTTGGGCAGAATTCGGTCAGAGCTCTGGCCGAATTCGCCTAGGGTTCTTTATAGTTGATTTTTGCCATTCTTTTTCATTGTCTCATTTCAAATATTTAATTCAAAGATTAGTCATTTCAACTTCAATTAACATAATTAATATTATTTTATAGATTAAATGTCGTTACACAGCGACTGTTTCAGATTAGCTGTAGGAGTACTGTCCCAGCTGGCGGAGGTTCACCGGGGAACTCTTAAGTACCGCTTCGCTTCAACGTAGTTGTGATGACAGACAGACTCTTTATTGGCTTGCCTCTAATACAGTTTTTGCGTAATGATATATAATCATAAAACAAAATTAATTAATATTATTGACGTCCAAAATTTCTAATTCTCGACGTAAATAATTAAAACGATCTTCCGCTAGAGGTTTAGTGAAGATGTCAGCTAGTTGATTTTCAGTATCTATGTACACAAGGTTTATATCTCCATTTTGATGATGATCTCTAAGAAAGTGATGTCGAATCTCGATATGTTTAGTACGAGAGTGACATACTGGATTCTTAGTCAAATTAATAGTGCTCGTGTTATCACAGAAAATGGGAATATGTGTGTAAAATAAATCATAGTCTTCTAGGGTTTGTTTCATCCACAAAATCTGAGCACAACAACGTCCTGCGGCGATATACTCAGCCTCTGTTGTTGATAGGGCTACAGAATTTTGCTTTTTACTAAACCATGAGACTAAAGCCTTGCCTAAGAAATGACATGTGCTACTGGTACTTTTTCTATCAACTTTGTATCCAACAAAATCTGCATCCGAATAACCAATAAGGTCAAAGGACTTAGTTTTGGGATACCATAAGCCAACAGAAGAAGTGCTCTTAAGGTATCGAAAGATACGCTTAATTACGGACAGATGTGATTCTTTTGGGTTAGCTTGAAAACGTGCACACAGGCAAACACTAAACATTATATCTGGACGACTAGCAGTTAAATAAAGTAAACTACCAATCATGCCTCGATACTTACGAGTGTCGACTGGCTTGCCTTGTTCATCTGAATCAAGCTTTGTTGAAGTTGCCATTGGAGTGCCAATAGGTTTGACATTATCCAGATCAAACTTCTTTAGCAGGTCTTTTGTGTACTTGGCTTGATTTATAAATGTCCCATTATCAGTTTGTTTGATTTGCAATCCGAGAAAGAATTTCAGCTCTCCCATCATGCTCATCTCAAACTCATTCTGCATACACTTAGAAAATTCTTGACACAGAGATTCATCAGTAGATCTAAATATAATATCATCAACATAGATTTGAATTAAAAGAAGTTTGCCATTAAAAGACTTAATAAACAGTGTAGTGTTAACCTTGCCTTTTGAAAAGCCGTTGTCAAGTAGAAAAGAGCTTAGACGATCATACCAAGCACGAGGGGCTTGTTTTAAACCGTATAAGGCTTTCTTCAACTTGAAAACATGATCAGGGTTTTTGAAATCCGTGAAACCTGGAGGTTGTGCTACAAAAACTTCTTCTTTTATAAAACTATTTAAAAAAGCACTCTTGACATCCATTTGAAAAAGTTTGAAATCATGAAAACATGCAAATGCACATAACATGCGGATGGATTCTAATCTCGCAACTGGGGCATAAGTCTCATCATAGTCGATACCTTCTTCTTGATTGTATCTTTGAGCTACGAGTCGAGCCTTATTACGAGTCACTAAACCATTCTCATTTAGTTTATTTCGGAATACCCAACGGGTGCCAATGACCGGATGATCAATAGGCCTGGGAACAAGTTCCCAAACTTGATTCCGTTCAAATTGGTTTAATTCCTCTTGCATAGCATCTATCCAAAAACTATCACTACATGCTTCATCAATAGTTTTGGGTTCTAGCTGTGAAATAAATGCAATACTAGAAACAATATCTTTACTGGATGTACGAGTACTTACTCCTTTGGTAATATCACCAATTACCAAATCTTTTGGATGATCAGCTGTAAATTTCAACCTTTTTGGTAGATTCTGAAGGTAGCTGGTTCCTGGATCTTCTCTAGGAGGTTCAGCTAGTGCAGAGCTTGGTTGAGGATCAGCTGATGTTGAGCTTGGTACAGTTGGATCTTCGTCATTGTTATCGATCGTCATCTGATTTAGTTCATCAAAAGTGACGTTGATTGACTCTTCGATGATCATGGTTCGTTTGTTGAAGACTCTGTATCCTTTGCTCTTGGCCGCATAACCTAAAAATATACCTTCATCGGCCTTTTCGTCAAACTTTCCCAAATTGTCTTTTATATTAAGAATAAAACATTTACAACCAAATATTCTAAAGTATGAAACAGATGGAATTCTATCAAACCATAACTCAAATGGAGTCTTCTTCGATTTGGGTCGAATTAGAACTCTATTGAGTACAAAGCAAGCTGTATTGACAGCTTCAGCCCAGAAATATTTGGGTAGACTAAATTGGTTTAACATCACTCTGGCCATTTTGGTTAGAGTTCTGTTCTTACGTTCCACAACTCAATTTTGTTGTGGAGTCCTAGGACAGGAGAACTCGTGTACAAAATCGTGTGTGTCACAAAATTGCTCAAAATCAGCATTCTCGAATTCGCCTCCATGATCGCTTCTTATACGAGTGATCATGTAACCTTTTTCATTCTGTACTTTCTTGCAAAAGGCGACAAATTCGGATAATACATCATTCTTGCGTGTCAAGAAATATACCCATGTGTATCTAGAGAAATTATCTACAATTACAAAAGCATAAAGTTTACCTCTGAGGCTAGAACTCTGCTAGGACCAAATAAGTCCATATGAAGCAATTGTAGAGGTCTAGTAGTACATACTGCGTTTACTGACTTGAATGTGGATCTGGTAGCTTTGTTCTTTTCATATTGGCTGCATACCGAATCCTTCTTGAATGTAATATCCGGTAAACCGCGTACTAGCTTCTTTGTGGATAATCTTGAGATCGTATCCATATTAGTGTGACCGAGTCTCATATGCCACAGATGACTCTCATCACTCTTGGCCATTAAGCATCTACCTGAAATGTTAGTTTCTTCTAACAAATAAAAAACATATATATTGTCTTTCATGATACCTTCAAAAATAGTACTACCAGTTGAGCTATCAACTATAGTACATTTGTCTTTGCCAAAGTTGATGCCATAACCATGATCAGCTAGATGACTTATGCTGAGTAGATTATGTTTCAACTCGGTAACCAGACAGACATCCTTAATCACAGGATAGGGAGACTTACCAACATCACCGATACCAATAATATATCCTTTCAAGTTATTACCAAAGGAGACATAGCCTTTCTTCTTTTTCTTCGACAGTGTTGCAAATAGGGTAGCGTCACCGGTCATATGCCGTGAGCAACCGCTGTCGAGGATCCATTTGCTTCTAGCATGTGAAAGGTGTTCCACCTACAAAACAGTTTGCAGATGAAACTTTTGGTACCCATTTCTTGTAGGGTCCTGAATTGTTAGCTTTTGGTATCCAGGCATAAACATTTAAATCAACAAGCTTTCTCATTCTACATGCAGATGAAATATGACCAATGAGGCCACAATAATGACATTGTGCATGTCGAGTGTTGAAAGCTGAGTGGTGTGCATGGTTGGTAGGTTTAGGTTTTCTAGTATAGAAGAAAGCATACCTATAATCTTGTTTGGGCTTAACCTTTTGGGGTAAAGGTTTTATATGGTTAGGTCTGACAGTGTTTGGCTTAGAAATGTTCCGATTTTTCGGTAAGTGACACGTGTTAGAGAAGGAAGCAGCAGGCTCAGGCTGTTTTCCTAACCTAATTTCCAATCTTTTGGAAGTGTCATACAACTTAGTATAATCAGAAGTGAGTGTTTCCATTCTGATTTGTGCACATCGAAGACTTTTCTTCTCTATAGAAAGTTCTTTCTTGAGTTGGTCAATAATTTTGTCTTTCTCTTCAGATGACTTGGTAGTCTCGTGTAATAAGAGCTTTGTTGAAGAAAGCTCACCAGACTCACTAACATTATTTCTAACCTCAGCTAGTAGGTCGGTAAGTCTACCTATTTCACCTTTGTACTCTTTGAGTACCTTCTTAGAGGTCTGATACTTGCTACGCAGTTTCCTGTAATCAGTCATCAGGTCACTGAAGGCATCTCCTAATTGCTCAAAGGTGAAGTCATCATAAGTATCAACTACAGGTTCAGTAGGTACCTGATCGGATGCCATAAAGCATACGTTTGCAGCGTCTTCTGATTGTTCGTCTTCTGAGTCGCTGGCTTCACTTTCATGCCATATGCTGGTATTGACATATCTCCTAGATGTTGATTTCTTCAGGTTCCCTTTTTCATACCTGTTGCTCTTCTTGCTTGATGATGAGTTTGTGGGACAATCCTTCTTCATGTGTCCCTTCTTCTTGCAGCCGTAGCAAACAGCAACTTCTTGATACCAGTTGTTGCTTTTGTTTTCTTTGACTCTTTCCTCATGTCTCATGAATCTTTTAAACTTTCTTGCTAGGAGTGCTTGATCTTCAGCGTCAGATCCACTGCTGTCTGAATCACCTTCAGCAGCTTTTCTGTGCTGAGCCTTGAAAGCGATCGTCTTCTCCTTTGGTGCAGGCTCTTCAAAATCTTGTAGCTCCAGTTCATGAGTGAGTAGCTTACCCATGAGTACTTCGAGGGACATAGTTGTGAGGTCGTTCCCTTCAATGATTGCAGTAGCCTTCAGAATCCAGTTCTTGGTAAGTGCTCGCAGGAGTTTGCGAATATTTTCATGGTTACTATAATCTTTGCCTAAGGAGGACAAAGGATTTACAATATCCAAGAATCTCTCAAACATTTGTGTAACTGTTTCGTTGGGCTTCATCTTGAACGCCTCATACTCTTGAGTAAGTCTGCTGACTTTAGATTCTTTGACTTGAGTCGTGCCTTCATGTGTGACTTCAAGTAGCTTCCATACTTCATTAGCCGTTGTGCAGATAGACACCCTGTTAAATTCAGTTCTGTCTAAGGCACAAAAGAGAGCATTAATGGCACGTACGTCAAGACTGGCCCTTTTCTTTTCTTCCTCTGTATATCTGTTATGGGGTTTTTCAACTAAAACTCCATCAACATTTATACGAGGTGGCTTTTGATAGCCATCAAGAACAATGGACCATAAATCAAAGTCAAGTGATTTCAAGAAGAAACTCATCCGTGTTTTCCAATAGGTATAGTTCGTACCATCAAACAGTGGGGGTCTGTTTGTGGCCTGGCCTTCACTTGTGAATTTCATAGTTGCCATGTGTTGTGCTGTGATCTATATAACAGTTAATTAAAATGAATAAATAATTGTACTGTTACCTTTGCTTTACCTGTAACACCCGCTCTGATACCAATTGTAGGAACGAAATAGTAAAGCGTAATACTCTAGAGGGGGGTGAATAGAGTTGGCAGCGGAATAATGCTAATTAAAAAAATGTTAGCAGCACAATCACAGAATATTAATCACAACTGAAATAAAGTAAAGACAGAGTTAAGAGAGCAAACGCAAAGATAACGATGTATACTGGTATCCCTCTGTTGAGGACTAATCCAGTCGGTAGAACTCTTGCTACCAGTTAAATCCACTATTGAAAAAACCGTAAGTTTTCTTACGAAGTCCTTGCAACTTCTACAACGCGAGCTTTGATACGAAGAACTCGTCCAACTTCAAATGTGAAGAGGTATTCTTCAATCAAGCCTTCTGATTACAATCTCTCAGAAACTTCTAGACCGTACCGCACTGGCAAATCGACTAGAGGATTGTAATTGGCTTAGGATCTGAAATTGAAAGTTCTAGAAAAACTCTTTGAAAGACTGAAAGCTTTAGATAGAGAGAAGATTGAAAGTGAATGAGTGAGTTGAAATGATCGAAATCCTTCTCTATTTATAGGAATTTCAAAGGCAGACTTCTGACAGAATTCGGGCAGAACTCTATGAGCTAATCTCGGTCAAATCCGCAACTGCAGGAGGACCAAGTTCTAAGGATTCAAAATCACAACGGCCACCAACCGAACTCTGGCCGAACTCGGTCCGAGTTCTGTCAGGGTATAGTCAGGGTTTAATTAGGGTTTTAAAAAGCTTTTTGGTGATTTTTGAAAACCTTTTTGTAAACCTTTTTTGAGAGGACATTTTAAAAATATTTTAAACTCATTTAAGGGTAGCCTATTTGCCAGTACGACTCGGTGTACAATATATTCCTAGACTCAAATAAAATAAAAAATACATTGCATAAGGAATTACAGACTCGAGTAGGCAAACAGATCTTCGGTCTTGAATTCAGTGGATAGCCATTCTTGATCATGTTCAAGAGTCCGAGATGTCCCGACTAGCTTTGTATATCCAGACAGAGTTTAATCAATTATTAAAATCAGGTTTGACCATATGACCAAATGGGTCAACAAAACTGTTAGTAGAGTACGTGATCATGTCCCCCTTCTCCGTATGTATTTATCGCACATGGTAACATTCTATATGTAACTTTGCCGTATGCTCTGATCCCGCATTTGTGTATGGATATACACAGATTCATTTCTAAAAGAATCAATTAAACCATGATGCCATGATTCCAGTTTATTACACTTCTGTTCATTTCATGTTTCGTATATTTAGTTTATTAGAATCAGTACTTGCTCCCGTCCTGACAGGATAACGTTGTAGGTATACTTACTGAGGAGGAGTTGCTTTGCGATTCCTATTATGGAGTTGATGCCGGGGACCAGACTTTATCTTACGAGGATGTACCTGCGGGGAAACTCGTCTAGTTGCGTAGTTGCTCGGGATATTTTAGAGTAGTCATGTATTAGACTACGTATTTTGTAACTGGACCTGTATCCAGTTTTACATTTTGGACTTGTACTTGGAACTTACTTATATACGAGATGACTTTTGTGTTTGGAACATTTCTGACTCTTTATTACATATAGAACTGTTAGCACATCTTAGTCTTATCTTGTTATCTTTAGAATAGCTTACTATGCTTTATCTCAAGCGTAGGCTGGACATGACTCGGCCCGGCCCAACAATTTGGGTAGCGGATCGTGACAGCATTTCCAACACCATGCTTGACCCAGACTTAGCTTTGAACGGCCGTCATTGGCTGTCACTTCCCATTCCCAGAATACGTATTTTTAGAATACATGTACTGTTTAAATGTAAATATTTTATATTTATCATGTATTGCTCTGTATTTAAATCCCTTTAAATTTTATGTTAATTAATTTTCTACAATTTTATTTCTGCACTTTATTTTCTGCTTTTATACTCTGCTTTAGATTTGCTATGGGTTTGGCTCAGACTGGTTTAATTATGTTGGTTCATCATGAACCGAAATAAACCCCCACCTACCACCACTCCTTCATTTAAAAGCCCATCCCCTTTCTATCTCTTCATTACTTCAGTATTACTCTTCTTCTTCCTCATAACTCTTCCACCAACCTAGGAGAGCAAGGCAAGTGCCAACTTGCTTCCTGAGGGATCCCCATTATTATTGTTCCATCATCTTCCTTATTTGATTCTAAGTCTCTTTAGTACTTAGCATTCCCAATTTCCATGGCTTATTTGTTGTAGATCTAAGTTTGATGCATTTTTGGGTTTCTTAGGTTTTGATCTAGTAAACTTTGTTATCTTCAAATTTTGATGGTTCCATGTTGTAGAGAATTTCGTTCTACCCAATTTTGACCTATGGAAGTCCATATTTGGGCTTGGGATGAAGGATTTACGGAGCTTTGAAGCAATGGCTTCCATGGTTCTGTTCTCAGAAAAATTCGGAGAGGAAGAACAGTCACAGCCGCATGAAATCTTTATTTTCCACAGCCGTGTAGAAGCATGGAAAATATTTCTTTTAGTCCCACATCGGAAAGGAGAAGAAGAAAGGGCTCACTCCATTCTACAAATAGAGCCCCCTTACCTCCTTTGAAAAGGGCACCGACTTCTTTTCCCTCCCTCCAAACTTGGACTCTTCCTATTACGCACCTTCGGGTGCTAAGTCAAAGAAGTCCAGGGCAGCGCGGGCTCATCGAGCTCAGTCAGCTGTCCCAACCTCTGACCATCAAGAGCGTCCCGCTAAGCTGGCCTCTGATGGAAAGTTGTACAGAACTGTCCGTGTCCAGCCCCCGACAGCAAACGGACAGAGTGGTTCTCAAGAGTTCCCCAACAAAGATCGAGGACAAGTGTTTTCACTAGGCCCACATCGGGGAGCAAATATGATACCTACGCACTCGTATACTCGGGATACCCGGGCCCACAAAGCGAGTGCACAGGTTGATCGAGACATTCCTCATGCGAGTCATGAGACGTCCTTCATGCGGCTCGGTCATGAGACATTCCTCATGCGGCTCGGTCATGAGACGTCCTTCATGTGGCTCGGCTATGAGACGTCTCTCATGCGGCTCAGTCATAGGACATTCCTCATGCGGTTCGGTCATGAGACGTCCTTCATACGGCTCGGTCATGAAACATTCTTCATGCGGCACAGAACCCAGGAAGCTTCATACGGCTCAAAATTCCTGGGAGCTTCATGCGGCCCAGATACAACATGCGGCTCAAAAGCTCGAAGAGTCTCATGCGGCTCGGATATTTCCATACGGCCCAGAAAGAAGCCACGTGGCCTTCAACAGTTCCTCTCTACATTCGGCCGTATTTAATGCCCCGACGGCTGCTTTGACAAATGACAGCTCTGACATAAAGACGCAATGATGACTCTGTCATAATGACAGACTCTTCGGGAAAAGAAGAAAATCTCTGACCCGATCCGTCAGAAGTCCTAGATTGCCACGTGGCAAGTCTCATGCGGTTCAATGGAGAACAGCTTCATGCGGTTCACTGAGAAGTCACCCTATATGACCAGCAGAAATCAGCCATATGCGGTCCACTGAGAGCTCAGCCCCTGCGGCTAAATACAACGCTAGCTCATGCGGCTCGCAAAGACTATGCATATGCGGCTCACGAAGAGTATCTCCCTGCGGTTCAAGTGTTGCCCATCCTATGCGGCTCTGGCAGGACCCACAATCAAAATACGTGGCATCGGATCAATCAACGATTTAACCGAATCTTAACAAATATATTTGACATCATCATCATAATTACTGAGATCAAGGCATATCATTTATCATCAAGCCAACGGGACACGTGGCGAGCAATCGGATATTGGTAGAATCCATCATGGAGATTTAAAGCAGTTAACATTAATTGCTCACAAGATTCGGTGCTATCCTCATTAATGGCCGAGATTCATTGTAATTAGGATCAAGGGTTCAGATAGATTGAAGGAGCGCCGACATTCCAAACAAATGATCATTAGCGAACCCTAATGATCATACCCCACTCTTATAAATAGCCAGCATCATTTCTTTGGAAGAACCGGCAACAAAAGAATAAAAAAAATATACAGAGTCAGGGAGAGAATACACAGAGAGAGAGTGAAGCCAGGAGAGCAACAGAGGAGCAAAAAGAGCACTTCTTCATCAACGCCAACCATCTTTTCACAAGGAGCCAAGGCTGCATACCGATCGTCCAAGGAGTAAGGCAGGGCTGCCGTCGCCTTCCCGAGCCTCTATCGTCACCCCCCAGAATCTAAAATAAACAATTGTACTTAGATTGCTGTACCTAGGTTTTCGTCCCTAGGCTTTCTTTGTACAAGCGAGTTTGTATTGTGAGTCTAAGTTCAGTCCTCCGATAATTGTTTTGTACTTTTACAATCAATGGCAAACACGATGGCGACTCTGCTGGGGACAAACTTCTCCACGGTTGAGAAGTTGGTGACGCAATCGAATGCAGCCAAACTTGGCTCCACGCAACAAAAGATGGTCGTCCGCTTCGAACAACAAGCGTTTGAAGAGATGCTCTCCGAAGGAAGCGCTGGCCCGGTCCAGAAGTGCACCCGCACGACAAAGGCTCGTAGAGAGTGGAGGCCAAAATCATTTTCTCCTCCCCAAGCCCCCGACGGTGTACCCTCTGTTGCTCAAGACGGTGAGAAGGACTCTTCTGCGGCCCCACTTCAGACCGTAGACAACTCTGCTGTTTCCAAGTCTGGCAGAAGAAAATACTATGATGCTGGACTTGCAGAGGCAAAGATGAACTCTACGCGAACTGAGCCGCATAGGGGTGCTAGCCGAGTGAAAAAGGCTCATGCGACCACATCCGCTAGCCGCAGGAACAAAGCCCATGCGGCCACAGTCGCTGGCCGCATGAAGAAGAATCATGCGGTCACATCTGGAAGCCGCATAGTTTATACAGCTACAGTCGCCAATCACATGGATGAAACACATGAGGCTACAGGAGGCAGCCGCTTGCAGAGAACCCATGCGGCCACTATTGCCAACCGCATGCGGCCAGCCTGCACGGTCGTGAATCCTAGCCGCCCAAAGGCAACTCATCCGACAGCAGAAGATGATCGCATACAGACAGCTTGCACGGTACCCAACTCTGGCAGCATAGCGTCCGTTCCACGCTTCTCTCGATCGGTCTTCGACCGTCTCTCATACGGTCCCGACCCTGATGATTCTCTGTATGATAAGCCAGATTCTGTGGCATTCAACTTGGACTCCTCCTATTACGCACCCACAAGTGCTAGAAGAAGGAAGTCTAGGGCAGCGCGGGCTCATCGAGCCCAGTCAGCTGTCCCAACCTCTGACTATCGGAGCGTCCCGTTGACTATCACACGGGCCTCGGATGGAAAGTTGTATACAACCACTCAAGTCCAGCCCCCCGTGGCAAACAGACAGAGTGGTTCCTCTGACCTGCGGGAGACGATCCTCCACAAACGCAAGGAAAGAGAAGGAGTGTCGGTGTGTAAAGAGTCCTCGCTTGGACATCGCTGCACCCAAATCATCGTCAATTGCTGCTGCAACAATACGGCAATGACGGAAGCTCGGCCATCCGCCTTCCAAAGGCTACAGCACCCGAACTCAGAAGATGAGGCACCTCCTGTTGTCTTCTGCAATTCTGCTCAAAAAGTTCCCGCCGAAGAGAGGAGGAAGAAAACGAGCGTCTCCAGTCCGAAGATATCAACCATTACAACTAAGAAACTGTCGTCTAAACGGTTGCCCTCCACTGGTGTATTCCAACACACCCGGTCAAAGACGAAATTTACCTCAATGGGAAATTCATCATCCACATCGCTGGGGGTTGAAGGAGCTGGGGGTAACACTCCTCCGAACATCCGCAACAATCCGATGTTCCAAGGAACCGAGTCCGCACAAACAACTCTTCCATCAGGAGCAACGGACGCTGATGCCCCCGAGGACATCCGTAACTCTCAAGACAAGGCAAGCTCTGAAGCTGGGGATACCGTCCCCTCCGAGTCCGAGCCCGAAGAGAACATTCCCACCTATCCCGATGACTTCTCGGTGCATGGGTACGACTCAGAGGGCACATCCTCCACCGTTCCTTCCATCACTCCTCATGTAAGAACAGTGTTCATGACGGACAGCGATCAAGGTGGTTCCAGTGATCGCCAGCGCATCGACAGTCTTGAAGCCATATTACTTGCTTTGGTCAAGTCTGTAGACGAGATTAAAGCGGCCCTGCCCACTTTACAAGGAGGAGCGCCTGGTCAAACAAACATGGGCCCCGCGGTCAATATAGATTCGAACTCAGCGACACCAAACCCGGGCAATAATCCTCCCGAAATAACAGCCCCCGCCGCGACAGATGAGACCCGAGAAGTAAGAAGAGAGGTCCAAGAGCTCCGTGCCATGTTTCATGCCCGAGAAAACGCTCAAGATCTCAGAATACGGCAACCATATCCTGCTGAGTGGAGGGATGTTCCATTCCCACCAAGATATAAGCCGTTCAACATCAACCTGTATGATGGCAAAACCTCAGCAAGTCAATATATCACTTACTTTGAGGTCACCACCGACCATCTGCCCCATGAAGATGCGATCCTCACACGGTTATTCATTGGAGCATTGGAAGGAGTCGCCTTTGATTGGTACCGCAATCTACCGGACAACTGCATCCATTCCTTCGCCGGCTTCAAGCGCATGTTCTTGGAACGATTCTATGAAGTAGGACAAGACATCACTATGTCCACTCTCATGGACGTCGTCCAAGGGGAGAAGGAGCTAACAAGGAACTACATCGAGCGGTTCCGCCAGACTGCCATGAAGCTGCCTTCCGGAAATCCGGATTCTTCTTTGATCGAAATCTGCCAAAAGAGACTGCTTCCAACGATCAGTCTCTGGATGGGCGAGAGTCAATTCAAAGATTGGAAGGCGTTCATTATCAGCGCCACAAGCGCTGAAGAACGACTGAAGAAGGCCCGCCAACTGGGGTTGCATATCTCAGAAGGAGAAAACAAGGGCAAGCGTCTCAACAACGATAATGGGGGTAACCCCTCCAATAATCGGGACAGCAAGGGAAAACAGGCTATGGTGGCCGACACGGCCCAGAAGCCCGAGCTACAGCCAGCAGACAAGCAATGGCCTCAGATCACTTACTCTTTCGAAGACGGCCACGTCAAGCCTATCTTAGACATGCTTATACAAGGAGGTAGAATTCAGCTTCCTCCACCAAGACGGGAGCCTCTGTCGGCTGATTTGGAGAACCCGAAGTTCTGCCATTACCACCGTTATGTACACCACGCTACACATGACTGCTACCAACTAAAACGGTACATCCAAAGCCTCATCGATTCGAACGCTCTGGCCATCGACTTCGAAGAGGTAACCGTAGCAGCCAATATGGTGTCCGTACAATTCGGCAACTTCCCTCCAACGGAGACGCAAGACGGGGTAATTCCCGTCCCTCTCGCGATAATGGAGATTACCAATCTTCCTCCGCCCCGAGAACAAGCTGCTGGTCTAGTACCTCTCACCACCTCAAGAGGAGAGGTCATGTGGGTCCATCCAGACTTGGTGTCAGAAGTAACTCGGCCCACACCATCTCCCACCAATAAAAAGAGTGAAAAAATCAAGACCTGCCGCACAATTTTAGCAGACAACGAGGAAGCTACAACCGTTGTCACGCGGTCCGGAGCGCAATCCCAACCTGTGGTTGATAGTCCAGCTGAAAATCATCAACCCACTGCAACTGATGCTCTGGGACCGGCTCAGCCTTCGACGACCGACAAGCCTAGGCCGAAGGAGACTCGTTTCGACAAATCTTTCCGAAAGGACGCAGCCCAAGGGCTAGAGAGGCCCTACAACTTTGACATCTTAGCACAATTGGCTAACACTCCGGCCAAATTGTCATTATATGAACTCCTGAGGCTCTCCAAAGACGTTCGTATTGCATTGAGCGAAGCACTCCAAAATGCCGATGTCTATCTCGCTCAATCTAACCTCACTGGGGAGGACTCAACCATGGATCTCCAAGATAGTGCCTGCACGGGAGCAATGCCCAACATCGTCTTCACTCCGCAGGACATGCTCATCAAAACCAACCTACATGATCGCCCGCTATACTACACGGGATACATTGGCGACGTGAAGGTGGATCGGATGCACATTGATCCTGGCTCTTCCATAAGCATCATCCCGAAAGGTCTGCTACATCATCTCCGCATCCCAATGCATCGCCTAACACCTACAAGCACCGCCATCAGCGGTTTCAATTCGGGCATGAGCTACCCTATCGGGAAGATTCGTCTGAAGTGTCAGATTGGCGATCTCCAATCCAAGGTCACCTGCTACGTCATAGATGCAGACACTTCTTACAACATCCTCTTGGGGCGCCCATGGATACACGATTATATGATCGTGCCTTCCACGCTACACCAGTGCTTCAAATATGTCGACAAACACGACTTCGTGAAGACAGAGTTTGCTGACATCGATCCCTTCAAAGGGGTCGAATCTTACTACTCGGACTCCTGTTTATACGAAAAGTCGAAGAGGCACCTGGATGAAGAAGACGCACAAGCTCATACTGAGACAGCCACGGGATCAGAAGGACCCCTGACGATCCACCTCCAAGCTCGCAAACCGGGCAAGTCTGCACCCCTCACTGCCACTCTGCGGAAGGACGCGATCTGCCTCTCGGCGCAAGAGGAGCAGATGACAATCCGGCTGCCGAGATCCGGCCAAGTGCCGAGACCCACAACGGAGCCACTAACAATCAGGTTACCAAGAGTCAGTCAACCACAAACAGGGAAGCTCAACCCCTCGGACAGGCCATTGACAATACGCCTTCCCAAGAAAGGTTGTCGCCTCGATGCAAGGTCTGACACTTCCAGCGAACCAGCCACTCCTCGCACCACATCGAATGCCAAACTGGGGGTCGCTAGTTTGCCAACAACTCCACGTTCGGCTCCACCAACAGAGCCCCTGATGATCAAGCTACCCAAGTCATCCTCTCAATCTGCAGTTACACAGGAGGTGGCCGAAGAAGAGTCAGAGCTGGCTAAGTATGTGGCTGCTCACACTGAGATTTGCTCATGTTGCCATCAACGGCAACTTCCTGAAGAAGTATTACGTCCGAAACGACATCCTCAAAAAAAAAAATTCCTCGATGATTGAGTTATGTACCCTCTGGTACCGCTGAACTCACATTCCGCCCCCAAATTTCCCAAATTGGTGAGTTATGTACCCTCTGGTACCACTGAACTCACATTTTGCCTCCAAATTTCCCAGATTGTCGAGTTATGTGCCTTCCGGTATCGCTGAACTCACATTCTTCCTCCATAACATCCCAGATTGCCGAGTTATGTACCCTCCCGTACCGCTGAACTCACTTTCACAATACTCCGTATCATCGAGTCATGTACCCGCTGGTACCGCTGAACTCATATCCACAATATTCCAGATCTTCGAGTCATGTACCCGCTGGTGCCGCTGAACTCACACTTCCAAATTATTGAGTTATGTACCCGCAGGTGCCTCTGAACTCATATTTTGGTCACTCTTCTAGGGAAAGTCATGTATGACCATACCCCTGAACCTTCTTCCTGGAAGAGATCCTCCCTCATGATCCACTACCCGCACTTCCAGTGCACAAAAAGGGTAACAGATCCACAAATTTCCAAAATGGCCATGTCCTCATTACCTCTGAGTCGTTTCAGTTCCGCCAAAAACAAATCACCCCTTTACATAGAACTTCCATGTCCTCATTACCTCTTAGTCGTTCTATGTACCCTCCTTCATTGAGCCCACTCCTGCCATGTCCTCATTACCTCTGAGTGGGAAGGCTCCGTCGAAGAAACCCTCATGCTTGCCATGTCCTCATTACCTCTGAGTAAGTATGTTGATCCCTTTCAACTTATTATCTGTACCCACAACCGAAGTACGCCAAGGATAATAGGTCCACAAATATTCTCCACTGAGTCCACTCCTGCCATGTCCTCATTATCTCTGAGTAGGAAGACTCCACGGTAAAACCTTCGTACTTGCCATGTCCTTATTACCTCTGAGTAAGTATGTTGGTTCTCTCTCATCTTATTATCCGTACCCTGAACCAGGGTACGCTAAGGATAATAGGCCCACAAATGTCATCTGCTTACCACAAATGTCCTCAGTTGACCACAAATGTCCTCTGTTGACTGCAAATTTCTCATCATGCCCCGGGAGCCCAGCTGCTCCATGGCATTCTTTTGCCCGATACCAAGAACCTCCATATCTGCCTTACCGTGGAGTTGTTTTAGGTATCCCTATCAAACTTATTATCCGTACCTAAAACCAAGGTATGCCAAGGATAATAGATCCACAAATGTCCTCTGCTGACCACAAATGCCGTACTAGGTCCCCTAGTACATCCACATCTTTCCTTATCATCACATGCTTTCGGAGTCCAGCTGTTCCATAGTATTCTTTCACCCAATGCATAGAACTTCTACGTTGATAGCACCTCTGAGTTGTTCTATGTATCCTCATTCGAGTTCACTCCTACCATGTCCATATCACCTCTGAGTAGGAAAGCTCTACCATCAACCTTATATTTACCACGTCCATACCATCTCTGAGTAAATATGATGGTTCCCTCTCTCAACTTATTATCCGTACCTAAAACCAAGGTACGCCAAGGATGATAAGTCCACATAAAATCTCCAACGGAAGTACCCAAACCTATCACGTCCATGCTACCTCTGATTGGATTGCCACACCTAAACAAATCTACTTTCCATGCTTCTTATTCAAAGTGTTCCAAATTTGTAATTTGGAAACTTTGAAGGGGGTCCTGTAGAAGCATGGAAAATATTTCTTTTAGTCCCACATCGGAAAGGAGAAGAAGAAAGGGCTCACTCCATTCTACAAATAGAGCCCCCTTACCTCCTTTGAAAAGGGCACGGACTTCTCTTCCCTCCCTCCAAACTTGGACTCTTCCTATTACGCACCTTCGGGTGCTAAGTCAAAGAAGTCCAGGGCAGTACGGACACATCGAGCTCAATCAGCTGTCCCAACCTCTGACCATCAAGAGCGTCCCGCTAAGCGGGCCTCTGATGGAAAGTTGTACAGAACTGTCCGTGTTCAGTCCCCGGCAGCAAACGGACAGAGTGGTTCTCAAGAGTCCCCCAACAAAGATCGAGGACAAGTGTTTTCACTAGGCCCACATCGGGGAGCAAATATGATACCTACGCACTCGTATACTCGGGATACCCGGGCCCACAAAGCGAGTGCACAGGTTGATCGAGACATTTCTCATGCGAGTCATGAGACGTCCTTCATGCGGCTCGGTCATGAGACATTCCTCATGCGGCTCGGTCATGAGACGTCCTTCATGTGGCTCGGCTATAAGACGTCTCTCATGCGGCTCGGTCATGGGACATTCCTCATGCAGCTCGGTCATGAGACGTCCTTCATACGGCTCGGTCATGAAATATTCTTCATGCGGCACAGAACCCAGGAAGCTTCATGCGGCTCAAAATTCCTGGGAGCTTCATGCGGCCCAGATACAACATGCGGCTCAAAAGCTCGAAGAGTCTCATGCGGCTCGAATATTTCCATGCGGCCCAGAAAGAAGCCACGTGGCCTTCAACAGTTCCTCTCTACATTCGGCCGCATTTAATACCCCGACGGCTGCTTTGATAAATGACAGCTCTGATATAAAGACGCAATGATGACTCTGTCATAATGACAGACTCTTCGGGAAAAGAAGAAAATCTATGACCCGATCCGTCAGAAGTCCTAGATTGCCACGTGGCAAGTCTCATGCGGTTCAATGGAGAACAGCTTCATGCGGTTCACTGAGAAGTCACCCTATATGACCAGCAGAAATCAGCCATATGCGGCCCACTGAGAGCTCAGCCCCTGCGGCTCAATACAACGCTAGCTCATGTGGCTCGCAAAGACTATGCATATGCGGCTCACGAAGAGTATCTCCCTGCGGTTCAAGTGTTGCCCATCCTATGCGGCTCTGGCAGGACCCACAATCAAAACACGTGGCATCAGATCAATCAATGATTTAACCGAATCTCAATAAATATATTTGACATCATAATCATAATTACTGAGATCAAGGCATATCATTTATCATCAAGCCAACGGGACACGTGGCGAGCAATCGGATATTGGTAGAATCCATCATGGAGATTTAAAGCAGTTAACATTAATTGCTCACAAGATTCGGTGCTATCCTCATTAATGGCCGAGATTCATTGTAATCAGGATCAAGGGTTCAGATAGATTGAAGGAGCGCCGACATTCCAAACAAATGATCATTAGCGAACCCTAATGATCATATCCCACTCTTATAAATAGCCAGCATCATTTCTTTGCAAGGACCGGCAACAAAAGAATAAAAAAAATATACAGAGTCAGGGAGAGAATACACAGAGAGAGAGAAGCCAGGAGAGCAACAGAGGAGCAAAAAGAGCACTTCTTCATCAACGCCAACCATCTTTTCACAAGGAGCCAAGGCTGCATACCGATCGTCCAAGGAGTAAGACAGGGCTGCCGTCGCCTTTCCGAGCCTCTATCGTCACCCCCCAGAATCTAAAATAAACAATTGTACTTAGATTGCTGTACCTAGGTTTTCGTCCCTAGGCTTTCTTTGTACAAGCGAGTTTGTATTGTGAGTCTAAGTTCAGTCCTCCGATAATTGTTCTGTACTTTTACAATCAATGGCAAATAAGTCGCATGAAATCTTTATTTCCCACAGCGCATGAAATCTTTATTTTCCACAGCACATGAAATCTTTATTTCCCACAGCGCATGAAATCTTTATTTCCCACAGCCGCATAAAATCTTTATTTTCCACAGCCGCATGAAATCTTTATTTTCCACAGTGCATGAAATCTTTATTTCCCACAGCCGCATGAAATCTTTATTTCCCACAGCTGCATGAAATCTTTATTTCTCACAGCGCATAAAATCTTTATTTCCCACAGCGCATGAAATCTTTATTTTCCACAGCGCATGAAATCTTTATTTTCCACAGCCGCATGAAATCTTTATTTCCCACAGCGCATGAAATCTTTATTTCCACAGCGCATTAAATATTTATTTCCCACAGCGCATGAAATCTTTATTTTCTACAGCGCATGAAATCTTTATTTCCCATAGCCGCATGAAATCTTTATTTTCCAGCCGCATGAGATTTTATTTTCCAGCCGCATGAAATCTTTATTTCCCACAGCGCATGAAATCTTTATTTCCCACAGCGCATGAAATCTTTATTTCCCACAGCGCATGAAATCTTTATTTCCCAGCCGCATGAGATTTTATTTCCCAGCCGCATGAGATTTTTATTTCCCAGCCGCATGAGATTTTTATTTCCCAGCCGCATGAGATTTTTATTTCAATAATTGATCATGAGATTAATAATTTATCATGCGTTCCTAGATGGAACTAAGAGACTGGCTAGTCGTCTTATTGAATTAAATGGAATAAGACACGTTCATATTTGCAATCGATTGGCCAATCCCGAATATTGACATATAGATACATGCAGGCTACAATTTATTTATTTATTTTACGAAAGCAGCATGTGTACTTTATGGTCAAGGCATAATTATTCTGTGGTTAGTTTTAATTGTTGCATTACGCTATGTAAGACCTACAACCTAACCGTACGGGTATCGTTGTAGAGTTGAACATATCGTACTTTGTACGAAAGTACTCATTCTGAAATGACCATGATCCACGATATGGGATTTCACTTAACATAGAGGCTACTAAGTTAAATAAAATAATAATTGCATGGAGAGAATGAATTTCCGAGTTCTTACATGGCAGCCCTCTTTGGGACTATTAGCGCCCAACAGGCCGGCTGGTTCCCACAGATACTGCAATTCTGTCACACGGACAGGGAGCGGTATCTGGTTATATTATTGTATATTATATATTGATGACGGACGTCCCGCTAGGACTCGTCTAATTCATGATTGGTGCAATTGATTGATTGGATCGACTAGCCTTGCTTGTCCATAGTAAGAACTGAGAAATCCTTATTGCATGATTCCAGGATAACTTGGAACTCACCATAGTAAGTCGTAGGAGTTGGATGGCCGTTTAAGTTAATTTGTTTGTGTACTGTACCTACTCTGTTACCTAACTGAGATGATCAGAGCATCAGGACATGACGGGCCAACTTCTGTCCTTGTTTGGTTGGGAGGTTGGTTCGAAGTGTCGTGATGTTACGTGAATTCTAGTAGCAAGCAGAGATCTATTATTTTATTCTCTTATTTATTGGTTTAATGCCTCATATCGTGCTTCCTTGCGGTACTTGCTATTAGAGGTCTAACCTCTCTGGTTTTGCATGGCCAGATTTAGAGCCGGTTTTCGAGGACTCAACTTACCTCTACCTCCAAGATGGTCAATACTAGAGGAATGATCGCAGGAGGACTCGAGTGGGTTCCTTACTAACCCGTTCGTTTTGTTAATTACTTTACATTTTGCCGCTTGGCACCGACATGTTAGTCGGATAGTCTTGCACTTACTTTTACATAATTGTAATTAAGTCAGACTGCAGCTGATAACAATTGTGTATATGTTGCTATATCATCTGGCTATATTTAGTAAAGCCAGATCTCAAGAACATTTTGACTAAGCGTTTGGGACGCCTTATTGCTTTATCTTAAAATGTTCTCCGTTATTGCTTCTTGTTTGAATGATTGAGACAATAGATGTGAAATGACCATAGCAAGACTTTTATGTAGTATGCACCCCCTTATCTTTTAGACAGCATTGATCGTATTATACGGTATTCATCTACCCGTAATACGTAGCTGGCTGAGTCACTCTCCCGCTCTCCAGTATTCTGGTTCTGGGACGTGACAAGGTTTTAGTGGTGGCCCATGCAGGTCTGATTTCAGACTTGTGGGGAGTTTTAATTTATAGGATGTCTCAATCACACATGTTCCCTCTTGATCTCATGATTCGTTACTCTCGACTCTAGCTTGACATTCCGGTATCCTTTGACTTCATTGATCTTTTCTGTCCGATCGTTTGATTGTTCTTTTGTCCCTTTTCTTAGGGGCACTTCGTCCGTATCTGCCAATACTGGACAACAACAACAAGAGCAACACGGACAACCTGACCATGTTGGTTAGCAACAAGGGCCGGTACTAACTCAAGAGACTATCCAAGAAGAAGTAATAGTGGAAGCAGCAGCTGGGTCGCAGTATCCGGATGTTCCACCACCGCCAACAGTTCCACCTACCCCTGCGGAAATGGACACACCGGCTCTTCTGGAGATCATGAGAGGGATGATGGCTACTCAGCAATATCAGATGTTAGCCCAACAGCGCATGCATGCTCAGTTGCAAGAGCAGAACGTACTACTCAACCAAGGGTTGCAGACAGCTTTGGAAAGAGGGGCAAGGCCAGATTCAGGAGCATCAACCAGATTTTGCAAGTTCAACCCCCGCCGTTTCGAGGGCACGGAGGATGCCATCTCAGCAGATGCATAGCTTAAGGATATTGAGGCTATTCTGACAGCAGCTAAGGTGCCGGCAGAAGAACGTGTGGATCAAGTGAAGTTGTTACTTCAGGATCTCGCACGTGATTGGTGGGAATCAGAGGAAGTGGGCATCAGACGTCCTGTTGCTTGGGACAATTTTACCACAAGATTCAAGACGAAGTACTATGGGGTTGTGGCGCAGTTTGAGCTACAACAGAAGTTTATCAACCTCAAGCAGGCCGGCAAGACGGTAGATGCCTATGCAGCGGAGTTATGTAGATTGAGCAGGTTTGTCCCAGAGATGGTAGCAACAGAGAGCCAGAGGACTATGAGGTTCCAGCAAGGGTTTCACCTTGAGCTCTTGCAATTGATAGAGGGGCACAATTACCAGACTTTTGATGAAGTATTGACGGCGACTCGAAGGTATGAGATAACCGTTCAGAGGATTGCGGCCAGGACTGGGGGTCAGAAGAGATCCCACAGTCAGATTGAAGGAGGAGGGGGAGCAGCGCCCCGAACAATAGCACCATCCCTTGGCATTCGCATTCACGATGTGGCAATACGAGGGCCAGCACCACCACCCAGGCAGCAGCAACATTAACAGAGGAAGAACCAACAACCCCTAGCGGGCTGCACTTATTGCGGAAAGATAGGGCACACTAGAGATGTGTGTCGGGCATTGAACGGGCAGTATTTGATATGTGGAAATCCAAATCATCGGGTTACAACCTGTCCCATGAATTCGAGGTCAGGAGGACCAGGGCAACAATTTCCTGCTCTGCCAGCACCAGAGACAGGACAGTATCGAGGACCAGCGGTAGCAGTAAGACCGTTGGCACAGCGCCCGTTCATGACACAGGCTCAGATGTTTCGACAGCAGGGACTGCCGATGCAGCAGCACCAGCATAGACCACCCCAGCATCATCAAGGAAGGGGCCAGCAGCAGCACCAGGCTAGGCTGCAGCATGGGAACCAACAAGAAGGTCGAGGGCAGGCATTCACTCTGTCCTTGGAAGAGGCATTGGTATCAGGAGATGTTGTGGCAGGTAACATTCTCGTCGCCTTATATCCCGTAATAGCATTGTTTGATTCGGGAGCATCGTACTCATTTATATCTGTATAATTTACAATACGGCTAGGAATAGAATTCGAGGCATTGCCAGGGAGGTTAAATATACTCACTGGTAATGGGCTCGTAGGAGTTAGTAGAGTTATTCTAGCATGTAGCATTGTAGTTTATGGGCATTCCTTACCCGCCCGTTTGATAGAATTTCCTGTTGGAAATTTCGACGTTATCTTAGGCATGGACTGGCTGAAAGACAGTCATGCGACAATAGATTATCGTAGAGGGAGTGTATCTTTTGATATTCCAGGCATAAAGCGGTTCACCTTAGTCAGATCAGTGGCAACTCAACAAGAACAGGGAGTAGTGACGGCAATGGAAGAAGTTCAAGTCCCGAAGGTAGTCGAAGAGTTTCTAGACGTATTTCCTGAAGAACTTCCAGGTCTACCACCGGTTAGAGATATTGAGTTCAGTATAGAATTGGCACCTGGAACTAAACCGATATCAGATCGAGTTTACATAATGGCGGATTCAGAGCAGGCCAAGGTATATCAGCACATAGAGGAACTAAAGGAGAAGAAGTTCATCCAAACTAGCATATCACCATGGGCAGCACCAGTGGTACTTGTGGAAAAGAAGGATGGGTCATCCAGATTGTGCATCGATTACAGGAAGCTTAACGCGGCAACAGTGAAGAACAAGTACCCACTACCCAGGATCGACGACTTATTTGATCAGTTGAGCAAAGCTAGAGTTTTTTCCAAGATAGATCTTCGTTCAAGGTATCATCAAGTGAGGGTTCGGAAGGAGGACATTCCCAAGACAGCATTCAGGTCGAAGTATGGACATTATGAATTCTTAGTAATGCCGTTTGGTTTGACCAATGCTCCAGCAATATTTATGGATTTGATGAACCGTATCTTTATGCCATACTTAGATCAGTTTGTCGTTGTATTTCTTGACAACATTCTCGTATATTCTGCCAGTAAAGAGGAGCATGAAGACCACCTCAGGAAAGTGTTACAGGTTCTGAGAGAGAACCAGTTGTATGCCAAGCTCAGTAAGTGTGAGTTCTGGACGGATCACATTTCATTTTTGGGTCACATCATATCAGGAACTGGAGTAGCAGTAGATCCCAAGAAGGTAGAAGCAGTAGAGAGTTGGCCAGTTACCAAGACCGTAGCAGATGTGCGAAGTTTCTTAGGATTGGCAGGATATTACAGAAGGTTTGTATCAGACTTTGCGAGGCTTTCAGCACCCATGACCCGCTTGACACGAAAAGATGTAACATTCGTCTGGTCGGCAGAATGCCAGGCATCATTTGAGAATCTGAAGCAGAAGTTGATATCAGCGCCTATTCTTACATTGCCAGTTGGACCCGAAGGTTTTACCGTTTATTGTGATGCGTCAGGTAAAGGACTTGGATGTGTCCTCATGCAGCATGGGAAGGTGATAGCATATGCATCTAGGCAGCTCCGAGACCACGAGAAAAATTATTCGACTCATGACTTGGAGTTGGCAGCAGTAGTATTTGCTTTGAAGATATGGAGACATTACTTATATGGTGACTGAATAGACATGTACACAGACCATAAAAATCTGAAGTACATCTTTACCCAGAAGGAACTGAACATGAGGCAGAGAAGATGGTTGGAGTTGATCAAGGATTACGACGTGGAGCTTCAGTATCATCCAGGCAAGGCTAATGTGGTAGCAGATGCTCTCAGCAGGAGAGACGGCGCATTTATGTTAACAACACAAAGGCATATCTTAGAAGACCTTCAGGAGATGGGCATCGAGGTTATACTTTCTTGTGATGTAGGAGTTCTGGCGAGTCTACAAGTTCAATCCGACTTGGTAGATAGGATCAAGGCAGCTCAGGCACAAGACCCAAGGATTCAGAAGCTTAGAGAAGAATGTGAGTCAGGACTCAGAAAGGAGATGCAAATTCATGAAGATGGTACCCTTAGGTTTGGGTCACGTCTATGTGTACCTAGTAGAGATATCAGACAGGAGGTTATGGCAGAAGCTCACAGCTCTCAGTATTTCATACACCCTGGAGGGACTAAGATGTACCAAGATATCAAGCAGCACTTCTGGTAGAACGGGATGAAGAGGGAGATAGCTAGATTTGTTTTCCGTTGCTTGGTATGTCAGCAAGTGAAGGCAGAACAGCAGAGGCCAGCTGGGTTATTGCAACCGCTTCCTATCCCGGAATGGAAGTGAAAATATATTACAATAGACTTTGTGACCGGTTTACCGAGATCACCAAGTGGTAAGGATGCTATTTGGGTAATCGTAGATCGGCTTACGAAGGTGGCATATTTTCTTCTTTTTAGAGTAGGTCAATCTACGGAGAAGTTGGCAGAATTGTATATGCAGCAGATAGTCAGGCAGCATGGGGTCCCAGTCAGTATTGTGTCAGACAGAGATACCCGTTTTATATCACATTTTTGGAAGAGCTTACATCATAGCTTGGGTACCAAGTTAAGATTTAGCACGGCTTACCATCCACAGACGGACGGGCAATCAGAAAGAACAATTCAGACTTTAGAAGATATATTACGAGCTTGCACCCTAGATTTTGGAGGATCTTGGGAGAGCCACCTACACTTGGTCGAGTTCTCATACAATAACAGTTATCAAGCCAGTATCCGGATGGCGCCATTTGAAGCACTATATGGTAAGAAGTGTAGGTCGCCACTAGCATGGGACGATATCGGGGAGAGAAAGATGCTAGGCCCAGAAATAATTGTCCAGACCGTTAAAGTGGTTAAGGGAGTTAGAGAGCGACTTCGAGTTGCGCAGGATCGACATCATCATTGGGCGGACCAGCATCGTAGGCCGCTAGAGTTTTCTGTTGGGGACCACGTGTTCTTGCGGATCTCACCTACCCGTGGGGTCATTAGGTTTGGCGTTCGTGGGAAGTTGAGTCCGCGATACGTGGGCTCATTTGTTATTCTTGAGAGGATAGGCGATGTTGCTTATCGTTTATCCCTTCCACCTTCGTTACGAAAGGTGCATGACGTATTTTATGTATCTCAGTTGCGAAGGTATGTATCGGACCCAAGCCATATCCTTGATCATTCTGAGCTGGTTGTTGGTACCAACCTGTCTTACGAGGAACAGCCTGTGTCTATTTTGGACCGAAGAGAGAAGATACTCAAGAACCGAACAATTAGCCTTGTCCGGGTTGCTTGGGGTCATCACTCTTTAGGGGAGTCAACGTGGGAACGTGAGGATGATATCCGATCACGGTATCCGTACCTGTTTGACTCACAAGGTATATCTCTTTCTGTATACCTTGATTGTCTTAACTTCTCATGCTTGTTACTTTATGAGTAGAATTGCTTGGTGTCGTAAAATGTTCAACATAGATATGTTAATTACTATTGACATTGTAGAATGATTGCTTACTTAAATTGCTTATACCTGGAGTAATCCAGCTTTGATGTTTCTATCCTACTTGGATTTGAAATTCCGAGGACGGAATTTTTCTAAGGAGGGTAGAGATGTCACTTCCCATTCCCAGAATACGTATTTTTAGAATACATGTACTGTTTAAATATAAATATTTTATATTTATCATGTATTGCTCTGTATTTAAATCCCTTTAAATTTTATGTTAATTAATTTCCTGTAATTTTATTTCTGCACTTTATTTTTTGCTTTTATACTCTGCTTTAGATTTGCTATGGGTTCGGCTCAGACTGGTTTAATTATGTTGGTTCATCATGAACCGAAATAAACCTCCACCTACCACCACTCCTTCATTTAAAAGCCCATCCCCTTTCTATCTCTTCATTACTTCACTATTACTCTTCTTCTTCCTCATAACTCTCCCACCAACCTAGGAGAGCAAGGCAAGTGCCAACTTGCTTCCTGATGGATCCCCATTATTATTGTTCCATCATCTTCCTTATTTGATTCTAAGTCTTTTTAGTACTTAGCATTCCCAATTTCCATGGCTTATTTGTTGTAGATCTAAGTTTGATGCATTTTTGAGTTTTTTAGGTTTTGATCTAGTAAACTTTGTTATCTTCAAATTTTGATGGTTCCATGTTGTAGAGAA
The DNA here is from genome assembly GCA_029216955.1 of Iris pallida. Lineage (NCBI taxonomy): Eukaryota > Viridiplantae > Streptophyta > Magnoliopsida > Asparagales > Iridaceae > Iris > Iris pallida. Next base: position 12,096,252 of record JANAVB010028196.1, read on the forward strand.
TTTCGTTCTACCCAATTTTGACCTATGGAAGTCCATATTTGGGCTTGGGATGAAGGATTTACGGAGCTTGGAAGCAATGGCTTCCATGGTTCTGTTCTCAGAAAAATTCGGAGAGGAAGAACAGTCACAGCCGCATGAAATCTTTATTTTCCACAGCCGCATAAAATCTTTATTTTCCACAGCGCATGAAATCTTTATTTTCCACAGCGCATGAAATCTTTATTTCCCACACCGCATGAAATCTTTATTTCCCATAGCCGCATGAAATCTTTATTTCCCACAGCACATGAAATCTTTATTTTTCACAGCGCATGAAATTTTTATTTCCCACAGCGCATGAAATCTTTATTTCCCACAGCGCATGAAATCTTTATTTCCCACAGCCGCATGAAATCTTTATTTCCCACAGCGCATGAAATCTTTATTTTCTACAACGCATGAAATCTTTATTTTCCACAGCGCATGAAATCTTTATTTTCTACAGCACATGAAATCTTTATTTTCCACAGCCGCATGAAATCTTTATTTCCCAGCCGCATGAGATTTTATTTTCCAGCCGCATGAAATCTTTATTTCCCACAGCGCATGAAATCTTTATTTCCCACAGCGCATGAAATCTTTATTTCCCACAGCGCATGAAATCTTTATTTTCCAGCCGCATGAGATTTTATTTCCCAGCCGCATGAGATTTTTATTTCCCAGCCGTATGAGATTTTTATTTTCCAGTCGCATGAGATTTTTATTTCAATAATTGATCATGAGATTAATAATTTATCATGCGTTCCTAGATGGAACTAAGAGACTGGCTAGTCGTCTTATTGAATTAAATGGAATAAGACACGTTCATATTTGCAATCGATTGGCCAATCCTGAATATTGACATATAGATACATGCAGGCTACAATTTATTTATTTATTTTACGAAAGCAGCATGTGTACTTTATGGTCAAGGCATAATTATTCCGTGGTTAGTTTTAATTGTTACATTACGCTATGTAATACCTACAATCTAACCGTACGGGTATCGTTGTAGAGTTGAGCATATCGTACTTTGTACGAAAGTACTCATTCTGAAATGACCATGATCCACGGCATGAAATTTCACTTAACATAGAGGCTACTAAGTTAAATAAAATAATGATTGCATGGAGAGAATGGATTTTCGAGTTCTTACATGGCAGCCCTCTTTGGGACTATTAGCGTCCAACAAGCCGGCTGGTTCCCACAGATACTGCAATTCTGCCACACGGGCAGGGAGCGGTATCTGCTTATATTATTGTATATTGTATATTGATGACGGGCGTCCCGCTGGGACTCGTCTAATTCATGATTGGCGCAATTAATTGATTGGATCGACTAGCCTTGCTTGTCCATAGTAAGAACTGAGAAATCCTTATTGCATAATTCCAGGATAACTTGGAACTTACCGTAGTAAGCCGTAGGAGTTGGATGGCCGTTTAAGTTGATTTGTTTGTGTACTGTACCTACTCTGTTACCTAACTGAGATGATCAGAGCATCAGGACATGACGGGCCAACTTCTGTGCTTGTTTGGTTGGGAGGTTGGTTCGAAGTGTCATGATGTTACGTGAATCCCAGTAGCAAGCAGAGATCTATTATTTTATTCTCTTATTTACTGGTTTAATGCCTCATATCGTGCTTCCTTGCGGTACTTGCTATTAGAGGTCTAACCTCTCTGGTTTTGTATGGCCAGATTTAGAGCCGGTTTCCGAGGACTCAACTTACCTCTACCTCCAAGATGGTCAATACTAGAGGAATGATCGCAGGAGGACTCGAGTGGGTTCCTTACTTTCCCGCTCGTTTTGTTAATTACTTTATATTTTGCCGCTTGGCACCGACATGTTAGTCGGATAGTCTTGCACTTACTTTTACATAATTGTAATTAAGTCAGACTGCAGCTGATAACAATTGTGTATATGTTGCTATATCATCTGGCTATGTTTAGTAAAGCCAGATCTCAAGAACATTTTGACTAAGCGTTTGGGACGCCTTATTGCTTTATCTTAAAATGTTCTCCGTTATTGCTTCTTGTTTGAATGATTGAGACAATAGATGTAAAGTGACCATAGCGAGACTTTCATGTAGTATGCACCCTCCTGTCTTTTAGACAGCATTGATCGTATTATACGGTATTCATCTACCCGTAATACGTAGCTGGCTGAGTCATTCCCCCGCTCTCCAGTATTCTGGTTTTGGGGCGTGACATTGGCCTTGCACAAGTTGGTTGTTGGTTGTGGATCCCTTCGTTCAAAGAAGCCGTGTCTTTGTACAAGAGCTGCTGATGAGTGTCGAGATGTACCAGAATGTCCACCACGAGGAGTTAGAACCTGAGCGACGTCTTGGAGGTCATGACGACAGGGTTTGGGTTGATTGCCAACCCGAAGAGCCACAGGTTGTTTTCTGCCCTGCTCATAGCGACTGCACGCCTTTGTTAGGCTGGAAGAGCCTCAGGAGCTGCCGCGATCCAATAGCTGCTTCAGAAAGTGGTCTGCTCTGACAAGGAAATAGCTTACTGCGCGTCTAGGGGGTTCTGTGGGCGCAGACCATGATGGCAACTGTATTCACATCTTCTATCCGCAGTCTCTTGTCGCAAGGGTAGAAGTTCTGGAGCTATTCAGTGTAGAGCAACAGTTGCTTAGTTCTCACAAACGAGTCCTACGATCATACTGTGAAGACTAACCCCATTGTAGATCTTTAAGAGTTCTTTCCATATAATCATAAAGAATTTGTAATAGACTCTTGTAGGTGTGACTTTTAATAAAAGAACTTTTTGTGATCTTTTTTGTTGTATGTTCTGTTAAAATCTTTTCTGTTGTATGTTTCTGTTGTATCTTCTACAAGACTCCCTTCAAAGTGTTAGAATGTGGAAGAATGACCATTCTTCGTGTTAAAATTACGGGAAATGGCCATTTCCCGTTATAAAATCACGGGGAATGGCCATTTTTCGTTGTAAAATCACGGAGAATGGCTAGTCTGCGTGTTAAATCACGAAGAATGGCTATTTTCGTGTTAACATGCAGGAGAATAGTCATTCTCAGTGTTAAAATTACGGAGAATGGCCATTCTCTGTTATAAAATCACGAAGAATGGTCATTCTCCATTGTAAAATCACGTATAATGGCCATTCCCCGTGTTAAAATCACGGAGAATGGCCATTCCCCGTGATAAGATCACGGAGAATGGCTACTCCCGTGTTAACATGCAGGAGAATAATCATTCTCCGTGTTAAAATCATAGAGAATGGTCGTTCTCTATTGTAAAATCACGTAGAAGGGCCATTTCCCGTGTTAAAATACAGGAGAATGGCCATTTCCCATGTTAAAATCACGGAGAATGACCATTCCACGTGTTAAGATCACGGTGAATGATCTTTTTTTTTTCTTTTTAAAAAAAAGTATATATTGATTGATATCATACTTTTCATTGTTGTTTGTTTTATGTCAGTGCAAACAACCGAGAAGCTCAAAGAGACAAATAAAAGGCTTAGGAATGAGAAAAGCGAGCTTCATAAACAAGTTGAATCGTTGCAGAATGAAGCCATTAAAAAGGACCTAATCGCCGAAAAACTTTAAATCTCTCCACGAAGATGATGATGATGATGATGAGCGATGATCGGAGTTCGACTGAAGAAAAATACAGTGAACTACGAACGATCTTTGCGATCTCTGCTGAAGATGAGAGCAATGGAATTCAGATCTCTCGTGAAGAAGAAGAAGAAGAAGACAAAAATCGCAATCAAAATCCGAGTTTGTGAATTCAAATACATATATATGACCAAACTTGCGCGAAGGGGTAGCTATGGTATTATCAAAATAGCAATTTTGTAAATACATAGCATCTAAAGGGAATCTTGAAATATTTAACCTGAAAATACATAATGTTGGGTATTTCATAAAATCCACCCTGCGGGTGGGCTTTTCATAAACACCCACTCCGAAAGTGAGTATCTCAGCAATTTCCAGTTAACAATTAATATCATCAAATATTTTGTTAAATATTATAATTTATTAAGTGATGTTATACTTAATATTTAGCTAAATTAAACTAAAAAAACTTGGATAATAGACTGCAAATAAAATACATGTAATGTTGTAAAATAATTCTATAAGTTCAAAAATTGACGTAGCAACTAATCAATTATTCTTAGTTAATTGGTAATCATTACTTGAACTTGAATTATTATAGTATGTAATACTATCTTCATATTTAATACAAATAAGTATAATATTATTTATGTGGTACATTCTTAACAAATCTCTTGAATCTCAAATCATATTGTACACATTGTTGTAACTCATATGTCTCTACACATTCATATTCTTGTAACCTACATGACCTTTGGCCCTTCGTTTTTTCATAACCCCCAACCTCTCTCCCTATATAAAGAGAGGTTGGAATAGCTTGTAAAGGTGCACTTGTAGTTTATAATATACTTCGTCATATCTCTGTGTGTTAGAGTTTTTGCCTTACGACACGTTATCAGCACCTTGCTCGTGCAACGCCGGAGACCCGACGTACTGATCATTTTCTCACTTTCTTCCACCATAAGGTAAGAAAGGTAAATTTTTTTGTTAATATACTCTTCATTTTGAGTAGTTGTGGTTGGTCCATTTTTTAAGTTTCTGAGATCGGTAGGAGAAATTGTAGTTGAGTGATTTTTTTTCTCTTCTATTCGTCTAGTGAATTTTTCGTCTTCTACTTAGATTATTCATGGTTCACATAAAAATTCTATGTTTATGATGGTTCAATTGTGTATTGCATGATGTTTCCGACTTATTTCAGTCGAAATTTATTTTTCATCTGAATCACTATTGTTATTAGTTTTTCTGATTAGAAATGTGAATGCATTGATCTTATACCATGAATTTTGTCATATAGTTCTTTAGTTGATGCTAATATAAATGGGGACAAGAGCTTATGTTTAGCTGCATTTTCTAGAATCGGTAGCATGACAAACACAGAATATCAAATGCACGTTTACACTGTCATGCATATTTTCTTTTTAAGAAGAAGATTTTCTTGAGAGATGTAGCAGATCATAAGTTAGAAGCTTTCGTAATATATACTCAGAATTTTTTTTTGAAAAATATATACGAGTGATTTTTTTATCAAATATATTTTGTTACAGCAATATATTTTGTTACAGAAATTTTGTTACAAAAATATACTTTGGTAAAACACAATATTTTGTCCAAATTTTTTTTATCAAAATATACTTTGGCGTGTTTATCAAATAGTCTGCTGTATATATTTTGGTAAAAGACATTTCTGAAAAAAATTTTAAACTAACAATTTCAGAAATTTTTTGTTTAAATAGTACTTATCCCAACGAAATATTTGTTAGTTATTTTCTGAAAAAATAATTTTTTTTGAAGAATTTTTTTTCATGTTGACGAAGAATTTAAATGCTAACATTTTTTTGGTAATGATGGATTTGGAGAGCCCCGGCGAGCACCTCAGTGCCATCTGCGCCCTGCCGACAAGCACCTCAGTAGCATTTTTTTATGTTGCTCAGGAAATTATTGTAACAGATGGGTAGTAAAAAAATTGTATTTTTTTCTCGCTATTTTTTTGGCGTCGCTTCATTAGACGTCGGAAAAATAGTTGACATTTTTTTTTTGGTGCCACTTGCTTAGGCACCAATTCTTTTGTGTGCTGTTGCTTGCTTATGTTGTACGTTTTTTTTGCGTAATTACGGAAAAAACAAACTTGAAAAATTTGAAAAATGGTTTTGGCTACATAAACAAATTCTGGCACCGCCAAATTTGGGCCTCCCAAAAATAACCTTTTTGGTTAATAATTTTTCAAAGGCAACGCTCATTTTGAGCACGCACTAAATTGTCACCTATTTTGCACAGTTCGCAAATAGCGTGAATTTCTTGAAAAATCTTATTTATTCTTACATTTGACAAAAATTTTACGAAGTATCTCCGAATAGGCTCACCTATTTGGGTATGATGTCAGAAAGAACTTGGGGCTTGGTTTTTAAGTGGTCCCCGGTGACCCTCCTCCCTCATTTTTCCGCCTGGTCATATTCACGTAGAGCTACTGAAAGGGGTTGACCGAATATTATATTTTGCTCAAATTGTATTTATAATTATGCATTTTTGTAAGAAACTTATTAACCTCTCTATATCGGCCCATCGATCGATATAAGATAATTTTTAAACAAAAATCGTTTTTTCAAAACCGTTGTTTTTATTTACGATTGTTTGTTGTTGCTTATACAAACCAAATCCATATAAACCTGTCGTTTTATATGTTGACTGATCAAGATTTTTTCTTCTGTTGTAGAAAAATGTCGATCAAGATTGATTTTCCCATCCTTGAAGCCTCTGGCAAGAACTACTTGGACTGGACGCAAGACATCCAGAACCATCTAGATGCGCAGGGCCTCTTGGACGTCATCTATAACGAGGAAGAGCGTGAAGTGGAAGTCACTCGCTCAATGAACGCCAAAGCGATGATTCTATTCCGCAGGCATTTATCTGACGCCATGAAGGCGGAGTTCATTGAAATCTCCTCGCCGAAGACGCTATGGGACTCTATGAAAGAGCGCTTCGACCACCAGAAGACCATATGGCTACCTGGAGCACGCCATGACTGGTTGAACCTGCGTTTCCAAGACTTCAAAAGTGTAACTGATTACAACAATGAAGTCTGCAGGATTCAATCACTTCTCCAATACTGCGGTGAGATATTAACCGACAGTGATCTTTTGGAGAAAATATACACCACATTTCCTTCCACTGACAACTTGCTCCAGAAGCAATACCGTCAGTCTAAGTTCACCAAGTTTCCCGAGCTCATCACCCAGCTTTTACTAGACGAGAAGAACAGTCTCAGTTTAATGAGAAACAACAATTCTCGTCCTGCTGGAACAAAGGCAATTCTAATGCCTGATGCAAACGCTCTCCGTGGACCAAATCCATGGTGGAAACGAGACAAGGGCCAGTCGTCCCAGCCAAAAATAGAGGCGAGTTTAAGTTTCGCCACCCAAAGCGAGGTTCTAACAAGAACCAAGGACCTTTGACTCCTAGGCAGTCTTATGGTAAGAACCAACGGGCCAGTCGTCCCAAAGCGAGAGTGGAAGGCCAAGCGCCTACTCTCTGCTACAAATGTGGTGCTTATGGTCATATGCAACGGACTTGCAGGGCGACCCCCCAAGAAGTTTATAACTATCACAAGGGGCGCCTGGCCGAAGCAAATCTGGTCAACGAGTGCGAAAATCTAAATCTTGAGACCCCCGATTTTGTAGCAGAAATGGAAGAATGAATCTCCATTATCTATCTATATTTGATTTAAGTCATGAAACTTTTGGTGGTTTGTATTTTCTATTTTCTCGATAAATTAAAGTTCTATTTCGAGCACTTTCCTCAAACGTGTGACAAACTTTAATTTTCTTTACTTATAGGCATGGACCACGGGACAGTGGATTGTCTGGTTAATAGTGGAACGACTCACACTATCTTGAGAGATAAATCATACTTTATCTCCTATACGCCTAAAGTAACCTCAGTGACAACCATTTCGGGACCCTCAACCCTTGTTCAAGGTTTTGGCAAAGCCCGTTTTTCGTTGTCCAATGGTACTCCCGTTGAAGTATCAGAGGCCTTATATTCTCCAAGGTCCAGTCGTACCTTACTGAGTTTTAAGGATATTCGAGAAAACGGATTTCATGTTGAAACTGCTCGAGAACATGGCTTCGAGTATCTTTTCATTACCTCCACTCAGTACGGCCAAAAGCGTATCTTGGAGAAGTTGAAATGTCTTTCAAGTGGTTTGTATCTCACTACGATACAACACATCGAGAGCAATCTCATCATTCGTCGAGCGCCAGTTGATGAGAGGACTTTTATGCTATGGCATGACCGGCTGGGTCATCCGGGTCAAAATACGATGCTTCGCACTATGAATGCATCACATGGGCATCCTCTTGGAGGAAAGAATTTTGTTATAAATCCGAAAAGCCTATGCCAAGCTTGCTCGATTGGGAAGACGAATCTCTAGCCACTCCATGTGAAACCTACGAGATTAGTTTCTCAATTCTTTGAGAGAATTCATGGAGATATTTGTGGACCAATCCAACCAACATGCGGACCATTTAAATACTTTATAGTTTTGGTTGATGCATCTACTAGATGGTCACACGTAGTGTTGTTGTCCACCCGAAATGCAGCATTTCCTAAACTCCTCGCCCAGATCATTAAGTTAAGGGCTCACCATCCGGATTATCCAATAAAGTCTATTAGACTTGATAATGCCGCGGAGTTTACATCGAATACTTTCGATGATTATTGCATGACTTGGGAAATAAATCTTGAACACCCTGTTGCGTATGTTCATACCCAAAATGGTCTAGCGGAAGCTTTTATAAAGCGTCTGCAAGTGATAGCGCGGACCTTGGTTATGTGCACCAAACTCCCACTATCTGCATGGGGCTACGCAATTTTGTACGCTGCAAATTTGGTCCGTCTGAGGCCCATGGCCACCCAACCACTTTCCGCGTACCAGCTGGTTACTGGATATGAGCCTGACATCTCACATTTACGCATGTTTGGGTGCCTAGTCAATGTTCCAATTGAGCCGATAAGGCGTTCAAAATTTGGACCTCAGAAGCGACGGAGAATATATGTCGGTTATAACTCCCCGTCCATCATTCGCTATTTAGAGCCCTTGACAGGCGATCTCTTTACCGCGAGACACGCGGATTGTGACTTTGATGAGGCAATCTTTCCGTCGTTAGGGGGAGAAATGCACGCTAACGTTGATGAGGAACGACGTGAATTAGCGTGGCATGTGCCCGCTTTTGCTCATCATGATCCCCCCTCTGCACATAGTGATAAGAAAGTGCAGAGGATTCTAGGTCTGCAAGATATTGCAAATCAAATGCCAGACGTATTTAGCGACCTAGCAAAAGTCACGAGATCAATTATACCTGCTGCAAATGTGCCTGCAAGGATAGACGTCCCTGAGAGACGCCATGTTCCTGTGAAACATGTTGCTCCGGTCGAACCCGCCGAGCAAAGGACGCTGCCATCGGCCGTCCAGTCCGCCGCTATTCCCAAGAAGAAGGGAAGACCGGTTGGTTCCAAAGATGTTCTGCCCCGAAAGCGGAGAAATCTTGTTAAAAGCGTTTTGCCACATGAGATCATTAAGGATCACGACGATGTATTAGAAGAGCGCGTTCCAGATGAAACGCCTATTCCTAATCATGCCGATAACCTCGAAATATCCGTCGAGTATGCTAGCTTAGACGATATTTTGAAGCGAAATGAAACTGTCATCGATGATGTGTTCATATACTCAGTGGCCACTGACATTATGAACAATGATGACATGGAACCTCGTAGTGTTGTCGAGTGTCAACGACGAACGGACTGGCAATGGAAACAAGCAATCCAGGCTGAACTAGACTCCTTAGCGAAAAGAAGCGTGTTTGGACCTGTTGCTCCAACACCACCCAATGTTAAACCAGTTGGTCACAAATAGGTTTTGTCTAAGGAAGCGTAATGAGAGAAATGAGATTGTGCGATACAAGGCTCGCCTTGTGGCGCAAGGCTTCTCACAACGCCCTGGAATTGATTACGAGGAGACGTATTCTCCCGTAATGGACGTCATAACGTTCCGCTACTTAATCAGTTTAGTAGTTTTCGAAAAACTGAATATGCAGCTCATGGATGTGGTCACAGCCTATGTCTACGGGGATCTAGACACAAAGATATACATGAAAGTCCCTGAAGGACTAAAGATGCCTGAATCAAGTAGTTCCCGACCACGGAACGCGTTCTCGATTAGACTGAGGCGTTCGCTATATGGATTGAAACAATCCGGGCGAATATGGTATAACCGCCTAAGCGAATACTTGATCGGTTTGGGATACGTTAATAACGAACTTTGCCCATGCGTGTTCATAAAGAAATCCACTTCAGGATACGCAATCATCGCGGTCTATGTAGATGACATGAATCTCATAGGAACCGAAAAAGACTTGTCAAAAACTGCTAATATCCTGAAGAGGTAATTCGAGATAAAGGATCTTGGGAAGACACGGTTTTGCCTCGGCCTGCAGATCGAGCACCGTAAAGCTGGAATTCTTGTCCATCAAGCGAACTACACCCAAAAGGTGTTGAGATGCTTTAGTTATTTTGACGTTAAGTCGTCCGCTACTTCCATGATCGTCCGCTCTCTAGACATTACTAAGGACCCATTCCGTCCAAAGGAGGACGACGAAGAGATATTGAGTCCTGAGTGCTCTTATCTGGGTGCAATAGGCGCTTTATTGTACTTGGCCCAATGTATTAGACCGGACATCTCGTTTGCTGTGAATTGTCTAGCTCGACACAGCACCGCGCCAACACGCCGCCATTGGAATGGCATAAAAGACATTTTTCGCTACCTTAATGGTACTACGGACTTGGGCTTGTTCTATCCCTACGCGGTTTTGAGTGAGTCCAACGCTCTTAGCACTCGAAGCAACGCGACCCTTGTTGGCTACGCCAATGCGGGATACTTATCTGATCCGCACAAGGGGCATTTCCAATCTGGTTATGTCTTTACCATTGGAAACACGGCAATTTCTTGAAGGTCTCGTAAACAGACCTTAGTGGCTACTTCAACGAACCACTCTGAGCTACTCGCGCTCTATGAGGCGACTAGAGAGTGTGTATGGCTTCGAGCTGTTATTGGCCATATTTGAAGTACATGTGATCTTCCATATGACCCAGATGAACCTGTTGTCGTCTATGAGGACAATACCGCTGTTATTGATCAAGCGAAACATGGTTATATCAAAGGGGATGCTACCAAGCACATATCGCCCAAGTTGTTCTTTACACATGACCAACAAGCGCTTCAGAAGATTGAAGTACAACATATTGGATCAGAGAATAACCGTGCAGACTTGTTCACCAAGTCACTGCCAAAACACTCGTTCCAGAAACATGTCAGAGCGATTGGACTTAGAAAGCTTTCAGAGCTAGCCTAAGTGAAACATGTTTCCTGCACCCTGTTGTGTGCATGTGAGGGGGAGCGCCCCAACGAGCGCCTCCAAAACGTCCTGTTGTGCGTATATCCTGCACCCTGTCGAGTGCGAGTGAAAAGGAAAGCATCCTGATGTATGCTTGTGTACTCTTTTTCCCTTCGACCAAAGTTTTTCCCACTGGGTTTTCTTTGGCAAGGTTTTTAACGAGACACAGTTCAAATCTCTTATTCACTAAGGATTATTATAATCAGGGGGAGTATCCAGTTGTATACTTCTAAACCATCGTGTACTCTTTTGTTCTTCGATCAGCGGTTTTTTCCACTGGGTTTTCCCTGACAAGGTTTTGACGAGGCACCTTTGCAATGGTTAGTTTACCCCCATCACACAGACCTGTGTGTACTCTTTTTGTCCTTCGACCAAAGTTTTTTTTCCACTGGGTTTTCTTTGGCAAGGTTTTGCCGAGGCACAAGTAGATGGTCAAACTTGAAGATGCAAGCTACAAATAGACGAAGAAACTCAGAGATGTTTACAAGCAAAATTTCTGGAGAGCCAAGGGGGAGTGTTGTAACTCATATGTCTCTACACATTCATATTCTTGTAACCTACGTGACCTTTGGCCCTTCGTTTCTTCATAACCCCCAACCTCTCTCCCTATATAAAGAGAGGTTGGAATTGTTGGCCCATTCCACGATCACACCCAATTTCGATAATCAACATATACTTTAGTCAATACACAAAATATAGAAAATGCTGCTAACTATTTCAGGATGCATGAAATCATATTCAACGGACGATGTACTGCATAAATCAAAGCGTCAAAGTCATCAAAATCTTCTGAAGACTCTTTTCTACTTTTATTCTGTATTTTATATTTTATTGAGTCTAGGAATTACTTTGTAAAATCAATTATGGTAATACTGGCTTAGGGTTAAAATTGTCCTCCTTTCTAGAATCCTATTTTTACCCTTTCGTATTTTCGGTTACAAATATTTCAAAAACATATTTCGAAAATATTCTTTTCAAATGATTTTACAAATAACCAAAAACCAGTTTGAAAACTGTTTTTACAAAAGATTTTTAAAATATCTCCTGACAGAACTCCCAGCCGAGTTCGGTCCGAACTCTGACCGAGTTCGGTCAGTTTGTATTCAAACTTCAGTTGCCTCCAAATCTGCGAGCAACGTCTATTTTGCGAGATATTTGCACCCGAACTCTGTCCGAGTTCTGCCCGAGTTCGATTGGTGAAAACACCTATAAATAGAGAAGAACTTTTCACTTCAAATCATCAATTCATTCTTCATCTTCTCTTCTCTACTATTCAAGTGTTTTCTAAACGATCTAAGATTTTCAAATCTCACCTACACATCTCTTAGCCAAAAGCCAGTACTATCAGAGTTGATTTAGAGTCTTTTGGTTACTCAAGAGTTGTAAGAGGTCGTTCAAGTTTCAACAACTTTTCTGTTGTGGAGCTGGTCGTGCGCTCGCCACCAAGCACGGTGTTGTGAAGCCGGTCGTGCGCTTGTCACCAAGCACGGTGTTGTAAGAGATTGCAAGCTCTCAGTTAAAGCTTGTGCCATAGTAGATTAACATCGAGCAAGAGTACTCGAGACTGGATTAGTCCTCTCATAGGGATACCAGTATACATCGCTGTGTTACTGAGTTTGATTCTCCTATCTTTATTTACTGTCTCTTACATATCTGCCATAGTTTAATTTTTTAATTGGTGATTATATTTCCGCTGCACACACGCACTCTATTCACCCCCCCTCTAGAGGTGCTCAACGATCCTACAATTGGTATCAGAGCAGGTTATATTCTTATATAACATACCCTAGAGAGTATATATATGGCAGCCGTGAAATCTATATTCAACGGTGAAGGGCAATCCACAAATAGACCTCCCCTATTTGATGGAACAAATTACACTTACTGGAAAACACGTATGACTTTCTTTCTTAAGTCTCTAGATTTTGATCTTTGGTCAATAGTCATTGATGGGTATAAGAAACCACCACCTACAGTGGTTGAAGGTATTCTTATGGAAAAGCCGCATGACAAGTACACCGATGCTGAAAAAGCAAAGGCTAGTCTTGATGCTTGAGCCATCAATGCACTATTCTGTACAATTGACAAAACCGAGTTCAACAGAGTTTTAACCTGCAAGACGTCTCACGAAATTTGGAAACTTCTTGAGGTAACCCATGAAGGGACTTCCCAAGTGAAAGAATCCAAAATTAGTAGACTGACTCAGGAATATGAATCTTTTAAGATGAAACCCGGTGAGTCAATTACACAGATGTTTACTCGTTTCCTTGATATAACTAATCCTCTGCAATCTCTTGGTAAAGATTACAGCAATCACGAGAAGATTAGAAAGGTGCTGCGGGCTCTAACAAAGAATTAGAATCCAAAGGCCACAGCAATTATTGAAGGAAACGACCTCACCACAATGTCGTTGGAAACTTTGATGGGCAAGCTCATGACCCATGAACTCGACTTGCAAGACTTTGAAGAAGCAACACCAAAGGAGAAAACAATCACCTTCAAAGCTCAAGCAAGAAAAGCTACATACAACGATTCCGATGAAGAATCCTCAAGTGGTGATGAACAAGTCCTACTTGTGAAGAACTTCAGAAAGTATCTAAAGTTTACAAGCAGAAAGAAGAAAGATGTCCAAGAAAGCAATGAAGATGAAACCATATGCTTTGGATGTAAGAAATCAGGGCACATGAAGAAGGACTGTCCAGCTACCAAGAAGAGCAGTCCATATGACAGATCAAGATCAAGCAGAAAAGCTACAACTGGTCGAAAGTATGCCAACACAAGTATCTGGCATGAAAGCGATGCCAGTGATTCTGAAGAAGAGGATAGACCCTGCGGCAATGCAAATGTCTGTCTTATGGCATTTGACAAGGTATCTTCAAACCCTCTATATGATGAATTTACTTTCGATGAGTTAGAAAATGCCTTTAGCGATTTACTTGAAGAACACAAAAATGTGCTTGACAAGTATAAGCAATCTCGAAAAGAGATTAAGGCATACACAACCGAGTTAGCTAGACTGTCCAATCTTATTCAAGATATTAAAGAGACGTCTACTACCGGTAACACGGAAGAGATAGCCAAACTCAAGGTAGACTATCATGAGGCTATCCTCACTATTCAAAAGAAAGAAAGAGATTATGGTAAGATGCAAAAACTGTATGACACAGAGAAGAGGATGCACTTAGTAACAGAACAAAGACTCTTAGTTATGACTGCTAAATATGAAGAGTCTATTACGATTTCTAAAAAGTTAGAAATCAAGTTAGGCAAACAGGAAATGCCTGTGACACAGCCTAATTTTAGTCCTAATGCAAAGCATACACCTAAGAGGACTAAAAACAAGAAAGCACAGAAGAAACACGAGTATCATCATGCTTTCACTTATAGGTTCTCCAAGAAACCAAACAAGCATGTGAACACAGTTTCAACCACATCTGGTTCTAAACTGACTTGCACTTATTGTGGTACACACGGACACATATCACAATATTGTCTTGCAAGAAAGCTTGTTAATAACCATACTTTAGTCTGGAGACCTAAAGCTAATCAGCATGGACCCTTCAGAAAATGGGTACCAAAGGATTTATCTACTTGTTTTGTAGGTGGACCCTCAACCCTCTCATGCTAGAAGCAAATGGATCCTCGATAGCGGATGTTCACGACACATGACTGGTGATGCATCTTTATTCGCTACGCTATCGATGAAGAAAGAAGGATACGTCTCCTTGGAAATAACTTGAGAGGTGATATTATAGGTAATGGTACTGTAGGTATTTCTCCTTACCCAATAATAAAGGATGTTTGTCTAGTAACTGAATTGAAACATAACCTATTGAGCATAAGTCATTTGGCAGATAATGGTTATGGTATCAATTTTGTGAAAGATAAATGTACCATATATGATATGTCATCCGGTGATCCCGTATATAAAGGGATTAGAGAAGATAATATTTATGTTTTCTTTTGGAGAATACTAATAATGCAGGAAGGTACCTAGTAGCCAATCAAGATGAGAGCTGGCTATGGCACATGAGACTAGGACATGCAAACATGGATACTATCTCACGTCTGAACACAAAGAAGTTGGTAAAAGGACTCCCAGAAATTCCATTCAAGAGAGACATGGTATGTGCTGACTGTGAAAAGAACAAAGCACATAGGTCTTCTTTTAAATCCATCAACGCTGTAAGTACTTCGAGACCTTTGCAGTTGATTCATATGGATTTATTTGGTCCAAGCAGAGTCGCTAGTCTTGGCGGTAAACTCTATGCTTTTGTCATTGTTGATGATTTCTCTCGTTTTACATGGGTTTACTTTTTATCAAACAAAAGTGATGCTATTTTTGAATTTCAGATATTTTGTAAAAAGGTACAAAACGAAAAGGCTTCATGATTACTCGTATCCGAAGTGATCATGGTGGCGAATTCGAAAATTCTGATTTTAAAAAGTTTTGTGATGATAGTGGATATTACCACGAATTTTCTTGTCCTAGAACTCCCCAACAGAATGGTGTTGTGGAGCGGAAGAACCGTACTCTAAGCGAAATGGCTAGAGTCATGCTTAATCAGCATAATCTTCCTAAATATTTTGGGCAGAAGCTGTTAGTACAGCCTGTCATATTTTAAATAGGGTGTTAATTCGACCTATTTCGAAGAAAACACCATATGAGCTTTGGTTTGAAAGAATCCCAAACATTTCTTATTTTAAAGTTTTGGTTGTCGCTGTTTCATCCTGAACACCAAGGATAACTTGGGTAAGTTCGACTCCAAAGCAGATGACGGGATATTTCTCGGATATGCTGCTAAGAGTAAGGGATATAGAATTTTTAATAAAAGATCTTTGATTGTTGAAGAAAGTATTAATGTTACCTTTGATGAGTTGAATAGTCATAGATCTAGCGACAGTGATGATGAAGATGCACCTACAAAGACAAAGAAGAGTTCTGAGAAAGATCCTACCCAAGAGGCAAGAACTGATAAAAGTTCCGAAGATGCAGGAACTGAGAAGAGCCTTGTGAAAGGTATGGCCCAAAGATTCGAATCATTGAGATTCAAACCAGATCATCCAGAAACTCTCATAATAGGTGATGTATCCAAAGGTGTAAGTACTCGTTCATCTCTTAGAGATTCTGAAGTAGCAGCTAATGTAGCATTTATTTCACAAATAGAACCTAAGAATGTTATTGAGGCTTTTCTGATGAATTTTGGATTTCTGCCATGCAAGAGGAACTTAATCAATTTGAGAGAAACCAAGTTTGGGAACTCGTTCCTAAACCTATTGGTCAATCGATAATTGGTACCAATGGGTGTTCCGAAATAAACTTAGTGAATATGGACAAGTTCTACGCAACAAAGTACGTCTAGTTGCACAAGGTTATAATCAAGAAGAAGGAATTGATTATGATGAGACCTATGCTCCTGTTGCTAGACTAGAAGCCATCCGCATGTTTTACGCTTTTGCTTGTTTTAATGATTTCAAACTTTTTCAAATGGACGTGAAAAGCGCATTTTTAAATGGTTATTTGAAAGAAGAGGTTTTTGTGAAACAACCCCCTGGTTTTGAAGATTTTCAAAAACCTGATCATGTTTTCAAGCTTAAGAAAGCACTTTATGGACTCAAACAAGCACCTCGTGCTTGGTATGAACGCCTAAGCGCCTTCTTACTTGATAATGGATTTTCAAAAGGCAAGATTGATACTACTCTTTTTATTAAATCCATGAATAATGATATACTTCTAGTGCAAATTTATGTAGATGACATTATCTTTGGTTCTACTAATGAACAACTCTGTCAAGAATTTGCCAAGTGTATGCAGAGTGAATTTGAGATGAGCATGATGGGAGAGCTGAACTTCTTCCTAGGATTACAAATCAAACAACACTCAAACGGAACATTCATCAACCAAGCCAAGTACACGAAGGACATACTGAAGAAGTACGACTTCGAGAATGTAAAGCCAATTGGAACTCCTATGGCTACATCTACAAAGCTTGATACTGATGAAAGTGGCAAACCTGTTGATCAGCGTAAGTATCGAGGTATGATTGGTAGTTTATTATATTTAACTGCTAGTCGTCCTGATATTATGTTTAGTGTTTGCATATGTGCACGATATCAGGCAAATCCTAAGGAATCACATCTTAGTGCCGTTAAGCGTATCTTCCGATACCTTAAAGGAACTTCTATAGTTGGCTTATGGTATCCCAAAACCAAATCCTTTGACCTTATAGGTTACTCGGATGCGGATTTTGCTGGATGCAAAGTGGACCGTAAAAGTACCAGTGGCACATGTCATTTCTTAGGAAAGGCCTTAGTCTCTTGGTTTAGCAAGAAACAAAATTCAGTAGCATTATCAACAACTGAGGCTGAGTATATCGCCGCAGGACGCTGTTGTACTCAAATTTTGTGGATGAAGCAAACCTTAGAGGACTACAATCTGCACTATACAAATGTTCCTATTTATTGTGATAACACTAGTGCAATTAATTTGACTAAGAACCCTATCTGTCATTCACGCACAAAGCACATAGAAGTTAGACATCATTTTTTACGTGATCATCAACAACACGGGGATATTTGCTTAGAATTTATTGATACTGAACATCAACTAGCTGATATTTTCACTAAACCATTGGCTGAAGACCGTTTTAACATCTTGAGGCGTGAGCTCGGCATTCTTGAATTCTCGGATTCTTAAAACATATGGTAATTAAAACTGCATTTATAACTTGACAATTTATTATTTAATGAAAATTATTTTTGGGGACAAACTTACAAAGGGTATGTCTGTCACCACGGCTACGGTCGAAGCGAAGCGGTACTTAAGAGTTCCCCGGTGAACCACCGTTAGCTGGGACAACCCCTATAGTTAACCCGAAAATAATAGCAGTTATTTAATAAAATAGTCAAATGTTACTTTTTACAGTCTTTATTTACCTGACTGCTTTGACTGTCTCGGGAATGCAAGTGGCCGAACTCGGCCCGAACTCTGACCGAGTTCGGACCGAATTCGGACCGAGTTCGGTCGGCGCTGTGATGGTTCCAGAACCGAACAGCCGGCCCTAGCACCTATTTAATTCATCCTTTCTTCCACTTTTTCTCCACACCAAAACGTGGAATACTTCCATCTCCTACTAGAAATCCTTCCTCCTCCTTCTTTGCAAGGAATCGACAAGTTCAAGTGGGCGATCTTCTTCCTCATGGCTCCGAAACGTCAACGAGGAAATTCTTCTCAAGGTGCTTCCTCCTCATCCGACTACACTCCGGCAAGTCTCTTTAGTCCAGCCAAACCTAGAGATCCCGAGGAATATGATAGCACTTTGTTTCCCGACAAAGACTTCTCCGATCTCTGGTTTGATTCTTTCTCTCTTCGTCGTATTTGTGCTGGAGCCTTCGTCAATTTTACAACTTTCTTTGAATATGCTCCTGTTTTTGATCAACTTGGATTCCACGACTTTTTCGAGGTCCAAGATAGCATTTACGACAATGCAGTCCGTATGTTTTACTGCAATTTGCAAGTAAAACAGAACGGGAATTTCTATTCCTGTATTGCTGGACAGGAATTAGAATTTAGCGCCACCGATATCAGTGAATACTTTCACGTTCCTGATCTTGGTGATGCACTTGTTGACATCCACCATGTTCAATTCCTTGCCGATGTTACTTTAGCTTCCTTTAGGGAATTGATTTGTCACCCTACTCCTCCTCCCCGGAGAATCTTTTCTAGACATCTAAACCAAACTTTTTACGAGCTTCATCGTATGATTTTCTCGGCCCTTCTTCCGAAGAAAGGCTCTACCGATGAAGTTACATTTTTGGAACTTTCTGCTCTTTATCACATTCATTTTGGAATTCCTTTCTCCGTTCCAAAAACTATGATGTCTTGGATGCTCAACTGCAAGAATGCAGGTAGGAACCTAGTCCTTCCTATGCACCTTGCTAGTATATTTTGACGTTTTGAGATTGATCTTGAAACGTGTGCCATTTCTTCTCCACCTGTTGAGTTGACCCGCTCTCGTCGGTTTTCTCAACCTCCTGGTGCTGCTCCTGCTGTCCCAGCTGCTGATGCTGAGGCCCCTCCAGCTGATGCTCATCCTGCTCCGGCCCCTGCCCCAGGACTTGATCAGGCATTCTACCAGCGGTTTGATGATTTCGTTGCCGTTTCTACGCAACGTCATCAGGACTCCGAGTTCCGGCACATTTCTCAGGCCCAGGTGCTGAGAAACAGTATTGCCGATCTCCACTACAGCCTGGTTCAGGATCCAGTCCGTCCACTCACTATCCTTCCACACCCGGCTTTCCCTGGTCCTCGTTTTACTGATGAGGTCACTTTTCAGTATTTCGACCCGACCACTGCTTATTTTCCTCATGATCCTCCCGGTGCGGACGACCCAGCGATGTGATGTGGATTCAGCCATGGGATAGTGGATTTAGTTTTGATTAGTTGATGCAGTTTATGTAGTAGTTTTATTTTATTTCATGTCTAAACTGTTTCAGTTAGACTTTATCAGTTGTATTTTCTTTGGATTATTAGTGGAACCTCTATGATATTTCAGTTTATTATGACATAGTTCATTTTATTCCAGTTGTCTATGCTGTGATTATTTTTTTTCTTCACTTTGTCTTGTCTATTCTATTGTTGGCTTCATGATTTACGGGGGAGCCTATTCATTTTACTACTTGACAAAGGGGGAGAAAAAGAGTATATACCAATCGCAAGAATCCAAAACAAAAAATTTCTCAATTTTCAGGTATTTTTGTTATTTTTATTTTGGTATAGACTTAAGTTTGTCAATTATCAAAATAGGGGAGATTGTTGGCCCATTCCACGGTCACACCCGATTTCGATAATCAACATATACTTTAGTCAATACACAAAATATAGAAAATGCTGCTAACTATTTCAGGATGCATGAAATCATATTCAACGGACGATGTACTGCATAAATCAAAGCGTCAAAGTCATCAAAATCTTCTGAAGACTCTTTTCTACTTTTATTCTGTATTTTACATTTTATTGAGTCTAGGAATTACTTTGTAAAATCAATTATGGTAATACTGGCTTAGGGTTAAAATTGTCCTCCTTTCTAGAATCCTATTTTTATCCTTTCGTATTTTCGGTTACAAATATTTCAAAACATATTTCGAAAATATTCTTTTCAAATGATTTTACAAATAACCAAAAACCAGTTTGAAAACTGTTTTTACAAAAGATTTTTAAAATATCTCCTGACAGAACTCCCAGCCGAGTTCGGCCCGAGTTCGGTGACCGAACTCAACTCTAACCGAGTTCGGTCAGTTTGTATTCAAACTTCAGTTGCCTCCAAATCTGCGAGCAACGTCTATTTTGTGAGATATTTGCACCCGAACTCTGTCCGAGTTTGGCCCGAGTTCGGTTGGTGAAAACACCTATAAATAGAGAAGAACTTTTCACTTCAAATCATCAATTCATTCTTCATCTTCTCTTCTCCACTATTCATGTGTTTTCTAAACGATCTAAGATTTTCAAATCTCACCTACACATCTCTTAGCCAAAAGCCAGTACTATCAGAGTTGATTTAGAGTCTTTTGGTTACTCAAGAGTTGTAAGAGGTCGTTCAAGTTTCAACAACTTTTCTGTTGTGGAGCTGGTCGTGCGCTCGCCACCAAGCACGGTGTTGTGAAGCCGGTCGTGCGCTTGTCACCAAGCACGGTGTTGTAAGAGATTGCAAGCTCTCAGTAAAGCTTGTGCCATAGTGGATTAACATCGAGCAAGAGTACTCGAGACTGGATTAGTCCTCTCAGAGGGATACCAGTATACATCGCTGTGTCACTGAGTTTGATTCTCCTATCTTTATTTACTGTCTCTTACATATCTGCCATAGTTTAATTTTTTAATTGGTGATTATATTTTCGCTGCACACACGCACTCTATTCACCCCCCCTCTAGAGGTGCTCAACGATCCTACAGGAATAGCTTGTAAAGGTGCACTTGTAGTTTATAATATACTTCGTCATATCTCCGTGTGTTAGAATTTTTGCCTTACGACACACATAACGTTTTAAACTCGTGTTGCATACTTGATGAAGTGTTCAAATTAATTATACATCTTCTAATATTTTCTAAATTAGCCTAAAAATATTGAAGGATACGGTTAAATTAACAACATGACAAGCACATTTTATATGAAAAAGTTGGTCTTTTTAATATAGACAGAAATTGGAATTTCAAAATATTGATACAAGAAGTATTATTAATAACATAATCACAAGAAATTGAATTTTTATATTATGAATATCATATTCACGTAAAACTTGTAAGATGGTTCCACGGATTTGTACTTCCAGTATACGGACATTCCAACGATCCTAAATAAAGAATTCTTTTTTTGCTAGGTTGTTAAAAAAAGTGTGGGTATATACTAGTTTCTATATTTTGAATGAGAGCATTTGCTAAAATATCCCAAATTCTAAAGTTCATCGACAAATAATACGTTTTGCAACATTCACTTTGGATCTATATAATGTGTCGTGATACATATATAAGCATAATTTTGTTTAGTAGTCCATGTATCATAAGTGAGAGCAAATTTAATAACATTTACAAAACTTTATTTTAAAGCTGTCATTTCTTTTTGAAATATTTCCATCTCTACTCCAGTAGTAGATCTAGAAACTTTACTAAAACAAAGATTAAGAGTAGTACTTGTATAATCATAATAGGAATCACTCTCACCGAATGTGAAAGATTGTTCATCACATCTAATATATTTGGTTAACTCAGTTTTGTTACGAGATCAGAATAAGTAAAGTTTCCTATAGTAGATCCTTGAGGACTGGTGATTATCTGTGTCTGTCTAGCATGTAGTGTGTCCTTGTCAAAACACTTTTCATAGTGTCTTTTTAAAGTGCCCGTGTCCTCTTTTTTTCTTCCATTTAAATTTTTTCATACATTTCTTACACTGTGCATCTTTAGCTATTGATTTTTAATTTTTTGGATCTAAAACCGGTGCACCCTAATTATCAATGACAAATATTTTCTCAAAAATATTGCCATAAAACTGATTTCTCCCTATTTACAGTATTATAGCCATACTTCTAACTTTAGGAGGTGACATTTGTATCGGTAGTATAGAATCAGGAATATGATTATTTCAAATAAATCAGCATAATAAACAAAATTTTGTTCTGAATCACCTCTATAAGGGTGGTTAGAACCAGTAGTATCCATATTTTAAAAATTATTTTTTTTAAGAAAAATAAGAGAAGCAATTTATTTATCTACCAACAAAAGAGAAAGAGAGATGAAAGAAAAAAAAAACTATTTTGTAATATTAAAATTACTTGAAACGTCCACTTGAGGGAAGAAATGTTGTACTCCAAGAAATTTTGCACAAGTTGAAGCCTCAAGAACAGTGCAGTTTGGCCTCCAGAAAGTTGTACTTCAAAACTAAGAAAGTTTGTTGTTTCAATCTTCAGAAATTACTTAGGTTGTATATTTTATAAGAGAGAAAATAAATGATTGTGTATAACTTTCATGAATTTTGGTCTATTTATAGTTTTTTTTTTGGTGCAAAATTACCTATTATACCCTCAAAATATAGTTGTTATAAAGGTATTTTTGATCATTTTCAGCAAAAAATGACCAAAATACCCTTAAAACGTCCAAAAAATAGTCCTCAAAATAAGGATGTTTTGGCCTTTTTCGGGCCAAACGATTATCTCCAAGAGGGAAAAAAAACCTGGTCTGGACAAGGCCGGCCCAACCGCTTTTACTGGATTTAACCGGACCGGTCCCGTAGTCAAACCGGGTCGGACCGGTCCGAACTACCGGGTCCAAACTCCAACCCAGCCCGGACTCGAGGGGGACTCGGGCCGAACCGATCCCGATCGTTGACCGGGCTCGGGCCGACCGGCCCATGTAACACTTTGATTCTTGCATTATGCCAAATCAATAAAATTTGGGACTTGCAAAAATAAAACTGATTTTGACGGTGTGTATAATTTTCAAAGTAATCATGGAACCTCATGATATATCAATTTGATAAAAGTAGGCTAATTCTAAAAGCACTACACATTTTACTCCAGGATAGTCCAGTAAGTGTTGGCAGTCCTACTTTATGTTATGACTGTCAATTAACAGTCCTAGAATTGGGCTAAAGTAAAACTTGTAATATTATCCTAAAAATAATAGCACTTGTAATACAAAAAGGAAACAGGAAGCAGCAGGAATTTGTATTGCTGCTTTCTTTACAATATTATCCAAGCAAATATAGCAAGTGTACCAAATCTAAACTAGGCATAACAATGACTATGTCTAGGTCACTGCTTCCATCTGCATGTCCTAAGTTATATTATGCATACCATTTTTATTACAATCATATGAACCTCTTAAGTTTTCTTCTCGGACAAAAACAGAGAAAACCCCTCATAAGAACTAGTAGCTGTCCCAACAGAGACCGCAAAATTTAGAACAAACTACCTCGCTGACATCTTCTTGACTTCCAGTTCACTTGACCTTCTTAAATCATCATCTGCCTCATCCTCCTCTTCCCCAATAACGAAGATATTCTCTCCATCACCATCCATTTCCAAATCATCCTCGTCATCCCAGTCTTCACCTTCATCGTCATACTCTTCCTCATCATCGTCGTCACTGTCGTCCATACCTCTCAGGGTGTGAAATTCTACAGGTGGAGGACAATCTTCTGTGATAGCTTCATCCCGCTTAATTACAAGATGTCGAATAATCCTCTCATCTCTGTCCAGCATGGTCTTGAATTCGTTGATGCATTTTGCTTCGAGCTCAAAGTTCATCAGTACATAGTTTGCATTCTTTGCTTTTTGTATTTTGTATGCCAGTCTCCGAAGGCCCCAATTGTTGAGTCTATAAATTCTTCCTTTTTTCTCTCTGATGAAGTCTGCAAAGGATGAGGAAAGCAAACACATAAAATGTCTAACAGTGCAGAAAGATTCATTTGGGATTGCAAAATTAGAAACTGCATTAATCAGTGAATCAATATGGATGCACCTATAGAAGCTTTCTTCAAGTCTCCCAAGGTAAAAGAGAGGTTTGGTCCTCTCACCCTCTTTTTCAACTGTTGGGGAAGCTACAGAAAACCCCTCAAAACCTTTTTGACCATTTAGCACCCCTTGACCGAGGAGGGGAGAGGGGGTAAGTTTATGGATATTGACGAAAATCCATATAAGAATCGAACAATATTCAACCACGGCCACAAAAAACAAAACTTGCAAAAATTGCGCGGAAGCACAAATGAGCATTTAAAATTGATAATAAGTGCAAAGCTCTGAAACTACAACAAAATTGCTATGAACTCAAGTGTTCTGAAATCTGAAAGAGAACTCATTGTCAGGATGATAAAGATCACCGTTGCTCAAAACATGATTCGACCATTTTCGTGGATCTGCTTCCAAGAACCAGCAAGCTCGATAGAACTTCTAGAACGCTCTTTTGTCACCGTCTTGACGTCAGACATAAAATAGACATGGTATTCTCTCTAGTTGTTGTTGCTCTCTCTTTCCCTTTGCTTCTATATTCTCTTATATTCCCTAAGCACTAAGTGCAAAAAAGAAGAGTTTATACAAGGGAGACGACCCCCTTACATCCATAACCGTTCACTAACAGCTTGGGCGAAAAACTAGAGAATAACTCCCCATTAAGTGGACGGTTACAACAGTAACTGTCACGCCCGCTCCCGTAGGAGCGATCGTCCTCGCTAAGGCGTGATGCCGCACGAGCCTAGATTGCGCTCGTGCAAGACGGATTCCATAACGGCCGATTACAGCAGCTGCGACGGGGTCGTCGCACAGAAGTCCCAAGCAGAGACATTGAACACGCAGCGAAAAATTAGAACAAAACACAAGTTATTCGAAGCTCTTTATTGATATTGAAACAAAAGTTACAATGGAGCGCAAGGCCAAGATTACAATCACTCAAGCATTTACTCTTCTCACATTACAAGTCACTCCGCTCTCTCTCATCTCTCAATACATATCGCGAGCCAGCGGATGCTTCGGAATGCGACGCCCATACATTATGTCCCGTATAAGTCTTGACTCCACGCGGCCGCACGCTTTGAATCACCAAGGAACTCTATGCCTCGACGCATCCAAGCAAGCCCCGCACCACGAGCTTCTCCCTGCACCTGCACATGAAAACTATGTGGATATCAGTACTCAACTGTACTGGTGGAGTGAGCTCCTCGCCCACCCATACAAAACCAACACGTTCATTTTTACTTTGTGCAACATAAACCCTTTACGATTGTCTTTCTACTCTTGCCTTAGGATCAGTTTTAGGACATAGACTCTCGGCCTATTTAGTGCCTCTAGACCGTTACCGTGCTATCACACCGAGAACTTCCGTATCCTTGCCTCTAAACATTTCTCGTGCTTTCATCGTCAATGCACCGACTCATACTTGTCTTTCGTGCCATACTCTGAGACGTAACGATTCGGTCGTGAAATGAACTCGATTCGTGCATCAATATTCCTGAGGCAGTGCCTCCTCGCTAAGTCTTGCCTATACTTGTGTTGTGATAACGCGGCCGTGCCTCACATTTCGACGTCGTGCCTCGCAGCTTAACCTGACTTAACCAAACTCACCTTACGGTCCTTCCAGACTTAACTCGAAACGTCTAACCCAACTTGTGGAACCAGTGTTGAGAACTCAAGCACGGCGCCATATCTCGTGCCGAAGCACGTGTCTTTAAGCATAGCCAAATCTTAGGCTTCATAATACCTTATGTGTATACCGTGCACGCATTCCATAACTCAACACATACCATGCTTACACTTCCTTTGTTACGACCGACACTGTGCATGCGGATTCGCCGCTTAGCACGCCAATTATCTATATGAAAGGCCACTGGCATGACAGGCCATCGTGGACATAGCTCGGGTAGGCGACGGGTCCTTCGATGCCAGGTAGCGAGCCCCATGGAAAGCCCCCGACTACCCACGCAGTAAAATCGTGCGCTGCTATAACGTCTTCCCCCTAGGTCGACTGGGCCCGGTGCCCCGGCGTAATACCAGTCTAGGAAGAAATCCTTGTCGACAAGTTGTCCAATGACCACGCACCTACGAGACATCTAGACTCACGTAAATGCATGGCCTAATTTGTTGGTATGACTGGAACTATACTTAGCAACTCGTGCTCTGAACCACTCTTTGCATAACGTGCATCGGGACCGTGAGACTCCCAACCGAGGGACCGCCTCATACTTTGAAAACGTGCATAAGAACCGTGAGACTCCCAACCGAGGGACCGCCTCATACTTTGAAAACATGCATAGGAACCGTGAGACTCCCAACCGAAGGACCGCCTCATACTTTGAAAACGTGCATAGGAACCGTGAGACTCCCAACCGAGGGACCGCCTCAGTGACAACCGGTCGCGTGAACTTCTTGAAATCGAGGGAACGACTACTACATAGCCTTTCAACTTAACTTGCACCAAACGTGCCTAATACCGGCCATAGCCCGTGGCATTTCTATCATCGAAACAACCGTGTTTCGTGCCTTAAATCCAATGTATTCCGTGCGACACTATCGTTCAAGTCATACTCTATGTGACGAGCCTTAAGACCGTGGGAACAAAATGGCTATATGCAGCCGTAGAACCGTGGGACCGATGCCAAGCCTTGGATGACGGGACCGTGCATACTTATCAAGTGTTCACGCGGGCGACGCCTATAACTTAGGCTAATTCGAACGTTGTGGCAACTTAACAACTTAGACAACTTCCTTCTCCCAAGCCACGGGACGAAGGATTGAGTGTCATTTAAAAGCACGCTGAGCCGACTTCTAAGCAGACCGTGGGACCTTTTTCCATGTTCTAACACATTTCGACCCGTCGGAATTATTCCCTTAGCTATGTGGATTCGTCTCTTTTATTAACAAGCCTATTGTGCAAGTTGAAAACGTGCGATTTATTAAGTGAAGACTAAGATGAGGCAAGTTCACCGAAACTACCCCACCTGAGCGAGGAGTCGCCTCGACCGAGCGATGTCTTCGAGTCGCCGTTGTAAGGCTAAGTCCGAACGCCGTCGGCATTTCGATTCCTTCGATTGACTGAGCGGGACGGGGCAGTACATTAACTCCCTATATATGGCAATTACGAAACTTATCGCTAGACTAAGAGTGATAACGACGGGAGCAAAAACGAAGAAGCCCGCTGAACAAGCAGAACCGTATTTTCGCGTTGAACACGCAGGTCCGCGGAACGCATGAGAACAACGCAGAATGCGCTGAATTGCTTAACACGTAGATCCGCGGAACGCTGAATGCGGGAGGCGCACAAATGGCGTCGAACATGCGGACACTGGGGAACTCGTTGAACAGTGTGTCATCTCCGTGTCTAATGCGTTCGTGCGAGGTGCAAAGTGTACCATAAAAGTGCGATTTTGCACCCTTCTTCCGTGTCCGAGTCCAATCCCGAGTCGCTAGACCCCTTAGGGGTCAAGCTCCTATGGAAATTCCCTTGAAAACGATGACAAAAACTATTGTTTATTGTGGAATTTGAACCTTGTCCACTAGAAAAAAAAATCCCACCATACCAACATAGTCGGACTTTATATGAGGCACATGAGGCGGGTGCCTCAGGCCCAAAATTTTATAGGGCACCAAATTTTTACATACACTATTTAATTATGTAAATCCAATTAGGACAAAGGTCCAATAGACTCATTCTAAATCTTTCAGTCCGGATTTTTTTTTTGTTATAGAATATTTAAATGTTATATACTAGAACACCAAAAGACAAGTCAATTAGTCGGAATAAAGAAACAAATTAGTGCAGTCGTTGTTAAAATTAAATTATCTTCCCTTTCGTCCTCTAACAGTCTGACGCTCGCAATCTCCTTCTACCATTCCGTTATTGCCAATCTCCTTTACTCGTCCGTGTTTTCAATATCCTCTCTCTTCCTCTGGGTCCTCTTGTAGGTAATTGAACAATAGAACAAGTTACAATTTTTATTATTATTATCATATGAACTGCCACAAGCATTGTTATTTTTTATTTATTATTTGTCTGGAACATCAAATTTATTTTTTTGGTTTGAATATCTTCAATTTTATTAGTATTTTATTATGACATATTATTTGAAAATTATATTTTGTTGTTTTACTTCTTGAATTTTGTGTTGATAATACTATTGTATCGTCGTCCAAAAAAAGAATTATATGAGCATTAAGCTATGGGCCACCACTTTTAGAGTTTGCCTCAGATCTCAAAATTTAAAGTCAACACTGCATACCAACCACTTGAGCTAACACACCAATGTGCATCATTGAAGTGTGGTATTGAGTCATTATTGACCAACTTTAATTAAAACCCCAACAGTACCCTACGCATTTCAATATGTGAGCTAAGCGTTTTCCTACAGCGATTGTACACCGTGCATTATGATAGATATCGTTTACAACTTGAATCTTCCCACATAATTAAAATGTAGTACAAAATAGACTAAGCATTGAATTTAGTATTATAGCTACAATTCTTTTCACTCACACATTGACATGGTATCTGTGTATGTATCTTGGGTGTCACACAATAGACTACGCCTCTGATCGCACATTAAGGCCCTATGGTGATTTGATATATGTGTATGTATCTTAGGTGTCTACAAGTTTATCCATAATAGACGACATACATCTATGTTTATATACATAGGTAAGTTCTTTCTTTAGATAGTTTATATTTTCTCAGCATGAGATGTTTTGCCTCCTTTCGGTGCTACACTATTGTGACATGGCCCAGAGCCGAGATCCAACCTCATAGTGGTGTCACCCCACTGTAGCATGATGTTCTAGTCTCTTTGTAGTGTTATATACTACAACCCAGTATAGAACTACATGTTCCTTTGCAGTGCTACGCCGATACGACACAGCCCAAAGCCAAGGTCCCACCTCTTGTGGTGCCACGCCAATGTAGCACAAGGGACTAAGCAACTTTGCAGTGTTGTGCTACATCTCTACCTTTCAGTATAAGGCTATCTGCCTCTGTACGGTGTTACACCGTTGTGACATGGCTCGAAGCTGATGGTCTCACCTTATGTGGTGTCAGGCCGCTATAGCATAGAATACTTGTCCTTTGTAGTGTTGAGCTACATGTGCTTCTTGTACAGCACGCCGAGCATTCCAATGCTTAAGACCTTATTAAGACTTAAAATCCAACCCCCCACCAGACTTGCTCTTTACCAAAAGCATATAGTAGACCATATAGGTTCAGGGATCCAATCCCAATAATATCCCCAAAGACTAACCTCTTTACCTAATGTATCCTAGTCAATGACCCTTCTTTGAACCAAAAATAAGATGCCTAATAGATTTCGCTTTGAACTAACAGCAAAAACACATTATGATAGAATTGCAAAGACATTACATTAGAATTCCTTCAAACCCATTTTCTTTGTGTCATCGAAAAGTTGCTACTTGAGGTCCTTGATGAACGGATCCCCCATATAGCTCCGAACATTAACTACTGCAATGGTGCAATCTTTGATGCACTTATTCAGTGTTGTGTGACGAAGTCTCACAGTCCTCTACTTTTTCTTGAAGAGAGCATTGGATGCCACTGCTACAGCTGCATGATTGTCACAATATATCGCTGTAGTCGGAATCTGTGCACATCGCAGTAAGATCATATAAGAGCTCCGAAACCATTTTACTTTATCTGCCCCTACAATCAGTACATAGAACTCAAGACTCCATAGATGAGTGTGCGCAAACGGGCGGACGCAACGGAACTCGTTGAGCATCACGTAACGTCATTGAACCGTGAACGCCGCGGAAACCCATTAGATGCGCAAGACATCGCGTAATGTGCGGAAGGGAGCATTATCTTTGCACCCGAAAGTGCGCCACTTTGCACCCTTCGCCTACGTCCATGCCGAGTCCGATTCCGAGTCACTTGGCCCCATTGGAACTAGCTCATATGAATTTTTTTTTAATGGTGACAAAAAACTATTGTTTCTTGTGGAATTTGAACCTTTCCCACTAGAAAAAATCCCCCATCATACAAACCACTTGAGCTAACACACCCATATGTGCAAGTCGATATTAGTGACCAATTTCAATTAAAACCCAAACAGTAAGTGCAAATTACCCCCAATTTTAATAGGCTAGTTGATGCAGGATATAGATCTACGAGTACAAAGAATAAATACATGCATTCTGTTTTGAACACATCATGTAATATCTGTAAAAAAGAGCAAGAACATTCATTTGCAGTCATGAGCATATTGTAGTTATTATAGTTAACTTGTATCTAAACATGTCAGTCCTTGCAATATAGCAAATTTGTAGAGCTAGGCTAGAAATTGGCTATATGGATAGAGTGTAGTACTTCCGCAGGCAAGAGTAGCATTGTAGCAGCTATATTTGCCTCTTGATAATACTAGAGTTTGCTAGATTACTATGTATACAGCAAGAAGGTGCAATTGCAGTATGAAACGAAACTTATCTAAATCGAACTCTTCAAATTAAATTTAATCCTCGATAATGGCAAGGTTTCTAGTTAGTTGTTTATACAACAATAAACGTGAATTCACAGCAACACACAGAAACTTGCCTTCTAAAGAAAGCAATCTTTGTCAAGGCAAAAGATAATTCACTTCTATTTTCTCTGTTTTCAAGAGCTAAAAAAGGTGACCATTATCTAATGGAATAATTTATATTTCATCTCCCATCAGTTTTGGTCAAGTGCACTGCATCTCTTTCTCTTTTCTCTTCAGAATGTTGTCTACATTGTTATGTCTAGATAGATATCTTACAAACTGAGAAGAAAGATGGATTTCAGGTACAGAGTACCATGGCTGAGGTATGATAATGCAACCTCAAATCAAATGTCTTAAAAAAAGCTAGGAAGATCAAAACATTCCATTAATCAAGAAAATACCTTGAACTTTTGATATAACATTGTCAACCTCATCCACACGATCTTCATGAATTAAATAGACCACCTCATAATGACGCACTGCAACAAAATAAAAGAAGAACAAGCAAATAGACAAATGGGTTATATAAAGTATAAACACAACGCAGCCAAAAGCAGCTGAGTAATACAGGTAGTTACTAGTAAGAACTCATGCAAGTACGTTTATCATTATCATTGTCAATTGTCATCCTAAAACCTTCATATTCAAAGAGATCAATTACATGCTACATTTGAGTAACTCGATGTGTAATAACATTTGTGTACCAAATAAAAGGAAGTTGAATATATCCAAAACTTTTTAAGTTGTACTAAACCTTGCATGAAAAACTGCAAATAAATTCATGTTTCATAAGTAATCAACCATAGGAGATACTCAATGCTAAAAAGTTTGTCATTATATAGATACCACTGCTCGCTGGACATCTTATCTTGTTCTTGACCTAGCTGGCCATGACTATATCAAATGAACATAATAGACTTCAGTAAGATTTAAATACAACAATATTCTTCATCCCAATATTTCGGAATCGGCTATATGAGTCCTTTGTGTTCCATTCTACTCTGTTACGGGCCATTTTTTGTCATTATATAGATACCACTGCTGGCTGGACATCTTATCTTGTTCTTGACCTAGCTGGCCATGACTATATCAAATGAACATAATAGACTTCAGTAAGATTTAAATACAACAATATTCTTCATCCCAATATTTCGGAATCGGCTATATGAGTCCTTTGTGTTCCATTCTACTCTGTTACGGGCCATTTCTTCCTCACTAACAATAGCAAATACCATATCCGGCTATATGAGTCCTTTTGTTCCATTCTACCCTGTTAAGGGCCATTTCTTCCTCACCTAACAATAGCAAATACCATATCCTTTTTGAAGCCCCAACGTAAGTTTATAGGCACACCTCTCAGTCTAGCAGCGTCTTTACCTATTATCCTATCAGTCTGCATCTATTTGTCTCCATTGTATGTCCATATCCTCTAAGACGGTTGCTGCAATTATAGTTTGAGGCTATGAACTACCAGCAGTGGCAGATCCAGGAGTTTCGGGCAAGGAGGGCACCGTCACAAAACCTTCTAAACAACTTTTCTGCTAGTATTTCTAAACTTCTGATCTGTGGATTATGCCTAGGAATAGTAAAAATAACTTAAGACCAATAACTAAATTATAAAATA